>JANVCC010000017.1:28365186-28502481 GCA_025345505.1 Todiramphus chloris collaris
TTAATGCTGTTTTAGTAACTGATGCTGCAGTTTTGTATCCTCCACAATTGCGTCAACTGTTATGTTGTCTTCTCCAACCTAATGTTAGTACAGCAGAATAAAAGAGGGAAAAAAACCCAAAACAAAACAAATGAGAAAAGCAACACAAAACCCCACCACAAAACAAGAAAAAAAAAAAAACCCACCCTGAAAACTACATATACAACTGCTCCCCTTCAAATTTGTTTTCAGCTATCTTGCTCTAAGGCACTGTAACAAAGAGAACTTGTACACAGTGTATCAATTATTTAATAAAGACCAAGGTGAAGCTTTGAATGAAAACAATTCTTTCAAGAGAAAAGCCACGCTACAGTTGAAGAAGACCCAGAAAGACTTTTCCCTGTGTGTAGTATTACAGTTAATTGAATGTCTGTAGGTTTAACTCCCACTTCAAAAAAACATAGCTCAAAACTTTTCAGTTACTGAAACAACTAATACGTGTCAACAAAAGGTACAGCTACCACAATTGATAACTTTGGGCCCTAGAATCATAGAATCATTCCGGTTGGAAAAGACCTAAGATCATCAAGTCCAAATGCATTTGACTTATTAAAGTTTCAACTATTTTATTATTAATTAATTACTTTGGAATTACTGCAGTCCACTCAACTTTTTCTTCCATTGAGAGACAAAGCAATATGAGATATAAAAAGGGGATTAAAAAATTGTCATAGGGAAGCTAAGAGAAGAAAGTTTCAAAGTAGCTTAATTTTGACCATGTCTTTAAAACTCACAAAAATTTATTTTTCAGGTTTTTTCAGATGCAAGTCACACGAATAGATTAAAATATGACAACTGTTTAACAGTACACAAACATGAACACAGCTCAACCTTCAGGAATGGATGCAGCTGAGCAATTTGTCTAAGTTACCTGAATTAACTTTTCTTAAAAGTAAACAACACATCCAAGAGGTTTTAAAGCTTAAGAAAGGAGTGAATTGCATGTTCACAGACAGAAAAAAATAAGCCTACTCCAGAAACAGAAATACCCAGAAACAAGATTTCATGGAATGTTGTAATTCCTCAAACAATTATCCTGAGCTAGATGAATTGAATCGGTACACTTGAATTGGAAAGTTTGCATCTAGGGCCTGCTTTTTCACTCTTATACAAGAACTAAAATTTTTTATATCACAGCTTTTTGCTTTTTGCAGTATTGAAGCCTAAATAAAACTGTACAGAAACTCACCTGAAATTTAGGTTTGGGTTTTTTTTTTTTTTTTGGGTTTTGTTTTGTTTTAGTTGTTTGTGCTTTTCAGCAAAAAAAAATACACAGCATACTTCTACTGACGATGCTGACACCAAACCCAAAAAACTCTTCTAGAAACACCTTAAGCCCAGGAGCTTTAGTCTTTCAAGGTAGTAACAGTGATGCCACCTACTATTTAAAATAATGAAGTCAAAACCAACTATTTACTTTTGACTCATGTTTCATATCACGGCCTGCCTGAACAAATTCCACCCTCTCACCCAAGTTCCTCCCTCTCTCTTTGAGGTGTATGAATGGCATCAGATTTTTGGACAAAATACGGGTAATAGTCACATTTGCAATTAAATCAATTTACTATTAAATTCTATGAATTTACATTTCAAGAATTATCCAACTGCCCAATTTAATTTCCTCTGGAAGACACTGTTCCTAGTTATACAATTCTCAAGTCATAGAAAAGAGGCAATGATGCCCTGTGGTGCTATACTCCCCACTTTAAAAGAGTCACTGTATTGATCCAGTTTCAGTTCACACCAAGATTATATATTGTTCCCTTAACAGTAGGCCTGAAAACTAACCATTACAAGGACAGCCTGGAGAAGAGGACCTAAACTCTACTCATAAGCATAGATAAAAGAGCTCTATCAGCACTCTTGAGTCTCCATGTCTTTAGAAGTTACCTTGTTCCTTATGTAGTACCCCAAGCACACCATCAGGGTGTGCCTTCCGCTTTTCAATTTTAACAGTAGTTAAGAACAATATAAAATTTTATCTGAGATCTGTTTATTATGCTTCATGTTATTCACTAGTAATAGTAACAGTAACTTAAGCAAACCCTTAAGGTGTATTTTGCCTTCCACATATGGTGTCAGACATAAGACACATAAATGTTACAGCAAAAGGACAGTAATGAAAAGGTGTAAAAAGACATGGGAAATTAAAGTTTTACTTTACAGGCCAACAGGAACAAAAATGAATGAACATTTCAGTACAAAAGTGTAGGAAACTTGTGAAAAAAGGTTTAAGTGGTGAAGGAGAGGTTCTGAACACAACAGCAGCACTCCATATTTTGGACTGTCTGTGCAAATGCAGCATTAATAAAATACCTTTAAGAAACAGAGGTAAGGAAACAGCAGATTAAGCTCAGTTCCTACTGTATCAGTCACGGGCCTGGCATCATCTCGTTAAGAACAAGGTTTTTGCAATTCATGGAAAAGAGTCAGGTGTAAAGTTCATGCACTTATGCTACTTTGCAGTTTATGCTAGTGTTGCCAGCTTATCAATTAAATCATCAACAGTATTCACAAGAAGTTTCGTATCCTCCTTCTGACTCATCCGATGTTGGCCAGTTTTGCGGAGGATAACATCCACATCTTTGCTCAAAACACGATCAGCAACTTGCATAGAGATCTGCCAAGGGACGTCATCGTCCTTCATGCCATGAATAAGTCGTATGGGACACGTTATAGGAATAGGACTATTTAGCAGACAGTGATTCTCTGCTTCTCTGATGAAGTCGTATGTCAAGGAGTAATATCCTTCCTCATTATGCTTTGTTGGAAACTTCCATTCACCTTTTTCCTCTATTTCTTTTTGTGCCTTTAGAGAAAAAAAAAAAAAAAAAAAAAAGCAAAGAACAAACAAGACACATGTTATGAGTTCTTTATAGTGCTTCAACTTCTGTTCTACACACACTAAAATTTCCCCCAGTGTAAAATTTTACGTCATCCATTTTTATTAGCAGGGAAGGTATGTTCCTGCTTGCCTTCCAGCATCTGAGAAGACAAATGCTCTACCAGACCACAAAATCTCTGCACATCTCTCCTGCAAATATATCTAGTAAAGATTCACCAACAAAATCAAGTTTCTCACAGAATCTATCAGAAAGAAAATGACGTCTATCCACAATAAACAGTAAGTCTCTCTGGCTTCAGTCAGTTCACTGACCCTCCAATAAGAATTTCAGGAAAAAGGAATTTTCTAGTCATCAGTCTTTGCCACAATAGCTGTGTCTAAATACTGTATCTCCCGGATCTTAGTCTTAGGTATTAATACTGACATTACAAAGTGCGTTAGAAGAAGAAATCATCAGGAAAATATTTTAATTATTCTAAAGTACAAGTTATTTATTGACATATTTATCTGTCACATTTACAACACCTGATCTACTTTCCTGAAGGCTGGACATTATCATCATCAAGGAAGCAACTGAGAAAGAGACTTCCCACCGCAGAAGTGGGTGGGAAGAATCTGAAGAATTCCCTTTCTAGACACGCAATCTGTGTTACTCATCTCACTCAATGGTAACTCCATTACTTTAGCAGCTACTTCTTCATCCTTGAAAGCACCAAGGATCCAATGTGATTGCAAATATAAGATATTCAACACTGAAACCTAATGGACTGCTGAACAGCAGGGCTCTGACTCCATATCCTATATGCCATGGTAATACGAACACATTCTAGGCAGTGCTCACACTAGCTTCACACTAGAAGCACAGTATTTTGCAGATATACAGATTAATGTAATTTTTCAGCTTACCTTCACCACAAACACAGAAAACTTACTGGAAGATTTGCAGAAAAAGTAATTTGAACGTCAGAATTTCTTATATGCTTGATAGATTTTTAGATTGCACAAAACTCAACCATCAACACTTACCTCAATGGGAAGCTTCTTAAAAGCTGTTACAAGATGGTCTGCTGCTACAGCTACTCCAACTAGAGCAGCTACTTTATCTGGGCGTGCTATTGCAGCATGAAGCATCAGCCATCCACCCAAGCTGGAGCCCACCAGAATCTGGAGAGAAAATAAGATACTATTTTACAGGAAACGACTAATAAATTTTCCCTTCTTTTACAAAGTATCACTTCTCAGTTTGTTTAACTATTTAAAACTTGGGCATAATCCTGCTGTCCTTACCCAGGCAGAACTGCTGTCACCTCCAGTGGAAATTTTGCCTGAGTAAGCACCACAGGATCTGGTATTTTATTATTCTTTTTGTTTGTCATGGATGGTTATTGCTGTCTGAGACTGAAACACTGTAAACAAAAGGAGAGTTGAAACAATTCAGTATCACATGCATACTTTGTTTCCTCCTTAAAATAAATGCACATTGTAGAGGCTCAGTGCAGTGAAAGAGGTCAACAAAAGCAACTCATAATACAAATCTTTCTTTTGAACCCGTAATTTCCAGCTTGCAGGAGATTTCAAGTTTCTCACAGCCATTTATAAAGTAACTTAAGAAGTCAAATGCTGCTTCTGCTGATTTTTTTTTTAAGCTATTTTATCATCTAGAGTATTTTAACTTGTAACATTCCTGAAGATCCTTTAAGTAATGCATCAGTATGGGACGTGACATGCTTCTTCACTGCACTGAAACAGTTCCCTGTCCTTTTCAGGTGGAACCTCCACCATGAGGCTTTCCCAGACTCCCTGGGGTGACGACCCTGCTGTGAGCAGGAGGCTCTAATAAATGACCTCCAGGAGGTCCTGCCAATCCATGTTTTCATGATGTTGTGATCTACCCGATTGCAAAAGAGGACTTATGAATACGACCTCTCAAATTACTCATCTTGAAAGTCAGGTGCCAGTTGTTATATAGAATCTACTGTTGACCAGACCTATTATGGCATATTTTTGATTAATGTTCTACAATAAGGACAAAAAGCATTCTGTATTTAAAAACAATATATAACCTGTGGTCCATCTGCAAGTTCATCCAGTATAGACAGAACATCTTTTCTCCACTTCCCAATTGTACACTCCTCAAATTTACCATCTGAACTTCCACATCCTGTATAATCAAATCTGAAAAAGCAACCATCAAAATGACAGTCATGGTAGTGTGTACAGCAACATAAAGTAGTACTGTTTAGCTGGCTTCTATCAAATTAAACAGAGGACAAGATACTGCATGGAATATTTTCTTACTTGGTTCTGCATCTCACTAGCACGTGAAAAGAAGCTTAAACACAACATATGCAATTAAGTGATGTAGCATTCTCTTATCATTTGATATAACAATATCCAAATTAACCAGGATATTTCCCAGACAAATAATTTCCCTTACAGGCATAAACCCCATTTTTAAATTGTACAAATGCTCTTTCAAATGCTATGCCCAAATATGAAGAGTTATGAAGCTCTGCATTCAACCTAGTCTATCAAAGGAGAGTATCATCGTGCATGTGCATATTCTTCTAAAAACCAGAGAAGACACTGGGTAACTTAGTAAGATCTGGTAGTTACGAAGCATGCTTATAGTGGTAACTTAAAATTTAAACCCCAGGTACTCTCTTTTGCATTTTTGTGCCCACAGCCGTATGTAACACATAGCACTGGTTAGAGCACAGAAATTTATCACAGAGTTTTCTGAATTATTATCAAAATACATTCTCCTGATTTACTTCAGTCTCCCTACAGACAGAAATCCTACATCTGAAATGGAAGGAACATAGCTTAGCCTGGCTACAGCACAGCATGCATTCCAATCCAAATGCTAAAGTTTACGTATTTTTGCTAAAACCCTTTCCCCCAACAGATGATACTAGCTTCATTTTCTCAAGAGCAATGCTCTGAACATACCTGATGAAAGCATGACCTAGAGAGTTGCAGAAATCTTCAAGAGCAGTTGCTTTCCGACCATTCATATTTGAATTAAGGCCTGGAAGGAAAATAACCCCTGGATTCCTGCCTTTTAGTCTACGATAAGCAAGATTTGGTCGATCTTGTCGCGTAAGAAAGCTGACTGAAGATTTCATCCTGCAAACTAGTAAAAAGAGCTATTTAGCACAATCATCATGATAAACTTGACTGTAATACTAGTATTTTTTAAACTAGGGTTCAGGAAACGTATGGCTATTATGTGAATGTAACATACTCTTTTCTTTTCTCTTGAGCCCAAGCATCTCCTATATTTTTTATGACTAACTAGTCTTGATCAACCCAAAAGGGAAAGCTGACTGTGGTTCATTCTCAAATCATTAAATGCCAATCATGTAAGAAGTTCACTCGGGAATTAGCAAAGTGGTTAAAAAAGCCAAATGCTAAGATTTCCCATAGCTTCTGTGTCCTCACATTCTATGCCATCTTGAATATATTTACTCATTTCACATCAAATGGTTAAGACGGTTCATTCACCTAATTTAACTTTTTGGTTTTATTCCAAACTGAACATGAAATACAATTTTAGGAAAAGTACTCTGGGCAACGGTTACATTTACAAGCACATGAGGTGACAAAATTTTTGATGAAGATTAAAACCAAAGGACAAAACTCCATCTGCATTAAAAATTAATCTATAAGATCTACGAAGGAGAGGTAGAATGGGGAAGTTCAAAAGTTGGAATTGGGAAAGGACATTGTGACTAAGTTTTTCAACACGACAAACATGAAACTACTTTAGCATTGTTTACAACCAAATTAAATACATAACATCTAGCCTTTTTCATCATGTCATCAACAACTATTTCTGCTTAAGTTAATGATTACCAAGAGAAACATGGAAAAAATAGCTCATTTTAACACTGCCATCTTAACATCAATCTTTTTCTCAGATATGAAGTACAAAAGGCAAAAGAAAAAGCTACATTTTCCTACATCTTCTGTATATACAGAGCAGTACATTAAACACAACCCATAAGAAAAAACACAGTTGGCCATTGCAGAGCTATGATTTTCGCACACCTCTCCAAAAAAGGCACAGATATCCCATTACATGGTGTATTCTTTCTGTCTGGAAAGGCTACATTATTCCAGTACTCTGTTTATCCAGGATGAAATAACACTTTGCAAACCTAAATATTTTGCAACTATTTAAAAAATGAAAGACCATTTAGTGCAACTTCTGTCAAAGTGATCTGCAACACATTACATGAGAGCGAAGTTTTCCTATCGGCATAAACTTACAATTATTTTGTTTTCTTTTAGTTCAAGATAACAAGCCAGACATATTTGGAAAGCAAACATTAAGCTTGACTGTTACTCACATTAATAACCATTAAAAAAAAAAAGAGTTGCTTTCAAACAAGGAAAAAACATTAACGAAGGAAATGCCAACAAATTACTAACCATGCTGAATCTCAACAGCTGCTACAGTATTTAATCTAAGTTTGTACCTCCACTATGGGTGAGGGCAAGTGGTTTGTAGAGAGGGGTTATGAAGACTTATCCCACTCAGCAAGACAATTCGTTAAACTGAAAGCTTGGTCTAGACTTACAAGACTTTGACACTCTTAATTCTTAGATTAGAAGAAGATTGTCTCTTCAATACTGTAAATCAATGGCAGGGTGTAAAAACTATACAACCCCACGTAAAGCATCAGGGCTCCCTAGTGGTATAACAACTGGTATAAAAACAGGCTGCAACCATATCATATCACTTAACTGTTGTGCAGCTTTAAGTTCTGTCTTCTCACTACCAGAGAGATGACATTCAAGGGGTTTGGGGGGTTTTGTTTGTGTGTTTTAAAATCTGCATGAGTAAATGTGGATGATTAACAGACGCAGGACACTGCTAGTATTCATCACTTTCCTACTGTCTACAAAGAAATTATATTAATTGAATTATAGATTAAAACCAATAAATCTTTCCTGAAACAGTGGGAAAGTTCTTTAACCTATTAATGCATCAATTATTATAAAGGGGAACAAATGCCACAGTAAAGGTGTATTTACAGAGACACATCCATGCTATGGCTTTCAGTTTCTGTGTGTCTCTGTCAGTAAGCCAGTCATGTCTTCACCTGCCAGTGACAGAGGAGGCAGAAGTGCTAAACATGGTAGAAAAAGGAGTGTTCTCCCCCCCCCCCCCCCCCCCCCCCCTTAAGCCCTGACAACCACCTCTGAAGTCACTGGTTTCCCAACCAGCAGCACGCTGAAGATGCCCTCAAACTATTTTGACACTGGAGAGGAATTAAACTGAGCTACAAGACACAATGGCTATCTAAGCTATTCCACAAACTAGTATTCTGCATTTAACAAGTTACTCTAAGTGCATCAGCACCAATCCTAACCTGAATAATGCAAAACCCTAATGCAATCACCCCAGACAATCTAAAAGCAAGGCTCACTGGAGTCACACTCTCAGACTTCCCCTGAGACAAACATAAACATCAATAACTGAGCAACTAACCAGTAATTTCTTGTCCTGATTTCAGTGAAAGACCTCGGTAAGAGCAGGGAAGCACTTCTGAAGGTTGAAAGATGGTACTCAGTACTTATAAAAACAAGTTACAGACAGGAGCTGGCTACAGGACCCTTGCCTGATGCTACGGAATTCTCTTCATAACAGAATCACTGTGAAATTTTATTGTGTTATGACCAACAGAAACTGTGATTGCTGTGACACATAGAATTGGCTTCAAAGAAACCCTCTGAACAACCTTGGAAATACTTTTAGCACTATGATACTGCCAACAGCAGCAGCAGATTAACACAACTCTGGCAGAAAACGGACTCAGTGTTGTCCATGCCTCATTTCATGCAATCCCCTATGCTACAGGAGTTAAGAGGGCCATCGGTTCTTCCAGCAGGAACTGCTGCTTAGCCCAGTCTCAGAGCTCTAGCAGTCTCAAGCAGCATGCACAATACCAGCCATTCTGAACACATATAAAGAAAAAAAAATATACAAAACCCCACTGTATCCATGGTTTGGTTTGGGTTTTTTGTGTTTTTTTTTTTTTTCCAGGTACAAAACGCACACCATAGGTGGCAAGTAACGTTTACATACTTCTATACCGAGCAACCTCAGATGAGGTTCACTACCTCACCAAGAGCAACTGTCTATGAAATTTAAGGCAATGAATAATCTCAACGAGCTGGAGAAGCACTAAGCCTGGAGTATGAAGAAGTGTTCGGGCAGACAATCATCTCAGTGACAAGTGGATGTCAGCAAAGCTTTTCAGGGCACGTTTCACAGCCCAGCAGGCGCACTGTCCCGCTTCTTGCTATGCCCAGCTCCTCGGGAAGGAGGAGCAGCAGCGGCGGCGGCAGCAGGCGGAGCTTCTCGCCAACGGAGCACACGTGGGGAAGCAGCTGATGAGCGGCTGCGCACAGCTCCGCGCAGTCCCTGCCCGCCCTGATCGTTCACGCAGACGCGGAACGCCACCCCCCGCGGGCCCAGCAGGGGAGGGAAAGCCCGTCAGAAAGCCCGGCCTTCCGAATGCAGCGGGGCTGACCATCCCCATCCCAGGGTACGCGCCCTGCCCGTTCCCGATCGGGGCACGGCGCTGAAGGGGACGAGGGGGTGTCACCCCTTGCTGTCCTGGCCGCGCTCTGTGAAAAGCAAGCACCCCGCCGACAGCCACTGCACCCGCCACCCACACGGGTTCGCTCCCCTCTGACTGACATGACAACCCCCTCTCCCCAGGCTGCCAGGCCGGCGGCGCCGGAGCAGCGCCGGCATGCCAGCAGAGCCGCCCCGGGGCCCTTCCCTTACCCGGGAGCCCCAGGGCCGCCCCTAGCGGCGACAGCAACACGGAGGCGCCGCACCAGCAACGGCTGCCGCCGCCTCCCCGCGCCAGCGCCCTCAAGGTCCCCGCCACCGCCATGGCCGCCGCCCGTCTCCGCCCCGCCCCTCGCGGCGGGCGGTGGCCAGGCTCCTCGCTGCGCACGCGCCACCGGCGGCGCCAGGGCCACGCGCCTGCGCCACCCACCTTCTCCTGCCCTCCCCGGGCCGCGCGGCGGCGGGGAAAGGGGCTAGGGGCGCGCTGGCGGCAGGGGGGGTCACTGCGCTGGGTCTGGCTGAGCTGGAGTTCGTGGTCTCCGCAGCAGCTCTCCCCGTGCTGTGCTTTGCACTGAGCTGGAAAGGTGCTGATAATATGCCCATGTTGTGGCTACAGGTGGGCAGGGCTCACACAGCACCAAGGATGGTTTTCAACATTCCCCCTGCAGTGGGATGGGGTGGATGAGGTCTTGGGAGGGGACACGACTGGGGCAGCTGACCCAAACTGAACAAAGGGATATTCCATACCATATGATGGCAGCTGAACAGTAACAGCGAGAAAAAGCTGAGGGGTAGGTGGTAACTGCTTGTCCCCTCCTTCCCGAAAGGGGCCAGATACTCTTCCTGATGGGAAATAGAGAATAAATCTTTCTTTCTGTTTTCTTCCATGCATGGCCCTGCTTTGCTTTTCATTAAACTGCTTTCTCTTAACCTCTTGAGTTTCATCTTATTTTCTTCTCCCTCCTCCAGATGAGAGGAAGAGAGGGGGAAAGTGAGAGCAGCTTGGTGGGCACCAGCATCCTGCCAGGGTCAAACCACCACAAGACCTTTAAGATCATTCTGTCCAACCACTAAACTAACACTGCCAAGCTCATCACTAGACCATGTCCCTAAAGGACATGTAGATGTGCTTAAAGACCTCCAGGTATGATAACTCAAGCATATAACAAGGCAGCCTGTTCCAGTTCTTGACAACCCTTTCAGTGAAGTTTTTCCTTATGTCCCACCTAAAACGCCCCTGGTGCAACTTGACATGGTTTAATCTTGTCCTATCACTTGTTACTTGGGAAAAGAGACTGATACTTGAACCAGCTCATAAATCTCCTTACCCATCTCCACCTGGCCTTATTGGTATGGGCACAATAGCCAAAACAAGGCGTTTATGTGCCGTACCTTTCACATACAGGCCCTGCCAGCCACCCAGAAAGGAACAAAATAATGCTAAGAAAAGTCAGTGCCTGCACACGTTTTCCCAGGCAAGTGTGAGGCTAGCTCCTGGCAGCAGCTGTAGGTCAAGAAGAACAGCAAAGGATGTTTTTAAGACATGACCTACAGGGTCTGCACTTGCCTGAGACCCTTAAGGGTACTTGACTTCCATGGGGGAAAGCCTGGAGGGCTTGCAGACTGATCATAAAGGATGATATGCTGCCACTGTGCTTTGCTTTTGTTGTCTTGACATACACCACTAAACCCACCACACTTGGTGATGATGATAGCAAACAGTGGAAAAAAAAAAAAAAGAAAATCATAAAATACCATGGGCTTCTACAATGAGCTAATTCAAGTAATGTCTAAGTCAAATATTGGTAAAACTGGGAAACCCTTAAACTTCAGCAATTTCTGGGTTGCAGTTTAACTAACCAACTGTCTATACACAAGACTGGTGATAATTTTTTCAAACAGGGTCATAAAAAATGAGACAGACATATGTACACACAGTAAACAGCCTATGCTTCTAACTTCACTGCCACCTGAGAGATTATTTTCCTTAGCTCTTTTAAGAGGAAATGTATGGAATGGTGAAATTAGGCATTTCTAATAAATACAAAATCGCTTGCAAGATTGTATACAACTACTTTAAAGACAAACAGAAGTGTCTCAAGGTGGAGCAGGAAGTGAATATTTAAAACAAATGTATTTTTAAAAATGTTTATTGAAATGCCTTCATTGCATCATGCAGGATACAAAAATCATTATTAGAAAACCTTTATAACCATACTTAGGAGTAAAATCAAGATACATCAGGAAAAATAATAATTATATAAACCAAAGTAATTTTTATTTCTGATAGTGTTTTAAATCATTAGATTACAAGCTGTGATCTGCACAGATGATACCAATTGTCTTGCAATGACAGTCCCTTCTCTCGTGATTCAAGTTGAAACTGATGTTCACCGTGCTAGAGCAACCGTATCACCTGTGTATGCCACAAAAAAATTCAACCCATTCATTACAGATACAAGGTTTAAAAAGTATAACAAAAATATTCTGCCAGTATACTTCTATTCTGCTTTCAGTTCTTGACTTGTTCCATCAAAAGCCATTAACTTTTCATAAAGAAAAAAGCTAATGTGCTTTCTTCTATTATACAAACCACATAGCACATAAGTTTGGATTACTGAAATAGAACCTCTTTCAAGTCATATTATAAGAGACTTGCTTGAAGGTCAGTTCAATTAAATAATTTATGCTTTTGCAGTATTACTCAAGGACTTTGAAGTTATTTTAAAATGGGAGACCACTGCACCCTCAGGTCTTTTTTTTTGTTTTAGGAACCTCAGTCTCTGGTATGTGAAATTTGGGGGGGGGGGGTTTATTCCTACACTACTTTGTGTAAACTCTTAGAACTTGCCTCTCTCTTTTTATTATATTTGACAGCATTATTCTGTGCACATATGCATTTAAAACAAAACAAAAACAAACAAAAAACAACAAAACAAACAAAACCCCCCCAACAAAAATAAAAACAAAACAAAAACAAAAATCAACCCACAACAACAAAGAAACCCCAAGTCTGAAACTCTCAAAGTCTGAAAACTTGACTCCAAAGAATTTAGATAGTAGAGATTTGATTCTGGCTTCAAAGGGACCAACGTTTGAGAGGTTTCAGTAGAGCATTCATTTGGCACAGAGTAAGGTCAGAACCATGCTGGGACCTTACTACATGAAAGAAAATTGCTGTAATGTCTAGAAGCATCTCATTCTGTTCAATGTGGAAGATTAAAAACAAACTAACAAAAAACACCCTACTTATGAGGAATTTAATACATGTGTTTCCATTTCATAACCTTGTGGAAAATGCATCTTGGTATCATTTTCTTTTCTTGTTGAGCTCCATAGATAAAGACATACAGTTGGTGCCACTGTTTGAACACACAGAATATCCTAAGAATTTAATTGACATTAAAAGTCATGAAGAGTTTTGGCACTGTCCCCTTGCAGAAAGCACAACTAGGAATAGGAAAACATCATGATAAGGGAATCGTATAACTCTTTGGCTCTGTTGTAATACTTCACTAGTAAGGCAAGAACTGTGTGTACCTCTAGGGTTGCTTTTTTGTTTATATTTTTATAAAATACTTGACTAAAAGTTTTAAAAAGTCACCTAATCATCTATAAATGTCAAATGCTGCATATTAAAATATATGCTTATGTCATTTTTTTGTTCCGTTACTAGAATTTTTGCATACTGATGAGAACATACACATTTGTAAACTGTTTGGTATGAGTTTATGAGGACATCCTCCATATGAGAATTTGTGGAAAATTATAATTGAATCAAGACACTGTAATTAAAATTGCCTGATTATTCAATGTGGAGCACTACAATTCTCTCAACAGCTTTTGCTCTTTCATTCCTATAAAGATCAATTAAACCAAGTAACAGTCCCCCCTTTTCAATGCATTTGTAAATCCCTCTCATTCTGAGGTTTTGGGTGCACATCATCAGGAGGACATTTCAGGATATTCACTGGCTTGTCGGGTTTCACTACATATGGCTAACTTCATATGTTACATTATTGCAGTATGCCCTATTGCCCTCTTTTATTATAACATGAAGTGGGTGTAGCCTTCTGCGCCTGTAACAATAACATCCATCCATATCCGCATGGCTTCTGGCGAAGGAGCGACCATATAGTATATCCGGTCATGGGTCTTAACACTGAAAGTGAGCAACGGGTTGGGGCTCTAAAATAAAATGAAAAGAAGGGTATCAAAATAATTACATCAAAGCCATTTACTGGTACCAGAAGTGAAATTACTCAGAGGGAGATTTGTGATAGGGTTTAAGGAGGCAGGTAAAATATAAAATGCTGCATCCTACACTGGAAAGAGAAATGTGTTTAAAGGGTTTGTATCCACCATAAATATTTTGTACAACATATTTCCACTGGACTATTACACTGTAGTACAGGGCTTCAAACAGTTGTTTCGTACCCAAATAACTAATTCCCCCACTTGATTTACCAAAGCTACTGATTTCAGCGGTCTCACCACTGGACTAAGGAATTCCTTGCAGCAAATTTCACTTGCCAAGTAGGCACTCTCATCTCTGCTTTTGTCAGTATAAATTAACAAACCAAACCAAAACAGTGGTAAGCACTGATCTGGCTTCATCATCCTTTTCCACCACTGTTTCTTTTGTTTTTTCTAATACCATCACCTGTCCCTTTGACTTTACAGAAGCTACCATACATTGGGTACCATTATATGATACTCAGTTAAAAACAGTTATAACAAAGTTTACCTTATATGCATTCTTTAGATGATCATAATAGACTTCTTCAATAGCTTGAAAATATATTACACCTTTTAATTTAGTTTCATGTTTGTCTAAAATTGAAAAGAGAAAATGACTTGAGAACTGAAAGGAACAGTACTTCAAGAAGCAAAAACTCAATTTTCATTTCCACACATGTTCAGTTGGTACGATTAACTGGATTAACACTTCTGTTTGTGAAATCCCACATAAACCTTCAACCTTTCTTACCAGTTGGTCAGTTTTATCAAGAGTTGCATTTCCTACTTTAATATGGGGTTTTTTTTTTCCACACGGTTTCCAAGGAAATAAAGCTTTTGCAATTTCCTCATCTGTTTGCAAGTCAGTGCTTTCACTGAAGTGTGCAGATATTATGGACAGCATTAGCCAACAGAAGAACAGATGTCTCTGAGATACATCCAGTCTTCCAATTCCATGAAAGCCAGACAGACTTCTCATATCTCGCAGACTAAGTCCTACAGTTTGCCTTCAAAGGAAAACTCTTAGGATAAGCAATGTGAAATACAATTTGATAACAAAAGCTTTACATTGGGAACATCATTTGTGCTTGCACATCTTAGTTGCGAAAGGCAACTCTCCAACTGCTTCAGAGATAGGAACACCTATGGCTTGTTACTTGAGGGAGGCTGCTAACGAGGCATGGGTGATTATCCAGTGGTACTGTGTTTCTGGTATCAATAGCCCACTGCAGCAAAGCTGAAGTACAGGGTTGGAGTCTTCTCACTTCAATTTTGATATCTACAATGGAGACCCAGCTGACTTAATTTTCCTCCAAGGGAAAGAAGCAGACACTTGCAGGGAAACAGTTCTATTTTAGACATATTCTGATACTGCTTTCTGTCCCAACGTTAGCTATTGAAACTTTAGGGCAAGGAGGACACAGACCATTAGCATCTTAACAGCCACATTTACAGTGTTTCACAAGAAAAACAAACAGGGCAGATAAGCATCTACAGTCGCCTCTGTTTTCTTGCAATGGAAGAGAAATTGTTAAATAACCCCAGAGGGTGTTAAGAACACAACTGCATGTGACACTGAAGGGCAAACTTTCTACCACTCCAAGTACTTTTATATTAAGAGAATGTAATGCCTTCTGACCTCAAATTAGTATCACCTTAACATTGAACAGTCACACCGAACATCTTTATCTGTCTCATGAGAGACTCTGCTGTCATTTTGAACACTCACGAAACTCAGCTTACATCCTATTGGTAGCTGCAGGCTGTTTCAAAAGATTCATATGATGGCAAAAAGAAATCCCAGAGACCAAATGATACAGTGCTGGGAATCTCCCTGACAGCTCCCACGGGACCAGTAGAGGTACTGAGGTATAAGATGACAACATTATAGCACACATTATACTAAGCTAAACGCAGTACTATTCAAAGTATACTGTCTATGCAGTGCAAGCAAACAGTGGTCCACTCTCCTTTCTAGACCCATCTGGGGTCTTGGATACAAGAGCATTTCAGGTACCCACAAGCTCCCATCACACCAGTCTTTAATTTAGAGTACCCCGTATGCTTCAGGTCAGCAAGTGCAAATGCTTCAGTCGCTGCATTGAATTGTCAGGCTTCAGGGTAAGTTCTCTTGTTCAGTACACTTGCAAAACTAAAACAATATACCAGTATATTCACTTCCAATTCAATTGCTCTGCATTTATAGCATCAACATATTTTGGAAGTATATGATATATTTAAAGGTCTAGCCAGATTCTTACTCATATGAACTAAGTTCTTTGGCTGGAGTCCTTGAGACATTATGAAAAGTTTTCTTTGGTAACTGAAACTGCATTATGGCAGTTGTATCGCACTCAAAAATATTAACATAACTACTACTTAAAAAAAACCAAAAAAAATCAGCATGAGATGGGAGCATTATTGTATATTACAGGCCTAATTAACCAATAATCCATATGTTAAGAACAAAATAATAAAAAAAACATTTGTCACATTCTTCATAGAATTACTGTAAGCTAGTAAGAAATATTCAGTAGGTATGTAATGAATAAATGTTATGAATTCAAATATGTGTTTTAAAAAAGATAAGCTGAGCAATGCATAACCCTACCATCAATTTTAAGTTTCTTATGAGAAAACTTCAGTGTAAAACATGTAGATTTGCACAGCAATTGGAGACACATAGATGATCTTGAATTCCAAATTTTGGGCTTTACCCCAAGATAACAAATAAATGTTTATAATGGCTCCAGATACTGTATAACACAACTTTGTGTGCATAAACCTCTTTAGAGTATTTCATATTGTTCATTTGAACTTTCTTAAGCTCTCAAAATATTGCAAAGTCAAGAAGTCTACTCCTGTATATTTTATTTCCTGAAAGACTTTTCAGCATATCAAGCAATAGGAATGCAGAAGCATTCAATTTAATTTAATCAATTTTAATTTCCATGGCAAATATAATAAATTATATTCTTGTATGAAGGGTACAAGGAATCATTCTTGTCATTGGGGGAAGCATACAGTATTTTAAAATAAATTTTGTAAAGCCATTATTCTGAGTACTAGGAACCTGATGATCTTCCATTTTTAACTCCTACCTATCCACATCTTTGTCTGTTATACTCATTTCTGCCTTGCCTGGCATTAGGATTGCACACAGTTGGGAAGGGATTAGACAAGCTTTAAGTGTATGTGTAAAACACCCAATGAAATGGAAACATTAACTTGTATTCAGGACTCCTTACATGTTCAAAATTCAGCTTAGGTTGACAGGAAAATAGAGGGATAGTTGTATCCTAACAGTGATCCTGCAACCTACCTGCATAATATGTAAAAGTTCTCTTGTTTCTGTCAAAAACGAACCATCGTTTTTTCCATGTTTTAATCTTTCCTCCCATTTTAATCAGAAAGCCTCGGCAGGTCTTCTCTGTGAGGGAGACATGGTAACAGGTCTCTATGTTGTGACCAGCTGTTTCAATGTGACTTCTCAGGTCAAAGTCTTCCTTTCTGATGGGCAAATAGCGAGTCAAGGGACGGGCCTACAGTAAAGAAAATCATATTATTTTTTTAACAGTAGTCTTAACTTCTCCTTCACTCTTTCTCCTGCAAGGATATAACTGAAAACTGCCCAGAGATTCTAAGAATGAACGTAAGAAAAATAAAGAGCTTTTGCTGCAACCCTAATTTTTCTTTAAAAGAAAAATCCTTAAATCCCATAGCTTTGCAAAGTGTTGAATAACTTTGTAAAAAACAGACTAGAGTTAAGAGTTTCTTGAAATCATCAGTTAATAAGCTGGTAAAACAGGGGCCACAGCATAGAAAGGTTGTTTTAGAATTACATCAGTAATTAAATTTAAAGGTGTGTTGCTGCTTTAGATGAAGTGTAAGAACTTCATTTACGTTTGATTTCACTGAGCTAGATGCTCTACACATCATCAACATTTTACCGCTACAGGTATTTTTGTGCAAAGTATAGTATAAATAATAATAACAGGGTATTAGAGGAAAAATTAATGATAGTGAACTGTAATCGCTAGTTAGTTTTACAGAGATGGTTGTGAACAAAATAAATTATTTTCTTCTGAATAGATCAAATGGGGTATCTAGTTCACAGTCAGCACTAGCGTATAGAGAGATGAAGTGCACCCCTCTGCAGGAGAGATCAACGTGGCAGGGGAAATGGTGCCTCATTCTTGGTCGCAGTTCAAGACTCTGCATCAAGCCTGGAGAGAATCAGTGGGGAGAATAAGCAGGAAGAGGTACTGATTGGGGACCTCTGTCATTTGAGGGAATATGCTTGTTTTCTGTGCCTGAAGAGTCTGTGCACACACCCACCCATTTTCAACACAGAAGACAAGCCTCCCAAGGCTTCTGCTGCAGCCAAGGCAGAAGCTACATCACAGGGCGATTCAGAACAGAAGCTGAATTTAGGTGCTTTGAATTACCCGTGAAAGGAGTATCTTCCTATCTCTCCCAAGTCCTCAGAGATTTCAGTGACCTGGAGAATCTAATCTGCCCTTACTCCATGCCTATAGTTGGCCTGTTAAATCCCACTGTGAGTCACAAATCATAGGGACTTTCCTTCATCGCATTCTCAAGACACTCTTGGCTCAACAGTAGCTGTGTTACCTGCCAAGAGCTCTCACCAGCCTTCTAAAATTATGCAGTCATGTATGATACAAGCTGGCACCAGCTTTGCAAGTGCCAAGGTGAAACTCCTTCCCCTAGTTTAGGTTTCTAGTGTAAAGAAGTGCTAGAATAAAATTTAAAATAGGGTCTCACTGCACAAAGGAAAGAAAAAAGTTAACCAAAAAATCATAGTTATTTTTGACCCGTACGTTTTGTCTTCTCAATGGTTCAGGCTTCAGGCTCTCTACCAAGTCTGCCAATTAGCAGAAACCAATAAAGCATTCTATTACAACACACGCATGCTTCAGTTTGGGATAAAGATATAAATGTTGCATCACTGCTGCATCACACCATACATGAGTTGTCATTAACATTTCTTAGGAAAAAAACCAAGGCATTCAAGAAAAGTACACATACAATTTAACATTTGGTAATTACATTTTATAAAAAACCCCAAAGAAATGGATATATTTAACGAGAAACAGCTTAGAAGTTCCTGGGGTTTTCCTATTGTTCTGATTTAGTGTTATCAATTAGAGAGACTAGGAGAAGATCCCTACGTAGGAATACAGAAATACGTAGGACTATGAAAACATACAACAACAACTCAAGAAACATAGACTTAGCAAAGTTAGTACAGATAAAAGCAGTAAGAAATTCAACTAGGATATGGAATCTTCTGCTCTCAGATACACATATTAAGATGGAGACATTTTCATGCTATACTATGATAATGACAAAATGACTGCCAAGTCTATTTGTTGTACCCTGTAGCTCTTATAGATAAGACCTCTAAATCTAAAGAAAGCTCAACATACCTCTAAATCCTAACAAGAAGCAAGAAGATATGAGGTAACACTCTTTTAATTAAATAATATTTCTCATGTTGTATAGTCCCAGCAGTATTAGAAAAAAATAGTATTTCCTCTCTGTAATAGATGTGGAGCTGAAAAAGATTCTTTTATCTGTTAGGTTTGGGTTTTTTTCAGTCAAATATTTGGAAGTGACGATTCACATTACAAGTTCTGTGTTAAAAGAAATTTAAAAGAAAAAACCCCACCATCTGTTTATAAAATGAACACCCAATTTTTTGTTGTACAGGATAAAAAATTCTGCTCTGCCTATATTCAGTAACAAACCTTATAAGATTACTATTTAAACTTCAGATAAAAGAAAATAAATGGATAGCACAGATATTTAGCTAATGGATTAATTTAACTTTAAAGTGAATACTCTGTCATCTATCCAAGCCCTCAAGAGCCCAAAGATACTTTTAGCACCACAGTTAGACCTAAGAAATACACTAAATCCATCTATTCAACAGAAAGCAATTCTGTTTACCATTGTCAGAAATACACTTAATCTCTTCTGTACATCAAGGGAAAGTCTTGCACTTCAGAACCATTTCATGCCAACATATCTCACCTGGGCTCTTTGTTTCTCACGTATTTTGACTTCCTTTTCAATTAATTTTTGTCTCTGGCTAGTTTCTTCTTCCAATCTTTTCTCCAGTTGCTCTCTGCGGCGCTTCTCTTCTTCCAGAGCTCGTTTTTTAGCTTCCATCTCCCGTTCCTAAACAGCACAGCACATGCAGAACTTCAATTATATGTGAAACTAGATTTGTTAATGTAATTTCTAAGCTAGGATTAAATCTCTTTTGCCTCTTAAATAGGCAGAAATATGTATTCGGAAAAGTAGACTGAAAATTGGAATTAAAATTGTAAATATTACCACTCTAGAAATGAAGGTTCTTAAGCAGCTCTCCTAGCAGATGTAGGAGCAATGCTGACCTGGCTTTTGATGGGATTTCGCCATCACCTCACCCATTGAGATAGCAGCTATTACATATAGGCTCAAACACGTAGTATGAGGGTGAAACCAGACCAAAATAAGGGGGCTGAGGTAATTTTTAAAGCTTCTAGTAGATGTAAACTATTTAGGTCCAATGTTGCATTTAGAAGGATATTATCTAATATGCCAACTCTGAAGTTTTACTCACGAATTTATGCTTACCCTGCTCTCAAGCAGCCTAGTCTTTTCAGCATGTGCTTGTTTCAGAAGTCTTTCCATCTCTTCTATTCTTGCAACATTTGAAGTGCTAGCACTGCACAAAAAATAAATCAGAATGATTCAAAAGGACACTTGATATTTGAAGACATATTTTACAGTCCAATATTAAGCACTTTAAGAGTGAAGTAGATACTGTTCTGATCCAATTCATTGCAGTAATCACTAACAAAAAATGATGTATAAAGTATATGGTATGCTCTCAGTATACACATTCCACAGGCATAATTGTGAAAAATGCAGACTCAAATGCCTAAAAATGCACCTTGTCAGCCCCCTGTGATCTATCATCTTCTCCCAGATAGCAGAATATGGATGAAGGTGGTTACCATGTTCTAACAGAACACATTACCAGTCCTCAGTGCTGGCATAAGCAGCCATTTGAATATTCCAGTCTTTCTGGCTGTAGACTGTCTGTTTGGCCTCTCACTGAACTCATAATCAAAAAATGCTCAACAAAAATAAGGAGGATTAAAGGGTATGCATAAAGGCCATTCAATGACACAGCTGTGTCAGGATCAACTAGTTTAGTAACCAGCAAGCCAAAGAAACAAGGGTAATCACACAGAACCACAGAATGGTAGGGGTTGGAAGGTACCTCTGGATATCAACTAATTCAACTCTCCTGCTAAAGCAGGTTTACCTAGAGCAGATTGCACAGGAACACATCCAGATGGGCTTTGAATATCTCCAGAGAGGGAGATTCCAAAACCTCTCTGGGCATCCTGTTCCAGTGCTCAGTCACCCTCAAAGAAAAGATGTTTTTCCTAGTATTCAGATGGAGCTTCCTGTGTTCATTTGTGTCTGTTGCCCCTTGTCCTATCACTGGGCACCACTGAAAAGAGTCTAGACCTATCCTCTTGACACTTGCCCTTCAGATATTTATAAGCATTGATAAGATCCTCTCTCAGTCTTCTCCAGGGTAAACAGCCCCAGGTCTCTCAGCCTTTCCTCATAACAGTGATGCTCCAGTCCCCTCATCATCTTTGGAGCTTCCACTGGATGCTCTCCAGTAGTTTCTCTTGGACTGGGGAGCCCAGAACCAGACACAGTATTCCAGATGTGGCCTCACTAGGGAAGAGTAGAAGGGAAGGAGAACCTCCCTTGACCTGCTGGCCATACTCTTAATGCACCACAGGATACCATTGGCTTTCTTGGCCACAAGAGCACACTGCTGGCTCATGGTTAACTTGTCCACCAGGACTCTTAGATCCTTCTCCATGGAGCTGTTTTCCAGCAGGTCAGCCCCTAACTTACCTGTTCTGGTGCATGAGGTTCTTCCTCCCTAAAAATCACAAAGAGTGCTAGATCCTGGCCTAGCACAACACAGCTATCATTTTTTTGTCTGCCCTTTTTTCTTTTATTTCTTTTCTCCAGTACAATTTTCTGTGTTTCATCTCAATTTAACATCCATTTCAACTGTGGCATTTTTGTGGCATGCTCTCCATTTTATTTTTCATTTTACACTGTTTGAGAAAACAGTTGATTCTCACTATTACTGTATAACCATTAGTAATGCCATTATGACTAAGTGACAGACTAAAGTACAACAGAAGGAAATAGGATGGATTCAAATGTTTAGGGCAGAGAGAAACTTGACTTGTGAAAGTGGGTCTCAGATGGTGGGTTTCTTCATACTGCTTAATAGCAGACAGACCAGCTGTGGAGGGACGTAGGTAGAATGCAAATAGTCCAAATGTGTGTCCTGGGCAAGGAAAGGAAAACAGAACAACATCCTTCACTTTAGGAACGTGCCTCTGATGCTTATGTCTGTTAGACCAGGATTTTTGTCAGAAGTGTGACAGTCTTCAGAGGACATTTCTATGTCTGATACAGAGGATGTATGTCATAAGATACAATGCAATATAAAAACGCCTCATTTAACCGAAGCTTGCAGAAAAGGTATAATCCATCTGAAATCTATCTGAATTCTGAAAGCTTATTGTCTCTGAAAAAAAATGGGGCCACTGAATTAGACACCTAAGCCTGGTTAAACAAAGTATGTTCAGTTGATGGGCCAAGAGAAGCTGGGTCAAATATCTTCAGTAAAATCAATTGGGCCATAAACTAAAAGCTATTTGAGCAACCTGGAAGATTGTTAATTGCAGTAGATTTTCCCAATATTAAACTGGTTAACACTTCATCTTAAGTTCTTTCATCCTGTGCTCAGAAATTAATGCATAGCAGAAGACTGCAATCTCTGAAGCCTTGGCTGTGTAAAAGAAGTTGCTAATGAACCTTGGAATGACTACTGTTTGTCAAGTTGATGAGTGAATACAGCAGTTCTATTTCTTCTGTACTTGGAGCACAGACAGATATTATACATTTCCAGAAAAAATGTCCCTTGTCATCTTATGCAAGGTAAAGTAAAACATATATTTTAAATATGTTAGAACAAAGTATCGTAAGTTGTTTTCCCTTAAAGTCTGATATGGCTAGAAAAGATTCTCACACACCATCTAAAACAATCTGAATTAATTTTGATTCAAGGAAGTTTTGTCAAGGAAAATTAATTGCCTATCTTCCAAGTTCTATCAGTAAAATCAGCCCACACTTTTCTTCCCTCACCAAAGAAGTCTGCCTTGTGAGAAACTGAAAGATTTGTTGTAACAGGCCCTGATGGCTTTGTTTTTTTGATTTGGTGGTGGTTTATGTTTGTTTGGTCGTTGTTTTTGTTTTGTTTTTCTTTCTTCTGGCACTGGCTAGAAGCTGCAGAAGAGCTAGAAGGAGGCAGAAGGGCAAACAGCAGAAGAGAAATTCAACAGTTGTCAGAGCTCTCCTGTTCTGGGATGGAGATTCCACTTATGAGATAGCCCCGAGGTAGCTCAGGCACAGACCACTTTCCTCCAAAATGGTCAGAGCAACAAGTCAGACAGATTTCATACCACTGCTGTGGTATGAGAGATCACTGAAGAGATAGAGTTAATTCCAAGTCTGTCTCCAGCTATGAGAAACTTGTCAAATATGTGTGCCTGTTTAAAGCAGAAATCCTCAACACCTAAGTCCTAATGTTTTTACTTAAAAAAAACCCCAAACCAACAATAACAGAAAAAACCCCAAACCTAAACAGCAGAATGGGTGCCCATGGTATTTTCTGAAACTCTTAACACTGCAGTTATAAAGACTACAAGAGGGTTGATACCCTGTTGCAGGAAACAAGATGGTGAATAAAATAGATGCTAGCCAAAAAAGCTGTCCTTGTGTTCGCAAGGGATTCTTAATCCTGTAAAGTACATTTTACTTATCAGCCACCACTTACGCTTGTGAAAAGTGCTGGGGCAGAACTGTGAGCAGAAAAGAAAGCACTATCATTAAAACCAGTCTGTCAGAAGAAAATTGTTTGCATACAATTTTGAGACTCAGCTGGACTTTTAAACACACATCATTGATGTTCTTGAGGAGAGGTGTCTGAGCTGACAGCCTCTGAGGATGAGAAAAGCAGCTGAGGGCTCTGAGCCTTTCAGTGCCATCTCTTAATTTTTACTGACCCAGAAAAGGGGGAGAAAAGGACAAAAAGACTGCCAGAGTAGCCCTAAGTGTTTCAGGATAAGGCTCTAGTAAGTTAAACTGGGCTTGCAGAACAAGTGTACTTTATTGCCAGGAGATGTCTTTGAGAAATTTCCTATCACAGGAGATTCCTTCCCTGTAGGGACCAGAGAAGGAAGCTCAGGTAATACCCACTCTGAAAAGAGCATCACCAACTTAATAGTTTCAGCTCAGGACCGACATTGATTTCTCCATGGCCTCCAATGTTATCTCTTAGCCTCTCCATATTTTTATTTTCCATCTTTAAATAAACAAATGAGATGATAGTTAAACCTGATTATGAAGGGTTACATAAATACTAAATATTAATGCTTGTCAAATGATCTTATAGTTCCATAACGAGTTAGCAGTGCTCACCTTATCACAGCATGTACATACTTCGTTTCTCATTCTAACCTTATGACCACATCAGAAAGAAAGATGGTTTACCTGGAAATATTATCCGGTGAGCATGCTGATATGCTTGTCTCCATACTGTCAGAACTGTCTAAGCTTAAGGTATCAAAAGCATGGTCCTTGTAACTACGATCTGGGTAATGGAAACTATTCAAATATACATTTGATTCGGATGCTGTTCTGCTGTAGAATTCAGGAGACTTCTGCCTTTGGTTTTCACAGATACGCTGATGATTATACCCTGCAGAGGACAGAGGAAGCATTTATATTACACAGAAATTTTCCAACCCAAACAAAACATGTTAGCAGCACAAGCATTTTGAACATCACCTCAGTCTTAATTTCACTGTCATCAAGGTACTACAATATTATGGTTAATTTCACAAGTTAATCATAACAGAAATAAAACCTATAAATGCCTATTTTATCTACAGGACACAAATATATGCAGATTAGTATGGTTGACTTTTTAATATATGTGTGTATTATGAAAATTTAATTTAAATGAATGAAATTTTCATATTTTAATGAAAATTAGGCCTAATCTGTAAAGTAATGCAGCTAGATTCAGGGTTCTAGAAGAAATGATACTGATTATAATAAAGCGGGGGGGAAATAAAAAAGAAGTCCTGATGTTCAGTGGTCTTGAGCACTTCTTTAGTTGATTTTACTGAATGTGGATTATTTTTTGTCTGTCTGGGGACCTTTGTCTTCTGGTAACTGCAAGCTGGGCTTTTAGTTTCAACTGAAATAACATAGGCTACTTGCCACATCATCATAGTTACCAGTGTAGAGGTACTTCCCTGGAGCTTTGGAACAGCAGTTCACCCTACATGATTGAAGCAGATCCCTATAGCTCAATGACTAAAGAAGAATAAGGTTTGTGCAACATTTAAGTTCTTTGTGCTGTTATTTTTCCACAAAATCATCCTTTCTGAAAAGTCATCCTTACTGAACACAGGGAACTTTGTTTGGCTACATCTCCTTTAAAAAAATATTTCTGCAGAGCTATTTTTAACTCATGTCTCCATTGCTCTTAGTAAATAATGCATCAGTATTTATACAGGCTTACAGAGAGGTTGTTGAGCTTGCCTGATGAAGAGGAGAGTATAATGAGAGCTAATATTTTTGCTGCTGAAGTTATTTTACAGTCCCTTTTTAAGGTTTGTTTAATCTATGCATTTACAAATGTAGCTTCATTGCTCGTCTCTTCCTTCAGTCCATGCAAGGAGTGAGATTTTAATCACAGTTCAGACAATCAGTCAGGTTTATAATATTCTCTGCACATTCCTGATCCAAAAATCTGAGCTGATGTCAGAGTTGGAGATTAAGGAGACTGCATTAAATCCTTCCACTCATACAGGAAGACAGGCACTGACATTCCACATAGTTAAGATAAAGAGACACAGGAAAAATGCAGACAAATGTACAAATGCAGTGAAGTACAGATAAAAATTTTTACTAGATACAATAAAGACACTGAGGTTAGGAAAACATGCTTTAAGTGGGAAAATTTTCCTGCCTCATTCTCATTCTCTACCTGCACATAAAAGGTTACTGTCTGATGTTTGTTGCCTTGCTGGAGTGGGGAGAGTTCAAGGAGCCAACAACTGCAGCTCTGCCTTGGAAAGGCTATATTTTCCAAGAGGTATCTGAAAAGCATTACTGAAACTGAGTAATTAAAGCATTTTATTAAGGACATCATGCCCTACAAGCGTTTTCAAGGCAGATAATTTCCTCCTCACTTCCCTCTCTATCATATGAAGGTTTCTCACAGACCATTAAAGCTCCTTTCTAAGGAACTAATAGGACTTGCCATTTGAAAGAACACTAAATTTCAATAAAAGTTCAATTGCACTGACTAGTAAAAGAGACAAAAGAGACACAAATACACCTCAGCAGTCATAGATAATAGCATCACACAACACAAGTGTTACTGATTCACATGTGCCATTTGGGTTTTTTTCCCCATCATTATGGCAAATGCTGCTGTTATTGTAGATAAAGACATTACCTTTCATACTTGAACCTTTGGAATGACTAATTGCTCCTGTGAAATGGTTATCAATTATTCATTATGGAAAGAGAGAAAAAAATAAATTACTAGAAGAACTTTATTCAAATGAATGTTTTTCTATTGAGCCCTTTGCAAAGCCTTGCTTACTCAGAAATCTTATACTCCACATCTTGTTTTTCACTGAAATATAAACCTGTCTAAATGTCATAGAATCACAGCCATCTTACAAAAGCCTTCCTACTGGAAAGACAACTTTCCATGAAGATAAAGAACCCATTTAAGAAAAAAAAAAAACAACCTCCCAACAACAACAAAAAAGAAACAAAACCAAAACCCAACCCAGAACAAAACAAACAAAAACCACCAAACCAAACATTTATCAGTTAAATTTATGTAATCATGCAAAAGTAACTAAACACAACAAGAATTATACAGTTATGTCATAAACTGAAACACATTCAGAAAAAACCAAAGCATAACATGACGTTCTCCTTTTCTCCTCATGCGATCAGCAACAGGCAGTTCAAAGCTCAGATCAGCTGCATACCGACACTGAGAAGCCTCATAACAAATCTGTCTCCACTACAGCCCCGCTTATACATTGCACAGGCACAATATATTGCTAAGGGAATTTTTAACTGCTCAGGTACCTCTTCTCAGAACATGCACGTAAAAATATTAGACTCCTTGTAAGATCCATCACTTCTTTAAAATTTTCCCACGAGCCAAGGCTTGTATCAGCCAAGTCTAAGCTGATACAAGAGCTAAAACGTTTCTTGTTGCATTGGCTTGTATTATCTGTAGTAAAACTCTAAATTTAACACTGTTAACAGCCATACTGTTGAGCAAAATACTGCAAATATCCATAAACCCAGATAATTAAAAAAAAAAAAAATAAAAAAAAATATTCCAAAGGAGTTATTGCAGAATCACAAAAATACCACTGCAAAATTACGTTGAGGTCAGAACTATAGGTGAAAGCTGTTATTGAAAGTGGCACTGTCAAGTATGTTAAAAAACCCCACAGTATTTCTTTAAAAAAGCTAACAGCACATTTTCTTTTCTTTCTTTACATATTTTTTTTTAAGATTGACATTAACATGTCAAGATACTTTTTTTTTTGTTTTTGTATGGAAACATGCCAAAGTAGGAAGCCCAAGTCTGTCTACCTTGTCACTATCACCCACAGATCTGCAACGATTTCTAAATTTTCTGCTCTACTTGTGTGGCTATGAGCAAAGAAGCAAAAAATTAGGCCTGTGCAAAGCTATAGCTCTGCAGATACTAGCATTAATCAGAAGCTTTGTTGTGACAGGTTATTTGACAGCAGGAAAAAAAGAATTTTTGAAGTGCTATCATTATTTAGCAATTATTTAAAAGTTTTGCAAGATTTTGGGAACTACTTGACAGTGCTGAGCAGTCAGTACTTTTGCCAAAACATGACAATGATAGATGAAGCCAAGTAAAGGGATATTTTCATACCTTTTCTGGCCTTCCCTGAGTTCAACAACAATTTAAAGAAAAAAAAAGAAAATTGCTTACCTGCTTTGAAGAGCTTATAATTTGTACATATTTATAATTTCTTTTGCCCTCAGAATACTGTTTTTCTGTAGAGTTTGGAAAGAATACAACTATCCATCTTTCTGGTACCTAACTTCTCTCTCCCAACAGTGTTCTTCTCAGTGCTGTACCTGGTCTTACATCTTCACTCGCAGCTAACCATTCCCTCTTCCCTTCTGAAGTCCATCCTGCAGCCAAGGGGACTGAATTGGCTGACCCTCCCTCCTCCCTATCCCTGCGCAGGTTTCTGGCACCCAGCACCCCATGGGAGCTTCCTGGGCCCAAGTTTCAACATGTGCAGAGTGTGGCCTCTACCTTCTACCAAATAGAAAGTTGTTCTCTCTCTCTTTTTTTTTTTTTTTGTACGTGGTTTGCTTACAAAGGCAGGTACACAGGAAGTTAATTTCTAAACACAATCCTTCAAAAATACCTCAGAAATATATGCTAAGAAATAGCTCTTTCCACTAATCATTTACATCAAAGATGCATCCTCTTAAACATTTTATAAGTTGCTCTTAACTCAGGCTATGATTACTGACACTTACTGTTTCTTTCAAGAACAATTCCTGAGCTCACAAGACTGACTAAACACAGTTTTGCTAAACCTGGAATAAAGACCACCTAGTATTTAAAAATCTGTGAGAATATTTCCTACTGGATCCAGTCTAAAATTTATTCATAGACATTACTTGCTCCTGCACAAAGAAAATAAAGTTGAAATCCATGTTCAAACCCTGTTCTTCATTTCCTGACCTAATTTTTAATTTTGAATTTTTCATCTCAGACTTTTTTAATTACCTTCTTGGACTGAAATAAGAAAAACTGGAGAATGCATATTAGAGACAACTCATTTTAGACCATTATTAGTTAAATGATAAATCTCAGATAACTAGCTGAGCTGCTGCTTCCTCCAGGCCCCACTAAATATACTTGTTTTCAGATCTATACAAACATACTGACACATCCAGTCTGGAAGCTTGCTAAAGGCTTTTAAGCCCTCAGGAATGCAGTAAGCTACTAATACCACCTTAGGAGTGCATCATCCTCTTTGTATAGCAGTTTGTGGGACACGGCATGATAGCCAGTGCTCCAAATTGTGTGGATGAAGTGACATTTCACACGTGAGACCCTGGCTTTCCACTGGGTCGAGCACGCCCAGCCCCAGTGCAGCTTAGTGCAGCTGTGTGCTCAAGGTATTAGTAGCAAGACCCCCTGTCATTTGCAATACATCACCTTGAACACAGAAAACTAATGGAGTGAAAAACCTGTCAAGTGGGAAAGGAAATTCAAGAAGAGCAAGCTGTGACTCAGTACACATGACAAGTCAAGAACACTTTTTATCTATTCATCACCTATTTTAGGTGAACAAGTAATTTTTGGAGTAGGAAGAGAAGCGAGTGCATATTTACACAAGCATTATCTATACATTTGCAGAGTTCCACTGATTTGGTAGGTAATCTTATCCTACAAAATATTTACTTAGTCCAAAAAGTCAAACCTGATCTACCTCAAGAATGTTTTTCTAAGAAATACAGTGTATTTATTATGTAATAAATATTTATCACTGAGTAATGGAATAAAGGAACACTGCCAAGGATGTCCACTGACATGACATTTGGTTTGTTTTTCACTGATGTGTTTAGGATGTCTGCTGAAATGAATCTTAGTTACAAAGATTCACATCCTGCTGATTTTAGTGGAAGCCACTTAAGATTTCAGAATTTTATTTGACAATAATATTCTATTTCAGTTGTACTGTGTGGTATGTTTAAATACTACACCATGTTCAAAACATTTCCCAAATCTCACTGTCCCACAGAAATGCCTTTTCTTAGTCATGATTTTGAAGAAAAGCTTGTTTTCACTCCACGCACTGAGTGTGGATATGAGGTGCAAGGGGAAACCAGAAATCATACCAAGTTGAAGTCCGTCCCTTCCCTGCTCATACCATGCCTTTCATTAAGGCCATGCCTATAAGGCTGAATGAAAGGTGCCTGAGGATTGTTTCTTTGGCCCTTCTGCATTGCTGGATGGAAATACTCCAGGATTAGACTCTAGACACCTGATTTGGACATCTCTATCGTTGCTGAGTTCTGCACTGCAGCGCAGAAAGAGCCCTGCAAAAACTTGTGTTGTATGTTACTGAAGCAGACAATCTTTCCTCAATCTAGAAACACAGAACTTCAGAGCAAGAGAAAGCAGTTATAGTTTTCAAGCTTCTCCAACAGCAATAAATTTAGGGAACTCCATGCGGAACAGAATGGGAATAAAACCTTCACTAACCATTAAGAGAAGTAGTCAAGCCACAAACAATCTTACATTCCTGTGTCTTTCACGTTTTGACTCTGTCTCTTATTTTGCAAACCCTGTGACAATTAAAGTAAAGCTCCTGTCAGCAGCATTATTTCCCTTTGGCAAAGCTGATGTTTCAGAAAAGGACAGCCAGAGCTGTCTTCTTTCCCAGTATTAAGGCTCTCTTCATAATTTACTATTTCCATTCAAACTGTTGGGTTTTTCCAAAACTAATGGTCAACTAATATGGCACACATGATTTGTCACAGCATAAGCCAAGTGTCTTGACAAATACATCTCCCATTCTCCCCTGCCTCTTTGTCAGGCCATAATTTAGTTCTGGTTTGTGAGGTTTCTTTCTCACTCTTAGAGAAAGACATCTTACTCTACTCTTAGAATTGCTCGAGTTGCATGGCAACAGAAAAATTAATCGTTAAAGCCGAACGATTTATTTTGAAAACTCTCATCTTTGCCTGTATTAGGTTTGGCAACACTTCATAATTGTGTTTTAGGTCACATACTAATGCTCTTTTGCAACCATTTTACATAAATATTTCCAAACTTAAACACTTGATCTCTTGTCATTGAAGTTTAGCCAAAACATTTTTACTGATATTCAAACCAAAACAAAGTGGTTTTTGCACAACATCAAGATGATGAGTCTACAAGTTCTTGCAAGCTATTCCACCGTTGCACACACATCGCATCACAGAAGCTTTCCAAGCTGAGTATGAAGCACCTTTTGTATCACATCTGAGATACTTGGAGCTAAGTTACCCATAACATGGTAGGTTTGTGGAAGGCTGGCTGCATAACTAAAGCTCAAAGTCAACAAAATCACAACTGGATTGGCTCTATGAAGTGAATGTCATAAGTCACGACCCTTTCTCAGTAAGCTTGTTCTGTCCCTGTACTGAGTCATCTTGGTGCATATGGCTGGCCTCAGGTGTCCTCTTTGACCTTCAACAGCTGCTAGCTCTGACAAGTCCTATAACAACAGGATGGATCCTATCTCAGCTCAGGCTTAGTCAGTGCAATTCTACATAAGAACCTCTTGCACTATATTGATAATGACGACTCAGATGCCAGCAAGAAAGTACATGAACAGATGGCACTAAGGATCAACTCCATTTCAAGATAGATCACATGAATAATGCATCTTGTTAAAGCAGAAACTAAGTTATCGACTCAAAGTCGATAACAGGCACAGAATCCTAGAAGATTGTGTTTCAGAGATGTAACTTGCTTTTGGATTCACGATTCCCATGTCCCTGTTAGAAAAACGTAGCTATCTATCCATGATAGAATGCCTCTTTCCTTTCCTATTTAGTAGCCCAAATATTTAAGAGCATTTATAATGCCACAATTACAGATTCTCAAAGGTATCTATCTCTATCTGGGGGAAAGAATATACCTTGAAAAAACAGTTTGTAAGATTACAACATGAAAAGAATTATTATTAAAAAAAAAAAGACAAGAGAAAGAGCAACTTGTAAAATACTGCCTCAGAATCACAGAAATTACCCATCTAACCCAATGTGTATTCTTCAGTATACTTTTCTTGTTTACTGGATTATACTTGGCGACCATGTACTTCAAAACTACATGTGCACCTACATAACAATGTTAACATCTTATTTTGCTGATACCTGAAAATTGCATTTAGGGCTTTCTTTTTTTTCACCAAGAAGTAAACTGCTGTTTTACAGCCTTGTTGATTATAGCAACACCAGTTTCAGGCTTATTTTGTGAAAAGTTGAACACTGACTAAAAGAGAAATTAATCAAACAAAAAGATCTTACCTTTGTGCATCCTTCTCGACTCTGACTCCTTGGCCATGGTTGCCAGGCAGTGAGGAAGCACGCTGCCACAGCTGTTGCTCTGTCCTAATGGTAAATGTCCCTGCAGGAAATTTTGTAAATATGTGCTTAAAATGACACTTCAAGACCTTTTTTTGTATCACTGACTAATGGTGAAATAACTTGCTTTGTCATGGGTATCAGCATCATGTCAATCACTCAGCCATCGATATTTTAGTCATGCAAAATCTCTATTAGGCCAAAATGTTTTCAAACATCTTCCTGCTGTTTTTTGATTTACCACGTAACAAATAAAGAGTATCTTTGCTTTATACATAACCTTATCTTTACCATTTAGAGGCCTTAGGTAGGAAGTAAGCCAACCTATTTTATCTCTAGAATCAATTTAAACCAGCCTGAAAATACAATCCTTGAGATAGCAATCACGCATTTGTGATTAATGGGCTACAGCATGGCATTTACAGAGGTCAGAATTAAGGCTGCAAGTAGGAAAGGCTTCATGGATATTCCTGTATGTTAACAAACCTGAAGTTCTTTCAAAGTCAGTTTCAGATGTGAATTTGGAGGATTAGATAGTGCTTCCAGTGCTACCCAATCTTACCTCTAACGTAACAGACATAGACACTGGAATGTCTGTTATATATTATATTATATACTATATAATATACTATATATATACTATATTATATACTATATATATACTATATATATTATATTATATTATATACTAATAGCATGCAACTACATACTTTAGATGCAACACTTCTTCCAAGCGTAGCACTACTGAAGTGCGGTGATACAGATGGAGTCGTTTTCTTGCGAGGTAAAGTATCACTCATGTACGTGCATTCCCTGTGCTGCTTCTTTCGCTCTTCCAGATTTCTGAAATGCTTCAAATGTAATTTGTTACAGTTTTGACAAAATGAATCGACCAGCTTTCTGTGTTATGATCTATATGGAATATACTGAAGGTGGTAAGTCTGGGAATTTCACTGGAAAGAATGACATGTAAAATACAGAGCACCTCCTGATTCACAGAGCTTTCCAGGATTTCCACAATTATCACATTAAAACGCTGATTAAGAAAATACATTAAATTCATGTGCACATTTTGTGCATGTGTTCCTGTACCTATTTTTTGAAAAAGCCCTTCTAAAGCCTAGTGTATAAGTGTAATCCAATTACAAAGGGGAAAAAAAAACCTATTAAGTTATTCTAATGAACTGATGGCTTAAAACCAGTACAGCTTCTGAGAGGCATTGTTCAAATGTATATGAAAAATTAATTTAGGTTTTCAAACATAGCCACTTGTACTTTATTGCTGAAAGCCTTCTGACAGTTACAATGGATCTTCAACATTAGTATTTGCCTCTGGATAATTTTTGTTTACTCACATTCTATAATGCATTGTGTTGAATTTTAAATGAGCAGTACCTCTAAGTACAACATTCTACAAGCATGATCAGCTTATGCTTGATCATATCACTCTAAAAACTTCACACATAAATCAATTTCATGGCCACCATAACAAAACCAACCAAACAAACTAATCCCAAGTTATCAGCTTTGAATGTGTTACCTGTTGTTGCCTGCGGTGTTTCTTAGCTGGCAGAGGAGGAGGTGTATCAGATAAAGGAATAGGATCTACATGAGTAGCCATGACCTCAGGCCAATGGACTGATGGAAGTTGAGCAATAGAGCGAGGAGAAAGAGAGTGAGGAAACACAAATCCAGAACAGAGAGGTGATCTTAGCTTTATAGAAAAAAGAGAAATTACACACAGAGTTTTCTTTTTGGAATTTCTCAAAAAATACGGCACATACAAGCTGCAGTTTTAGCACTGTGTTTGTTGGAGCGTTTAGCAGGAAAGGAAATGTGTTGTATTGCAACTCTCAAGGCATAGTGGACTACCAGAAGCAGCACAGAAACATCAAATTCTAAACCAGCTGCTGCCTTACTGCAACACAAAGGGAGATGACTTAACACTCGTAAGATTATTCCATTGCTTTAAAAGGGGATTTATCCAAAATTTGCTATGGTTGTTACAAGGGTGAAAACATCACAAAGAATTGAGAAAAAGTGAGAGTAAGCTAGAAGACAGACTGGACAGACTCCATGGACTATCTAAGTAGAAGCTATCCACAAACATTCAAGGAAAGGAAAAAACCCAACAGCTACAAAGCATACAAAATGAACACCGAAGCACCATTGATCAAGTAATTGTTAAGCATGTCCACAGAACAATTTACCAAAGGTGCGTATAATTATAGTACTTGACAGGCAAAGTTTGTCACTTCTTGCTGCTTGGGTCATAAGCATTCAGGTTTTTTGGCCTTCAAAGTTACATCTACATCATCAAAGACACTGTACAACTGGAGCAGTCCTTCAGCTTTACTATTAAACTGTTATCTGACTCTGTAACTGACAGATGGCAGTTTGCTTTAGGGTCAATTTGTTACATGTTGAATTACAAAAAAAAAAAAAAAAGTAATAAAAAAATAAAATAAAAAAAAAGGTGAAAGAAAAAAAAAAAGATAAAAGAAAAAGGCAGCCATGAAAGAACAATGCAAACAAAGGGAAATGTCTCCCAAACAAACCTCTTTATTTTGTGGCTGGCTCGTCAGCACAGCCGTGGAAGGCTCAGTGGCAACTGCTTCAGCATCTGTGGGGGGCTGAGTGGAAGGGGATATATTCGTGGAATTGCCATACAGCTCACTAATTTCACTTACACTGATATAGCCCTAAAAGGAGGAATGCAGAAGTTAAAAGGAGCAAAAGCCAAAGGACATGCAAGAGTATTAATGTACCCAGTACGATGAAAGTTAGTTTAGAGTGATTCAGCCAAATATTTGTTATCATTGAAATATTTCATCATAAATAAAATTATCATCAAGCTTTTCAAATGTTGAATATTTGGATTCTGAAAATTCTTCTTCATTTCATTCCAAAAACATTTGTGTAATCAAAAAGCAAATGTACATTAAGTGACCCAAAGACTTTATTAAAATGTAAATACCCTTTAGAAATTATGTAGCTCTTTCTCAGGAAACTAGATTGTGCGGAAAAGGAAGAACAAAACTTATTCACCCATCTTTTTAGTTCTTAATTTTTTTTTGGTCCATGTCTAAATAAAATAACTTACCCTGATTTGTTTCTTGACGAACTGTTAAGCTAGTTTGAGTAAAGCAAATGACTAAACAGAACCGGGAAGAAAGTCCAGAAGGACAAGTCATTGCTACTGTGTAAATTACACTGACCAAACACCTTCCATTTGCATTGTCTGAAAGTCACTTCTAATTTCTAGGTGTTACCAGGAGACTCACATAAGATGCTGTTAATTTTAGTCTCATAGCCTTAACAATTTGCAGCTTCTTTTTTTTTTTTTTATTAAACAATCACACAGGAGGTGACGGACTGAGGAATGGCACAGACACCAGAGTGTGCTTCTGCCTGCAGAGAAGATATTTGCAGGCAGATTTGAGATATAATGGCAGAATACAATTATTGCATGTGTTTTGGTGTTAACCAAACAAATGCTATTTAAAAAAGTAAAATATGTATTCTAATCCATGATGTACAGGATGCCACAATGTAAAAAGTCAAAAGTCAAACTTCTTATCCACAGAAAAAAAAGCTACGCAAAAGGAAGAATAAATCAACGTTGAAGCAATGTTATAAAACTGACACCGAAATATGCTTGTTTTTTCAATCAAGATGGTAAGCTGCTTTTAAATTGAGAAGGTGTTGAAGTGGCTATGTTTCTGCTACTGTATCTGCATGCTGACGTGGTAGTATGTATACTTTGGCTATTCAGTTAGAGAAGCCTTAGACAGCTATAGTATTTCTTCTTTTTAAAAATGCATACAGTTAGCAGTGATCACAGAAGGCAAGAAGAAAAAAAAATACCATGTCTACTATCTATTAGCATAATTTCCAGTTTACTTTATGAGTTAGTTCAAGCAGATACGCAGTTCTGGAAAATTAAGTATCATGCTGTGAACACAGCACTCTAGAAACAAGAGGCAAACCTTAGCTCTGATATTATTTGATCAAATGAGAAGGAAACTAAGCAAGATACTAGAGTTTACCACTTGAAACATATGTTTATAATACAGTAAATTAGTCCAGGATGAATAAACATAAAACTTGCCTAACCATTTTATAGTAGCAGTATATCAGTAACCAAAACATGGTAAGTCTATGAATGTAATATTGTATTCATTTTTATAGGGGATAAAAGCACTTTCACCACTGTATGAAAAAGCATTCAGTTCAGACTCACAACCCCAATGAGGTTTCACCATGGGTTTGAAAAAAAAAAAAAAGCAAACAAATGACTGTGCTGTGCATTAGCTCAAACCCCTATTACATTAGATTAAATTAAGGGTTTCAAGTCAGATTAGGCATCCAAGTGCTTTTGTCAACACTGAACTTTTAGTAAACAGTACTGATTTTCCTCATTTATTTAAGTACTGGGATAAGCATCCTGCCTCTTTATGTGAGGCTATGTTAGTCTCTGGTGCTTTGCATGCAGGGAGTGAGCTTTGTGATGGATGGAAGAGAGTTACAAATGTGTGCTTTGGTGAGAAGGGGCTGGGAAACACTGGACCACAGACTCAACTGGTAGGTGAACAACTGTATGGTGAAATTAACTTCTGTGTGCAGGCAGCCTGTTCAGGTCTGTGTGCCATTTGGTGCCTGATTTTTAAAAGTGCCAGAATGGTCAGAGAAAAACTAAACTGAACTGAGACAGACATAACACCTGGCAAAGAAAAACATTTTGTTTATAGGACAGAGCCTATGGGGACACTGAACATGAACAGATAACCCATGCTGTTCCTTCTCTCATTTGCCTTAGAGTAAGTCGTACCTGACTACACTGCAGTGAACAGAATGACAGCACTGCATAATCCATTTTAGTAAAAAGAGTGTCAGGCTCACTTAATGTAGTTGCATTTTGAAATATCTGTGATTAAACAAACCATGATGTAGATACAAAGATAAAAATCAGAGATAGCACCCACTGTCTAGTGAGAGAATGAACAGATCCCTCTCAAAATGAAAAAAATTAAGCTTAGTCTTGCCAGATGTCCTGGAGGAAGTTGAGATGTTCAGGTCAGAACACAAACTAGGACACTGAAAGTCTAAGCATCTGCAACATGACTTGCAGCAAGGAAGGGTGCTCAACTGCACTGGCATGTGCTGAAAGCCCCCCAGGTTCACCAGGACCTTGGAGGCCGAATAAGCAAGATCACATTTCCTAAGTGCTGAAAGGACACGTGGTTGCTTTAGACTTCAAGAGACCAACTTCCCACAGTGACACCTACACCATTAAATGTGTCAGACCTTGTTCAGGGCTTCAATACAAGTAGATTTGGCAGGTCCAGTCAGCCCTCTTAAGCAGAAGTTAATGAAGCATCCATAGATACCTGTCAGTGCATTTAAAATGCTATTTTTTTCCACTTCTCCACTTATAAACTACATGTTTAGCTGCAATTTGCAGATTCATCAAGTCAAGTAAAGAAAATAAATATAGGGAGTTAGTGCTAATATTGTGCATGCTGACTGAATCTTTGCAGTGGGCCATGGTTTACCTTACCCTGACCTTGCTCACAGACCTTAAGGCTTAAAGATACCCTCAAAGCTATGAAGTCTTCACAGCTGCAGGCAAGCTCTGGGTCTCATCATGCGCTACCCAAAGCAAGTAATTTTTTTTCTGAAATACTTGCCACCTTTACTCTAACTATTCAGAACAATTCAATAAGTAACTCAATAGGTATCTTACAACCACAGTAGCTTTAAGTCTTCAATTCAATGCTTTTTAAAAAGATCAAAATGTACACTTGTCATGTGCTATTGCAAAGCCTTAGAATAAAAGGAGAGCAGGCAATGATAAAATCTACAAAAGTGCAAAAATAAGACTAAACTGTATTCATACTTAAAACAGAGTTATTCCCGGATCTCATCCTTCTTCACTTCAATGAGCTTTAGTTGTCTATTTTGAGAAAATTAAACACACACACACATATATAAAACTAATAATTTTTCCAGAGCAAGATATTAAGGCAATACTAGTCACAGGTGGAAAAATGTCAAGAGAAACTATTTTTGCTCACCCATGCATTTAGACTTCCATGAATAACTTTACAAAATAATTTCATCACATATCAAAAAAAAAAAATTGTATGAGTAGGACTTCACTAAATACTTAAATGCTTTTGTATGAAGCATTATTAAAAGTTATTTATGGTCAAGTCAAAAGCAGTGAATCTCTTTACCTCTTTTAGACTACTGGGACTAACAGGAAATCCCTTTCCTCCGGAAAGTGTGGAATATTTCTTTTCCAGATTACAGAGATTCTCTTTTTCCTGTTAAAAACCAGACACTTCATGTTAAATACTAAAACCCATGTAGTGAAAATAAACACTAGCCATTTTCTTAGCCATGTAAAGAAACATACTAGGATAAAAGGCTATAAACTACACAGCAGAGCTTCAACTTCACCCATTTACATTTACATTTACAGTACAACTGAACAAAAACTGGAGGTACAGAACTAAAAGCTAGTGAAAGATTTTATTTAATAACCACAGCCAAACCAAATAGGCCTTTCTTCAGCATTTTGGAAACACTGATTCCGCTTAATGAACTAAATGTGGTTTCTCTCATGACTAAAGGCAAAACAGAAAAGGGATGCAAAGAGCTCATTGTAGTTTCTTATTAACCAGATGTCAGCTGATGTTAAGTAGCTCCTCTTGTGGCCTAGTACGGGCTATAACAAGCCAAAATCCTGAGTTCCCTCTGCACAGTTCCAGCAGCCACACAGGGAGCACAGGCTTCTAACTTCAGCAACCAGGTGGGTGCCTCTGATTGAGTCTTCTTCAAGGAGGGCACCTCTAAACTCTCTCAATCATCAACTACCACTAGTGTTTTAGGAAACCTGCTGATTAATTACAAAATAGCTCCTTTTCTTTAAGGGTTAATGGATATAAACCATGTCTATCATGTTATACCTGCTTGCTAGCTTCTGCACAACTGAGGCTTTTCCTGGGCTCCATGTTCTTTTATTCTATCCAATGCTTTTTTATTACACACTAGAAGTATTTGAAAGACAATACTTACCCTTTGCAGCATCATTATTAAGTTGTTTTTCTCTTTTACAAAGTGATCTTGTTCTCTTTGTGCCTGTTGGACAATATGATTGGCTTGTTTTTTGAGAGCAGAAATCTTTTCCTAATATAAAAAGAAATAATAACAATTTACATGTTTTATTTTCAAAGCGCAAGACAACCTGCAGCAAAGATCCTATTCATGAGAGTTTACTCATTCATATGAGTTTTTACAAGACAGCTCACTGCTCTGAAGGAGATAATTAAGATTTAGACAGTAAAGAGACAATTTCTTCAAGAGACAAAGGAACAGTCTTTGATAATATAGTGACTATTATCCATATACTGAACAGAACTCATTTAGAGACGCAACTTCTGATCTCTGAAAAAACTGGCATTTTATTAATTAAGACAAGACCTTTACAACTGACTTTAAAAATGAAAAGATTTTTATTAATTTGGTGTTCTATTATTACCTTACCAAAATCACTTAATGTCAACATCAATCATGAGCATAAAATAACTCTCTGTCAAGAGTGTACAAATCTCCTTTCTTAAAGAAGAAAAAAACATCTCTTTGGTAGCTTTTGTAGCAAATTATAGAATCACAGAATGGTAGGGGTTGGAAGGGACTTCTGGAGATCATTGAGTCCAACCTCCCTGACAGAGCAGGGTCACCCAGGGCAAGCCACACAGGAACAGATCCAAGCAGATCTTCAAAATCTCTAGACAAGGAGACTCCACAATCTCTCTGGACAGCCTGTTCCAGTGCTCTGTCATTCTCACAGTGATCAAGTTTTTCCTCATGTTGAGATGGAACTTCCTGCATTTCACCTTGATATCGTTACCTCTCATCCTATCACAGGGAACAACTGAAAAGAGACTGGCCCCTTCTACTTGACACTCACCCTTCAGGTATTTGGAAACATTAATAAGATCCCCTCTGAGTTTTCTCTTTTCCAGGCAAAACAGTCCCAAGGCTCTCAGCCTTTCCTCATAAGAGAGATGTTCCAGTCCCTTCATCATCTTCACACCTCTCCGTTGGACTCTCTCTAGTATTTCCCCATCCCTCTTGACCTGGGGAGACCAGAACTGAACACAGTACTGCAGATGTGGTCTCACTAGTGCAGAGTAGAAGGGGAGGAGAACCTCCCTCTTCTTTATGCATCCCAGGACACCATTGGCCTTCCTGGCTACAAGGGCACATTGCTGTCCCACGGAGAACTTACTGTCCACCAGGACACCAAGGTCCCTCTTCATGGAGCTGCATTCCAGTGAGTCTACCCCTAACCTGTACCAGTACATGGTGTTGTTCCTCCCCAGGTGTAGGATTACACTTATCCTTGTTGAAGTTCATCAGGTTTAGCTTTGCCCAGCTCTCCAGTCTGTCCGGATCTCGCTGGATGGCAGCACAGCCTTCTGGTGTATCAGCTGCTCCTCCCAGTTTAGTATCATCAGCAAACTTGCTGAGGGTACACTCCATCCCCTCATCCAGGAGCTGACCCCGGGGGAACACCACTACTTAACAGGTCCTGCACAACTGATCACAACCCTCTGAGCTCTATTGTTCAGCCAGTTCTCAACCCACCTCGCTGTCCACACTAACCCACACTTCCTGAGCTTCCCCATGAGGATGTTATGGGAGAGTGTCAAAAGCCTTGTTAAAGTCAAGGTGGACAACCTCCACTGCTCTCCCTGCATCCACCCATTCAGTCATACCATCACAGAAGGCTGTCAGATTAGTCAGACATCACCTCCCTTTAGCAAATTCATGCTGGCTACTCTTGAAAACCTTCTTTTCTTCCATGTGCTGAGATATGATCTCTAGAGTGAGATGCTCCATTACCTTTACAGGGATGGACATGAGGCTGACTGATCTGTAATTACCAGGGTCTTCCTTCTTGCCCTTTTTGAAGACTGGGGTGACACTGGCTTTCCTCCAGTCCTCAGGCACCTCACCTGTTCTCCATGATTTTTCAAAAATGATGAAGAGTGGCAGAGAAACAACATCAGCCAGCTCCCTCAGCGCTCGTGGTTGCAGCCCATCAGGGCCCATGATTTGTGTGCGTTCAGTTCATGGAAGTGATTTCTAACCCAATCCTCATCAACCAGGGGAGAGACTTACTCCTTACAGGCTTTCACTCTTTCTTCCAGGGTCAGGGATTCCTGAGGGCTGATATTAGCAGTGAAGACTGAAGTGAAGAAGGCATTCAGTAGGTCCGCCTTCTCTGCATCCTCTGTCACAAGGTCTCCCACCTCATTCAGCAGTGGGCCCACGTTTTCCCTAGTTTTCCTTTTTTCATTGATGTATTCAAAGAAACCCTTCTTGTTCTCCTCTACTTCCTTTGCCAGAGTTAATTCTAAAAGTTCCTTGGCCTTCCTTGTTGCATTCCTACAAACCCTGACAGCATTCCTGTAATTCTCCCAGCACACCAGTCCCTTTTTCCACACACTGTGAACTTCATTCTTCCACTTGAGTTTTTTCAGCAGCTCCTTACTCATCCATGTTAGTCTCCTGCCTCCTCTACTTGATTTTTTACTCCAAGGAATGCATCTGTCTTGAGCTTGGAGGAAGTGCTGTTTGAATATAAACCAGCTCTCTCGGGACCTCTTACCTTCTAGAGTCTTAGCTCAAGGTATTCCTCCAAGTAGGTCTTTGAAGAGGACAAAGATAGCCCTCCTGAAGTCCAGGATTGCAATCTTACCTATTGCCTTGCTTCTTCCTTGTATGACACTAAACTCGACCACGTTGTAATCGCTACCACCAAGGGTGGTTCCAACCTTCACATTACCAATCAGACCTTCTTTGTTCGTTAATACAAGGTCTCCCCTTCCTCATTGGCACATCCAACGTCTGCATCAAGAAGTTATCATCAATGCACTGCAAGAGCCTTTTGTACTGAGTATGCCTCACTGTGTAGCCTTTCCAACTTTCCAATCAGGGTGACTGAAGTCACCCGTGATCACCAGGGCACATGACTTTGAGGCTACTTCCAGCTGCCAAAAAGTATGGAACAATTCACAAATTTGAATGTTAATTAATCAATGGGATTAATTTTCATATGCAAATATATCAATAAAATTCCATGCTCAGTTTGTGTATTTCCATTTGGAGAAGTGCATGATTTGATCTGTGTGGGATGCTACTGGGACATTATCTTTCCTCTTTGAAAAAGCTTTTCAAGCAGAGCAAAGTTTTGCATTATTTCTTACAGATGGCAGGCTGTAGATCCATTTCATCCCCTTTATTCTCAACAACAAAGAAAAATGAATGAGTATTAGTGCCTTTACCTTTCTACTGACAATGCTGCGCTGATATTCAGCTACTTCACGCAGGAGCTGTTGTGTAAGATTTTCTTTCTCTTCATCTAACCTGCTTTCATGTTCAAGCTGCTGAAATTCCAAATCTTCAAAATGTTTGCTTTCTATGTCCAAAAGATCAGCATCCTTAAGCAAAAAAAAAAAAAAAAACAAAACAAAACAACAAACAAAATAAAAAAGCAATCATGCTTTCATTGACACCACAGCAGAGATACTTACAACCACGCACAAAAATCTGTCTCAAAAGGTATTTATGTATCTGATACAACACACTCAAACAGGATCTCAGTGTTTTTAATCACCTGCTGTCACATTGAGAGCAAATCATGATTTTGATGTTGCTTTCTCTATTGCTCCTACTTCACAAAAAACACACACACACACACACTGAGAAAAATGAAGCACCTGTGTGGTGGGGGAGCTGTTTTCAAGTTTTAAGAGCAAGCTGGAGCCTCCTAAGCACTGAGCACACCCTGGCTGGACAGATAACTCTGCTGTAGCGTAGCCATGACAACACCAAAGCCTGAACCTATTTGGTGAGGTTTTCACATACCAAACTGGGAGAGCACCTGCTTGCCAACCGAAAAGGACAGAAATTATCATCTCAGCAACACTGGAATCTCAGCAACACAACTAATCATGGGAATACACACTAAACAAAAGTGTCTGAACTGCAGTTCACATTTCTTCAGGTCTAGCCCAAGTACCAGCATTGTTTTTATTAATAGACACACAGTCAGACAAGGCAAAAGATACGTGGAGCTGTGTGCCATCACCACACTGCCATCACCTCAGCAGTGATGTCCAACCACAGAACTTGCTCAGTCAGGGACTAATCCTGGACCATCAAATTGGAGCTGACAAATGCTCCCTGTGCAAACATACAATTCCACCCTAGCCAGTAAGTGTATTACTTCAGAAAAGGTATGAGTCTACATTTATGCATTCCGCTGGACAAACACCAGATTCTGCCTGGAAAAAGAGTCGAATGCTGTAGAAAACACCCAAGAGATAAGATCCCACCTGCCTTCCACTTCAGAATGATGAGATAAAACTCATGGTGCTTTTCAGCACAGGAATTGAATGTTAATCTTGCTACTGCAATATCTCTATTCATAAAAAAAACCCTACTTTTAAGACTCAGAGTTCTGAATGAGTGTTTTTATTAATCCCGGTATTATTAAACGTTAAGGCTCTCTAAAATAGGCACATTGTACAGAACTCATTAGGAAAGAAAACTTACATCCTCTAAGAAATTCATGATTCCAGAGGATTGACAACTTATTCCTTTTCTTTTTTCAACATAAGGCAAAGGTTAGTGACTGAGATAAGCAGATAGGCCTCTATAAAGGCTTTCAAAACCAGCTTCCAGTGTAATAGGGGCTGCAGAAACTGAAGAATCCAGGTTACTATATGAAATACCAACGTCTTCCCATTATTCTCCAAAGATTTGCCTTTCACTTGTAGGAGATAGTGAAGAGATCAAAAGTAAAGCCTTGGGGTAAAAATTACAAGAAAGCAGTTACCTATAATACAGAAATGCTTCATTCAAACCAGACAGCCATCTTCAGCATTCAAAACAAACAGAAGGACTTTGCCTGGGCCACAGAAGCTGACAAATTCAGCTTGTTTCATACCACATTAATTGCTACTGAAGCAGAAAAACAGACTTCGGAGAAGGTAACTGACAGCCAGAAAGGCAGCTGGTAGCCAGGTGAGCTCACAAAAGGCTATATTCTGTGACATGTGCTATGGAACAAGAATTTCACCACATTTTGTACCATGGTGACCACTGAGGAAAAATAAATGTACCTACTTGGAAACCCCAGTGCATTTTCAAATGAAAAACCCTCCAAAGGGTAAGTGGCGACAGCTTAGCTCTATGCAGTGGTTGCAAGCACACTGCAGAGAGATCATCAGCCAGGCAGGCCAGTGGGGATGGAGACCCTGGGCAACCTGCAGGAGCAGGGCATAGCAGCAGGTGCATGAGATCTGGCTCCAAGATGTGCCCACAGAGTCCTCACCATAACCTTCTCAAGGATCCTACTCAGCAGCGTAGAATTGGTAGGAGGATAATTGTTCTTGCTGTAGGTAACGCCTTCCTGAACCAAGAAGCAAGTGTACTCCCTCCTTTTCATTAAAAACAATTGACATAAAAAAATATCGTAATTTACAATCCATTAACAAGCAAGAGATACAATGTTGCCACATTGGATTTCCAAACCATACGCTTCTCTTGTGCCTGTGTTACTTTACCAAAGGCACTGGAGAAAATTCAGTGGGAGAGAACCTCGCCCTTACTTCAGGATGTGGTGGGAGCTGCATGGGCCCACATCACCTGGAAAAATTAGGACAAATTTGTCTGAAGAATAAGGTATATTCCTAGCAATGGACAGTGTCTTTTCAGGTCTCTGAAGGAATCCAGACATCTATTCTCATTCTCCATTTACATGTATCTGTATAAACCCTGACACATGAGAACAAGCAAGCTTTGGTGCTTTCATGCTAACAGTAAAGGATGAATCATACTAATTAAATTTAAATAAGCCATCAGGAAGATCAGTGCTTTCCCTCAGCGCCTTCCACAAGCCCTCAGGTTTCACCAGTCTTAGATGAAACATCCTCCTTGCCCAAAAGGGAGAGAGTATATTCACTACAGACACCGGGAAGCATACAGAGTGTTCCAGGTGCCCTCAGCCAACCCCAACCCAAACTCCAGACTCACCTGGCAGCCAGCTGCTACGGTGAAATTGGCTGCCTCATCCCCTGGGCACAACTTACAATGTTACTGAGGTCCCAGAGATGAAGAAATAAGGGAATTCATCATCTTCACACCTTCTGCGTTGGCAGTAAAGTAGCATAACATAATCTGCTGCAGACTCAGGTATATAATCCTGTACCAGACTTATTTGGGGGGAAGAAGGTACTTCCTCTCTTTTATAGTAAGTTCATAACTGCTCTCACACTTGATATCTATTTGAGAGCTACTGTGCACTAATTCAGTTATAACTGCTCCTGCTTTACCACAGCAGCTGCGGCTATCACTACAGTGGGCTTGGAATAATATGCAATAAGACTAACTGGACATTTAACTGCACCCCAACATTTCAAGTTTTGTCCCACTTTGAAACCCAAAATTGTTATTAAGTTAATTTGGAAGGAAAAAAATGAAACCCAACAAAAAACGACAATATCACAGAAACAAAAACCCAAAACCAAACAAAAATCCCTAACAAAACCAAACACAACCCCCCCCCCCCAAAAAAAAAAACAAAAAATCCCCAAAGCAAACCAACCAAACCACCCCCAAAACATCAAACTAAACACAAAAGATTTCTAGATGCCTCTTAATGGTTGGTGGTGAAAAAGGATTTACTACCATCCCACAGCAACAAGACTGCAGCTTCTCATTAATTAATATCTTCAAGTCTCTGTGTAGGAAAGACTTCTTTTCAATATTTATGAGATATTACATAATACTGCTTCTTTTTTTTTTTTTTTTTTTTTTAAACATAAATCACAAAAATTCTTAAGTTCATAGAATCATAGAATGGCTAGGGCTGGAAGGGACCTCCGAAGGTCACCCAGTCCATCCCCCTGAGGGATACCCTCAACTAGACCAGGCTGCTCAGAGCCTTGTCCAACCTCACCTTGAATATCTCCAGGGATGGGGCCTCAACCACCTCCCTGGGTAGAATCATAGAATGTTAGGAGTTGAAAGGACCTAGAAAGATCATCTAGTCCAACCCCCCCTGCCAGAGCAGGATCACCTAGATCAAGTCACACAGGAACGTGTCCAGACGGGTCTTGAACGCCTCCAGAGAAGGAGACTCCACAACCCCCCTGGGCAGCCTGTTCCAGTGTTCCATCACCCTCACTGTGAAAAAGTTTTTCCTTATGTTTACCCTAAACCTCTTGTGCTCCAACTTACTCCCACTGCGTCTTGTCCTAGCATTGGATGACATTGAGAAGAGTCTGGCTCCATCCTCCTTAAACTCCCCCTTATGATATTTATAGACATTAATGAGGTCCTCCCTCAGTCTCCTCTTCTCCAGGCTAAAGATACCCAGCTCTCTCAGCCTCTCCTCATAAGGGAGATGCTCCACTCCCTTAGTAATCTTGGTGGCCCTGAGCTGGACTCTCTCCAGTAGCTCAATGTCTTTCCTGAACTGGGGTGCCCAGAACTGGACACAGTATTCCAGGTGGGGCCTCACCAGGGCAGAGTAGAGGGGGAGGAGAACCTCCCTCGACCTGCTGGACACACTCTTCTTAATGCATCCGAGGATGCCATTGGCCTTCTTGGCCGCGAGGGCGCATTGTTGGCTCATGGTCATCCTGCTGTCCACCAGGACCCCTAGGTCTTTTTCCCCAGAGCTGCTTTTCAACAGATCAGCCCCCAGCCTATACTGATACCTGGGGTTGTCCTTCCCCAGATGCAGCACTTTACACTTGCTCTTGTTAAATTGCATTAAATTTCTCCCTGCCCAGCTCCCCAGCCTGTCCAGGTCACGCTGGATGGCAGCGCAACCTTCTGGAGTGTCAGCCACTCCTTCCAGTTTTGTATCATCAGCAAACTTGCTGAGGGTACACTCCATCCCTTTGTCCAGGTCATTGATGAATATATTGGACAGCATTGGACCCAGCACTGACCCTTGGGGGACACCACTACCCACAGGCATCCAGCTAGACTCTGCTCCACCGACCACAACTCTCTGGGTTCTGTCCTTCAGCCAGTTCCCAATCCACCTCACTGCACAATCACCCAATCCACACTCCTAAGCTTGGCCATGAGGATACCATGGGAGACAGTATCGAAAGCCTTTTCCACTGTTCTGCCACCCTCAATGTAAAGAACTTCTTCCTGATGTCCAATCTAAATCTACTCTTCTCTAATTTAAACCCATTACCCCTCATCCTTTCACTACAGGCCCTCGTAAACAGCCCCTCTCCAGCCTTCCTGCAGGCCCCCTTCAGGTACTGGAAGGTTGCTAGTAGGTCTCCCTGGAGCCTTCTCTTCTCCAGGCTGAACAACCCCAGCTCCCTCAGCCTGTCCTCGTAGCAGAGGTGTTCCAGCCCTCTCATCATCTTTGTGACCCTGTGGACCCGCTCCATCAGGTCTCAAACCCAGTTTTTTTCAGAAACCCAGTTTCTCAAAACCAGCAAAGTTCTCAGTTACTACAGAAGAATTTAACATTATTATATCCAAAGCTGGACTACTTTACTTTTTGCTCTTTGAAAAAAACCAAATGGAATTCTGCAAATAAAATAAAAACTAAAGAATTTATACTGTAAAGCAGAAAAGCCTTATTTTTTTTCAGGTCACTGCTATTAAAGCCCTTATTTCTGATATAAACTCTCAAGCCAGGAAAAAAAAACCAAAACACCAAAACAAAAAGAAAAACCCACCAAAACCAAACTACAACAAAAAAACCCCAAAGAATTAAAAAAAATTAAAAAAAACCCACACAAATTTGACTTTCAGATGGCCTCTTGAGCTTGCCATACTGATGCTTTGAAAATTATTCCCCTCCCAGTAAAGCTACCTATATGTGCTGTAGAATCCGCTTAACATTGCTGAATACTAAAATCTTTCCACAGAAAATAACTGCACCGTGATAGACAATATTGTCACTTTTTTTGGTTACAAATAAGACAAAATAAAATCAAGTTGCAATTAGACTTTATGCAACAGTTGCTATACCAATGTGCAACTGTTGGAAACATAGGAAAAAAAATAAAGCTATTAAAATAATTGGTATAATTTTTAAAATGAGTCTTTCAAAGCACAGTGCAACCTGAAACTAAGTTACATATTGAAAAAAAGAAATTATCCAGGGTTTCACTGAGACAGCCATTTACAGCATTGCAAAGGACAAGTACAGAACAGGATCAAACAACAGCAACAGAGAAATGCTGCTAAAGTGGCTGCTCCCACTGACCAAAGTTAATCACTGTCTTTACTCATACAGGCAAAGAGACTATGCTCCACCATCCAGTTCAATGTTACAACAGCTTCCACACCACCCAGCAGACCTAAGGTGCTAATTTCAGGCAAGTAGCCCAAAGCTTTAAAAACATTCAACGCAAAATGATTTCTAATCCCATTTGCACCCTACTCGTTTGCCATTGTGCACATTATCTATTACAATCATTCCACACAAAAACATAACCCCAGTGACTATCAACAATTTTAAGTTGCAATTATGTTCAGAGACTGGATACTTGAAATAGAATACGTTACGCTAAAGTCTAAAAACAATCTTAAAAATTAGTGCAATCTTGAAACTTGCTACTGACCCTCTTCAGCTGCTGCTGTAATTGTTCCCTCATGGACTCAGGGCAATTATCAAGCTGCGTCTTCTGCTCGGAGTAAAGCTCCTGAAGCCTCTCTAGTTTTTCCCTCTCAGCATCAAGTTTTAATTTTTCCTGAAGCATGAACCAGAAAATAAACACAATTACCTTCAAACCCAAGCAGTTGTTAGTGATTATGACAGTGTGTGGCAAAACCTTAACAAACAGTTGAAGCACATAGGTGAAAGACAGAAACCTCGTTAGTTGAAACTAATGGTGAGATGCCTCATGATCAAAAGAAAACATTAATCATTTTAGTGCAGTGATTAATTCTCTCCCTCCTCACTATTTTGTACCCATGCCTGGTTGATGCCATTAAAACCCACTGCCCAAACACTTGTCTCATCTAATGAAAACAAAAATAAATAAATGAGGAAATGGTAACCATGTTAGTGAGGTAACAGATGAAGGAGAGAGTAAAGATCAGCTATTTGAAAGCAAAATGGATGGAAAATGACTGCAGTCTGGCAGTGAGGGGAAAATGGGTCTTCCCAAGAGAATAAATTACATGCCCGTGTGCTTCTGTACAAATAAGTACATTTAGCAAGCAGTGAAAAAACAGAACGAGACAGAGCTTTATAAAGAAATAACTCTGGGCCAGGAAATCCTGTAGCAGCAGAAACACCAAGTGATTTATCAAATTTGCTTCAGGATACAGGAACTGTAACCTGTTCTCGGGAATCAAAGAGGACTGCTCAACCTCCCTGGTCTCCTCCGACTTGTTCAGCTTTCCTCTCATTCCACTCGAATAGCGGGACTCGGCACACTGCTTCTCACCCTTCAAAAACCTTTGACCTTTAAATCTTTGTAATAAAATACTACATGATTTACTATGCAGCACTGCTCCAAAGACTGTCTGCAGGTCACTTAAAGCTACCTTGTAGACTATACTTTTTCTACAGACCAAAGTTTGGGAAACAATAAATCAGAGTGCAGAGAATTTTTCTCATGCCTTTTACTTACGTCTACACTGGCCAACATAGCAGACTCATTTTCTTCAACTCAGCAATTAATAACTGGAAAAAACAGTAAGCCTGAGATGCCTGGTATAAATAATCAGGTACGTCCCTGAAGCCCCAGCTCTCTGCTACCTTCCCGAGTCATATTGGCATAGTTCCTTTTTCCTGCTTCTGGTTCTACAGTTATGCATCTCCTCTCAGACGGTGTCTAACTCTCCTTAATACTCAAAAATTAACATTATCAGCCCCAGAATCTCAGCTGCTTCTTTTTCATGCTCCAAGAACAGTTGAATTCTGCCACAGCATCTACTCATTTGTCCTCTTTCCGGTCCCAAATATTATTTAATCTTAAAATTGAACTGGCTCAGCCTGATTTCTTTATGGCTTTATCTCTAAATCTGAGTGGGATCAGGGGCTGGGGTTTAATTTTCCTGCTATTTAAAAAAAGCAACAGGAAGCATTCTCATTCAAGGCCAATGTCAAACAAATTTCCAGATCCATTATTTTCATTTACACATGCAGCTTCTCAGCTCATACGATCAGCCAAACAAAATGCTGAACAGAAAAGATTCATTTTTCTTTTTAAGCTTGTAAAAATGAGCAACTGAGCCAGCATTACCTGGGCTTCCTGTACTAGCTTCTGTCTTACCACAGCAGCAGCAGGGCTTAGAAATAGAGACTGTAGCACATGCAAGCTGCACAATGAGGAAGAAGCATGCAATTCTTGAGAGGTCACCTCTAGACCTCTGTCCCAAAGGCACCCCACTTGCTGAATCATTCTTACTGCCCACACAGCAGGAAATCTATAAATAAACTGGTGGTTCCCTTTCTCACAAGCCTTGCTGTCCATTTAACATTCCCCCTACAGTCTGCCACGTTGTTTCTTACTTTCCCCTTCTGCCCACCTCGAAATCTAAACAGCAAGCACTTCTCCAACCTTAGCTGCAGTATTGTGCCTCTGAAGCTGTTAATAGCTCCCTTAAATGTCTATGCACTGCAATGAGCACACTCAGTCGTTAATAAGAACGTCAAATCTCAAGTGTGAGGAGACATCATCAGCCGGTATAAAGCTCTGTGAGAATCCTGCCAGAGATACTGTTACTTCCCTCAAGAAATTAGAAATGTATTCCTTTGAGATTGAAAGGGATACTCATCTGGTCTATTTATAGCATAGGAAGTGCTAGCAGCCCACCAAGCTGGCTCCTTTCAAAATGTGCAGTCTTAACAGGAAATATCTCTTTCAGCTATGGCAGGCATTATGCGTTTTGCAGCTGACATCTCTGGCTATGCATTAGTAAAGTCCATTTAATTCACTACGACTAATTTGATAAATAAATCAACAATCAGAATTTTTTTTTCATACAGTATCTTCTATAAATGAATCGAGGGATGTTCTTTTAGGAGGGAAAACATTAATAACTCTGCAAGTCATGTGCAAGATGAAGCTGAGGCAGGCCTGCAGCTGACTCTTCAAGCTCTTTGCTTAAGAGCAACCAGTGGCAGAGCTGTGAACAGAACCTGTGTGCTCCAGCTGCTCATCCTCATTTAACCACATGAGCTTCTACTTGTTAAAAATTTCTCTGCAGACAACTTCCCAGACCCAGCATCAACTCCAGAGTCACATGAAATGTAGTCCGGCTGAATTCTTAACACCTTGTTTCCAGAGAAAAGAAGTACAGCTCAGTAAAGCAGAAAATCTGGTCTCAGCCTACTGCCCAACTTGTCCTATGGTCTGCCTCTAGATAGCTGTTAAAAGGACTTGGGGTCAGACAGGAAACAGAGCAGGTCTGACTTGGGTTTTGATGACGCTGGAGCACAACTTGGATCAGTTTTCAGATCTCAATACTGTGAAGGGTGGCAGAAGAAAAAATTGACACTGTCCTCCAAGAGCACAGACGTAGGATGTCAGCAGAGCACCCATGTACGAACACGGACTGTAAGTGATCAGCATGGGTCACAAAAGGATCTTTAGATCTAGTAGAACCGATTTTAGGGCAAAGGGAGGGTGAGGGCTGGAAATCAAACACAGCTCACAGGTTATGAAGACATGGAGGAGATAAAAGAGATAAAAGGACAGCATTAAGGACAATCACAGTTCCTAGAAGAATGGGAGATGGACTAATTGTATCAGTGTTGTCTCCTGTAGTTAAGGATGCCCTACGCTGATCAATACTGCTACTTAAAACTTTAGCAAGTCCCCACACCCCAGAGCAGAGTAGTTCTGCTTTTCAATTTGTCATTCATTACGTTCTGCTACTGCACGCAGACAGACTAAAATCAGAGAGAAGCATGTGTCTTCATGTGTATGTGCCTTCTGGATCAACCTTCCTGAATACATTTGTAGACTCTGCAAAAATGAGTCTATATGGATGAAACAGAAAAAGCTCCTCAAAAATTCAAATAAATAGTAAAAAAAAAAAAACCTCAAAGCAAGAAACCTATTATTTTTGCCAGGTCATTATGAAATGGCTTGGTGAATTGGGCTCACTCTACAACCTTCGAACCCTACCCCACCAAAACTCAACAAAAACCCAAGGTATATGATCCTTTCAGAGAGAAACTGCAAATAAACATACAAACCATAACACAAAAAGGGGGGAAATATGGAATGCTTCCCATCCAACAAGCTCTTATACTTTAAATGTTACGGTCTGAAACACTCCAAAACCTTCCTCAGTCCAAGTCATCTGTTTTAAGGCAGCAACATCTCATTACCCACACTAAACTTCAGACATGCATGCCCTGTCTCTCAGCATGGAATCAGCTAGTCCCACAACTCTCACAGGTTTCTGTGAATAAGAAGCACATGCAGTTCTTCGTTCTGAAAAGCTTCTCCATCTCATCTTCATGTTTTCATCTCTAGCCGAACTTTGTTCTTTATTCCAAAACAACATCCCTCCACTTCTCCCAAATAATATACTGCAAAAGTTAGAAGGGGAGGAGCAAGAGCAAGGAACATAAATAATTCCTTTCTACTTGGAAGCAATGTGATGCTACAGTCTTTCCATTCAGTAAAACATTTAGCAGAATAAGTGAAAGAGCAAGAAAATCTTACTTTAACAACTCATTAACAAAAATGGCCTAACACTTTTCCGTGAATTTAGAAGATAGTCTAGCCCTTAGCAGAAAGCTGGCTAGGAAATGTTATCTGCTCTTCAATGGTTACTTACTGAAAACGGCAAATGCTACATTTGGGGAAAGTATTAAACCTGATGTTTAACAATTCTTCTAGCACTATTGCAAATCGAAATCATTTCCAATGTTATGGATGATATAAATCAGACTGCATACAACTCTGATTAAAAAAAATATTGCTCAAAATAAACAGATATTTCTGCGCACAAACTGTACATGCTCCTCTTCTATATTTTTCAGACTATTCTTTCCTGCATTCCTTGATCTCTTTCAGGACAGAATCATAAAACTTGTAATTATTTTGGTGTTTGTCATTAATCTCTGTGAGTTTCATGAAAGAAACCATTAAGAGGAAAAGAAAAAATAAAACTATGCCAGGCATATGAAAAGGAGTGTACTATGATAGAATAAGGAGCAATAGTTCTTTTTACTGTACAAGTGATAACTAATTTATTATATAATAGCAGACTTTATACAGTGATGGCATCTGTAGGATCTTAATGGTTTTGTTTCACATGCATGGATAAAGCTAATGTTAAAAATAATTTAAATCAGAGGAAGCAATCTGTAAAACGGAAAAAAAAAAAAATTCACAATAGTTGCACATATTACCTTGCTCCTAAGACAACTCAAGTTGGGGTTTTTTTTATTTCTAAGCTTATTCTCCATCCATTGCAAAGTGCTGCCATAGTGAACAGATGGGGAGGCAAAAGACAGCCTCTGATTTTTGAACACTGTTCTTCATGTATAGAGAAGAAGAGGAAATAATCATCCAAATCAGAATAAAAATATTTCAAGTGAGAAAATTAAAATTCTGTAGGGTCTTCAACATCTAGATGACAATAAGGGGATTTCCCTTAGTGGTACAACCCATTCTGGTATTTCTCTCATGACTACTTTAAAAGAAAGCTTGTGAATTCAGATTTTTCTTTCTTGAATTTTCATAATATTTTTTTTCTCATTATTGTTCTCTCTTTAGGATATTCTTATGTGTGTATATCCAGTGGATACAAGTATTTCTCAAAATACTTAATATTTTATATATTAAGGAGGTTAATGACATTATAGATGTGATAATTCATCCATTTAAAACACTTGCTTACATTTTGCTGAACTGGAATCTGACCAGAAAAGACTTTAAAGGCTATGCTAGGAGATATAAAGTTGTTATATTCATCAGGATAAAAAACTATGGCAGGAATCTTGAATTCAGAATAGAAAGGACTGAGAAGAGACTGCCAGTATATTTAACTTTGATTGCTAGTGGCTCATTGGACAGCTGACCTTTCCTTGACTCAACTCTTGCAGTACTTCAGCAAAGAGGCCAAACTTCAAACACTTTGTCTTGTCTGGGATATTCTGTTAATGACTGAAAAGTATTTCCACAAAAGCATGAGAACAAAATCAAATACGTTCAAAAAAAAGATGAGTCATCCACTGTCAGCTGCTCCTGTTTTCTGTTCTTGAAGAGGGACAGGAAGCCTGAATTGATAAGAGAGTCTCAGTGTATGTATTTCCACCATGACATAAGGCAAAGGTCCTCCAGAAGAAAAGGAATAACCTCCCTCTCTTAAAATGCAGTTTCAACTTTTGCGTAAGTAATTGCTTTGAAACTCTCTGCCAAAACTAACATTTAGCTATGCTTACCTCCCACAGCACTTCTGTTGAATTCACTACCTGTTTTCAGTTATTTTTATTTATTTATGCTCACTAATCTATTCTTTCTTTCCTACATTGTTACTTTCAAACTCATGCTTTAAACTTGGAGACACCAGGCATGGCGAATCATTAAGCATCCTTCTCCACATGTTTAAAACACTCTTTGCGTGTTTTAAAACTACATATATTAAGGAAGTGCTGTACAAAAAGAAAGTACCTCACAAATCTGGATTACATCCAATTGAGCAAATACAATTTTCTCCAGCTTCCTTATAGACAAACGTCAGTCCTGAACTAAGTCTTGGGAGTGAAGGGCCATCAGGAGGAAGTCATAATTGTAAATAGCACCATGGAGCTGACATGCTACTCCACTTGAAACAATAGCATCATTATTGTACACATACAGTACAGTAAGATGAATGACTGCCACGGTAATTACAGGGAGCTGGGCCTGGATTGCAGGGGAAAGGGAGACACGCTTGCCAGATCTCCTCCAATACACAAGCACAATTTCCAGCATATCTGAAAGCACCAGACCATACCAAACAGCTCTGGAGGTAGCTCCCCCAGCCAGCACAACTGAGTCCTGTCAGCACTTGTACCTGGCAGAGATGCACCACGGACAGAACCATGCCGAGTCCTGTAGCAGTGCTGAAAGGCACTGTCATCTTCTTTTCTAAATGGCAACCACTCATAGCTCTTATTACTAAACGCTAAGTAAAGCAACACTAATTGCTTTGTTTCTTACAACTTGTGTGGCTGTATACTCACAAAAGCAAAGGAAAGGTTTTCAACTTGCCACAGAGTGTGCACTACGTTATCCTCTCCAGTGATTCATTCATTCTTCCTCACCATTAGTCCTGCCACGAGTTCAGGTAGGGCTGAGCACAGGACTTGAACCAGATCAGAATGCAGTGAACCATTATAACGTATAAATCCGTCTGCAAAATCCATTCCTGATTTACAAGCACGGTGCTGGGACACAGAGACATTATGCCACAAGCAAAGAGCACACCAGCGCAGCCCGAAACTGAGCTCACAACTTGCCTGCCTTCTGTGTTCAGATATGTTTTCCAGTCAATCCTCTTGCCTCACAAGGGCTAGAAACTGTGGCTTTAAAACTGTGCAAGAGTTGGCAAAACCTTGTCTCCTCGTTTAAATTGTGTACCAGGGCGTTACAAAAGAAATAATCAAATACTTGAGTAGAAACTAGTACAAGAGCTTCCACTTCCAGTCTATTTCAAGTACATAACATGGCCCAATAATTAGGTTGTAGTTTATGATCTCTCTTTTTAAGAATTTCACAAGTTTTCCAAACAGGTGCATGGGTAGGGATGAAACACAACCAGGCAAGGGTTTCCTGTCAAACAGGTGCTGAGATCAGTGGCAAATTCCAGGAGACACTCAAGTCGTTCCAGAGACAAGTGCCATCATGTACAGCATGAATGCCCTACCATCATTTCATGAGCGAAATTAACTCTCCCCCTCACCTCAGGACGGCACCATGAGGTGTATTCAGGTATCATTTTCTTACCCTGACAGCAATGTAACCACTGTCCTAGCAATGAGACCCAATAGCTTCTTGCCAGGAAGCCCCACCAAAACCGAGGCCACTGGTATTATTAGGGCTGAAATATTCAGGCAATTGGAAGAAACTTTGACCACTGTGTGGACACTGGGACACTTATTTTTGCAAGAAACACCACGAAAAGTACCATCATCAGGGCAAGAACTACTGGTGAAAACCCAAGCCTTAATTCAGTTGAGAAGATCATAAGTTTTAAATTATTTCAGCAAAAAGGATCACCTACTGCCTCTACCCGAGCTCCTCTTTTTAGAGGGGTGGGGGGGGGGAGGTGAGGAGGGGTTGATCCTGTACTACTAGAGAGCCAAGATGTTGCCTATCTTGCATCAGAGCTGAAGGACTGCAATCTTAAGTGTACAGACCAAAAAAAAAAAAAAATCAAGCTTGAAAAAATGTTGTTGTTTCAAGTCAGCCAGAACTTTTGTTTGTTGACATGCTCAGTGCCATCTGTTTTGCTGGCTGACACTATTTTCTCCAGAAGACTTCAGCTGTCACTTTATATTTTGCCCAGAAGCTCATTCACAGAAGCTTGTCTCACATTTCTTTTTTAAACTTTCACTTTATGCAACATCTTCCAGAACAAAACCTGTGGGCTATTTTACAGCTTATATCTACAAAGATGATTTCAGTATTAAGCAAGACGTGTCTTTAAGTCCAGAGCATGCACTTACAGCTGGGTATTTGTTTGTTTAAAAAAAACAAAAACAAAACACCACAAAAGAAAAGACAACTCAAATATTGTAACTGATCTGACTAGTGGCATGCTTCACACTGAAAAAAATGTTTTGAGTGAGCTTGCCTTTTAAAACAACAAAAAAAGTGCTTTTTCTGTTTGGTTTTCCATGTTTCAGATCAACTGAAAATGTAAAGTAGACCTAGCATTTTAATCTCCTGACTGCTACACACTAATGTTCCATCATGCAATCACAATGAAATTTAAACAACTTACAGGTTTTAGAATGATTTCCATTAGTATAATTGAATTTTGAGGCTACTAGAGAACAAATATAAAAGGCAAAAGATCTCTTGAATTTCTGGAAATGTTATGTTACCACCTACCAACCCAAACTTCTAATAGCATCCTTTTGGAGTGTATCCACTTGCACTACCTTATCTGCTTTTACACTAAAAAGCAAGTATGAAACATGTTCTATGGACAACAGAAAATGTGACCACAGGCAACACTGAAAGCTGAAGGATCACCAACAAGAATAAGGACAAGTGCAGGCAGGAAATCCATGGAAGTTCAAGCTTAAACTGGAGGTGTGCTGTCACTCCACAGGGCAGAGATGTGGGAGCACCATTCCCTTCCTCAGAGACAGGCTCAATGAGCACAGCCACTAAACAGCATTCAGGCTCATGACAGGGCAGGCAGAAATTGAAGACAAAAAGCTCCAAATAAAACAATGCATGCTGTAAGGTGTGAATTAGATGAGAACTGTGAAAGAGCTAAAAATATGCAGCTTGTCTAAGCAAAAGCAAATAATGCAGATTTCCAGATATTTCTGGAAAGCTTAGAGGAAAAAAAAAAAAAAAAAAAAAAAGAGGGGAAGAGACTACTGAGAGTATTTCCACAAGTGACAAGTTTAAATTATGAAGTAGAAGATGAACTTTACAAAGGAAACGTCATTGGCTGAAAGCCCTGGAAAAACTTCCTGACCTTGAGATGTTATTGGCCATGGTACACCATGCGTGGAGATGGGAACTGCCTGCCTGAAGAGGCCAGCAGAGAGCCTGCTCCAGAGAGGCAACACTCCCTGATTTGACAGGGACAGATTCATCCTGCAGGCCCTTTCCATTTCAATACTTAAAATATTATTATTGTGCTATCCTATTTTGCAAATGTATACTTATATATATATTTGCTGCATATTTGAGAGCAATTAAGATCTGTATAGGAGAACTAATTCATTCCTTTGACTTGGTCACAGAATGCTCTTACAGTACTAAAATTGTCAGTCAGTCAGCAAACAAACCAAGATGATTCCTTTAATATTATATACTTGACAGATGTCATATATCATTCCATATAATAATAGATAAAGCCATCTTCTGAAACTACAGCCTTCTTTCATTCTATTCCTTGTCTGAAAAAGGAATTTATTTTTTTTTTTAATTCAAATATATAACAATGGAAGGTAGTGGACCAGTACAATTAACACTGTTCTTTTAAACAGCAGATAACACAAGTCCAAGCCCTGTATGAATTCCCTATTAATCAAAAACAGTCATAGTAAGTCAGGTCATTTTAATTAAGCATACTCTATTTTGCTTGTCAAGCATACCTTGGGAAACAAGATTGTTACAGGGAGACAGTGGTGAGATGACTATATTTTTCTTCCATATTTATCAAGTAATTTTACTTATAGACAGTACTTAATAAAATAATCTCCATCAATATGTTAATCATATAAATGTATTTTGAAGATGAAGGGGAAAAGAGCACACAGCTAGCTAAGATAACTCAATTACCTTTGTCTTTTCACCAATAACATTTCTCTCCAGCTCAGCTATTTTTCTGTTTAGATGATCCAATATTTCCTTCTCTTTCAGCAGTTCTGTTGTTTCAGATTTCTGTTCCCCATCCAAAAGGGCACATTCCATATCCAACTAGGAACACAAAACATTTTTCAGAAGCAGTCCAGATTAAGAAGAAATCTTGACACATCATTATTTTCTGGGGGAGAGGGAGTGAATTTGTGATTATTCACAGAAGAGAAACATTTTTCAAAGGAGGAAAAAAAAAATTTACTGCAACAAAAATTAAAAAGAGATCACAAATCTGAGAAAAAGTAAGACTGCAACATAAAATACTGCAAAATAAAGTCCAAACCAACTTTAGTTTGAAGATTCTTTTTCCCAAAACCTTTTCTTTTCTATCTCTTCTCTGTGCTTCCTCCTGATATGATACTGTACCGACTCCCCTGTGCCCAGGCCCCATAGGAAACCCTTCTGGAACAGCTGTTTCGTTCCTGTTGCTGAGAATTGGAGCAAGCACAACACAAATGCCTGACCAGCTTAGTCTGCAACTGTGAGATTCCAGAAGTCAACAGGGTGCCAACATACCCTTGCCACTGTAAAGCCAAAGAGGTTTGAAAGGAAGTTGTCTCACTTCCTTTCTCTTTAAACAGTCACAGGAGATACCACCATAAAACTCCCAAGTGACGCAAGGTATTTAGATCAATTGAGTGACCATTAAACAAGCAAGATTCTTCTAATTCCACTTAGGAGTATAATGGTTACAGCTGAGAAGGGCTAATTGGAGCATCACATCTATTTCCCAACTGGGGAAAAATAACCTTCATAGCAGGAGGCTGCCAGGTCCATGGTTCTGTGCCTGATCCTGGTGAAAAAGCACAGAATATGAAAGCTACATACATCCACGAGTTCCTTGTATACTTGCTGAACCCATCAGACTTATGCTGTGTAGACATATCTAACAAGCAAGACATTCAAAACCAAAATGTATTTCATACCTCTCTTGAGGATTCATCCATCTGGTCATTTAAATCTTTGATCTTCTGCTCAAGTTCTTCCAAGTTATTTAGTATGACTATGCGCTCCTCCTCCAGTCGACCAAGCTCCTGCCCTCTTTGCTCATCACTTGTGCATTCTGGTATCTGCAATTGCATGTTACAAGAGGTTCATTAGAAAAAGAGTTAAACACTGTCTTTCCTTCCACCTTTCATTTTAGACAAGTACAGTACTGCTGGTTTTGAAATATGGTTACATATTTCATACCTACTACATTGCTATTTCTATATTTAGAAGGCGTACAAGAGAAACAAACCTGATACTCTACTTCCAGGCATTGGAAATAAATAGCATATATAACACTAAATACTACTCATTCTACAGGAATTACTAAAACCTAACCTTTGACAATACTTTATATGCTGTGCGATTTTGGTTGTAAATATCCAATTTTTTCCTTACAAAAATAACACAGAAAGATGAAGACGCTTTTAAGGTAAAATTCAGATATTCATATAATAGGAATAGGAGGCAGGATGGGACATTTTTGTAACCAGCCATTGAGATGGGCAGCTTCTGTGAAATAGGACAAAAGTTGGTTCTATCTCCCCAGTTAGCACTGAGGAAGTAGTACCCTTATTGTTGCTTCTTTTCATTGCCATTTGCTTACTAGATAACTGTGCCAAGAATTAAACAACATTATTAAGAAAATACCTGTGATCTTATACCAGCAAAGGCTAGATCAAAGAGTGTTGAGTTTCAAACATATTCTTCATGTTCATTTGACCCCAGGGGCTTGTGATCCGATTACCCTGGTAAGGCTGCTCTCTCATTGTCCCCAGTCACAAGTGGGCTGTGTGCAGGACTTCACGTCAACCACTGGACCACATAGTCTTGCTCAAAAGAGGCTCAGCTCAGCTACTGAATGCCTATTCTGAGAGCAGGCAGTTTATCCTGAACAGATCTGATCTCGATATTTTAAAACAATGACCTGTGTTTCATTAACACAGTTGCTTGTTACTGCTTTTCTCTTGGCTTAGCAGAACACCCTTTACAAAGAATGAATGAATGGTATTCCTTGATTAGCATTAGTAATCCTAGCAGGAAAGCCTCTTTTTGTCCAGCATCCTGTTGGGATAATGCTGACATAACATCTTGGATTTCAACTTCCTAATAAGGATTTAAAATAGGATCTCTGACTTGCAGAAAGAAAGCAACAAATGGGAATGAAATGCAAGACCACAGTAACTTGTAAATTAAACGTCTTACTATCTTTTCAACATGGAAAGGTTGAGTAAAGCCATAATAGCACATTTCTGTTCAACTTAATTTCATACCGACCCAGACAGATTTCCAGAGAGATACCCCTTTGTAAAGAAAAAATGTTTTTCTTTACCACGCTCTTCTTCTACCTATAAACACTTGTAGTGACTATAAAGATGTAATTTAAGCAGAGATTAAACACAAATCATGTTAAGCATATAATCATGCAGATGCTCATACAGTGTGTAAATTACAGCAAAAAGGAGAGACACAGAGTATTTTGAAGGTGTGAGTGTGTTATCCAGAATGCTGCCTTCATGTCTTGGTTTGGTCTTATTATGCTTCTGATTCTCACTACTGAATATAATTATTTAACACACTGCCTGTCACCAGGATTTGCTGCACTGCTGTCTGGCACACCAAAGCCCAGACACTGACCCAAGATGATGAAAGGCTCCTATCCCAGCCTGAAAGAGGCGGCTGCTGCCCTAGCTGAAAGAAATTGTTAGGAATGCTGTTAGCTTGTTTTTTAAAGGACAGTTTCCCTTCGGTAATGAAACAGTGGTGTGAAGTACACAGGAAAGTAACTGTAGCTTATTAACCACAGGAGTTGGGTTAGAGAGGCAGGAGGCTGGCTGCTGCCGTGTGTCCCATGAGAGACAACAGCTGATTTGACAAGTGGCTCTAGTCCAGCCCCAGGAAAGAAGATGGGACAGTAAATTTGTCTCAGGCAACTCTCCTCACCTCCCATGCGACTCCCTTGGTTTGCCCATGAGAAATCATCCTCTACTTACAGAAGACAAGAGCCTCAGGCTGGGAGAAGATGGCAGAGTTTCCCTTCCCTCTTATAGCCGAGCACAGTGTTAAGCAGTGTTCCTGAAACCTTCCTTATTTAAGTAGATACCATGGTTCAAGCAAACCCTTCTCCCTCAGAAAAATATTAAAACTCCTTCTGAACTGTACTTCCCTCTGGAAAAAAAAAACTTCCAGTACCAATAGCTCCCACAGATAATGAAATAATATTTTGTTGGATACTAAGTTGTATGAGTTCTGAGATCAATTCTTACACCTAAGCCATCCTAACTGTGGCCTCTCCCAGGACAACCAACTCCCAGGGACTGGAGCATCTCTTTTACGAGAAAAGGTTAAGAGAGCTGGGATTATGTAACCTGGAGAAGAGAATACTGAGAGTAGACCTTATCAATGTCTATAAATATCTAAAGGGTGGATGCAAAGAGGATGGAGACAGACTGTTTCTGGTAATGCCCAGTGACCGGACAAAGGGCAATGGGCACAAGATGGAACACAGGAAGTTCCTTCTAAACATGAGGAAAAATTTCTTTACTGTGAGGGTGACAGAGCACTGGAACAGGCTGCCCAGAGAGGTTGTGGAGTCTCCTTTGGAGACTTTCAAAACCTGCCTGGATTCAATCCTGTGGAATGTGCTCCAGGCAAACCTGTTTTAGCAGGGGAGTTGGACTAGATCATCTCTAGAGGTCCCTTCCAACTCCGACAATTCTGTGATTTGGAGAAGATGAACCTGGATTGTACTCTTTGCTCATATAGAGCATTACCTTTGGTGTGATGCTTAGGTAGGAGGATTCGGTGGCATCCTTCAGGAATCCAGGAGCAGCGAAAGGTGGAGGCTTCGTGCTTTCATTGAAGTGCTCGTCAGGTCTCAACCCTCTAGAGGAGAGGCAAGCAGCAGTGCTGCGACTGTGGCTGCTCAGCTCCGAGAAATCCGAATCACTTGCAGATGATTTCAAGTGGCTTCTGAACCTGGTTTCCAGATTCATCTGGGAGTCTTCAAACACCGAGTCCTCGTCGGAGAGCTGAAGTTTTTCGAGTTCTTTGTTAATTTTCTGAACATCAGCAACTGTGGTAGCTGCGGTGGTGTCACTGTCAGATTTTGTGTATTCTGCACACAGACTGAGGATTGTTTCCAGCCGCTGTCGTTCCTAGTTTAAAAGGAAATAATAGCATTAAGCATCAAAAGTGAGCTAAAGCTAAAGTTAAAAAAAAGTTTGCTCTTTTTTTTTTTTTTTCCCTGAGTAAAGGATTAAAGTCCTGCAGTTCCATGTGTGTCTCTAGCACTTAAATAACCAGATATGCATAAATTACAGTACGAATGAAGAATCAAAGTTAACATGGAAGAACTTAAAAAATTAAAAGCACATTTCATGGAAATTAATAGCTATGTAAATAAGATGCCCGAACACTTATTTATCTTTCTGAACTAGAAAATTTTAGTATTAATATTGTTTATTCAGGTTGTTATAACCATACTCCATTTTCACGTACATGTATCCAGTGAGCCCACTGTATAATTCACTAATTGTTCCACTTAGCACTGATACTATAATCCTACCAAGCTGCAAAGTATTTCCATGAATTTCCACAAATTCACTCATTCCTGACAGGTTTGGGGGTTTTTTTTCTGTTTTGTTAACTTTGATTCTTTCAGGAAAGAATTAGTTCACATTTTGAAATACACAGTTTTAGGAGCATTAAAAGAAAAATGTGGCGTCACATTTAAAATACAACAGATGTCAACTGCACAGAAGTGGGAGAAATCTTTATTTACCCATTAACTCAAATACCCTATGGATTCATACTAAAATCTCAATGTTGAGAATATGAATAGCAGTGTCAGTTTCACCTGACATGCTTCAAGTTGCTGTGAACGTTTAATTCCCAAAGGATTTCTAGATCTCTATGATACTCCACAAAAAGTCTCAGAAAGCTGCATTTGTTTTATTTTTATTGCATGTTTACTTACAGGAATGTAAGATGAATTTATTTTGTTTTTACCTTTTCATTTGTAAGAGTAATACATTTACAGAATTTCATGTTTATCTTGCTAAAGGAGAAATAATGTAAATAAAAGAATTCTTACCATAAGCCTATTGAAAAGTCTGCTGGAAAAAAGACCACTGTGAGAGAGTTCTATGCTTGGCATTAGTACCTGCACTAATGATCCATTTCATTTCTGATTTCTAGGAAATCCTTCATACTTTTGGTAGTATTTAAAAAGAAAGCCAAAAATCAAAAATCCTCAGCCTCCTTCCCCAGGAACCACTGCAGACATTTGCTTTCCAAGCTCTATCTGGCATTATATTTGCAAATGGGATTTGCAAAGCCGCTATTTCTGACAGTCCCGATACTTCCTATGCCCAACAGCAAGTGATAACAAGGAGCAAGCAAAGCAGTTCAGGCAACGCATCACCTGCCATTACCCTGCAGCCAGCCCCTGGAGTTTTATGAACATTTCACACCAATTTACGAGCACCCAGCTTTTTATACAGCTACCAAGAGATTACCCAGTTGTATGCACTACACATTCATTCACATCACCTCACATCACCCACAATTAAGAGCTGCATTTATGAGCTGGAGAACCCATCTGAACCCATCCATCTCCAAGCACTACACAACTGAGAGCACCGCAAGACAGAAATTTTGCCTTCAGGTAGTTTATTCCCAGGTTCCCACTGCAAGTTTCCTCTGGAGCCTCCTGTAACGGCACTGGCAGAGATGAGCCTCTGAAATAATGGACCCTGAGGCAGCTGCAGGGCAGTAATTTCAAGCTTCTATTTTCCACAAGATGGGTCCAGCAGATTCTGCAGACATCCTTCAACCCCAAATGATCGGCATAATTATAACTCCCCAAAGCCTTGTTTCCTCCAGGCAACCACGGCCAGACCCTAAGCCTCTCCCCTTACCCCTCCAGCGCCGCTATCCTCCCTCTTACTAAACCTTTTGGCCACAGAACCCAATTCCTAAAGCGCTGTGCAAGCGCTGGCTGGGATCACCGGTAATTACGCAGCTCTCCCAGTTGTGACGGCACTGGGCCTGGCCCTTTCATACAGTCATCATAATGGTTATAGATGGGAAACACAGCATCAGGACATGAAGTTCCATCTTTCCCTGCAATGATAGGGTATATCAGGTTACCCTGTGCCAAGCCTCCATCCCTTCAATAATAATAGGAAATGGCAAATTTCAAAGCGCTGCTGCTACTCACCCCAGCCTCAGGGCCTCTCACTGTAAGCCTGCCTTTTGCTCAGCACACAGCAGGAGGGGAGGAAAAAAAAAAAACCAAGAATTTTTTCTCCCCCAAGTCTCAGATGCTCAGGGAAGCTTAAAAACTAGAGGAAAACCTCTGACAGTCTTCAAAATATTCCTAATGGACTTTCAGACTCATTACAGAAATACCAGTATCTCTCGCTTCTATTTTGACATGTGCTGAGAGGCTTACAGACAGGAAGTTCTGTGGTTATCTTATACGCTCTGGTCTCATCATTTCATCTCGGCCAACTCATTCCAGCTCCAGCACACCTGCATTTAACTGTTTCCAGCGTAAATTTCTGAGTCAGGCAGCAAGCTAGGAAAACACCCCTGCAATGAAAAGTGCAAAAGCAGTAGCACGTGGAAAATCCAGTCAATAATTTTGCAAGAAATACCACAGAAATTATTTGTGATGCTGAACATAGCAGAGGGGAAAAAAAAAAGGTATTTCAAAAGAAGGAAAATGGCTTAAAAATTGCTCTGGAGGGAGGGGTGTTGAATTGAGCCTTGTAAGCCTTTCAGTGTTATTGCCCCATAATACGTCCTTTCTAACAGACTAATACATCCCCGTGTATTTTCTGTGGATGTCTCACCTGCTACAAAAAGGGGTACACAGGTCTTGTGCACTCTATGCCTGAGCAGTTTTATCACTCCTGGCTTTGACAAAGCTACACGTAACCATCTATGGATGGCTGCACATTCAGGTCTTGAAGGAGAAGGGTGGGATAAGGGGATAATAACCCTTCTGTGTTATTGATTAAGAATGGTATTAAGAGACATCCCTGACACACTGTAAAGAAAAATATTCCAAAGTAGCAGAGATAAATACCTCCCACTTTTTTTAACAGCAACCATGCATGTCAGTGATTGCTGCTGCATGTCATGTATATTAATTTTACAAACACACAGGGATGATGGTATACCTAAATATCAAGGCAGGACTTGGGTTAATGAACTGTGACAAGCAGAAAGCTTTTTAGATAAGTGCCATTAGCAACTGGATAACCCCAGATTTCATTAAAAATACATGTGCAGTCTATCCTTTGCAACCAATGCTAACAAGAAGTATGGTTAGTCCGTGCAACCAGGGCTCCCTTTGCCTGAAAGAAGAGGCTGTTGCTCTTCTCAGCTACCAAAGAACAGCACTTTTTCACTGTTGCTCTTTAAAAACCTCAAGGGCAGGAAAACAATCGGCTTCACAGCAAAAGCTTGGAGCAGCAACTAGTCAAAAAGGACAGGGGGCAAAAGAGGCAGAGGGATCAGGGAAGACTGCATCAGAAACTGCCCAAAATGTCTTTCTTAACAAATACATCTAGGACTCCATGGACAAGAGGCAGGAGAAAGGTTTCTCTTTCCTTCTTGCATTTTTAAAGGACTGGGAATTTCACACCTGACAGATACCAAGAAGCATGGAGAAGCCCTGCAGAGATAACTCCTCAGCTTAGAGAAAAAGACCAGTTGCAGGGACGAGGCTGGCATGCCTTGTCCTTACCTTCCCAGTACAGGCACAGAAGAAACAGACTGGTAAAAGCAGAAGAGATCAGTGGAGTGGAGTAAAGCCAGCCTCCGAGAAGGAGCCGAGAAGATGACTTTCTGCAGAATTAGCTTCTGTATCTACAGGCACACATTCGACTCCTGAGGAAATGCTGCTGGCTTCCAAAATAACTGTGTTGTCCAGACCAGTGCCCTTTTGCCCTGATGGTACCCACACAGACACTCCTTTTCAAAGCACGCTGAGGGCAGGAGCCTGAAGACTAGAGCTCAAGTGCAGTACTTAAGTTCTGTAAATGAGAACAGGTTTCCTCAAACTGATTTCTTCCTAGCCCATACTGTTCATTTGCACAAAACATAGCTGCAAAACTTCAGTATATGTAATCCACGCTTTGGATTATTGAAGAACCCACAGAAATGTTTTGGAACACAATTTAAACCAAATGTTTCTGAAAATGTACTGATTTATCGGTATTAGTTATATTCTGCTGGGGTTTTTTATAGTATTTTACAGCACTTGTTCAATTACTAAACTTAACTGGTGTTAAGCAGCTATTCTGTAACACTACAGAGACAGTCAGTTACTAGTGGTGGGAAAAATTACCTTGTCTAGCCTTTGTCTGCTTGGCTGGGATTCCTGTAAGAGGTAAGTCACTTACACTTCTATATACAGCTTGGGTACTGTATGTTTAAAATGTCTATAAAAAGACACAGTGACAATATAAATTCATAAAACATTCATACGAGCTTTTTCCAGGCTCTGTGGGAGATTTACATAAACTCTATTAACCACCATTTTAAACCAGTACCACCTTGAAATTTCCAAAATATTTTCATTTCATTTTCCCCTCTCATGAGCACATCTTACTAAAGTGTAATGCATCAATGCAAACCAGACACAGGGATATTCTGTATTATTTCCCACTTGGTGGATAAACTTAATGACATTCAATGCTTTTATGACTGTGAAAAAGTAGACTGTGCAGTAAGTTCCTCGAATTTTATTATTGCTCATTTGGGCATTGGTCACATAAGCTGAAATCTCTCCCAGCACAATTCCTCAATCTAATAAAACTTAATTAACAAGTATATGTTTACAGATCCATACAGACAGCTGGACTATGGAAGATACCGTGCAGATACTGTACACGTAATTTTTAAGTACCTAGCACCATCTAGAGGAAATACATTGTACTGCTCAAAAACCAGAAGTAGAAACAAACAGTTCAGTGCTATTCAAATGAGCAGGTATCATACAAAACAGATGGCCTTAATGTCTATCTGACTATGTTGTCTGTGCTGTTCCACCCCTGACCACGCCATGGGCTGAGGAGAAGGACTGCCTTTCAGTGTCAGCAGCTACCACTGTTCTGCTTTTATCTCAGATAGGAAAAAGTGTGAGATTTTCTCTTAAAAAAAAAAATAAATATATATATATATAAAATATTTTAAAAAATCACTAGCTAACTGAACCTCACAGAATACTCTTAGATTACAGTGATTTTTTTTTTTTTTACCTTGTTTTTAAGGATCTTGGGCTAGCTTTAGCAATAGTTAACTGACTTATACTTGTGTAAAGCTTTGTATAAACATCCCTACGTCAAGACACAATGTCCGGTCAGCTGGGCTGGTAAGGAAGCAGAAGTAGACTGTGACCCACCAGCCCGCTGCCTGTGCAAGCTACAGGAGCAACCTTGTGATGCCTCTCCTGCTCCTCTCCAGCCCACCAGTGCCCAGTGCTCAGCAGTGACACTGGAGGGATGGCAGCAACAAGAACTTCAGTTCCTCCATCTCCTCAAGCCACAGAAGGACAGGCTGGCAAAACAGAAGTGACACCAGTCTTCAGTCGGTTTGGGTGCACCCCAAGGCAAATCAAAAAAAACCCAAGAGGGAGAAATACTAAATCCTACACAATTACATGCATGTCTTTTCTGTTTGGTGGATTGGAACAAACTAAAATTCAGACATTTAAATAATTAAAAAGAAAACAAAACAACAACAACAAATGAAACAAAACAAAAACCTGCAATGCATATTTTAGTATTTCTACCTCTTTTTTTGTTTGTTTGTTTTCATTCTCTGTTCATTTCTTTGGCCAATGCCAGCAGATCATTTGGTTTCAAACACAATCCATAGCAGAGGCTCAAACTGCAAACTTCCAGAGGAGCTACAGTCACTTAAAAAGCAAATTAAGCACAAATGAAACTCAGAGAGTAATTTATATGGAAAAGAAAAAGAAGCAAAGTGAAAATAAATAGAAGACACCAACGGCAGATACCAGGTCAGATTACAATGTGTGCATAGATTTTTTCTAAAAAAGAAAATAAAACCCAGAGGAGAGTAGCAACTGTCAAACACAACGCCCTAAAACTGCTCTGCGCCAGCGGGATAGCTACAGGATTGGTGCTGGTGCAAAGATGCTCTCCACTTTGTATCTGGGCCATAGAGCAGCCTAATCCTCTAACAAGGAGGCTTATGTTTCTGATGAAGTTCTCAGAGTACTCCTGCCTACCTTGTTTCAAAAACACAGTATGGAAGAGTCTGACACTTGTGCACGGAAGGACTGTTTTCCAAGTCGTTCACATACCACCTACTCAATCTGAACTTTTAATCAGCATGGAAAACCCAAAGCACACAGTTTTGTTATACCTGGGTGCTTGTTTAGTTGGGTGGGGTTTTTTTTATTCACACCTTCCCCCACACCCCAAAAAAGAGAGACCTGAGCAGACCTGGATCTCTAACCTTTGTCTATCTCATGGTACACAAGGTGAGAGAAAACAGCTCTTTGGACACTCAGGCTGCATACATCAGGTCTCTGTTTGGATAGACCCATGACTAGATCTACAAAGAAGGACAAAAACAAAACAAAAGCAAAACAAGACAGGCCCTAAAGTAAGCAGATGTGAGGATTTTTAATTTTATTTATTTATATTCCATCTTCTCAGACACCTAAAAACCTATTTATGGCATCTTTCATACTCTCAAACTATTTTAAGGAGGTACGCTCCTGATATTCAGCTCTTCCATCAGATAGGTCTAACAAGGGCGGGGGTGGGTAAATATTGACTAGGATCCTGAACAGAAGATGAAATTAAGCAGGAGAAAGATCCTTCATGTTCAAATGACAAGCAACACATAAAACCTTTTCCTTTTTTTTTTTTTTTTTTTCCCTCCCCCTTTTTTTTTTCCCCCTCCAAAATCTTTAACATGCTTGGAAAAACAACAGGCAAATTATTTTGTTTATGAATCTGGACTTGAAGGAAGTATTGTCCATCAAGAAAAGAAATGGGAGGGGGAGAGGGAGGGAAAAACACTAGTCTCTACATCCAAATACAAAACCAGAGCAATTTTTAGCATTAACGAATACTGAAACAACCCCTTATCTTCCATCCCTCACCACAGAAAAATAAAAGCGGTTTCATTTGAAATACAAGTACAGTTTACTATGTTGTCTTTTATGACAGATTATCTCAGGTTTTACAGCAGAACTATCTGGAAAACCCTCTGATAAGAAGCAAACACCAGTTTACACACACAAAACACCTGGACTATGGGGAAGATTTCTGAAAGGAGTGGAGAAACGGCAGGGAGAAGAAAGAAAGGAGAGAGAGAAACATCCTGCCAGCATTTCTCCTGATGCTTCCCACATTTGCATGCACAAGTGTAACAACCTTTCCTAAGCCACTCAGTCATTTCCACTCACAGTTGGCCCTCCTCTCCTGGGGAGTCCAGGCCCCTGCTCCCAAGAAGCTGAAGTTTCAAGGAGAGCTGGAGGAGGTTCGTGGGGGCAAAAGGGGCAAAACAGGGCAGGACAGAGGTGTGCACACCCAAGGGGGCAGAAGGGCAATGCCTGCCACCCTCTCATGCCTGGCACCTTGACTCTATTAAGCCCTGGCTCTAAGCAGGCAAAGGCAAACACACATCTTGCAAAACAACAGCGTGGATCTTATAGACTACAGTGCTGAGCAGATTAGGGATGAAAAGGCAGGGTCCTACCTGTGCAACATGTTCCTCACCAACGTGTCAAGAACATAGGTGGGATGGGAGGGAAACATCTCAGCAGGTTACAATCCTTCAAAACAGGAGCTCAAACAGTGGCTCAAAACAGGAGCATTGGCCCTGTACAGGTTGCAGGCCATTGCTACTGGGCTCTGATGGGCAGCCCCTGCTCCTGCATCCCACTGTTCCTGCATCCCACCTCCCCACAGCTTTTCACTCTGGCCTGGCTGGGAAGTGAACTACCCTGCAGGCTTAGGCTGTATGGAAACTAAATACGTTTAAGAGTATCCTATCCCCATTTTGCTCAAATCCATAAAGATGTTAATTAAAGCACACAAATGTAAAGTTAATGTCTCGGATTTGAGACGGCAATACAAATTGGCCCATCTAATGACCTTGGTTCCCATGTGGACGATAAAATCAGTACAATATGGATGCATGTTAATAGGGTCAGAGAGTTTTGTAGCCATGGAGAAAACTTTTTTCAAACAAATACTAAGTATCCTTTTAGGGAGTGTTGGAATGAGAAACCAATTCAATCATCTTGGTGTGTTGTGAAGACCTTCCCTCCCCCCATACCAAAAGGTTGTTTCAATGATACATAAATTATGTTTTACTACCAAGCTCAATCCTGAGCTGAAGCAGGACACACTGCTTTATATTGACTAGAGGCAAAGGGAGAAACCCTGTCAACCTCTGCTACTTTCCATTTGGGAGGGGGAGAAGCAGGGAGGCCTGTGTTTCAATGAAAACACTCGGAAGGAAAAACTACAACCAAGCAGAGAAAGCTCTGATGATGGACACTGAATACATACTAGTGTATACCTGACTCCACAGTACATGCAGCTGACCAGCTTACAGCACAGTCCCTTTGGTTTTTTTCTTTACCCACAAAATAGTCCCAGCATCTAAAAGTGCTGGGTCGCTGCAGTGCAATTTGTGGGGTTTTTGTACGTAGATGCTTTAACAGAGCCTGCAGGATGGCTGAATGCAATTTGCATGGGTTCCAGCATTTTTTAAAGATGTCTGGATGGTACCATCTACCCGAGCTGTTACAGCAGCACGCTATTGAAGCATTAGCTTCATGGACTGCAATAATAAACAAGGTATCTAAAGCAGGCAACATCTGAATTTCAAATCACGGCAGCTTATGCTTTCCTGTATCCTCCTGATGGAGTTCTGGGATGGACATCTCGCAAACACTAACTACCATGAAAAACTAATAGGAAAAGAAAATATTACCAGCCGTTCCATCTCCTGCTCACGAAGCCGCTCTTCCCTCTGCCTCCTGTGATAGTCCATAAGGTCTTCTCTTCCTGAAATGGAGCTAATGCTGTTCTTCCGCTCTCGCATGGATGTTTGCAGTGAGTTTGGCGTCTGTCTGTAACTTTCCATATCGGGGTCATCAAGTTCCACAGAACTGGTGGAAAGGTTTCTTCGGACAGAGAATGATCTGTCAAAATCCACTGGGGAAAAAGAACTACTGGGACTTGTTCCTGAGAGTCCAAGTCTATCAAAATCATCAGAAAGATATGGGGAAGAAGGTGCTAAAAGCATTTTTTTAGCAATTCGAGGGCTTGCAGGAATACTAAGAGTTGAACTCACATAGGGATTATTCCCCGAGACCAAGTTTGCATGTGGTGAAACTCCTGAGCTGCAAGAAGAAAAATTCAGGTAATTATCAGCATCTAAAGCATTCTGAGGTAGATCTTTTTCTCCAAGTTTTTTCCTTTTAGTATTACCTAGTGAGCTTCTAGGGGGCAAACTTAATGGCACCATCTGGCTTTCTGTTGATTTATAAAGTCTGGGTAGGGAACGACTGTACATTCCCATGTGACTTAGAGATCCACCAGAGTATTTCCTAGGCCGTGAACCCAGAGTCTCCATCATCACGTCTTTGTGCTTAAGGGGTTTCATGTGAAGGGCCAGGCTGTCTTCAATATTCATCCTCCTGCCTTGCTTTGGGCTAGAAGGCATGCTGGCTGCCCCTGAATTACTACCAGGTGAAAGCATCAGCTCGTTCCCTGAGCTTCCATTCCACATGGTCAGAAGAGAGCCTGAGATCTTCTTCGTCTCCAGCATTCCTGGGAAGTAGACATTGTCGTACGATTTGTTTTTCTGACTGTACTTTGAGTAGTGAAGCTTATCCATGTGTCCAAGGGCCTTTTCATTTTCTCTGCTGGCATGAATATCAAAATCTGTCCTTCCTAAACTGTACCCACTGATGGATGGAGATGTGCCTGATATGGAACCCAAGTGCTTTACAGAGATGCTTTTATCTGGAAGATACGGGCTTTCACAGGGGAACTGCTTACCTCCTTGAATTTTGGTTACAGAATGTGCATTTTTAACACTGGAGGAAGGATTAGGCTTAACTGGCATAGGTTGTGAAAGGGTTAAGTATGAGCCAGCATAGTCCCCGTTTGTTTTAAATTTGAGACTTGATGAATATTTCTTCGTGTTGAGGTTTTCCATAATATCCTGGAGACCATTTTCAAGGGAATTCACCACAGAACCCTTTCCCAAACTAGCATTTTGTAATTCCATCTGGGTTTGTGTGTGGCTATACTCTGCCATAATCTTACTGGAATCTGTAAGGAACAGAAAACAAGAAAAGAAAAGCTTTTAGCAAGTAGAAAGCCTCTTGCATGTGCATGCCTGCACATTAACTTGAAAAGAACACTTTTTGCAATAATTACTGTGCATGTAATAACTGTGTTTCAGATCATTAAGCAAAGAAGAGGATGCACAACTTTCCCAACTCTGTTTTTGCAAAAGATGGAGATGTTTTACAGCTGAGGAACTGAGGTGCAGGGAGAAAATGCAAAGCAGACAGCTGAGTAAAGAACTCAGGTCTCCCAGGGCTCTAGATGCAGAACCTAAGATACTGCTCTGGACCACCTTTTCTTTTAAACATGTGCAGCTAGTGCCTCTGAGCCCCAATATACTAATTATCTCAGTTCAAAGCTCAGGAGGAGTTTGTCACCTTTCTGCTTACTCTGGGTTGTTGTGCAAAGCCTCACGGAGAAGGACAAAACAGAGGCCCATTTTTCAAGGTGTTTCAGCTTAGTGCTTTTAGAATACAAAGCTGTAACTACATCTGGAAAAAGCCCCTTAGGTAAAAGATAGCTTTAAAGACATATAATGCTTAGCTCCATTACTTCATTTAAAACAACAACAACACACAACCATTAAAAATACTGATGGGATTTAAGATTCCAGGTCTTAACACTTGTTCAGAATTATTTATATTCTAGAAGAGGACACAGATTCAAAAAGCCTTTGCTGTGGTGGATGTTATTGTTCAATGCTGTGTCAAGCTGCAGCCTACAGTTCTGAGCCCCACTTTGCTGAAAGCAAATAAAGCTCCTGACAGCGTCAGCCACTGCAGGAGATAAACAGGACCCCAGCAGGCTTCCACTTAGACCTCAGCTGTTGTAGAAATGGTGCCATTAACATTTACAGCAGCTCCTTGGATGTACTATGCTCTCCTTTGAACTGATAAAGCACTCTTCAGCGTCAGTTCCTGCAGAGCCAGCAAGTGTTGCTTCTGAAAATAAGGGTCAAATTTGGGATTTACTCTTGACTCAGTCACATTTCACCTGTGACTTCAGACACCTCATAAGAAACCTAATCTCAGCTTGTCACTCGTCAAGAAAACCTAACATCCAAATGTGTAAAGTGCCTTTAAAATCCTTAGAGGCAATACTTTAATCCTCTTCCAAGTACCACTTCAGACAATTACATGAACCTAGACATTAAACTTGGATTCCTACCTCCCACCAGAGCTGATATGATCTGGTTTCATTGAGGATCACTAGGTTCAGATATCTAGGAGAAAGTGGCAATGCATTCTTTGAGCAGGTCCTCGTTTCTGTGACCTTCCTGGCTAGCAAGGCAAAAAAACCTGGAATTCATTACTGTCCAGGGCATTGTTCAACAGACCTCCATTGCACAGGCTTCCTCTACGTAAACTGTTCTAAGACTAAGTGTTTAACAACAGATTCTCCTCAATTTTTAAGGAATAAACCCGTAAGTTTATTAATGATGGTTACCTTTGTTCTTAATGTAATTGAATAGGCGGAAGATAAAAGGAGTCAGCATTATGGGGGATGGGAAAAGAAAAAAAGTCAAACACCTTCTTGACAACAATGGTCCTGGCTAAGCATGTGTTTATTACAAGCTCTGGTAGTGGCCAAAAACATCAACTTGCCACTGCAAAACCAAACCTCAGGTTTACTACTACAAAGAATTTAATATTTTTATGCTGTGATTTTATTTGCCACAATTTTAACATGTTTGTTATGATACAACTATACAAGTTGCCTTTGAACCAGCAAGTTCACAGAACTCTCCATCAGAACATCACCACTGTGAGCAGTGAAACTGCAGTTTCTTCTAATTTGACTTTGTACGTGACTTTTTTTAGCTATTTCCACAACTTTTTGATCAACAGCAATGATGACGTTCAGATGAACAAAAGGAGGAATGTAACCCATGTTCAAGAGAACTCTTGTGAGGAAAAGGCAAAATCATCAAGCATTCATCATATTAGTGGAGTTATAAGGAAGAGGAACAAGATGTAAAAGCTATTTAAGATCACAGATACAAAGCACACTGCATACATGCCTTGTATACATAGCCTTCCATTGCAGAATAGGACCATCCTTGTCTCACTCTTTCTCCTTTTCTCTTCCGAATCTCTTTTAAAACTGAAAGCTAATCTCATATCAAAAATGTACTGTCCAAATCATAACTTGAACGCAGCTGAGGTTCAAATGTTTTTGCATAAATTCCACTGGCTCCTATATAAATAGCTTTGCAGACAAATTAATGGGACATTAATAATTGTTTATTACTCCCTTGCAACAGCAGTAGGGCACATTTAATCCTACAAAGACTTGATGCTTTTGCCAGAAAACAAGTTAGCTCATGGAAACTTTCAGGCCTGTTCACCACAGCAATGAAGGGTTCATTGTCCTTGAAATTCAAACAAGTACAGTAAGAAGAGGTCACGATACCTTCGTGTAGCCACTCGGATTTGACTTTTCTCTACCATACCTTGTGCCAGCTCTTCTGCGTTTTTGGCTCCAGAGCAACAGGGCCCACAATCATACAGTTAAATCCCAACTGGACAACAGCAGATGTTTAGCTGAAACATAGCTGCTTTCTGCAAACCAGATCTTGTTTGTTTTCTTTCTTTTTAGGGTAGTATTTGGGATGAGATTTTATGAACATGCCAGGATCTGTTACACATCCTGGCTGATGCTGTCTTTGCATGCAACCATAGGGACTGAGGCCAGGAGCTTCAGCACATGGCATGCCCTGATCCCATTTTGCATTCAGGTCAGACCCAGATATCCTTTGGTAACCCTCAGCGTACAGTGCAAGGCTCCTCTGTTTAGCAAAGTATTTACTGCCTGGAGCTACACCGAAGAAAATTCTTCCTCTTTTTTTTTTTTTTTATCCCTCCCTCTGCCTCATTCCTTTTCTTCCTTTACTGAGTTGTTTAGCTGAGGGTCACTGATATCTATTCCAGGCAGGCATTAAACTGGTGGGGGAGGGTTAGCTGTCTGCAATGTATCCAGCTGTGGCCTTATTTTAGCTGGTAAATGGAGTTTGACATGGAATAAGAACAGAGTGCTGATTTTATCCATGTGTCAGGACAATTAAAGGACCAAAATCAATAGCAAATTCTGAAAGATCTCAGCTTATATACAAAAAACCATCATTTTTATTAACTGATTACCTGATCCAACATTCTGAAAGGAGGAAAGGTTACTTCTGTTTGGCATCATATTAATCTTCTACAGGATGGTTAAAACAACACTAATTTGAGTGAACCAGATAAATTTTGACCTGCAAATAAAGTGACAAAGAAGAAAAAATGTTGTGTTAAGAAAAGTATTCCAAGAACTTTTTTCAAGTGTACAATATAGACCAAAATGGGCTTTTCTTATGTTAAAATTTGTTAAAAGATATTTGGAAATGGCATTCCATGTGAAGTCTGTGGAACAAAAAAAAAAACCACAACTATCTACAGTTGTTTTATCAGTTTAAAAGTCCATATAATTTGATTTGATAATCAGCTATTATCTATGGTCCTGACTCTGTGCAGGCAGCTACTAGTCACAGCTCCTGATTTTTATGTGCTATCCTATGGCTTCCTTAAGAAATCATTAACAAGGTTGGACTTTTTTGCTGAAGATTTTATTTTTGAAATCTCATAGCCCAATTTCAGCCCACAACACCAGCACCCTGCAATCATGAAGAAACCTATGCAAAAACAGGTATGTGATCCAAAACACAGAAAATGTTTTGGCGTGCAATGATTTCTGAGGTTCCAAAGAAGGCAGATTAGGAATGCAAAATGATTCTTTAAAGTTTACTGAAAAAAACCCGAAAAACAATAAACCAACAACAATAACAAAAAAAAAATTATATGGGTACAAGAGAGACTTGGTTTAAAAAAAATGCCAATAATTAAATCCTAGCCACTAAGGACTACAATTAAATCTAAATCCAAATAGAAGATCTCTAGTGAGCTGCTCTATTAAAATATTTATTTTTTTTTAATATACACATCTGTTTCTAAAAGGTCAACAAAAGAGCTTTGAAAAAACCTGCATCGAGTGACAAAATTAATGGTGACCATCTGTAGGTCCTCTGGGCTTTAACTCTGGACAAGCAAATAGAAATGTGGCAGGAAAACAAGTGAAGAATTGAGATAGATGCCTGGGGCTGTCTAGAGACAAGCCACCTATTTAATTAACCCCAGTCATCACAATCACAGTGTTTCAGGTCCCTGCTGCACCGACTTTCCATGTTGTGCTTTCTCACATTATTCTCCTGGGAGGACAGGTCTGGGAGAAGGGAGCTGGCTGTTAATCCCTAAAGAGGGAGGCTCCTTCTCCACGACCCCTGGCTTCTCCCACACCTGCTCCCCACAAGGTGCTCTTGCAAAGGGGGCCAGACTCCGTCCCTCCCCTCTGCTCCCTCAGGAATGCCCCCTTTGTGCTGGTCTCATTTGGCAGTGCTTTTTCATTCTTTGCAGAGGTTATTTCTCACTTCTAAGGAGAGAGTTTCCACCCCACTGGGCACCTCTACCCTGTCACAGTGAGAACTGGGCTTCACCCTGACAGCCTCCTCCAAGAGTACACAATCTACCATTCTGCAAAGCTGACACAGCTCTCCAAAAAGCCAGGGTAAGGAAGGAGACCTTTGGAGTGCTGTACCTCCTAGAGGGACTCACCCACCACGTCTGCCCTCTCCAGCACCACAGAACTGAAGTTCTCCAGAGCAGATGCTGGGAAACAGCCTGGAGAGCAGATAGTATTCAACCTAAGTTTCATGCTCACCAGGTTGCTTTGTTGACATAAAACATTCACCATCTTTTTCTCACCACTGGCTCTTCCACCCCATGGAGACTCCTTCCCCAAGTCCTTCCAGCTTGCCTTGCATCCTCCAAACTCAAAACGTGCATAGCACCCCAGACACTTTCCTTGCCAGAAGCAAAGCTGAGGGGCTGCCTGCAGAATGCCTCAGCAAAGCTGCAGCCAACAAGCTACTGACCCCGACAAGAGTTAACAGCATTTCTCCCACTTGTGGAACTAGCTCTTTGCCTTTAGACTGCCTATGAAACATGAAGGACTCGGACAGAAATCCTGTTAAAACAGTCACTATGTTGCTGTCTTGGCATATCGCTTGTGTAATCCCCCTTAAAAATATGGTACTTTGAGTCCAGAGCTCGCCAGAAAGGAACCAAAAATTTAACTTTTCAGGATATGTTCAATTTGATACAGAATACTAGAGACTATCAAGATTTTACACCATTCTGTAACAAAAGAATAATTATTTCTTCAATCAGAAATCCAAAATATGGACAACTTGGAATTAAAAGACAGAAAAAAAAGCGTTGCTTGAAAGGAAAATGTATAATTGGATTTCCTGTGTCTCTAACATTGCTGCTCTGTGGCTAACATAATTGGTAAGATCACCAAAACCCCCACCCTTTCTATCTCATAAAATGATGGCTACCACTTAATCAATGTGACAAATATTAAGGAAAGAACAGCTGAGAGGGAAGGGTTTCTATGTAATTGAAAATTCAATCTTCAATTCAATCTGGTGAATACCTGCTAATAGCTGAAAGGAAAAATGTCTTGTGTTAAGGTTAAATATTTATATGGTTTCAGTCTAAGCTTGAGAACTCATCACACATCTCTATTGATAGAGGATGAGAGATCAGAGAAGTCATCACCTAGCAATAATTGGATTTTGGTAGGGGAAGAACATTCTAAGATTCTCCACTGTGAGCATAAACAAGAAACAATTAATGAATTAATGAGCTAAGCAAATGAGCAGCTTAAAATCCACAGTTTTACGTGCTCTCATAAAACCATATTCTTTCAGATGAGGGTTATGCAGGGCCTCATCCAACAACAAGTGAGGCTGACTCTTGTTACAGAGCACATGCCGCACTCTGCCTTGGCTGGAACGAAGCAAAATTATTTCATCTGGGATTTATAAAGTCATCTGAAGTGAATGTATACAGCATTACCAATCATGTTTCATCTCTACAGTGCTCAGGCCAAATCAAGTTTTGTTTCACTGACAACCAGAAGAAACAGTGATTCACGACTTAAGCAGTCTGCGAGTCAAACAAAGGATTCCAGTTCTAAGATATTATAACACAGGGTGGCTTTACAGTAAAAACTCCTTTCCCTTGGCATAGGAGTCTAGAGCTGTAGCTCAACTAAGTCAGAGGTACAGCTTTACCCAGCATTCAGATTCACAGATTTCGGGGAGTGTTTTCTCAGCACATAGTTTCTCACTCCTTCCTTTTCTTCTGCCTGGGCTGATACCCACCTCCTTTTAGCAGAGTCTGTTATGGCACCCACTTTGCTCTTACATTATCAATCAAGTGGGTTGCAGTGCCTCAGGCATTGCAGAAGTGCTCCTCTGACTGAAAAGAAATAGTCAATTTTAAACAAAGCTCTCAAACTTGGCTTTTCTACTCTTTGTTTCCAGTTTCCCAAAAAACATTACCCATGGCTCCCAGCAGCCCCCATCCCCTTCTCCTTGTCTCTGACACTTCTCTTCAGAAACTCCTACAGCAGAGTACAGCCACCCATGGAAATCAGACACAGCCTGATTGAGGGCAAGTATAAAACCCCATCACTGCCACCATCTGTGCAACATCAACCACACAGGGCATGCAGCAATAGAACGAAGGGCAATGGTTTTAAACTAGAGAAGAGTAGATTTAGATTGGACATTAGGTAGAAGTTCTTTTCTATGATGGTGGTGAAACACCATCTATGATGGTGGTGAAACAGGTTACCCAGGGAGGTGGTGGAGGCCCCATCCCTGGAGACACTCAGGGTCAGGCTTGATGGGGCTCTGAGCAACCTGATCTACTTGAGGATGTCCCTGCTCACTGCAGGGGGCTGGAGTAGATGACTTTTAGAGGTCCCTGTCAACCCAGGGCATTCTATGATTATTAGAGTTTAATTTGTTCTGAAACAAGAAATTTTTCAAATTGTAAGGGTCTGTTTCAACTGTTCCAATAAAACACACACTGTTTTGGAAACAAGAAAGCCTCTTAAACTTTTGCACCCTGAGCAAAATTCGGTGTATGAGTGCTGATGGCTTTGGTGCCCAGAGACTTAACTTTCCCACGGTATAGCACACCTATGTGCATAAATGGACTGCTCCATTACCAAGTTAATTTACCTTTTTCCTGCATAATCTGAGGACAAGGTACTTGCTCCTGATTAAATCTAACCCGTTTTTTTCCCCAACTTAATTTGCTTCGTTACAAACAGAACTCTCGACAGGAGAGTAAAACTGACCAGGCTCTACAGTTTGCCTCCAAAACCACTTCAGTGTAAATCCATCTTTCCGTAACGCCCTAAAGCCTACTGTCAGGCTAAAACTATGTGTTCACAGAAAGGCACCTGCATAATTTGATGGAGATTCTGTGCCCATAAACTAGTGAATGGACATATCCTTAAGAGAGTGCACAGCCATGTCTGACAAAAACCAGGCAACTCAGCAAGGCTGTTTTCTGAAGGTCGCATTAAACCTCTTTCTTCATTTCCTACTCCCCATCAACACAATATACCAGACCCTAAGGTACAGCTAATTTCCTGCCAGCATAGCCTTGAAATCTGCACAGTCCCCAGCTTTTCACGACACAGGTCCTGCAACACATTGGTCTCTGAGGTGAAAGTGAGCACGTGGTCTGGTTATAGGCAGAGGGTGTTTTAGCTCCCAAAACTCACAGCTTGGCACCTTCACCAACACTAAATAAATTTAAAAGCATGTATCTGTGAAACAGATTTGACTAAGTCACTCCCTTGTAACCCTGCAGGTTTCCGATGTGGAAAAGGGAGAGGCAGAGGAAGTCACTCTTACAGCTTATCTCTTCCTCTGAGAAATTATCATGTTGGATATTGGAGAAGCAGAAAAAAAGGGCTATGCAACAGCAACAGAAAGTGCCCTAAATAACTTTATTCCCCTCATAAACCACATGTATTTTACTGGAATAACTACCTCAACTACTCAAAAAGTTGCACCCAAATACAACACTTTTAATTATTCTGTCCTACTGTATAAGCATGATTCTCTTCCTTGATAAGGATTTATGTTGTTGGCATTGTCAAATCAATTGCTCTTTCCAGCAGACGGAAAACACATAATCATGTTAATCAGGTCATGACAACTGACAATTTTAAATGGGCATCAAAAATGAAAACACTCATTACCATGTAAGTACTATAGTTTGGTGACTACAAATTGAGATTTAAACCATTGACATAAGAGACACCAACTGCTGTGTGCATCCAAATAAAAATGACAGTGAAGATGTTGAAGCTTCATAACATTTATGCCATAACAGCTACTCTGACCTGAAATGGAAACTACTGAAGTACACATTTCAATGAACCTAATCTCAGTCCTATGAATTTGGTAGGACAAGCAACTCAATCACCTACCCAAACCGCGTTATTTTAGTAGACATCACTGCCACCTCCTAATTTTGCATTCACACAAACCACTGTTTCATCTGGACTAGTTTGCCGAGATAAGTTGAAATGAGAAGGAAAGTTAATTCTTTTCTACCTAAAAAAAAAAAGCCACCAACAGGTAGAAAGATATTAGAAGAGATTCCTGATAAAACAATGAACTCCTTTCTTCATGTGGAAAAACAGGGCTGGCAGAGGACAAGCCAACCTCAAGTCATTCTCCTCTTTTCTGTCTAGGTGCCTTTCCAGTAGTTAAGCCTAAGAGTCAATATCTGACCCAATGACTGATATATCTCATGCCAGAAGCGATGAGCTCCCTGTCATTATTCTGACACTATTTCATTAGCTCCTTTCCTATTGAAAATCTGAGCATGCTCAAAAGATTTGCAAATAGACACAAACCAAAAAGTTCACACAGACATGGCAAAGAGAAAACTCTGCTGGTGGCTAGTGGCCTGTGATTGCTTGTAGCTCATGTGTAGATTAACAAAACCCAAAACAAACAGCGCAGCTGATGTAGTAACATATGGACACAAACATTCCAGACCAATGTATTTCTCACTCCTGAAGCCCAGAAAATACAGAGTTTTTCATCTAAAATTTCAGGAAGGGGGCTCAGAGAAAAACAATTATGAATCCAAATTTATACTGTACAGGAGCAGAACTTCTCACTGTACAAGAGCAGAAATACCCTGAAGACTCATCCCACCTGACACGATAAACTTTCCTCTAAGATGCCCCTAATAAATTCAGTGAGACCTTGCCCTGCACAGCAAGTATTTAAGTCCCAGAAAATCTAAACAGATAGAAAAACTAATCAGAACAGCCTCAAAGATCATCTACTCCTCTTTTTCTTTTTTTTTTTTTGCCTTCTTGGATGTCCTTACAATTTCTTTCCCTCCTATTGCATTTTCCCACTCTCTCAGGCAACCTTTGCCCATGATCTGCTTTCCTCTGTGCCGATTTCTTTCACTGCCGCTTTGTGCCTGTCACTTCCTTTTGTTAATCAGTTCCCTCCAGTCCCCACTTATTCTGACAGTTTCTGTCTCTCATATTTCATTTGACCATTTCTCCTCAATTTATCTCCTTCCTGAGATGCTTGTCCCATATTTCCAAATGTCCCCTCTAGCTCTTTAATGCTTCTTCATTTTCCAGCACTCTGAGGGCAGCAAGCATGCCCCCAGACTAAATGCTTCCCATCACACTTGCTTGGCAAACCACATCATGACAGCGACAGCTCAAGTGGCATCCGCTGTGGCTGTTGTGCTACCAAGCCATGGGCCTGCCTGCAGAAATACAGGGCAGAATGTCAGCAATTCCTAGAACAGTATTCCCTCAAGTGAGGAATACAGGCACCATACCTGCAGTTACACAATTTAATATAATTAAGGAAGTTAAATAAAACCGTTCACTGGAAAACTGATCTCACTCACACTCCCACATTTATGGGGTACACTCCTATATTGCAGTCTGAAGGACCTTTTGCGGAAGAAAACTCCACTTGGATTTCCGTGGCATCTCGGGTGTGCCCCATTGGTTTGAAACAAAACCTAAATGGACAGCATCTCCTTTGAACACCAGAAACAGGGCATTGTCTTATAGCTGTTTATTCAATTCAGTGGGAAGCACTGTTTGCAACACGAACAGTTAGACACATCAGAATTAACTGTTTAATAAATGAAAATGGAGAGAATACACTCCATGTGCAGTGAAAACAGCATTAATTCCTTCATAAATAATCACCAGCACTTCCCCCCATCCACTTTCATGATTTCAGCTTTTCTCCGTATCTTCGAGTGGAAAGGACAGACCAGATCTTCCCAACCAAACCCAGTCAGTCCTTCTGATCTAATCTCAAGGTTGGACCTGAAGTCACTCATCCCCTACTTCCTATCTAAAAACAAAATACTCCACATTTTTCATGATGAACTTTGCTCCTTCCCAACAATGGTCAACTAGTGTCCTTATATACTTTCAAGGAACTGGTTGCTAATAGTATCAGATAAGCATAGACAGCAACTGATATGGAAAAAATGACTAGTCTTCCTGTCCTGGCTGCTGCCAAAGATTTCCATTCCCTCAGTAAAAACATGGACACACAGAAGAGACAATTTAGCTCTTTTAGCCAATTTAGCCATTTTGCCAAAATGAAAGGGACATAATCTTCTGGTGTGTAAAAGGGATTGTGTAAAACAAACAAACATTGAATGTGGTACAGTGTTACTACTTGACTGCCCTAAAATCATCTCTCTGATACCCCTTTAGTTCAGCTCACCCCTTCCCTTGACAGAAAAGGTGGGCACGCTTTCACCTTCTGATTACTTCATCACCTTTCCCTCCCACATTGCTTCATTCTACCATGAGGAAGCAAGCTCATCCTCATCCTTTGCAATTCTATTTGGTACTACCATGCCTTACCTCCTCCCACCACTCTTCCTTTCATGTGTCAATACCTTATCTTTGGGGACCTTAGCTAGGAGAACACAGAGAAAGAAAAAACTGAGAAGTTCACCAGATGTGAGAACTTGAAAAACTGCCTCTCTCATCTCTCTCTTCTCCCAAAGAGAGGGAACGTGGGGCACAAAGATGAAACATTCACCATGTTCTGACTGGCAACACATCCCAGCTGCCCTGGAGATGCAGACATGGAGGATTCGGGCACGTGCAGACTCAAGGCGTGCAGACAAGATGACACATTGACAAGATGAGCATTTGGGGGAAAAGGAACTGGTGACAAAAGCCATGTGTTTAAGATCATGCAAGCATTCAGTGGCAGGAGCAGAAAGCCCATCTCTTAAGCCTTTATGTAAGCACAGCCAGTCTATTTACACTTCTGCACATGGGGAAATTCCTCAGGCAGCTTTGAGGCAGGATAAAGAAGGGGGACTGTTCGTTTCCAGCCCGTTCCGCCTCTTGCTGATGGGCAGCAGGTTGTTTTCCGAAAAAAAAAGCTCTGATCTCCAAGCTTAAGTCACTACCTAGCGTGCAGCTCCGGGAGTCACCGAAGCACACCCCGGCCCCGGCTGCTGGCAGGGTTATAGGGAGGGTAACATACAAGCTCTAAATCTGTCAGGGAAGACCGAGCCCAAACCCCTTGATTTCCGCAAGCCAATCAGACGTAAATACCGGGTGCCTGTTGCTAAACTCCAGCGATGCCGAGACGGCATCCATCACCGGCTCAGCCCTGGGAGAAACCCACCTCCACTGGGCACAGCAGCCTTCGCACAGCCGCAAGAGGCTTTAAAAGCCACCAGCCTAACAAAGAAGCGCGGACAAAGAGCCCCGTCCTATGTCTTCCCCTCCACCAGGTAGATAATTGACGATGGAAAACCAAGCCGAGCCGCGCGGTTCCTCCCTTGCCTCCTCGGCCCCCCCCCCCACCGCCGGCCGGGGCAGAGGCTTTGTTCGCCGGCGGGGACGCGGCAGCGCCCGCCAGCACCGGAGGGAAACACCCGGACAAAGAGGGAGAGGAGACTGGCGCCCAAAGGGACACGGCAGGAGCCCCGTCCGTTTTAACCGCGGGGTCTCTGCCGAGCCGGGCGGCAAGGGTGGGACCCCGCCGCCCCCACCCGTCAGAAATGCGAGGAGTGCTAGGGGAGCGTTGGAACAAACTCCCCTAAAAGTGGCCAAGAACTGGGGACACCTCTGAGCATCTGAGCCGGCGTCAGCCCAGGCTCTACGCGTCCGGGAGGGACCCTGTCCCCATCCCCGCAAGGCTCCGCCGCCAAGAACGAAGCCGCCGCAGCCCGGGAGTGCTACCCCCACCCCGCGGGACCGCGCTTCCCCCGGCCCTGCACTCACCGCCGCTGCTGCCCCCCGCGCATCCCGCTGCCCGTCCGGCCGCCGCCGCTGCTGCTGCTGCTGCGAGAGCCGCCGCCGCCGCCTCCCCCCGCCGCCACCGGGTGCCGCCCCCCGCACGGCCGCCAGCGCCGCCCCGCGCAGGGGCGCGTCCGCCCCCCGGCGGGGCTGGGGTGTGGGGCACCCCCGCGGGCAGAATGGTTCGCTCCCCTCAAGCCGGGGTCGTGGGAGGGGGGCGGCCGAAGGGGAGCTAGCATGGGGGTGAGGGGCGGAAGGTGGACGGGCGAAAAGAGGGAAACAGGCACCGAGATACCCATAGCGGTGGGGGGGGGGGGGTCAGGTCTACCGCCGAGGCGGTGGGGTCTTGCCGGAGCCGCCCCTGGGAACAGCCGGCGGAGGGGCGGCCGCGGGCTCTTCACGATCCGTAACTATGAATCGCGAGGCAATTTCCTGCCCGCGGGATTAGCTGAGCAAACAGGGCGGCACTCGGAGGGCGCGGGCCCGGTTTTCCTTGCCTGGGGCTGGGGCTGCATTAACCTGCGACCTCCCTCCTCATCCTTCTCATCCCCGGGGAAGCCGTGTTGGAGAGGGGGCTGTCCTCCACCCTCCCAGCTCCACAGAGAAGCTGCATTGCCTCTGTGACCTGATGGGTCGTCCCCACTGCTCGCCTCAGCCCTGGGGGGTCACATCCTGCTGCTGCCTGCCAGAAGCCTTCCTGCGATTTAGTCTTACCTGAAAAAAAAACCCCACATGTATATTTCTGTATGTATACATGTATATATAGAGGTGTATACGCACAGGGGCCCCAAAAGATCCCCTCCTGGCCCTGTATATCAGCAAAGGATGCACGCAGGTGGCAGCTGCCACCACCAGCATTTTGAGGCACAGGTCTGTGGGACCCGACGGGATACACCCACGGGTGCTGAGAGAACTGTCGGATGAGGTTGCTAAACCACTATCTATTGTATTCCAAAAGTCATGGCAGTCCAGTGAAGTCCCCACTGACTGGAAAAGGGGAAATATAACCCCCATATTCAAAAAGGGAAAGGTGGATGAACCCAGGAACTACAGGCCAGTCAGTCTCACTTCTGTGCCTGCTAAGATCATGGAGCAGATCCTCCTGGAGGCACTACTGAGGCAGATGAATAACGACGAAGTGATTGGCTGTAACCACCATGGCTTCACCAAGGGCAAATCACGCCTGACTAACCTGGTGGCATTCTATGAGAAGGTCACAGCATCAATAGACGCGGCAAGAGCAACCGACGTCATTTACCCAGACCTGAGCAAAGCCTTCAACACTGTCCTGCATGACATTCTGGTCTCCAATCTGGTGAAATATGGATTTGATGGATGGACAATCCAGTGGATAAAGAACTGGCTTGATGGCCTCTCCCAAAGAGTGGTTGTCAATGGGTCGGTATCCAAGTGGAGGCCAGTGACAAGCGGAGTCCCTCAAGGATCAGTACTGGCACCAGTCTTGTTTAACACCTTTGTCAGAGACATGGACAGGGGCATTGAGTGCAACCTCAGCAAGTTTGCCGACAACACCAAGCTGTGTGGGGTGGCTGACATGCTGCAGGGAAGGGATGCCATCCAGAGGGACCTTGACAGGCTGGAGAGGTGGGCCCATGCCAGCCTCATGAAGTTCAATAAGGCCAACTGCAAGGTCCTCCATCTGGGTCAGAGCAATCCCAAGCACCAATATAGGTTGGGCAGTGACTGGCTTGAGAGCAGCCCTGAAGAAAAGGACCTGGGAGTGCTAGGGGAGGAGAAGCTCAACAAGAGCCACCAGTGTACTCCCACAGCCCAGAAAGCCAATCATCTCCTGGGCTGCATCAAGAGAAGCGTGGCCAGCAGGTCGAGGGAAGTGATTCTCCCCCTCTACTCCACTCTCGTGAGACCTCACCTGCAGTACTGCGTCCAGTTATGGAGCCTCTATTACAGGAAGCAAATGGATGTGCTGGAACGTGTCCAGAGAAGGGCCATGAGGATGATCAGAGGGCAGGAGCACCTCTCCTATGAGGACAGACTGAGAGAGTTGGGGTTGTTCAGTCTGGAAAAGAGAAGGCTCCGGGGAGACCTTATTGTGGCCTTCCAGTGTCTTAAGGGGGCCTACAAGAAAGCTGGGGAGGGACTTTTTAGGTTGTCAGGCAGTGATAGGACTAGAGGGAATGGATTAAAGCTAGAGATAGGTCGATTCAGATTAGACATTAGGAAGAATTTCTTCCCCATGAGGGTGGTGAGACACTGGAATAGGTTGCCCAGGGAGGTGGTGGAAGCCCCATCCTTGGAAGTTTTTAAGACCAGGCTGGATGGGTCTCTGAGCAACCTGATCTAGTGGAAGGTGTCCCTGCCCATGGCATGGGGGTTGGAACTACATGATCTTTAAGTTCCCTTCCAATCCTGACAATGCTATGATTCTATGATGTCCTAAAGCGGGGAGCAGGCCAGTTAGCCTGGCCAGCCCTTGCTGACAGGGCTTTTAAACCAAAGCAAACATACAAACCATCACCGCTTTGTCAAATTGCTGGACCAGCACATCTCACCAGTCCTGTGTTTGGTGAGTGTCTGAGGGTGCCGATTCAGATTCCTTCAGAAGTCCCCATTCAGGAGGCTGCTCAGTGACAGAAGCAGAAAGGCTAACTGGTGGGCTGCAGCTGGTAGCGAGGAAAACAAAAAGGGCAAAAGAGCCTCCCAGGAGGTGTTGTCACAACCCCAGGACCAGTGGGTGCTGGAAGCCCATAGTGTGTAACAAACCTTTGCTTTCCGAGCGCATGTACAGTGTCAGCTTGGTGAGGAAAACCCCGCGATGAGAGATGTGAGCCAGCCTGAAGGACTGTGATCGGGGCAGCGAGCCAGCGTCCTGCATAGCAATCTTGTTTCGCACTGTGTGGCCTCATCGCTCTACCTTTCCCCATTTGTTTCCCAAAGAGGAAATGCAGAGATCGCAGTGCGTACACACTGCACAGGGGTCCTGCAGGATGAGTTGAAGCTCCTATGGCACTCAACGGATGGAAACTGCTGCCATGATGGCTGAATGTTCCCATCTGCTGTGGGGAAACTGGGCTCATTGTGAACTGGTTCCTGCCTAGCATATTCTAGGGGATATTGTACTTGGCTAAAACTGTTCCTTTATTGCAATATAAACTTTTTAGTAACTCATTAAAATCTGGACTCTGTGTAGTTACACTCAGAGTACTAGAGAATATTAAGAAAAAAAAAAAAAAAGTCCTTGGTTGTCCTAATGTCTACTGTAGTTTATGTATACAAAGACAAGCTGTATTTTTAAATTAATAGTCCAGGACCTAGAAGAATTCTTCTTCCACAAACACCCAAGTGCTTCATTTGCTACTACTGTTGAATCAGGATCTTCTGTTTTCTTCACTGAACAGGCAAGAGGGAGTACATGCAATATATGTGTAAACAAATGCAGTGTTAAGGACACGCTCACAGCTGGAAGAGATGAAAATAACTTTTAACCCTGCCACAGCCAGAGCTGAAAGCAGACAGACTTCCCTTCTTCCCACATGATCTTTCTTTTAAGTGGTAAAACTAAGTAATAGTCTGCAAAAAATCTTCCTAGGGAAAATGACTCCTAGGAGTACGGAAAGGAGTAACTTTGCACTTGCAGTTAAACTGTTACTCTGCAGGACTTTTGATATGCCGGCTGAAATGTTTCTTTAGTTAATTCCTACACAGTAGGTGAGGTGGCAGCAAAGCTGGGTCAGGCAGAGTATGTATTTCCCCTCACGCATGCACGCTGGGAAAACTTTATCCAAGTCAGTGTCATCTGTTTCTTTGGCAGCAATGGAGAGAAAAGTAAGGAATAAAACTTATTTCTCAAATAACAAGCGCTATGCAAAACCAGCTATAGTTGAGGCCCTAAAACTAGAGAAGCTGTCTAACATACAGGAGTCTGGCAATTTAAAAACGAAACAACAACAACAAAATATGCTCTTGGACTTTTTATGAGAAGGAAATACTTAAACATTAGCAAACAAGTGAAACTCCAGAAACTAAAGAGCTGAAAACTGTTGTTCAAACAAAAGCAACAATGCCTCTATTATAGGAAGTCAGGGAAAAGGGTACGGAAACTTGCACAAGAGCTACAAATCATAGATAGGTTCAGCAGTCCACCTATCTTGCTGTAGCTGTTTTCCTGGCAGTTGCGTGGCTACATCAACTGTACCGCATATCATGGAGGCTTTTAAAATTCTCCGCCCCTGAACATGCAAGCATGCCCAATAAAAGTTTAGTTTCCATGGTAATTCATATAAGTAGAAATCAAATGTTGGAATGTTTGCAAAAAGTATGCTTTAATCAGAAGCATTGAAAATAGTAATAACATACTTCAGTGCCATTCTGTAACAGGGAAGAAGAGAGCACTTCAGCCACTTCAGAGCTGAAGTCACTTCTGAGCAGGCACCCTCGATCACAACCTGGGCATTACCTGGTCCCTTACCTTTACAGATTTTTATCCACGTCAGGTGTGGACATGATTGCATTTCTGTCACATGAGCCAGAGCCCACAGCTGGGAGTTGGTTCAGGCTTTATGCTGCCTGCAGCAGGAGAGACAATACCCAGGCTGACAAAACCACTTGAGATAAAGCTACCCGCTGATGACTGGGTGTAGTTACACCCAATCTTTTCTTTGGTGGCAAAACTGGTCTGGTTTCTTCCCTTTCCTGCCTTAACTATTCATTTGGGTTCCCAGTCTATAGTTTGTGATGTTCTTTGGTGGATTTATTTGTGAAAACTAGATCAAGAAAATTATTCAGGTGAAACTTCTTCCTTCCCCGCACTTCTCCCCCTCCTGAAAAAGGTCCAACAAGTTAGAGTGATTGATGAGAGAGGAACAACATACATCTGAGCAGCTGTTCTTGAGACCAAGCCTCTGTTTCTTGAACTGGCATCACCAATGGATTATTAAATCGCACCCTTTTTTAACAAAAATGTCATAACCAATGAAGCTGTAAGGATTCAGTACTTTCCAGCATGTAACCAGAGCATTCTGAACCACTGCCTCTGTGAAGAAGCCCAGCTGTTGCTTGACATTGCAGAATGAAACTACACAATTGTTTATAGCTTGAAAATCATAACAGTGGTCGCAACCAGAACTTCTGGTGAAACTTCAAAGCAAGCAGTGATTCTTCTGTTGTAACTTCCTCGAAGACATTTTGAGGTAGCGTAGCAGGCTGGATTCTAGGTACTGAGAGAAAGTTAATTTTTAAGGCTCGTTGGGAATATCTGCAAAATAAAAAGGCAGCCTGATGCATGACTGCATGCATCAGTACCATTTCAGTAGAAAAAAAATTGTGCCCAATAGTTACACCGGTTATCCAAGTTAAAAAATCTGAACATCTGTTAATGCAGCACCTGGTTGAGAGGTGTATCAAGAGATAATAACACAAGCTGAAGTTAAAATAGTGGAGTGTTCTTGTGACATGGACTGAAACTTTCTTAAATTGTCTCAAGAGCTTTCAAGAAGAAACAGCCTGAGGAAAATAAGTTACATGAGTAATCAAATCTCATGCTCCAGGGCACAAGTCAATTGCTGGAAGGGTCAAGAAAGGAATTTCCTCACTCTCTTCCTTTGCACAGTTGTACACAATTAACTAGGTTGTAATTGTAAGGCAAAAAAAGCAGTTAGGTTTTGCATTCCTCTGAATCATCAAGTGCTGGCTGCTTTTGCAGCTGAATTCCAAGCTTAAGGGACAGGTCTGGTGGGTGGGTTTTGTTGCATTTCTGTAAGGCTTGGAGTAGACTTGCAGTGCAGTTGTGAGGTCTGCTCTTCCTTTGATGCTGACTGCCTGGCTGCATTGCAGAACTACCATTAAAGTGAGGACTTGACTAATTTAGGTGAGTTAGTTTTCTGTTAGTAACAAGTAGTTACCTTAAAAATGCCTCTACCCATAAATTGCACAACTCTTAATGACTAATTTAAGTAGCAGCCATGTTGTATCTGTAATGGCCTAAAGATATAAACAAGACAAGATTTGTTGGAAATGCAACCATTTTTATTAAAGCAACTAGACCATTTAGTGCACTAAAAGGTAATGGTATTTCTTCTTTAAATAGAACATTTTAGTAATCAAAAGGATTTTTGCTTTTGATTATTAAAAGGACAGACATTACTGTGCTTCAAATCAGAAGAGCACTACCCTATTGGCTTGTGTATGGCTATCTGTCTTTGCAGCTGATTAATTGCTTCCCTTTGTTACAATCAGCATGCTTTTAATAATTTTCTGTAAATGATCATTGAGCTAACATGTTAAAAACTGCAAGCACTAGCTCTACAGGCAAAAGCTGGTCCACGTTCCTCATAGATATTAAGTCAGTAGCAAACAATTGACTGAAGACTGGCTGCAAATGCCATAGCTACACTGGTTTACAGTTACAGTCACAGATTAGGACAGCTAATAATTTGGTACTCAGTGGTTGGATACAAAGATATCTTCATCCCATAGTTTTCCCTTCTAGATTTATCTTTTTTGCCAGCAAGCAATAAATTGATTCACAAGTTCCCGTTCTTTAGTTTGGGGCCTTATGATTTTCCTCTGACGCCAAGCCAGGAAAGTTGTCTGTTTTCCTTTGGTCTCTATCCTTATCAAATCTGGATGTAGAAAATTTTTGTATGTCTAACAATGTTGTGGGTCGCATCAGTGAGATAGTACATTTTTGGTAGGCTATTAAAAGAAACATATAAAACCATTTAAGCTACTTGTCCAAGGTTACACATGAAACAAGGTGTGGAACACAAGAATCCAAGATACTACCTTAATTTCATAGTTAATCTGTGTGAAGAGAGATCTCTGTATTGAAATAAATACTCATTTAGCTTCTTCCTCCTATGAAAAATATTCTTCTCCTTCAGGTGAAACTCAATTAACTAGCAAAGAGTCAAAAGAGATAAAAAGATTCATTGCTACCAAAAGGAAATATGGTTGTAGAACCTTCATTCTGTTCAGAGTCATTTGGCTGGAACTGATGCAGTGGCTTTCATAAAGGAAAAAGCTCTGCCTAACACAGTTTAGATAAAATATCTCCTCACAACTGATTCATGAAGCTGCCTTTGCTGACAAGTTTTTATATGTGCATTGAGAAGGGTTGTAGAGTTTTTTTTTCTCCACAGATGGCCTCCAAATGTGAAATCAAGTCCCATTAGCAGCACAAAGGACGACACAATATAGCTACTCCTTTCCTGCATTAATGGGCAGAGAAAGATTCAGAGATATATTTTAGCCTCGGCTTTTTGTGAATTTTCTCCAAGTAGAGGTGGGATTAAAAAAAAAAGAAAAATATAAATTGTAACTATTTTCTCCCTGTGTAGGCCTCACTCAAAACTGCCTTATGTACTTAGACAAAATACACAAACCCCAAAGATAAACATTCTGAAGATGCACTAATGCCAAAAGCAAAATCAATCTAAACCAAAACAGTAGGCAAGTGAGAACTCACCATCTTATCTCCCCACTGCCCTTGCACCCCCTTCAGCAAAATCATAAAAATATAGCAGGGTAGGGGAAAGGGTTGTAGAATCACATATGTTCAGCTCCTGTCAGAATGTACAGGGGCAGGGAGAAGGTGGACCAGCACCTCCCTGCAAATATTTTAACTAACATGTGCCATAGGAATCTGGCTTCTTAGTCCAGCACAGTTTGTGTACCAGACAGCTGGTTGGCATTCAAGGCACAATACAGCACATACACCTCACATATGCCCACTGCCAGATTAATCCATATCTCGTTCGTCAATTTTCCCCTTATGTTACGCCCGTTTTGGGTTACCTTGGGGAATAATGAGAGGACCATTCTGCTGGTAGTGCTGTTTCCTTCTACCCACTGTTGGATGTGCCATGTTCCTTACCAGGTCTATCAACATGCCAGTAACAGGATCAGCCTCCAGCAGGCGGGGCAGGGGTTGAAGCTGAGGGAGGGCTCTGGATGACCTTGCCCTTCATGTCTGCAGGGAGGCTACAAACTGCTGGAAGAGCTGTTGATGTCTTAAGCTTACTCTAAAGAAAGTAAAGCACTTGGGTACTTCACATTCAAAGTTCTGCCTCTCTCTACCTGTGCAGCCTGACGTGGCTGGGGACCCTGCATTTTAACCAGAAGCTGAAGCCTTGCAGGACAACACCTCGGCTAACAGTACAATGGTAAACTGAAAAGCAAATAAGCTCAGCTATTTGGAGAATATGGGAACTTTGGAAATGCAATTTTAGAATAGCTGGGTTCTGTAAAGCCTGATGATTTATGCATGTATTCTTGTCTACATTACTCACTTGAAAGCATTTGCCTCCATCCTGCTGCACTGTTCCCATCAGCCTGGGTAGCCTGTTTGTAAAGAAGCCCTAGACATGCTCTTCAATCTGGGTTTGCATGGCTGTGGCCACAACACCACGCGCTTCCCATGAAATTCCCACTGACTGATGTAGGATTAGACCCACAGGAAGCAATAAAATATGCTTGCTGAACCCAGAGTATCACAGGAAATTAACGTATGACAATCTTTAACACATTGTTTTAATAAATTATATATTTGTACTATAGTTTAAAGACCACTGTGCAATCTGAGATAGGAAGCTGGGGGTGGTCTTGCTTTTTTTTCATAATGCCTTGTTTGCACATCGCTTTTTTTTTTGTTGTTCCTCTTCATACTACTGAAACCTTAACACAGCCGGGCAGGCATCCCAGCATTCATGACCAACAACCTTCATTTTGGTTGCAAGCTCCCCAGACTGTCCTGTAAACTAGAAGCCCATTCTAACGAAGAAGAGAAATACAGTATCTTAATGATACACTTTGCTTACAGGACATAAATTAAGTAGCAATATGAAATGGGGACACAAAAGTAGCCCATATGAGCCAGACAATTAATGCATAAAGAGAGGAAAGGGCTGACAGTGGATCCTCATTAGACTTAGGAACAGTGTGTCATTAGCACGATTTTTTAAACCTCAGAAGTTTAACGGGAGAAAAATGTTTCTTTATGCCTCAGATCTCCTCTTCAGTTAATGGAGGTTTCAGGCTCCCCCTCCCCCCTTCATTTCTGGAGAGGCTGCCAAGTTTTCCCAGAGCTAAAAGCAACAACTTTCTGTTAAACGTTACTTCATGCTTCTGGTATTAATCTAATAGAGGGCTAGATGGGGAGGAGGGGGAACGAGCAATGAAAGCTGATTTCCTGCCATGTAGTGGGAAATCCATAGAAAATTCAGACCTAACACTAATTTTAACAGCTGGATGACTGCTTTGGCTTTTACTTGCCGTAGGAACATGCAACAGAATTTTTTTTTTTTTCGTTATAAAAAGAAAAAAGAAAACAGACTTCAAGCAAAAGGCAAAATAAAGAGGCTTGCAATTGTAAATACCCTGATTAAACCATCCAATTCAACAACGCTTGAAATATCAACATATTTTGCAAATTGCCTCTCATTTCTATTAACATTTCTAATAAGAATGTTCATGGAAACAAAAAATATACAAGGAAATCGTCTTGCTAATAAGCACTTCAACAAATATTTACTTGGGAAGTGCTCCAGCAGCCACTTTAAAAAGAGTCTTAGCGGGTTTGAAAATCATGCAATTGGGACATTGAAATAAAAGTCCCTGATGGAGGTGAAAAAAATCATGGCAAAAAGAGCCGATTGCGAACACTCATAAGTCAGAGACAACAGTTCTGTAGCAGTTCATGGCCATATATAACATACACTGAAGAAGTGTTACCAGCACTTCTCAAGCATGCTTAAGTGAATAACTTCATATATTCAGCCTCCATTCTCTGGGTAAGTTCTTTATTTGAAAGGACTTGACTGTTTATTCTGATAATAATTGCTGGGAGGGTGATAGCCACAAGTGTAGTCCTTTATCCTGACTATTAAAAAGATACACTTTTTTTTTTTTCTCCTTTTACGCTTTTTGCTCTGGCTTTGCTCCACCTGTTTCTCACACGCCATATGGCTCTCATTGTGACATATTGCAGAAGATTTTTTTACATTAATGCAAAGAAAGCTGAACACAGTACACATGTTGAAATTGAACGCTGTTTTGTAGATAAAGCAGGGCTATAGCTTGTTTGTGCAAGCTGTGTGTACTAAGAAGGATCCTTACTGCAGATTACCTTGATTATAAAGCTTTACCTGCCCACTGATGCATGCAAACAACAGAACATGGCAGCTGTTTTTTAGGCCACTAGCTGCTGCCAGTCATTAGACTGAAAGTGTTAATAACCATTTTCCTCGGTCCCAGGCTTGCATTAAGCAAACTGGGAAGATTCAAAGTCTCTCAGGGGTAGTGATGGCAGAAAAATCCCAGAAGCTAACACCCAAAACATGAAGTAGAAGCTACGCTATGTGAGCTGAGAGGCTTCTCGCGGGGCAGATAAACACAAGGCTGGAACATTTGATAGCTTGAAGTACTGATGGGCAAGAGAGACAAAAAATAAGAGCCTTGGAAACAAGATGAGAAAATGAAAAAAGTTGCTGTAGATATCACATTAGAAAGAATAAAGAGATGGAGCTTCTTAGGGTGTGGTGATGCTGAGAAGGCAGAGACATCTAAAAAGAAAACTATTTTCAGTTTCTTTATTCTGTGTTCATAAAAAAAAGGGATATTATGCACATTTTTTAAGTCAACAGGACTATTGCCATTGCTCTCTCTGCACTCCAAAAATTCCAGCTGGTATCAGGTTTTCCTTGTAATGGAAACAAGCTGGCAGAACTTCAAAGACTTGATAACAGCTTATATAGAGAAAGGACAGAAGTAGTTAGTTAAACTTCACTATTAAAATGTTGGGTTTGCCTGTCCTTTTTTTCCCCTCTTTTTAAGGGAAGTTAGAATTTGGCAATGCTTAAAATTGTGCCACTTGTGTCTTGTCGCAGCTCAGAAAGAGAATGTGGAAGTGTAGCTGTACAGAGTTTGTTTGGGAAAGGCTAACAGCTTAATTTTTGTCAAATATACCATGGTCTGGGACTATGAGCACCATGAAATCACTTCGCCCAGTCAGAGAGTTTTTAAATAACTGAAAAACTGAAATAGGAGATTTGAAAAACAGGGATGTATGAGTACTCTGTTTATTTGAAGGCATAGAAATCACCAACCCTGATAAACATTGTCTAAGAGCATAACACTCCAAAGAACCTAGGAAAATGAGTGAAAAAAAAATGTTGAATAAGTGGAAATAAGCCTTTAATTTAGAATTTGATATATCAAATTATAAGATTTCCCTTTGATGGACAAATCCAGTTCAAACAATTCCCTCTCAGTCTTAGTTTTGCATATTTTCTTTTCTAGTTTCTGGCCACAGTAAGATTGCAGGTTCAGTTTCAAGACTGTTCTAACTTTCTGGGTTGTGCCAAATGGCATTTGTACAACATTAAAGCGATGTAACCCATGCCACTTTGCAGAGATTTACGAGTTATGCTGGGACTCACAACAACCAGAGGCTGAGTATCTATATAAACAAGACATTTTACTTCTCTGGAAAAAAACGGTTTCTCTTTTAAAAATACTACAGTCCCTCATTTCTTTTCTTCCTGCTCTCCTTCATCCCTGATCATATGCAACTGAAGAAACGGCCTTTGTTAGTTCTTTTCTGGGCTGGCAAGAAGCCCAAAGATCCAGCTGACAAAAACCTCAAGTCAGCTAATCCAATGGGAAGAATGTCTTTTTCAGAGCCCCCATTTCACAGTCTCCCTGCCACCGGGGCATCTCAAGAACATCAGACAGAAGAGCCTTGCAAGGCCCTTCCTTACAAGGTGAATCATCCTTACTCTGTTCCCTGTGCATAAGTCATTAGTTCTCATTCCTCACACATTACAGCATTTGCACACTGAGCTCTGGGCAAGGCTGATGCGATGGCATTGGTCTAAAATGAAGCTCCCATCAGTGGGTTCAAGGGGTGAATGCAAGGCTCAGTGGATCAGCTCCTGTCTCTCCTACCCCTCATTACAGCTGTCATGAAAGTGGCATCCCATGCTCAGAGGGAAGCAGTTTGAGAGGGCTGTCTTAGCCTGGACAATATACAGTCAGCAAAAGGTCCCCGAGTTAAATACTCAGGTATTCAGCAGGTACCACAAACAGACTGAAGAGTCTATCTTGTGCATTAGTTGGATAAGATCAATTTAGAAAATTTCTAGACAAGGGAATTTAGTGCTTTTTAAGGAAATAAAGAACACAGTAAATAAAGACTTCACCAGGCAGCACAGCAATCTGCACTGTGGCTTTGCAGCACTGAAGTGGTTCATCCTGCAGAGCACCTCATATCATTTTAAAATAAATAGTTATTTCACACACAGTTTTCTTTCCTGAGCCTTTCCTTAGCCAACAAAACAAGCAAGCACTGTTCTTTCTTGTCTTTCTCCTCCCCTTTCCTCAGCAGTCCTTTGGTATTTACCTCCTCTCATTTTGGATTTCCTGTCTGCACCCTAGGGAAAGGATTTTCCTGTGGGAAACAAATGTCACGCTGCTGATCTGTTTGATGCCAATAGACCACGTCTATCCTCCATGTGAAGGAAAGCTTGCATTCTACCTGATTTCAAAATAGTATTGCCCTCAGATGATTTTTTTTTTCTTTTCTTCCCTGACTCTTTTTAGTTGGAACTAGCTTTCTGGTTCCTAACAGAGCTTCTATTTCCATGTATTAAATTAAAATGGGTGCAACTGGTTTGGGTAAATAAAGACCTAAACTGGACTAAATCTCAAAAATAAACCCAAACATTAAACATTTTGGAAACATACCTACTTTCTATAGGGTCCTGCATAGCACATATCTTTTTGGTAACTGTATTTGACATTTTGGTCTAAGAGCAGGAGAAAAGCAACTGAGAATACCTTGCATCTCTTCTGCACATGTACAGAGAGCAGGGCACAGTGACTCTGCCGGAGGTATCCAGAAATGGTGATGATATTAAACACACACAGCTGTTTCTGAAATTACAGAAGGTGGTTTTTCATGAGGGTGGAAACCTTCCTGACAATTCACACCTAGTTATTGATGGTAATGAAAGCCATCAGCAGGATATGGAAGGAAAAAAGTTCTGCATCTGAGCAGCAAAAGTGACAGGAGATGTGTCTTCTCAGAAGGCTGAGACACAAAATTTGCTTCACCTCAAAGGCAGATTAGAGCTTTTGCCTTTTGCCAGTGACAAAAGAGACCAGTAAACCTTTAGCCTTTGGGCTGGATCATGGACAAGGCTGATGAGCCCCTAGGTGGCTTGCAGGCTTTGGAAGTGCTTGAGAAGGACAGAGGTGCCACCTCTCTTCTCTGGCTCTACAGAGGCCAGAAAACACAACACAATTGTGCTGTAAAGACAGAAAAATAACTTGTGGAAGATCACCAGGGAATGTGTTTATGTGCATGCACGCTATATTGAGCCTATGTAATACCAGCAGAGTGAAAAAGTCTGGCTAAAGAACATGGTAGGATATATTGCTTAGTGCAGTTATGTTTAGAGGTCTTCAGAGTGTTTAGTGCTTATGATGTTGAAAATACCTTAGATCTCTTTGCTATCCTCTTGTGGTACGTTATAAGAGATGTTAGATAGCCGTGATTGCAACAATCCGGCCGTGGCAAACAGCCATCTGTGGCTTTGAATGGGTTGTACTATATGTCTTCAAGCTGTTAAAGAGCATTGGGGAGTATTTTGTGGTTTGTGGTATATGGAGAAGGGGTGATTTGTAGACCTTTTGGTTCTAACCAGCTATTACCCCTGTACTTGTGAGGCACTGAATTGGATGACCCTGGTGGCTTATTCCATACGTGGTGTGTTGTATTTCACACTGTTCACTGTTTTGTGAGAAATGAAGAATTGCCTTCATTGTATTCTTGCTTTGAAAGTTGACTAAAAAAATCTTTGTTAAACATGAAAGGATTTTTGCATACAAAAGTCTAGAGGTTGAACTCTGGGTAATGCATTCTGAAAAGCTCAGAAAAAACAGTGCTTTGGCCAGTGCATCACCAGAGAGCTAGCTGGGGTTCAGAAGAATACGGCAGAATTATGTACAGCCTTGCTTTAGTTTTACCTTAAGCTCATTCACTTTGCATTTTCTGCAATGTAAGTGTAAGAAGAATCTAAATCTACACTTAGTGATCATTCATGAGACTAGTGAAAGTCAGATTCAGACAGTGCTTTATAATAAAAGTCAGATTTGGTTGTATGGGAGATTATATGAAGCCTGCAGACACTTTAAAACCAGAGGAACTATCTGTGGAAGGCAACAAGACCAAGGTCTTGAACTTTGTCTCAGTTGCAGCCCAAGCTCATAATGTTAGAAATATCTTAAGTTCATGCTTATAAATACACTGTCAAAAGACTTTTTCAGATAAAGACATAAAGTACAACCTTTCTGTCACAGTCAGACAACTAATTCATATGCTAAATCTAGTCAACAAAGCAAATATTGTGCAAAAAAAATCTATTTTCTTCTAAGCAATGAGATAGGTGAATAATGAAGTAAAGCTCATTCAAGAGAGAGAGCCTGTAGGACACTGCAGTAGTCAGAAAGATGGGTGAAGGTTAACTGTGATCAAGCTGATCATACAATAAAAAGAAAAAGAAAACCTCCAAACTCAAGTGCAGGTCTCACTTAGCAAAATTCAACTCTGTAGCAAGTAAATATTTTGAAGTAGAAAGCTCCAGTAGAACCTACTTAGGCTAGGTGGTTTTTTTTTTTGTTTTAATCTGACCTGGCCTTTCACTTCTAGCTGATGTTCATTTATATTTTCTACACTGAAATATGAAGTTGCATTACCTATGAAGGATTCACTTGCTTAACTAGAGGTAGAAGCAGAGATATCTGCTTATTTGCCACTGTAATAATGAGGAAATCCGTCAGAGCATTACCACGTTCTAAGGTGGTCAATAATTCTGCACCATTTCTCTGACAGATGGGAAGATCTTGGAACATATCAGCTAGAAATTCAGAGCAGGGAACACCTTGTTTGCTTAGGGCTTCAGGTGCCTGACTTCTGAAAGCACACCTTTTACTTAGGCAATAAGTATTTATTTTGCTGGGACCGTCTTGATGTCTTCTCTGTGTGCTGCTCTGATGTCTTTCTGGTTTCTCTTCCACATGAAAAATATGCAGCCACCTGCATGTTAAGTCAGCCTGTTATCAAATCCTCCCACCTACACAACGCATTATTAAACAGCTTTGTATGAACCCTCATTTTTGGGCTGGTTGCTCCTATTGTTTCAGCTATCTGTTCCATAAAGCTTAATTGCACTTTGCAGTTTACTCAAAAGAAGGGTGGTTGTTACACCCACTACCTTCAGCAAGACTTCGTGCAACTGCCAGCATCACAAGATGTGCATTTTTAGTACCCAGGAAAGCCACTGCATTTATGTCCCTCAGAAATACTCAACAGGATGCTAACCACTGACAACAAGTTTTATCAGACACACATATCTCATCCCATAAAATTTCTGGAAATGCAGACCACCTTCCATCTTCCTACACTACAAAAACCCTGTATTTAAATGCAACAGCATTTAACAATACTTTGTACATCTGACAATACTCTGTATTGTCAGCTAGCCTCAATGTGGTAAGACAAAGCATAGCCAGAAAAATCTTAGGGAAAATAAAAAAAGGAACTTTTACCTTTCAGTCAAAGCTGTCACTTTTGTCAATGAGCAGAAGCTGGTTTTGTACTCTGGGGAGATCTTGACAATGGGATACCCACATCCAAGTTTCTGCTGTGTTCATCTGAGAAAGTCTGGAGTTAAAAACCTCTGCTCCAAGTTAGGCAGAACTACCACTTTAAAGTGGGATGCATCCTATATCAGTGTCCAATGACATCCTGGATCAGTGTCCAATACCACAAAACAAATGTTCACAAATAAAAGCATTCCATTAGCATCCAAAAGCAGACATTAACATAACTGAGTTAATTAGAAAATTTATGAAAAAATGGTAATATTTCAAACAGTTCTCCTTTCACTCCAACATGGAATAAGCAAATTTCAAACCTCCCATGCTGTGAAGGAGCAAGCATTGTACTTTGTTAGTAACAGAACTGCAGCACTGGTAGCAACAGAGTTGAGGTAGAAACCTTTAGGCTTCCACTGTTCTTATGGTATTTCCAGACTTTTGGATGGTGCTTCAGATATGAGTCTCCTAGGAACTGTCTTGTGCCAACTTGGCACTCCCCGGCTTGTTCAGGTTTTTTGCTGCCTTTCCTTCCTGGGCAGAGGCCAATGGTTGATGGAACAAGGACTGCTGCCCCTTGCAGAGCTTCAGAAAGCACCAGACGGTGCTCAGAGCACAGCAACAGCTCTTTTCCCTGGGCCACGTGCTCTTGAAGTGTGGCTGATCCTTCAGCGTGATCCTGCCCTTTGCAATCATCTCTAACATGGCTTCCAAATACTCATGTCCAGATTGGGCCAGTTCCCAGGCCGAGGAACAATCCGCTTTTACCTAACGACACCATTCCAGCCTAGAATAGGGTTGTCCTTTGTCTGACCCATTTAACACAGGAAATTTATCAGTTTTGGAGCTTTTCCACTTAAAACAGAGAGACTTGCACAAACACCACTTGCCAAGACCTGCTCCACGGAGCACAGTGTCATGGAAATAAATAAGCCACTTCCTTGCACAAGCACAGTAGTATTCTTCAGCGTGGCAGTCATGCCCCAGCAGGAACCTCACCTGGCACCTATTTTTGTCAACCAACAGGTCATAACCCAGAGGCAACACGCTGTTGAGAACAGGCACAAGCTGTTGACAGGAACAAAGAAAACTGTCTGCATGGGCAGGCTTTGGAAATCCCATGGAAGTTTTATCTGATGAGTGATGAGCAGGTTGCATAAACGGTTGAGGACTTCTGGGAAGTACCAGATCCCATAACTGCTCCATCCCAGGAAACTGCCTCATCAATTAGGCAAAACAGTCATGCTACCACTTGCTTTTTTTCTCTGCATCTTGATGACTCTTCCTTCCTTTCCTGGCCATATCATGACTCCATATCCACAGGTGAGGTGGAGATTGTCTCTGTGCCAATTCGTTCACTGGATAAGCCAATTATCGTACACAGAAGGTGTAAATTTGAGCTGCCTCAGGCAGAGAAGGAAGCTCATGCTGAATTGATAACCCTTACTTCCCAGATGAGAGGTGGGCACTGCCACAACTTAAAGAGAACAACAAATCCCCTCTGTATAAAGAGACAATGCAGGTGCCTGAGCCCAAGCCATAAATCCTCGTTTCAGATAATCCTTATTTCAAAGCTGTGAGCCTGAACTCAGAATGGGACACCACAGGAATTTTAGACATATTTTTGTTCTTGCCAACAGCCTTTCCATGGCTGTTTGCTCTCTCCAGTTGGCTATGAAGCCCCTTTTTGGGCACCTGGACCAGGACTGGGAATTGGAGTAAAAGCACGGGGTTTTTGAAAGTTAGGCATGTTGCAACTCAGTGTTCCCATACCTGAGCTGCTGTAACAGCTTGCACTGCAGTGTAGACCTGAAAAGGGTTTGCACAGATGACTGCCAGCTGGGAATTTTCTAACTTGCAAGTGCTCCGTTCTCTTTTAACAAGATTTTAAAACCACACCTTGATGTGTTCCTAAAAGAAAGTTTTAAAAAGTATGGAAATGATATCACATTGAAACTTCAGAACTTAGTATGGACCTTTTATTCCTGGGGTAAACAGTAAAAAATATTTGTGAGCCCATGTCACATGTCTGCCTTAAAGCATGAGGTACTGATACTTCCCTCTGCAAAGGTTAAAACAATTTATTTCACGTGCATGTGCATTTCCCAACCTATGTTCAGTAGCCTTTGGTGAAACATCCCATGAAATTCAGCATGAAGCATGCAACCATTTACTGAATAGTTCATCCTTGGTTTTTCACATTCATAACGTCCTTCATGTATATATTTTGAAGTAGCCCTGCATGAATATATTTGTACCTGCTCTTTCTAAAACAATACAGTGCTCCTCAAGGAATGGCTGACAAAGCATGGGCCCTTACAACACTTTAAAAATAAGCAGTCTAGAGGAAGTTGAGCTTTCCTATTCAGTCATGCATGAGCTGGTAGAAGACAGGAGGTAAAAAACCAGGCTGTTCTACCTAGCTGGCTTGTCAACACGTTGTCCCCTTAATTAGCCGTGCACTCTGCAACCCCCTATTAGGCCAGCTGGCCTAAGAAACACCAGCACCTCCTCAGAGCTGAGCTGTGGAGAGTCCCAGTCAAGAAATGGCATAAGCTCACCTTCACAGTGACGTGGTAATCCTTGGTGCGAGTGACCCGTGCTCCTTGAGTTTAATTGTCACTTTCTGAAAGCTGAGGTCAGGACACAGGACTTCATTGATGAAGACATACTAGACCCTGTCCGGCTCAGAGCACACACACTGAGGCTGCTGGAAGGCAGAATAACCACACAGACGGAGCCAAGTCACACTGATATTGTATGGAGTCTATTTGGAGGCTTGGCCTCAATTAGCATATAAATGAAGTGATACATGCAGTCGCAGCTTGCCAGAAAATGAGACAGAATAATCTCCACAGTTTGGCAGCTCTCTAGACCATTTAGTTTGTGAATGAAGAGCCAGGCGTGCTTTGAAGCCAAGCTGGGTCCACAGCTTACAGCCAATTGACTTTACATGGCAAAAACAGGTCTTGAGAAGTCATGAAGTGGACCTGTACTTTTTCTGCTCTTAAACTAAGTTTCCATTATAGGAAAGTTACTTTAAAGATACCCATCACTGTTCCAGTAGACTGATAGCATTTCACCTATTGCATCCACAGGCCCAGATGAGCTGTGGTATGGCCCTCCCACTGCAGGCTTCTGGCCATTAATAGAATGCTTGATTTTATTCCAAGTAAAGGAGAAGGAACTGAAAGTTCATAGGAAAAAAAATGATATTGAAATGTGACCACATAGCTGCTGACCTTAGATACAGACAAAAAATTTACTTAGAAATCTGTATTAGGGTAAAGAATAAGACGACAAAAATAGAAATAAGGGCCTTCAAAACTGACGCACAAGAGAGTAGATGGAATGAGTAGCTGTATTTATTTGTATAGCTTTTGCAAGCCTTTTAAGGTATTTCAATTAAGAGAGAGGGAAGAAGGCTTGTGTTTTTGTGCAAATACCTTTCACATTCATTAGGGTTTAGTTTTCCTTCTTTAAATATTTTCAATTGTCAGGGGCTCTGCTCAGACGTAAAAGCAAGGAAATCTAAGCACAAAGGCATGTAGATTTTTCCAAGAGCAGTGCAGTCTTGCTCCTTATAGCTACATAGTCTACTCTAGGGAAGACTGAATTCTAGGGAAGAAAGCAAAACAGGTTCAAACACAGGTAGCAAGTAAAGCGAAAAATCAGTGCTAGGCAAGAATGGTCTTTTTTCTTCAGCCATTTTAACTCTGGTTTAAATAAACTGCCCTGAAAAAAAAGTTCATTCTCCATTTACATTAGCAACCACAGTCAAACCTTGCTTGACTATACATGTAGCTGTATCTTGTCCTCTATCCTGGGACAAACACTTCTCTTCATTAAAGCGTTGGAGTTATGAGAGAATCTTAGAGGTCTCAAAATCTCTCTGCATCATTCAGCTAGCTTGTGATTTCTGTCTGCCCTGAGTTTGTCCCTTCTCCTCATTTTCAAGCCCCAGTTTAGTTCTTTCCTATTATGCTGTAGCAGCTGCAAGCTGGAGCTGCACTGATAACTCATTCTTTGCAAATGCCTTGGACCACCTCCTCTGCTGGTGTGAGGTAGGTGCTGCACTTCTGCAACCCTGCCCATGTTGCCTTGTGAGCATCTGAACATGTGGTTCCTGTAAAAATCCACAGTCACTGTCTGGTTCTGGACTTGATTTAGCGGTCAGGTAGATATGATCCCATCTGCTGTTCACAACTAGGAAGGCTAAGATCTGAATAACCACTTTTTCAGTGACATGAAACAGTCAATCAACCATAATGAAAAGTAGGAATGACAGTCTGCTTGAGCAAGAGCTTGGGAATTTTAACAACTTGGATCAAAGAAATGTGTGACATCCAGCTTGGTTTGGTGCAAAAAACTGTCACAAGACAAGATCATAACAGCAAAATATAAATACTGCTTAAAAAGCACCCCCTCTCCCCCCTTGGCCATTTAATTAATGTTACCCAGCCCTCAGCAATCTGCTTTCCTGGTAAACCATTTCTGGCACAGCTATTGTGTGAAGGGTGGTTTCTGATCTTGCACTCTGGCAAATATCCTATTCAAGTTTCAACAAGGGAGAAGTATTTCATTGAGGAATTAGCACTTGTTTAACCCGCCCTCACAAAAAAAAAAGGGTGGGGGGAGCAAAGTGGTTCATCAAAAATGAATATAAGCAGAATGAAATAATTCCATGACTCAGGGTTGAACCAGAGTTATGATGCAAGCCTACTAGTGACTCCAACTTGCATCTGTTCAAATTAAAGGGCAAAACTGTTCTAATCTTGTTAGGTCTTGCATATTCTGACAACACCACCTGAACTGGAACAGCAACACAGTTTTCTAGTTGTCTTCATACTTTGCTTTCTTGTGGTCAACACCTAACAGTAGGTCTGGCAAAAAGAGAGGGCTGCCTCCCAAAATTTTTGCTTTGTAAATACTCTTCTTTTTTTTTTTTTCATGCTTCTAGGTACATAACAACACTTCCAGGATCATGAACCTTTTAAGACTGTGACCTATAGCTTGGAAACTAGAGTATAGTATGAAATGAAGATGCTAGCTCTGTCCTGAACTCACCCACAAAAGGTCCTGAACAGATTATTTCATTAAATCTTGTCTCTGTTATCTCTTTGTCCACCTCAAAAAAATGCGAAAAGCAAAGCAGCATAGCTTAGAAGAGCAGGAATAATGACAATTACATAGAGCTTTTGCTTGGTTTGTATTATCTCAGCACTGCAAGGCCCCAGCTCTGTTCCCAGGCGAGGAACATTCAGGTGACCAGCTCTGTTTGGCTGTACCCTTCTGCGTGCTCCATAGCAAAATGAGACCATGTAACACAAGTACCATTGTATGGACTTAAGCTACTTGTCTCAAATGAGTCAAGTAATAATCTGCAAAGGAAGTCTGGTACTGAGCTACTGATACTGTTTAAGGGCTCCACTGCTGAGCACAAGACTAATGACCTTCACCACATGAAACACAGCCTGGGGACATGTGCACATCCTTCATGTTACATCATGGACAGATACCACACACGTCTCTCTCTTCTGACACAATTTCCAACCTCTGATTCACTCCAATTTCAATTACTTCCTTCATTATCCAAGGGCAGGGAAACAGCAGCAGCATGCTGGCAGGACTCACTGCCTTCCCAATTGCATTGGTCATCACCTTACCCTCCTCCTCTTGATGGCTATCAAAACTGCATCCAGCCCTGACACCAGCTCCTGCTACTAATGCACCTTCCAGATAGGAAAGCTAATGGTGAATGGTTTACAAGCCTTTGCAAAGCCCCAGATATTTTTATCAAGCCTTCCCGTACCTCTTGATTGTAGAGAAGGACATTAAGAAAAGTCAGGAACAAGGCTCATTTCTCATTCAAAAGGAACTAATGGGCAAAGCAAAGATTGCAAGACATGATAATAACCTTCTGCGAGGTTCAGCATAAACTACAGAGACCAGCTGCAAAATAACTGTTGGATCTCAGCTATAAACAGACTGAGTTTTACAGGGGGTTTATATATCTATTTTGGGGAAGTTATTTATTCTACAGGAAAATGCCATTTGTAAGGCCCCAGGAAGGCAAGGGGATAAGAGGAGAAAAGGAAGTCCTGCTTATGTTATTAGAAGAAGCTTCACTTCTGGACTCAGAAAGAGACTCTAAAATAAACATTTCACAAAGCCACAAATTTTAAAAAAAAAAAAAAAGCTCTCACAGCTCTTCCATCAGGATATTTAAAGATTCTTTCCTGCCTTTAAAAGCACACCCTGTTTTTTGTTTCCTGACTGAGGGTGGAGAAAGAAACCCACAGAGATACAGAAATTACAGCCAAAGGTAAATAAGAATGGTATGTGGTTTAGTATCTTCGTGTAGCAGTGTGATAAATGAAATGAAAACTGGATTGAATATAAAGAAGAGGAGAAGAAAGAGACTGACCATGTCAAGGACTATTTGAAGAGTCAGAATAAAAACTATTAAGACAGGAAAAATTTAAAGAAGCTGCAAATTCTGTGCAGCCTTAATGTAAACTGTATATTTTAAATTAATTAATTTCACACAGTAAGTTGCTGTGTAAGGGTAAAGTCCACAAAGAAACAACAGTAGCTCTAACTGAAGGAGGCTTCTAAATGAAAACAAGTGATATCTGTCATCTTTATGTAGTGTAAAACAAATACTGAAACATGCTATTTCTCATGCTAACCTCTTTTGTCCCTGAGAAGTCTAGTCTCTTCCATAGCTAAAAATGAAAAGCAGACCTTTTTGGTTTCTACAAAAACATTTCAAGTGAAAAACAAAGGATGAGGTATTTGGGTTTTATTCTCAGATTTCTCTGAAACACAAATGATGACACAGTGGTCTGGAAACCTAATCATGAGTAACAGGCACCCAAACAATACCAAGACAGGAAATACTTCTAGAACCTCTGAAGCATGTAAGATCCAGGGAAACCAGAACAGCTTCACTGAAAGACCTTATTTGTGCCTTACAAAGATGAGTTTTGGGGCTCTGGGAGCCATAGGTCAAGTCTTAAGACTATGCCAGACACTGATTTGTCAGTTACTTGGTTTCCTCTCCTATTCTAGAGACATTTGCTTTTTTTGGGTTTGTTTTTTGGGGTTTTTTTGTTTGTTTGTTTTTTTTTTTAAGTAATCAGATTTAATAGTGACACAATAACAGTGGGGAAACAATGAAAAAATAGAGCATCCTTTGCTCAACACATCCTAAGAAGGTGCTGTCACCTTAGGCATTCAGAAAAGCCATCCAGCTATTCACAGTGCAAGATGAACAAGCCAATAAATGTGCTTTTCCCTCCCTGAAAATGCTACGAATTGCCCTTTTTTAACATATTATTATAACGCGTTGCCCCCAAGTGAAGAACAAAATTAAAACTATCAACACATCTTAGAGTTCACTCTTTTACATAGCATATATTTTGGCTTTTCAAGATGCAATGACAGCCAGTCACCAGTACAAGTCCTATCACCTTTTTGCTTTCCTATTCCAATTTTAACAAATGCTCCACTGTATTTGCTGTAAAAACCAGCAAGCAGAAGAGCCTCTGCTGAGAGTTGCAATGCTTATAGCAAACCAGGCTCACAGTTCACTTTGCATGTTCCCAGACTCAGCACCACAAGAAAAGGTCAAAACACAAAACTACAGAAGCACTGTGATTTTTAAATGAAGGTGTAATTAGCTTCACTGACCAATAAAAATATTTCTCTATCTTTTTCTCTACTCAGTACTGTCATTTCTTCTGCACAATTAGATGATTTTTTTCTGCCCTCAAAGCATCCACGCAAATTTAGGCATATGACTATGGAAGAACATAACTAGTGGCCTGGTAAGAAAAGCTCTAAGCCTTCTGCCTTGCAAGTTATGTTTTGATTGTTGAATTTGTCCCTTTGATTTTTGGGGTGGGTGTGTGTGTGTGTGTCACAATTTAGGAGAAAGGATTTTAATTTAAAGAATATTATATTATTTTAAAATTAACTTAAAGTAACATTTTAAAATCTAATCATGTCCCCTTTTCCTCTGGTGCTTAATTTTATTCTCTCTTCTATATTAATCATGACTGAAATATTTTTCTTGGTTAATATACAATAAGTATCATATATAAATTTCTTTACCCTGCTGTTTCTGTCATTTGTATTATGCACTGCCTTTCATAATTTAACCCTGGAGCATGCTCTGCACTCCTGTTTCATGAAATTTGATGCACAAAGAAAATTATTTTTTTACTCAGTATTAGCAATATACATGAGTATCAGCATAATATAATGACAAGTTTCTTTGCAGAAATACACAGGTTTGGGGGAACTAAAAGCACAAATTCAGCTCAATCTTGAGAAACAATTTGAGGCCAAATACAAAAGACGTCATTAATTTGCCTTCTAGAAAAAGAATTTTAAAAATGTCCATGGTTTGCTTTTCTTTCTAATATCATGAACAGGAGCACACAAAACTAACTTGTTAGTCCTTGTGCTCTTTTGTGCTCTTTTTCTGAGGAATGCAGTTTCATATTAGTATCTCCAGCTCTCTGATTTTTATTATCTTTATGCACGAACCATTCAGACACAAAACATCAACGTGCCACCCAAACTTCTGTGCTGCTGCTCAGAAATGTGCAATCGACCAAGAGGGGATTCTGCCACTGGCCCCAGAGAAACATTAACATCAACAGGGTACCTTCAGTTTGTACGAGCTGACATACCGTGTGGTTTAGGTGAATTTCAAATGTTAACTTATCTCAACACCTGAGCTCAAGGTGTATCCTGCTAGGTCTGGGAAATTTGGTGAAGTGATATGTGCAATCAGAGACTTATTTGAAACAAATAACTCCCACTTTCTGGAAACCATTCTGTGACTGTAATGGAAAAAACCATCTGAGTTTTACCTGTCTTGATTTTTTCTTTAGGTTTTGTTTGTGGTTTTTTTTTTTTTTTTTTTTTTTAAAGAAAAACAGATTTTCTATTTGCTTTTAACTAGGAGGTTGTCCTTTTAAAGATTTATCCAAGACCATTTTAAAGTCTTCCTTCTCATTGTTTACTACTTCTAAAGCTCCATGCCTGCAACTAGGCTGCTAAACCAAATTTAATTAATGGTGTATTGTACATACATGTATCTCCAAATAAGCAGCTTTCCCCCCTCCCCCTTTCTTAAATAGAGGTTTCCACTTACTGCTAAATTTCAGGATATATTTTAGCAGACTGTAATAAGTATCAATTAAAACTTGGCTTTATTTTCCACAGACTGTTCTGTACTTTCTTTCAATTTAAAATGTATATTTATTGGCTCATTTCAGGAGTAGTGTAAACCCTATAAAAGCTTAATCTGAAGTGATTCATCTGAGAGAACTGGAATCTTTTATTAAAGTTGCAGGAAGTACCTGATCAACTTTCAGCTCACTTGCCTGAACAGCGGTGCAAATATGAGTTATGTGTTCATTTTGGAAGAATAATCATGGATGAGAATAATCAGTCTGAGTAGGGGACTTAGACCTTGTCATAAATGTAATGGAAAGTAGTCAGAATAGTTTTCTATCACTGCACAAAATGTTTCTTTTTCTCGTTTGGTCTTTGGCAATTATCAGAATTTGTTTTAATTCATCCCAAATGTCTTTGACATCTTGGTAGAAAGCCAAAAGCCTTTTCTTTGAACATCTTGTGCTCAAGTGTCACATCTGGAAAAGCTAATATTTTATAGTCTTGTTACACTTCACTTATTTTTTGATTTGTGATATTCAAGAAACAATCTAGATTTGCAGAAAAGGATTGCCAAAAGTAACCATTTAACCCAACTTCTAATTATGATACAAAAACCAAACAAAGGCAAAGGCTAGGATTTTCTCCAAATTCAGTCAAAGCAAAAAAGTCTTTTTAAAAAATGCTTGGATTTTTTTTTTTTTTTTTGCATTATAAGGGTTGGAAGTATTGCAATGCTGCTATTGCTATGGTACCCACAGCAACAGTAATGAAATTGAAAGACTGACAATTTCTGTGTCAGCAGTGATGTCAACATAATTATTCCTGGAAATCAAAAGATGAGGAAATCATTTTTACATATCCCATTTCCTAGTTTCTAAAGTAACCGAGTTTGGATCTCTGATTCTGCATATGCAACACACCAAGCAGCTCCAAAGGCTTTGGTTTTCAGACAGTGTTGAAGACTTCTCTGAAAACCCAGATCCTTTTAAGAAGGCACCACTGGGAAGACAATGCCCACAGTCATTTTAGAATGTGCATTCCGCAGAGACTTCATTATGGATCACCCAGGATCCACATGCAAGTTTTGTTCACAATATTCAAGGTAAATTTTAAACAGCTGTTTTAATTGTCAAGGAAAGGATAAGGTAGTGGCACTGTGTGAGAGATCTACTACAGGAGATTACAGGATCAGTCTCCTGCTGCACCCTCTTTCATCTTTGATCTTGCATATGAGAGTTATATAAGCAAATGGTGACACTGATAAACCTTTGGAAAATGGACAACAGAGTACATGGGAGCTGTGTCAGGGGAATCCCTTTTTTGCTTCCAGATACCCATCCAGCTCCCCCATGCCACAGGACAAGGGCAGTGATTATCCACAGGGGACTTTAATTCTTTGGAAGAAGCAACAGCATGAGGTAGGCATCGCCATAGATCATTCATGGTAGAGGTTGCCTGGGGCAGCAATGGCCCAAACCCTACGAATGAACCCTGCAGGGCTGCTGGCTGCCGTGCAAGCACCATGGCCAATCTCTTTTCAGGTGTGCCTAGTGATAGGACAAGGGGCAATGGGCACAAACTAGAACACAGGAAATTCCACTTAAACATTAGGAAAACTTCTTTACTGCAAGGGTGATGGAGCATTGGACCAGGCTGCCCAGAGAGGTTGGGGAGTCTCCTTCCCTGGAGACTTGCAAAACTCACCTGGACACATTCCTGTGCAACCTGTTCTAGGTGAATCTGGTTTGCTGGGGGGGGGTATGTGTGTTGAAGTAGTTGATCTCCAGAGGTCCCTACCAACACCTACTTTTCTGTGATTAAGTGTGATTTTCTAATACTTTCCCCTAGCCAGCTGCTACAACAGCTACTCACTGCCCATCACTTCTAGGATGCAGGGAATGTCTGAGTCCTATACTGAAGCAATACTCCTGCTCCAAACTGCCTGCCTGAGGAAGGGCTTTCCCAGTCTTGCCCCACTATTTAGATGGGCCAAGTGCCCTTGGCACTCAGCTGGATGATGTAAAATCACTGGCCCAATCCTGGATGTTCTGGACAGCTGACATGTGCCTTTAGGTCATTGACCTTCACAGCTGTGGTGGGTTGACCTTGGCACAGCACCAGGTGCCCACCAAGCCCTTCTATCACTGCTCCCAACCCCCTTCAGCACAGCACACAGGGAGAGAATAAGACACAAAGCAGAGGGGTGTGAGTTATGATAGATAAGATGTTATTCTCTACTTCCCGTCCACAGGCGATGTGGGGCTGAGTCCAGGAAGCAGGGCTCCAGGAACACGGAGCAGCTGCTTGGAGGAGAAAGCAGAATGGCCCCCCATCCTCCTCCTGCCCTCTCCCTTTATAGTTGAGCTGACGTCAGATGGTATGGAATATCCCACTGGTCAGATCAGGTCAGCTGTATCCCCTCCCCCATCTTGCCCCCCATCCTCTGGTGCCGTGTGAGCACCGGCAGTCATAACACGGGTGTGTTATCAACACCCTCCAGCTCCCAGTGCTGCAGTGTGAGGGCTGGGTGGGGAAAAGCAGCTCAGCCAGACCCACTACAACAGCATTCAATGCATTCAGGGATTTACTGGGTGCCTCAGCCTCTCCCATGACATTGCATGTCTAGTCTACCTTTCTGTCCTCACAGATACCTCTTGCATGCCCACATCCTTCAAAGTGACAGGGGGGCTGTAGAGAAACCAGGCATGGACACAGATGTGCACATGTGTGTGGTGTCTTCTCCCAGCTACAGGCCATCCCTGCCTTGTAAAGCCAGGGTGACAGGGAAGCATTCAGTCACTTCCCTTTCTATATCCCCCATATGCCAGGACTGCCCCTGTTCACTGACATCAGGCAGGAGTCAGAGTAATAATGGTCAGACATGTTGAAAAGATCAGGAATACCTTCTGGAGGTGCAGAGAAGGAAAGAAAGTAGAGCGAGAAGATCAAGGTTAAGAAATTAAATTTATTACAAGTGTCAATGTTTAAAGCTGGCTAACATACTGAGATTCAAACTTGAAAACCAATCTTGTATAAGCTAAGAACTGTTTGTATACAAAAATTATCTGTAAGCAGAAACAGTCTAAGGAATGTTCTTAATCAGTTCAAACGTGGAGTTGTCTGTATATTTTATGCAGGTCTACCTTAATTTCTTATAAAATTGAGAATACTGCTTTTCTGACTGACTCTTTAATAATGACAATACATATATTTTTTACCTGATCAGAACCAGCCATCCCTAGACTCTGGGAGACACTGGGCAGAGGTTCTGCTCATGCATTCTATGGATCTCAACTTGTGATTGGTATTTAAAAGGTGCCTAAGCTAGACAGCATGAGCAGGCGATACCTCACAGTACCTGGCTGAATTCAGCCACATCAGGGTCCATCCTCACTCTTTTCTTTAGATTTTTCTTTTTTAATGAAGAATTGTAACAGATTAAACATTCTCCTCTGATCTATTTATTCCCTGTGCCAGTCACAAAGCTGTTTCAACTTATAACCAAGGAGCCACAGAAAATCATTGTTGAATCAGAGAACGGTCGGGGTTGGAAAGGACCTCTGGAGATCAGCCAGTCCAACCCCACTGCCAAAGCAGGGTCACCTAGTGCAGGTTGCACAGGAACATGTTCAGGTGGGTTTTGAAAGTCTCCAGGGAAGGAGACTCCACAACTTCTCTGGGCAGCCTGTTCCAGTGCTCCATGACACTTGCAGTAAGGAAGTTTTTTCTTATGTTTAAGTAGAAATACTATCTAATAAAGCAAAACAATCCCATACCTATGCCAAGTGAGTCAGTAAATACACATAATCCTTTCCAGGCAGAAGTAATGGCTTGCCAAAAAGACACACTCCATTTTAAGTAAGCTCTACTGTTTCTTACAGTCAGACACACATTACCAAAACTGATGACACTGCAAAGATTAAGACAGTGATGTAATTACTTCTGAATACCAGTAACTATGAGGGATGGAAGATTTTTTTTTTTCTCTAGTGCTAATATTTCCTCTCTCAACCACATCACATACTCCCATGGAAAAACTGCCACAGCCTATACATCCCTTTGCCTTATTTACCACCTGTGGCTGCAGCAGTATTCAGCAAAAGACTGCTGCGTTTTAACCCATGTGCTCAATAGATCATCAGAATTTGTTTGCAAAAGGATCCATTAAGACAAAGCATCACTTTACAAGATGAAGAATCACATGCTTAATTGCCTTCTCTGAACAAGCAGAGGTAATTGCAAAGTATCTTGTATTGACGACTCCTCTACATATAGGCCCAAAAGGAGAAATGAGTCTCAGATGTATTCAGTATAGAACTACAGAAAGTGGTGACACTGCAATCAGAGTTGTTTTTCTCATGTGAAAAAAGATTACTCAACCAGTGCTGATGGTTTACGACGCAAAAAAAAAGAACTTCAAGGAGCAAATGAGCGATACATTCAGCTGAATATTGTTGCACTCCAATGGGGAAGAGCAAAGCTTTTACTATTAACTTCCTAATCGTACAACTCAAGTATAGCAAACCCATTTGCACAGACCATTCAGAGATGGTGCCTTTTTCCTACAGCTGAGACACAGCAGGAGATTTATTATGCTTATGTACATCAGACATTTCCAAAACATCATGCAAAGTTATACAAATATCCAAAGAGGTCTCAGCTAGGGTAAGGTTTCACTTTATTGCCTGATATTATAAAGCTGTATTTTCCTCCCTAGGGTAGTGGGACATTAACAGCAAAATGATTTTGATTTCCAAAGGCTACTAACGGACTTAGATAATTATATATCCTGCTTAGCTTGCATTTCAAATAATTAACCCTAAATTTTAAAAGCCACACAAATGAAATGAACATCCCAAAAAGATACACAATTAAAATTCTTGCAAAGTTTTGAGCCTGTGTGTCTCTGTTGCCTGTTCCACTCTAAGTTACCTTTGGTATTCATTAGATCCATTACTTGCATGCTAAGAAGGGACGTGCAAGACAGATGTCACTTGTTTCTTCACTTTTTTCAAGTATTCAAGAAAAACAGGAAATATTTTGATTTCTGGCACCAAGAGCAAGAGCTCACAGCTGAGGCTCTAGGGGTAGGCCCATGACATCTCAACTCTTACAATCAGCCACAGATGATCAACGCTGCAGGACATGAATGCTTTTAATTAGGGTTTCCAAGACGGGTTGCATGCTAGATACTTCATGTTACTGAAACTCTGCCTGAACTGATGACCATCGCTTTCTGCTCACACACAAAGCCCAGAGCTGCTACCAACTGCTGCTGTTACCAATGGCAATACTGGTGTAAACTAATTTTGGTAAGCATACTTCTAAGTGAAGATCTAGCAGTGAACAATTAGGAGGTGGTGAAGGGCAGAGGCAGTTCCAGCAGGAAGATAAAGGATCTATATGGGAAGGTGGTGCTTGCTGATACTAGATGTGAAAGCTGCCTGGAGGCACTGGTCAAGGAGCTTCCTGTGCTTTGTGCACCAGCCAGTATGCACAAGGACCACAGGAACAACTGCTGATACAAAAAAAACCCAACTTCTTGCGCTAAGTTGATGGGGTGAATTGACGCCAGCTAGATGGCAAGTGCTCACCAAAGCTGCTGTGTCACTCCTCAGCTGGACCAGGTTGGAAAAAATAAAACAAAAGGCTCATAGGTCAAGATAAGGGCAGGGAGATCACGATGCAGTTTCCATCATGGGCAAAACAGACTTCACTTGAGGAAATGAATTTAGTTTTTACCAATCAAACCAAAGTAGGGTAATAAGGAAAAAAAAAACCAAAAAAACCTCAACAAAATCTTAAAAACACCTTCCCCCCACCCCCTCTTTTTCCAGGCTGAATTTTATTCCCAGCTTCTCTACATCCTCCTCAGAAGCAGCAGAGGGGCAGGGTAGATGGACTGCAGCTAGTTAGTTAATTACATGTTGTCTCTGCCACTCCTTTCTCCTCAGGGGCAAGACTCCTCATAGTCTTTCCCACCCCCATCATGGGGTCTCTGCCACAGAAGACAGTCCTCCACAAACTTCTCCAACATGAGTCCTTCCCATGGGCTGCAGTTCTTTGTGAACTGCTCGACTGTGGGTCCCTTCCAGGGAATGCAGTTCTCCAGAAACAGAGTGCTCCAGCATGCGTCCCCTGCAGGGTCACAAGTCCTGCCAGCAAATCTACTTCAGCGTGGGCTCCAATCTCCACGGGTTCACAGGACCTTTCAGGAGGCTGCTCCAGCATAGGCTTCCCACAGGATCACAGCCTCCTTCGGGAACATCCACCTGCTCTGGCATGGGGTCCTCCACAGGCTGCAGGGGGAGATCTGCTCCACTGTTGACCTCCATGGGCTGCAAGGAGACAGCCTGCCTCACCCTGGTCTTCACCACAGGCTGCAAGGGAATCTCTGTCCTGGGACCTTAAGCACCAGCCCCCTCTCCTTCTTCACTGACTTTGGTGTCTGCAGAATTGTTCCTCTCACATATTCTCATTCCTCTCTTCTCTGGTTGCTGTTGCATAGGGTTTTCACCCCATCTTAAATGTTATCACAGAGGCACTACCACCATCCCTGATGGGCTCAGCCTTGGCCAGCAGCAGGTCCATCTTGGAGCTGGCTGGCATTAGCTGTATCGGACATGGGGGAAGCTTCTAGCAGCTTCTCACAGAAGCCAACCCTCTAGGCCCCCCCACTACCAAAACCTTGCCACACAAACTCAGTGCAGTTGAGTTCATGTAACAGCAACAGAAAATAAGCTCGCGAAGCAATTGTGAGCCTGGCCTTGCTTATGGCAGAGAGCAATGAACACAAAGGCTTTTAACTCCCAGTGGAAAAATGATACCCTGTGACAAAGAAACCCCTGTGGCTACTAGTGGCAATTTCATCAAATACAGTGGCATAGGAGCAGAAAAGAAAGCTAAAAATAAAGCACAACTTTAAAAAAAAACAACAAACAACCAAACAAAAAACCATAGCTTAGCTTGTGTTCATTCACCAGATCAGAATACTAATTGCTTGCAAATATTTGGAGATTGCCAAGTATGTGTAACTCCTAAAACAGTGATCAATATTAATAAGATCATGAAATTCAGAGTGCCCAAGTGAATTTCCTTTCTTCCCTTAATGCTCTCACCAGAGTCTTTCAGTTATGTAGTGAAGGAATAGAAATAGCATCATCAGGATTACTAAACCAAGCCTAGAATAAGAATAGCAAATAATCCAAAAAAATATTAAGCAAACTATATGTACCATACAAAAATGACTAATGCCACATACATCTGGAGGAAATTAGAGTTAATTTGAAATAATGAACTAACCAAGCAGGGCCAACTGCGTAGTCACTATGATTTGTGGTGGCCAGGACTAGCAACAGTCAAAATATACATCCATATTTGTATGCTCCATATTTTAGCTGTCACTGCAGCTCTACATAATTAACTCTATCACATCCCCCATCATCCAGACATATTGCCTAATATGTAAATAAAAATTGCTACATTTCTTCTCTTCTCTCTCTCATCCAAACCACAAATATCTCCTGTATGCAGCATATTATTAAAACTTTGATGAAGGCAGAAGTTAATAACTGGTTTCTCTATAGGAAAACATTTTATGCTACAAAGGGATTTATTATCTGAAGTCAGGCAGGCTGCAAAGTTTCCTGATGAGAAACAACCCCTCTGCCATATTCAACTGTTTTGACAACTGTTAAATGCGAAGTGATGACACTCTTGAAATACCTAGTCTGAAACAAGGTAAGATGAATACTTCATATTAAAAGCTTTCTTGTACTAACACCTGTTTTTGCATGTATTAACACCAATAGCAGAACAGCACTTGATACAGATGAAAGTAGAATTGGACTTGTAACCTTTAATGTGAGTCAGACATGATTCATAGCTCAAGCTATGTCGTTACTACCTGTACTTGCTTAGTTTATAATAAATAATGGACCTTTTAAATACTGCCTAACTGGCATGGGATCCACAGCTTTGCAGTTACATGCTTGCAAGTTCAAGTCTAGGACAGGGCATGAATGAAAACAAGCTGTTGCTGTTGAATACGGGGAGGCTCCCTAAAGGCATGCCAGAACCCCAGCCAATCCACAGTGGGCCAAACACAGGAATCTTTCCACCTGTCCTGGCTTCCAGCCTGAAGCCACCTCATTTCCATCACTGCCTTTTCTTTTTGAGCAGCAAAGCCACTGAATTGGGTCAAGGAGGTAGATCAGAGGCTTCAGGTCACACCTGAAAAATCTCCGTGCTCAGTGATGAGATTTGCCCAGTGTGACAACAGCTCTCCAGCATCCCTCCAGAATTTCCTTAAGGACACAGCAGACTGGGGGGGAGGGGGGGAGGTCCTGAAACATCTCCACACACAGACTTGTTCTTGAAAAGATAAGTTAATTTTCAAAGGCCAGTGGAAAGTCATTGAGAAAGAGTAAAGGCTATTAGTTTTTACTACTCTAATGCAATTTTTATGTAGCATTTTATAGGCGGGTGGAGAACACCATTCTTTCCTTGGACAGACCAACCACATAGTAGCAGCCCACCAAACTAAAACTGTGGATTTCTTTCAGTCTAGCTTCCAGGCTTGGCTAGCAAAATGGATGTTTTGTTTTGGTTTTTTTTTCCCTTTGATATGGACCATTGATATTTCATGAGTATTGTAACATGTCCAAGCTCAAGCAACTGCAAGCAGAGTTCAGTGCTTGCAAGCAATTACAGCAAACAGAGCTATGAATATTGCCATTTATGGGATCTGTCCCTCTAAAAGCAATTGCAGGATGCCAGTGCACTAAGTTGAAACCACTGTTAAAATCAAAGCATTTCACACAGCTGCTTCCAGAGCAGGGTAGCAACTCTTCCGAGTCTAGAAAGCTAACACAACTGGTTAGATAACCATAGAAATTCAATCTAGAAAAGCAAAGCAAGCAGAGAAGTAACAGGACATTTCAGTTGGTATTTCAGTGAAAACCACCACTAGTTTTCAGCTGTTCTCCTTCACACATTCTAGCCTGACATACAGATTTTAGTGAATGCCGTGACTTCTTTATGAAGCTAACAGCTCAAATGGCAGCACAAACTCAAAACAAAGGTTATCTAACCCCAAAGTGAATTTCCCAGCCTCGTGGTGTATCAATGTTAGATCCACAGCAAAGCACAACAGGTTTTCTGTTAATCAGAGCTAGAAATCTTTCGGGGCAGGGTAGGGGAAGGGGCTCCAAGTCTGTGCATTGCAAACTGCAGCCTGCTATCAGTACTATTTTCTGTACTACTGTAGACACATCTGTACCTGTTTCATTTAGACATGGTGTAAAATGTTTTTTTTGGGGGGCAAAACTTGACAGCTATTTGTCCTTTCAAAGCAATGCCATAAGTCATTCCCTTTTCTGTTGTACAGCAGTCAGAAGTGAAAGTCTTTCCACATCACTTTCCACGTACCAAAGCAGGCGCAGTATCTTGTCAACTGTTGGAAAATGAAACAAAGGTTCCCATCAGCTTCTCTAATATTGCCAGCAGGCCCACTCAAAATGGATGAGGTTACCAGGGAAAAGATAATCTGCAAATGCAGGTTTTCTTTGTGTGGGTTTTTCTGGTGTTTTTGCTTTGTTTGTTTGTTTTGAGGGTTTTTTTGCGAGTACCATCATGATTGTAAGGGACCTCTGGAGATCATTGAGTCAAACCCCCCTGCCAGCTCAGGAATACCCAGGGCAGGTCACAAAGGAACAGATCCAGGTAGGTCTTGAAAGTCTCTAGAGAAGGAGACTCCACAACCTCTCTGGGCAGCCTGTTCCAGTGCTCTGTCACTCTCACAGTGAAGAAGTTTTTCCTCATGTTGAGGCAGAACTTCCTGTGTTTCAGCTTGCTACCATTACCTCTTGTTTTATCACAGGGCACCACTGAAAAGAGATTGGCCCCTTCTACTTGACACCCACCCTTCAGATATTTGGAAACACGATTAATTAACAAGCAGTTGCACTCTGACTTCTTTGCCAACTAACAGATGTTCAGGTAAAGCAAAGATAAGACTGTGACCACATCTATGGCATAAGTGGTTATGATCTGCACAAAGTCTGGCACTAGCTACATGTTCATTTCTAATTGTCTCTGTTTTCCCAAGAACTGATTTCCAATCTGTGGGGAAAGATTAACATGTCATTCATTTGTCCTCCACAGCAGCAGTATGTACTGAAGATCTGTACTAAACTCCTTCTGAGGCAATGTTTAATGCCTCTATTTCATCATACTTAAATCTCCACAAGTACAGGGAAGAGGACTTTTATCTCTGCCCAGTCTCACAGAGACATGAAAAAGCATCTCTTGGTCTTTGTGGCCATTTTCCTCTCCCTCGCACAAGAGCCTTACCTTACAGCCCTCTAATTCAAACGCTGGACAAGGGTAATCACATTTCACACTTCATGGTTTAAACTGATCACCATATGGATTAGGCAAGAAACTGTGTCTCACTGCATATAAAACGATCACACAAGTTCATAGCTGTGCTAGCGATTTCTATGCTGTAGTCTCAAGAACGGAGCATTTGCTAAAGACAGAGAAATGGATGCTGGACACACACATCTTTTTGCTTTTCACTAGCTCCTTATTTTTGAAACCTGTTCAGAGCAGGGATCAAGACAACAGTTTCGTTGCTCTAAGCTGAGCATGCTTTGCAGATGTTTAACACAATGCACTTTCACATACTAATGACAACTTATTAGGAAACTCCCTTGATGTGCTAGTTAAAATGCACGGGAAGAATGGCTTTGATCATCTTCAGAGCTATTCTCCTGTGTTTAGTCTTTGGGACAGAGCTACCATTTCAGATTAAGACCTGTCTGCCCAGGTAGCTGTCCGTGACAGCTCTCAGAAACCTACTAGGTAAAACTGCTGGGGACCTTCTCAACAACTTCCACAATTTAGCGAGGAACATAACTGCTGTTTCCAGAGCCTGAATCCCCATTCAAGAGACACTACACCTTCAGTTGCTGCCTGGCTGCAGCAGTAACTGCAACTGCAGCAGTAACTGCAGCAAAGCTGCCTGAAAGCCGGCAGATGATATAAATAATCATGCCCCGCTTCTCCCCGCCAACCAAAAAGCAAGCAGGATTTGGCAGGAACGTTCATCAGGGGTGTACAGCAGCAGAGCAGAGAAGTGGAAGAGGAAAAGGGCTTTTGGCACATTTCAAACAGTTGTGTATCCTTCAACGCTTCATCTAATTGGCACTTGAGCAACAGAGCTGCCATCGGAGAATGTGTCCGAAGGGAGCCGCTTGGCTTCATACCCTGCATCTCTGGCCCCTATATCTCCCTCCCCAGCAATTATTGTTCATGTCATCTCACTTCAGAAGCTCCAAAGACTCTTTCTCCAGCATCGTCACCCCTTTTCCTGGCAAACAGGCTCTTTCAGGCCTCTTTCCCATGGCTAGAGCTTGTGCTCCCTTCAGGAAGGCTGCACATGCATTTCACACAATAGGCGCCATCTCCATGACACTGCGTGCTGTCTGCACAAGGAAGAACTGCAAGTTCGCCACATAAATCCTACCATGTAATTGATTTTCATGCCAACATTTCTGGGTCACAGCAACCACTCATGCTCTGGGGAGTCTTTCATAACCAAATGACTTCAGATTGCTCTGCTCTGAATAATCTACTCTGACAATGGTTATTGTTTACGCTTGAAGCTCCAGTCAAAACTAGAGCCCCACTGATGCCAGATAAATAGGCAGGTAAACACAGTCCCTGCCTGAAAGGACTTGCTGCATAATTTATGTCAACAAGCAAGCAGAACACAAAAAGAGGAGTCCAAGTTCAGGAGCTAGAATAATGGGGTTGATGAAAGGCAGAAAAAAAAGCACTGGCCAAAATGTTGCATCACCCCACTCAGCTCCTCCATTCGATGACAGAAGCACAAGACCAAGTTGTACCTCAAGAAGTCATGTGCCACATAGCCATGCTCACAGGGAGGATCAGCTGCACTCGTACCATCCCTGACAGTCCCGATCTACTTGGTTTGAACAGAGATCTTGCAATATCCCAACTACTGTTACTTTCAGCAAAATCATCTCAATGCCTGTTCTGGAAACCATGAAGCAGAGAACAGATTATTGCTATTGTCTTTGCAAACCGTTCATTTACTTGAAAACTTGGGTTTCTTTCAGACTTACCTTCCCTAAATCACACAGTCTCATGTCTTTCTCTTCATGGTGTAGGACTCTGATCTTCATTTTATTCTTTTCAAGCACTTCCAGTTGGTCTTGATGAGGAATTACCACTTACCTACACATAGAGTAGGATCCTTTTGCATGCCCTAACACCTCTGTCTGCCTAACCTTGCAGCAAAACTGGTGGGTTTTTTTGGTTGGTTGCTTGGGTTTTTTTTTTTTTTGGTGTAATATATTGTCTCAGTCACTCATTTTTGGATCATTTTCTGCAGAACTGCAACCTATCCATTTGTTTCCCACTTTGCAACCAACTGACCGTTTATTGCTTTTTACAATGCAGAAATTTGTATGTGTCTTCCCTGGACTACAATCTATTTTCAAATATTTTTGCCAGTTTCAGTTGTTTTGAATCAGAAGCTTGTTGCCTAAAACTCCTGAGCCCCACAACCTAGCCCAAATTTTCCATTATCAAATGTATTTAATCATGAATCACTATTCCATCATTCGAGTCATCAGGGAAAATACCACCTGACTTCAGACCTCACTGATGCATTCCTTTGTTTAGATGATGATTCTCAGAATATTACTTGAAGAGCACTTTTCTGATCTACCCTTTGTTGTATCGTACGTTCCTAGAATTATCAAGGAAGACAATACCAACATTTAGTTAGAAGGCTTGATTAATAAAGGACACATTCACACTGGCTTTATCATGTTTATCATCTTTAAGACTGATGTAAACTATTCTGTTGTGGAAAAAAATCATAGAATGCATTGGATTGGTAGGGACCTTTAAAGGTCACCTAGTCCAACCCCCCTGCAGTGAGCAAGGGCTCCTTCAACTAGATAACATTGCTCAGAACCTCATGAAGCCTGACCCTGAATGTCTTCAGGGATGGGGCCTCCACCACCTCCCTGGGGTAACTTGCTCCAGTGTTTCACCACTCTCAGTAAAGAACTTCTTCCTAATGTCCAATATAAATCTACCCTTCAGTTTAAAACTATCGCCCCTCATCTAGTTGATACAAGCCCTTGTAAACAGTCCCTCCCCAGCTTTCTTGTAGGCCCCCTTCAGGTACTGAAAGGCTGCTATAAGGTCTCCCCGGAGCCTTCTCCAGGCTGAACAACCCCAGCTCCCTCAGCCTGTCCTCATAGGAGAGGTGCTCCAGCCCTCTGATCATTTTTGTGGCTCTCCTCTGGACCTGCTCCATGTCCTCCTTGTGTTGAAGGCTACAGAGATGGACACAGTACCCGAGGTAAGGTCTCACCAGAACAGAGGGGCAGAATCACCTCTCTCAAGCTGCTGGCCATGCTTCTTTTGATGAAGCCTAGGATGTGATTGGCCTTCTGGGCTGCAAGTGCACATTGTGGGTTCATGTCCATCTTTTCATCCACCTGTACCCCCAAGTACTTTTCTGGGGCAGAAGACAATTGTCAAAATGCTTCTCTCAGCAGAGGACTGGCAGAAAACACATTAAAACATCCTCAGCAAGCACCATTTACCAAGAAGAAGAGGGAGACTGACAAGTATGCCATGTTCCCTTTATGAAGGTGCAGCCACCTTTTGTCCTCTCTTCCAAAAACTGATCTCATAATATCTGTCCCTGAGCCCTATCTGAAGCAAGTTGGATTATCCATTGCTCAACTATTTTCACCACCTCCTTGAAAAACAGGTCCCAAGATGTACTCGTAGAGTCATGGGTTGGAAGCGACCTTTGAAGAATATCTAGTAAAGCCCCTGCCATAGTCAGGGACATCTTTCACTAGATCAGGTTCCTCAAAGCCCCACCCAATCCAGACTTGAACACTTCCAATAAAGCATCCACAATTTCTCTGGGAAACCTGTTTCTGCGTCTCATCACCCAACATAAGCATTCTTCAAGACCATCAGAGAGGTTTGTTTTGCTCCTGCATCAAACAAAACCTCCATTTTCCCCAGTTCAAGAGATTTTGTCTGGCAGCAAAGCCCACACTAACTTCAGACCAAGGGCTGCTTACAAGGAGCAAGCCAGCCTCATAGGCAGGCATTGCTCCTTTTCATGCCAAATGCTGCTCCCCCTCATGCATGCACAGCCAGGCTGTGTCTGGTGTTTGTGCTGGGTGGAAGAAAACCATATTTCTTGCTTGCTGTGCCCTGCAGAAGGCAAAGTGAAACAAGAATTGCACCCAGAAGTGTAAAGGCTGAGGGTCCAACGAGTTTCAAGAACAACAAAAAGAACAGAAAAAGAAAAGGAACCAAACAGTGCCAAAAAAGTAGTGCAAACTAATCTGAAAACCATCAGCTGACAGTGTCAATGATCAACACAGTCTGCACATGCTTGATTTTATCTCCGATTCATTTCCAAGGGGAGTACAATAGCATGATGAAAAAAGAGATCTAAGATGCCTGGATCTAAAATTATTATTTGACACACGCAAAAAAAATCCATCACCTGAAGAGTCTCAAAATCCAATTTTCCAAAACTGATAAATTAAGTCGTTTTGCAGCAAAATTCTGGTTTTACTACTCACACTTGTACTATTCCCTACTACAACCAGGCATGGCATTGCAGAAAATATTTCTTGTTGACTCTGATATAATAATTTCTCATTAATACTGGTCAGTGGATTTTTCACTTTGCAGACCAAAGTGAGTGTGGTCATTTGATTTTTGTGAAAAACAATTATCTTTGCCTTCAAAAGACATTTAAAGCTGGAAATCAAGAGAGGCACCTTGTCATAATGAAAGTTTTTAGAACATTACAGTTTCAAAGAGATTTAAAAACCACCTGCCGCAATTCCCTGTTAATTTTTCAGAGTTTCATAAATCTTACTATTTTACTAAAGCCAAAAATTTACCACCGTTATGGGTTATTCCATAAAATAATATGGCTAGCACATCACTTGCACAGTATAGGAAATGAACCATAAAGGAGTAACTTGGTTTTTATGAGAACCTTTTAAGAGAGCACAGCTTTTCTACAGTGAAAATAGTCAGCAGCAGAACTGTCGTTTACACCATACTACTGCTTTAGCAGGATTTCCTGCCACAGCAAAATATTCCTCTTTTTGCCATCATCAAGAATATGCAAGCTCTGCTTGCTAAATAACAGGCTTTGTGCCATTTCATAACTCAGCCGTCATAGCAAGGGATACTTTAAATTCACTCATGTCGAGCATCATCCCAGCACTGTCACATCCCATCCTTACACAGGTTACAGGACACTCTGGAACAGGTTTCTTCCTTGTAAGCACAAAGATGAAACTTGGATCAATGATAAGGAAGATAAGGTACCAACACCAAGCCCAGCATCCAACACTGAGCCTGCTCCATACAAACCACCAAGAGCTTGCAGGAGTTATCTTTCATACCTCCCAAAGAGTTGCCCTCTCCTGTTGAAAAATCAGTGGTCACACATGCCACCTAAAAGCAACCATGGCCAATGTCCATGGCATGAAGAAATGAGTGCTCTGAAACCAATCACTGCAATGAGATGCTTGAGAGTCAAGTTATGCAAGACCTCTAAGTTGCACTTCTTAGGTCCTGGGAACAACCCCACCATCTAGTACTGGGAGAGCAGTACTAGGAAAAGCATGCAGAAATGTGTTACCATTTACTCCCATGATATGCAGCTTTCTAAGAGGCACATTCTCTTTCCTCGCTGTTCCCCCCCCTTCTAATTTTTACACATTTGCAGAATTTTTTTAAGACAAAAGTAGCCTTAAATCTATCTTCTTCCTCAGAACATTGGCCATAGAATTACTATAAAGAATATTCATTAACTTAATGTGTGTCTGAAATCACAGACAGCAAGCAGTGGAGAGTTCAGCAGGTACTCTACGATTTAATAACCACTTCATGTTCTTAATGCAACAATCCCCAGGGTGGGAATTTGCACACTCACTTCACATTTCTTGCTAGAGGAACAATTTTCACCCCCCGCTAAGTGGCTGATGGAGGAGCTCAGACAACTGAGCAATCTTAGTGCTGTGTTCATGGTACTTTGGGTATATATCTGAACTGGTTTGAAGGGGATGATACCCATCACCATTGCCAAACTCTACCATCTCCATTCTCCAACAAACAGGGCTCTGCTCAGCACATTATTGTGTGTCCATCCCACTACTAATATTTTCCATAAACATTGTAAAAGATTAGAGCCTACCCCCAGTACAAAGGTGGAAGTAACTGCTTCTCTCTCTCCTAGACAATGGGGTGACAAAGTGGTGGTGGCAAGTGCACAGAGCCACCAGCCACAGACATAAGAGAGGCAGGCAGGGATAGCAGACTGACTACACACATAGCTGGTTGCTTTTTAATTGTTTCTTTCTACTGGCTTTTTATTACTTTTATTTTTTTTAATTGCTTTTTACAAAGCCTTATGGTATCTTCACATCTCTTCAAACACTCCCTGTGCTCTTCTTAGTACACAGGGATCTTATAGCTATACTATAGGAGTTCCCAGGGTGATGGAGGCTGATGAAGCCCAAGGGGAGGACAGTAACCTCCCAAGGCAGCTTTCCTCACAGCAGGTGTTCACAACAGCTCCTCTTCATGGACTCTCTGGTGCCTATGAAAGGTTGCAATCACCTCTAAGCTCTCTCTGGGGGCAGCAATGGCTTCTCCACTCTTCCATTTGCTTTCATGATCCTTGGCAAAATTTAACCATGTTGAGTATCTTCCTGCTTCTTTCACACTTAACAGCTTAAAGCTGGACAACAGGTGCAAAGAGTTTTCAGGCAGAAAAAGACATGAAGATGCAGTAGCAGGTCTGATAAAACAGCTCTGCATCCTTAGAAATCACGTTATTTTTTACTTGCATTAACCCTCTTTTTGCTGTGAGTTTAACCTTTTAAATTTCAATGTGATTTGACTCTTCCACAAAGCCTTCCCTATTTCTTGGTAGAGTGCGAGAATCAGTGCTCGATTCTCACCACTTTGCAATGCCAGAATACGTTTAAAAATAACCCTGTACTAAAACATTTCTTTTACTTGAAGGCTTATATGCTATTCCTCACATTTTAAAATTAAACCTAAATCTCAGATCTAACCAGTCGTAAGTCACATTTACAAAAAGCTGGTACATGTAAAATATGCAACATTGGCTGCAACTGGCTGCAGACTGGTGCCAGTTTAAAATATTTTTGCAAGACAAGAATAGACAGAAGGAAATAGCTCTCAAACCCCACTGAAGAACATGCCCTTTCCCAGGCCCTGTGTTTTGGTTAACCTTCAGTCCATAATCATTTTCCAATCTGCTGGAAGCTGGTGGCCCCACTGCCAGGGAGAACGCCTCCACAGACTCCTTCTAAAGCAAGGTATGGTAGTCAGGAATTGCTCATTTCTGCTCCTGCTGTGTCTCTCTCACTTCATTTCTCCATTAAAAACATACTCTGAATCTTTTAGTCTCATGGGTTTTCCACTTGACCCTGGTATCCTCCCAGACCACTACAGCATAACAAAACACCAGTGTCCTTGCTATCCCACCTGTGTTTCTGAGGACAATGAGCATATAAGCAAGGAGGTGTCCACAACAGTGGTATGTTCCCTCCTGCTGCAGAAAGCTATTAAGGAGAGTCCTGTTCACACTCCTCCCTCTTCCCCAGCAACACCTCTAGCAGATGCTTGCATTGCTCCCTTGAGATTCAGCTCCAGAAAAGGCTCTGCTCTCCATTAAGGTTGCTGCTTCTCCTGCTTTGAGCAGCAAGATACGCACACAGCCCAAAATAGCTCCATCCACTGTGAGCTCCACCGTGAGGTCTGTACACAGGTGCCCTGAAACAACAATCATATAACTATCAACCTCTTCCAAATGTCATTATTCCCAGAAGAACATAGAAGGCAGGTCATGGATCTGCAAGGTGTCCTGCAGGTGGTCTTTCAGTGTTTACAGCCACTGCCTTCCCTCTTCCCATCTTTCGTGTCTACCGTAAGCCCTACAAGACACTCTAGAGCAGGTGGATCCACCAGCTAGCAAAGGTAGCCCAGGACACTTAAACATGTCATGATGACAAAAAGCTACTCCTGCTGTCTGCCTATTTGATCACTGACATGGACATAGGTTTTGAGACCGCACAGATTACCGGTGCAGCAGCATTATGTTTTTTATTTCCTAGAAGACTAAACCAAGTCCAGCTCAAATGTACTAGGTGACCTTGAGCTGGTTATGTCTCCTCTCCCTGTTCCTTCTTCCCACATGGTATGATAAGCTCTTGGTGAAATGCTGTGACTAGAGGGGGACACTAAAGTTTAGAAGATAACAGCCTAAATTAGATAAGACTAGTGTCCTGAAGGCTTTTTAGCACTTATGTAGATATTTTAATGAAATACTTGTTTGTAGATAAGTCAACAATTAGTTTCTGTTCTAAAAAATACTGATGTTTAAGAATGCTTCAGTTTTAACAAGAATGAAAGGATGAAAAAACCCCAATTTTAAGTTAAGACTGATAAGAAACTTTTAGATGCAAATTTCTGATTTTAGTAAAGGGAGCCAGTGTCTTAAACATCCTTTCTTCACTTTCTAATGCATCTTAAAATATCAGATACAGTTTGGTTTAAGTATCCTCTCTAACAAGCCAAATGAAGCAGAATACCTTCCTCAAACATGACTGATGAGGTGTAGATGTTTCATTGCAAAATGAGGTATTTTAGCCAGCTGAAGTCAAATAAAGGAAGCTAATCACTCCAATTTTTGCTTAATATTTTCCCCTCCCAAGATCTGCAATTTCATAGGAGTGTTTTAATTTTGATATCATCTCATTCTACAGGAAAACTTTTCATTGAAGCTTTCCCAAGCAATGCAAGCTGTAGTGCTGGAGAAACCTGCTACTTGGGAAGGGCCTCATCCACAGCCACCAGCAATGCCTCCCACAGTGGACACCAGTATTTGCTGGGAGCATTGCAATTTCATCCTTAAACTGTCTGCATGCTCTTGGCAGACAGCTGTAGTGACTCCATCAATACAGCTGCTATCTGATAATCAAAATCCCACGTTATTGTTTCCAAAGGAAAAACATGCTTCCCTTCTTTCTTCTCATTTCCTGAAAAAAAACCCATTCCCTGATTCCAAAATCTAGCTCATTTATCCATGTAGTTGTTTCAGATAAACTATTCTGCTTGGAATAGTTGGAGTTCATGTTTTCTTCACTACAGAATAAGGGTTTTTTTTTGTATGTTGGACAAGATCTTGCTCCCCAAGGCAACTGCTTATCCTGCAAGTCTCCCCTTCCACATGATAGGCTGTTCCTCCCTATCCTATTCTCAGTTTGAACTATCTAAAGAACAAGTGTTGGGCCCCAGCTCAGATGTTCTCCTCTTAAGTATCATGCATGCTTTGGCTGGTGCAGTCAACCACCATCAGCCATGGCACATTGCCTCCAGTTGCCTCAGGGATATGGAACTGTGCCTGTCCTTTCAGGAGGAAGCTGGAAGGGTAGATGAGGTTACAAACAATGACTACCTTGTAATTATCAGCAATACAATAATGCACAAAAAAATAATAAAAATACTGCATTTGAGGAGGATACACAGCTGCTTTATAGGAAACCTTGCACCTGGAGAGCTTACATGACCAGCTCCAATGCTCTGTGCTCTACTAATATTTTAAAACAGACAGTAAAAGAAGCCTCAGAGGCATAGAAGAGCACTGGTAACACATCATTCAAACAACTTTTGACTTTGCACAGACACTAAGCTGTTCACCCACAAAACAACATGTCAAAGGCAGCTTCTCAGCGCGAGTCAGATGCTGAATGGGAGGCACATTCCATCTCAAACATTTCAGCCATCAGTAATTAACTTATCGGAGGCCACGAGGGCCCTTTGGTCTGCTGGTGCCTCCTCCAAACAGACGGGTAGTGGGAGTGGGCTTGTTGGTATGCACCAAGCATTTCAGGCATGAATCCCAGCCTTGTCCCAATGTACCTCGGTACGTGGGCACAGCCAGCCAAGCGTGGAGAAAGCCTCGCAAACCATCTCCATGCTCTGAGAACGTGGGCGGTGCTCAGAGTCAAAACAGAGGCAGTGGGAACAGCAATAACATTAGTATTACAGCAATCTGATAACCACTTGACTGAAACTTACTGAAAAGCCCACAGAGGGTGCAGAAACAGTTTCATTTCTGGCACACTTTGCCCAAGCTAGAGGAATAGATTGGCTCCTACTCAGGTTTTTCCTCTGAAAGCCACAAGCCTGCTGAATCCCTGCCTTTGCACAGATAATATAGTTCTTTGACAGTCTCTGAGTGGATAGGAAGATACAGCTTAAAGTCCTATGTGTGTCTGTAGATATGATGCTGAAGAAGAAATAGCCAAAATGGGTGCTTGGCCATAAGGACTAGAAAAAGTTACCATTTTAAGGGGACTTGGGTTATATTCAACTCTCTTTCCTTCACTCAGCCCTTCTCCAGACACCTCAGAACTTCAGTCTAGAGCAGGCTCCTGAACAGGTCACACACTTCCAAGTTATAAGTCAGCCATACGACCAAGTAAAATCAGTACTCAGCAGTCACCTTTTCCTAATATCAGCTCATCATCATGTAACAGTGGTGTTAAAAACATCACCAGCTGTGATGGAAGTTTTTAAGACCAGGCTGGATGGGCCTCTGAACAACCTGCTCTAGTGGGAGGTGTTCCTGCCCATGGCAGGGGGGTTGGAACTACATGATCTTTAAGGTCCCTTCCAACCCTGACAATTCTATGATTCTATGACAAGTTGAAGCAAAACTGCCTGGACAAAGTCCCTAACCCCGGTGTGGAGCCTGAGAGGCCTCAAGCATAACTTGAGATAATCCTGAACCACCCAGATCTCCAACCAAAGTTATTCACCCCTACAAATATTTAGATACAAATCTAGACACTAAAAAAAAAAAAAAAGCGGATAATAAAATTATGTTGCCCTTGGACATGTAAATGCATTACAGAGAGAATGCCGGCACTTGGCATTTTTGGAGCTCTTTGCTCTCTGGCTTTCAAAACCATTTACAAAAAGACTGAATGTCACATTAAAAAATAACAGAGGTTTGTAACACTTCACATGTTCAAAGGTTTGCCGAGACTTTAATCCACACAACACTTGTGGGAATCAATATTCTCCTCAATTCCACCACAAAATACAAATATTCACAAGAAGTCTGAAGACAAGACTCCTTAACTTTAAAATTCTCTTCTTTTCATGGAAAATATTTTGGACAGAAAGCAAGAAACACCAAAGTAACTGATCATGAAGAGTTTTCCTTCTTCACGTAACATTATTCTTCTGTAAAATCTTTTTTTCTGTAAGATTCTCCTCACAAGAAAATTTCAACCAACTCTACTCAAAACATTTGTACAATCCAGGTGGTTATATATAAACACATGAGGAGGCTGTGGCAAGTTTAAAATTACTTCAAGAACAGATATCAAGACAGAGTTGCAGCCATGATGCAACTGCCCCCCATCTGCTTCTATTCATGATGCAGGTGCACTGACATGCACTATGTCATTGCCATGCCAGCAAGCTCTTGTGTCTATCTTGTTTTCAACATCTCCAAAAAGCATTTTAGACGATTCATGGTTTCCCATCACTTGCACAGTAAACTTGTGCAATAATTGACATTAAGAGGTAACCACTGGGACCAACTGCCTCCGCCTTTCTTCTGTGATTCACCTGACGTCCCAATTATTAGAGAAGTTAATCTTTTTGCTGTTTTTTTCTAAGTTGGTGGGATTGTTGCGATTTTGCTTTTTTTTTTTTACTGTTTGTGGGGTTTTTTTGTTTGTTTGTTTGGTTTTTTGTTGTTGTGAGCAGAGAACCACCAGGATTTTGGCCTGCAATTATTTCTGAGCATCTAGCTCATTGTCCCATCAGCAGTGCCCAAGAAAGCAACAGAAGCTGTTTCACTACATACACCTTTTTCCTAACATCTGCTCTGGGTCTGACAGCTCCCTGACATCCTCTGCAAGTCCTTGCTCCTGCAAGAATTCCCCAACCTTGTTGTTAGATTTAAGAAGAGTGGTTATGCAGTTAATGCTTTATGCAACACATGCATTAATACATCTGTGCTTCTCTATTATTGTCCACTTCATGCTTTTCACATTGGCCTAAGCATCAACACATTTCATACCTAACAGCACTGAAGGACGATATTTTAGACAACACTTGTGGAAAGGTAAATAAAGTGTGCAGACAGCAGAAGCTTTTAAATCTGATCCTGCTCCTTTCTCAAGAGCTGCATTTTATAAGGCACACCTCACTTGTATGACTTGACCAATATCAGATTCTAAATCAGTATTTATTCCCTAAAAGTATGCATATTAGTTGTCCATCTTATGGTTTGTCTCCTTGTATGTTTTTAGATGGAGAATAGTTGTTCAGGAGAAGGTCTACAAAAAAGAAAAGGAAAAATATAGAAAAATTATAACATACAGTCTCAGATCAAAAAATACTCAACTCTCATTCTCTGACTTGCTTGGTTTCATTTCAGGTTGTTTTGGACAACTCTAGTTATCTTGTACCCAAACTACTCACTGAAATAAAAACAAGCTTCATCACTGTCAATGTTGGCACATTGCTCCATTCCCTCCAACCTATCAATACAGTTGCTGTCACAGTTGCAGAGCTCAAGGCTAAAGGGCTGCTCCGTGTTTGCCTTTTTAACTTGAGCGACATAGGGAAGCTGTAACTATGCCAGAAAACAGACTCATTTGTTATTAACACAGACCATATTTAGCCATGTGTCTCCAAAGAAAAAAGCACATACTTTCATCTTAACAAAGCCCCATCTCCTTAGAGCCGAGTCCCCAGGGACCGCTGGATCCCATTTTACATGGCCAAATAAGGTAAAGCAAGAATTTGAAAAATGCAAACCTGGCTTGAAATTGCCCACAGCTTAGAGGAGCTATTTTTGGATTTGTTAACCTTTTGTTAAACAGAGGATGCTGCAAGACCTTCCATTTATTACTTTGCCCTGAATATGTAACTTCCAAAACCAAGTATTTTAGAACACAAGTGAGCTTTAAGGAGATGAAGTGGTGGAAGGCCAAGGCTGAGACCAGCAATGGGAAGTGATACTGAACAAAACAATGTTAAAGCTTCAACTGAAATAAAAATGGTGAGATTTGCCAACAGATACTGAAAGGACATTCTCCAGATTAGAGGCAAATACTCTTTTCAAACACACAGAGGAGGGAACCCACTAGGCCATGTAACATACTGAATATTCCTGAGGATTTTAATTCTAGCCTCTCATTGAACATCACTACCTTCCTACTGAAGTAGCAGCCAGAAACACCTGTCTCTCTAATGGGTCAAATTATTAGACGTTTACATCAGAGAAGATGGGATGAATATTCCATGACTACAAGTGAAGTAACATCTTTGCAAATATTTCCTGAAGAGGAATTCCATCTTGGTTTCCCTTTGTGCCTCTTCAACCACAAATACATTACCACTTGTCCTCCAGCACTTTATGCTTCACAACCTGCCACATCTGAGAAGCGTACAGCTGTTTCATGGGAACGCAGACATCAAGAACCCTATTATGAATGTGCATTGAAACTACAAACACTTGGGACGTGGGGAAAGCAAACAGCTTCCTACTGTTCCAGCTGCAGTGCATGTATGCTGGAGTTACTTAGCTTACCACAAGTGCAAGAAAACTACCATGGAGACAATGAATACCTGAACCAAATCTTCATTTGAGTGGAAGAAACAAATTTCTTTAACAAGCTCGGAGTGAAGGCATAAGCTCAGAAAAATTGATTTTTGATACTTGTTCATAGCAAGGTGTTATGAGAAGCAATTAGGCACTGTGGGTGTCATGTGACCAAGAAGCTTCTCTTGGCTTCCCTGAGAAATGAAGACAGTCACATCATTTTCTTTTTTTGATCATCAGTATAGTCTTCCACAAGGTGACTTTAATGCTTACTCAGAACCTCAACTGAGTACTAGTTTTTGTGGAAGCACCATACCATTTGAGTTTTCAGCATGCTGTTTGCTGCTCTCATGCAGATATTGAGGAAATACCTGTATCCATGCAGAAGCAGTTGAAGATCATGGGGGAAAAGCAGTTATTCACTTCCAAAAACCCACGTTCTACAGGAGATTAGTAACTGAAACTGCTTATGTGCCAACTAATCCCTTTAAGTATTGTCATATTAGCAGTGCTGAGCCTACTTGCCCAAATTAAAGGTGAAAGAGCAGCCTTGAAGGTTCTCTTTGCCAGCAAATGATGCAAGATAAAAATCAGCTAAGTGGAAAACCAACAAGTTAAAAAATGAGAAAGACATACCTTTTGCACATAGCATACAAGACAACAGGGGACATCGTCCAGGTTTATCCAGGGTCATTGGGTTCAGGATCCCAACACCGCAGTTTCATCATATTGTTTTGCATCTGAAGCCAAGATCGTGGCCTACAGCAAAGCAGCGAACAGCTATGTTGATGCAGCAGTACCATCCAGGTTTCAAGTGACTGAAATAGTCAAGAGAAAGCTCTAATGCAAACCTCACTAATTTTGGATGCATCAACAAAAGAGCAATTTTGGAAGTTCTTCCTCTATGGGAAAGTCACATTGCATGTCACGCAGGCCCACTTGCATGACTTCTGCTGGTCATGTCAACATGAGACTTGTGAAATAGGTAGGAACTAACAGATTTTTAAGAAGCATGACACCTAAGTTTGTTGTTGTTTTGGGGTGGTTTTTTTTTGGTCATTTTGTTTGTTTTGGTTTTGTTTGTTTGTTTTTAATAGTCAAAATTGTGAAAACAGAGGCCTCAATGTGGCCTGGTTTTGGCATCTTCCTCAGCCAAAATACTTCCCTCATTTGAAGAATACTGTAATGATCTCTAACTGAAAATTACTATAATGATTTTACTAAAGCTGTGTATCTGAATATCATTTTGAGAGTTGGAGGGCTCAGAGCTAACTTTGCAGTAGATTTCAACCCTGTTTCACTCAGTGTGGGATTAGAAAACAGAGACATCCCCCTCCCTCCCCATCCAATCCTTCATGATGGAGGCACCAACTTCCTTCAAAGCTAATACTGGTCATGAAGCACCAGGTCCCAGGTGTCATACAGACCCTCTCTCTGCTTCCAGGAACTTCGGGTTTTGGCTGGCTACATCCGCGCGTAGTAGAGACATAACATGCCCATTTGGACAGGACCCAACTCTCCTGCCCATGGGTAGGCTGCTGACCTGCAGAGAGCAGGGCTCCATGGGGAGGCCTGAAAGCTACACCTCTGCCAGCTGGCCAATGGCCAAGGCAGCTCCCTCTCCAAGCCAAAGCAAGGAAATACTACAGAGGCTCTGACTGCAGCTTGAAACTAAACCTAAAACTAGAGAAGTTTCCTCTTGCTTGTCCACAAGGTTTTAAAACTAAGCAAGGTCCTGTAAAATCTCTTCACATCCTCTGGGATTTGAACACTCACCTCTAGCGTAGTGAAGCTCAGTGGTGGAAAGAAGGTCGAGCTCATGATTTTGTTTAAGGGTCAGCTCTCAGCAAACCAAAACCATAACACTTATGAACTGAAGGCCCCCGAGATGGTTGAAAGCTTTGGTCACAGGTACCTCATATTCTGTAAGTATTTAAGTTTTTTTTTAAACTGAGTTAAACTGAGGAAGACAACTGTGCCATAAATAAGGCTTCATAACAGAAGTAAGAGTAGATTCCCTATTTAGTATAACACAGGATTTTTTATTTTATTTTTTTTTAAAGCAAGACGATCAGCCCTGTGGAAATATGGATTCTATATATAGACTTGGGAGACATGGCAAGAAAAAATGATTTGGACCTATCCAGATACCACATCCAGGTCCAGGACAGAGCTGGCCAGCAGAACCAGGCTCCAAGTGCAACCAATGAGCTGTTGTTCTGGAAGCAGGCTTGAAAAATGAGCCCAGGGTAGAAAGTGTTTGGCACAGGAGGCAGCAGAAATATCTTCTTATAGCTGGTCATGTCTGGAACCCTGCCAGGTATGTGCCACCAGCAACCCCACAGGGTGTCCACAGAAAACTGCCAAGCCCAGTTATTTTACTTACATTTTTATTCCATCACATTACATAACCCTCCCCAGTAAAGCCACATCAGAACAAAAAACCCAACACAATAAACCCAACCAATGCTAGTCCTGCAAGCTGGAGTGAAATGGAACAGGTCTTAGTGTACATTATCTATGTGTTTCAGTACAGTCCAGAACAAAGAGGCAACTTTATGCTTAAAATTTTCTCAATAAATCCTGTTCTCCAGCAGAATGAAGGACAGGAATGAAAGCACATTTTCAAATGGGGTATTGGAACCAGAGCTACACACAGGCTTGAAGTTCAGGGTGTGTTTATACAACAAGCTTCAGTTGGAGATTGACAAATCTGTCTTCTCCATACTCAGGCAAGCTAATGTTCCATGTGCTTGGCCAGGACCTGGACCACAACATTCAAGTCCAGGTCTTGATGCAGCCTCTGACTTCACACACTTGTCCTCCTTCATCCTTGCATTAAGATTTTCCAGGAGGTGCCCCAGGTAATGTTCCCACTGCATATCTTCTTGTGCAACTCATCACAGCAACACTCACCAGAATCCAAAGTGTTTGAAAGAAAATGATCCCTCTAGTTTTCTATCAACTGTAAAGAAGCAATGTGGAGAAAGGAACCAATCCAGAGAAAGTAGTAAAACTAGCAAAGGGGTATGAAGAAAGACAGACGGACGGCGGGACAGACGGCGGGACGGACGGCGGGACAGACAGAGCGGCGACGGCGGGACGGACAGACAGACGGACAGACAGACGGACAGACAGACGGCGGCAGGACAGACACGTGTCAGGACAGACACGTGTCAGGACAGACACGTGTCAGGACAGACACGTGTCAGGACAGACAGACGGACGGATGGCGGCGGGACAGACAGATGGACGTAGGGACAGACAGACGGATGTAGGGACAGACAGACAGACTGCGGGACAGACAGACAGTGCAGCGATGGTGGGACAGACAGATGGAGGGGGAGACGGCAGGACAGCCGGACAGACAGCCGGACAGACAGCCGGACAGACAGCCGGAC
>JANVCC010000017.1:28504352-28620233 GCA_025345505.1 Todiramphus chloris collaris
GGGACAGGCAGACGGCGGCGGGACAGGCAGACGGCGGCGGGACAGGCAGACGGATGGAGGATAAACAGACAGACGGACAGCGGCGGGACAGTCAGACGGACGGAGGAACAGACAGACGGCCATGGCGGGACAGACAGACAGGCAGGCAGTGGGACAGACGGAGGGAGACACAGACAGACGGACGGACAGTGGGACAGACAGACGGAGGGACAGACAGGCGCAGACGGAGGGACATATGGTGGGTCAGACGGACGGAGGGAGATGTGACAGACAGCGGCGGGACGGACGGCGGTGGGAGAGACGGACAGACAGCGGGACAGACAGACTAACGGATGGCGGAACAGACAGACGGACAGACAGACAGAGGGAGAGACGGACAGACAGGCAGCGGGGGGAGAGACGGACGGACAGCGGCGGGACAGCCAGAGTGGCGTCGGCAGGACAGCTGGGTGGATGGCGGGACAGAGACAGATGGACAGAGGGACAGGGACGGGCGGGCCAGCGGCAGGACAGGGACGGACCAAAAACAAGGGAAACAAAAGAGATGAAAGAAAGAAAAAACCAAGTAAACTAAAAACCCACAACAACCCCCATCTAACAGTCTCTTCTGTTTAGTTTCTGAAAGCATGTTTCTGGGGAAAAATAATATTTTAGTCTTAGGCTTGGAGTATGTAATGGCCAACTCCTTACATTTGTACCCAAATGACAGTCTGGGTCAGGGGTTCTCATAGTTAGGGAATACAGAGAGCTGGTGGGCCTGTGAGGAGATCACACCACAGTTATAAGGTGGGAAATTCAAAGCTCTATGACAAGGAATAACATGATGAAAAGCTGAGGACTGAGGGGTTTTGCTGGTCCAAGAGGTTTGGGAAGCAGTGCTGCTGCTTGCAGTCAATGCTCCTTCTGAGCAGCAAACAGGCATGCTTTAGAGCCTCTCAGATGAACTGCAGTTACATTCATGCTAGGTTATAGGCAGAGGAAGTCCTCCTTTTACTGCTTCCATCCCCCTACTTGTTCCTCCTCCCTAGAATTTTTCATCCTCTGAGCTGAGCCAAGCATCAAATGAGTTGCATGTGTAGTTATGCTCAGAGAGGGCAGGGACCCTGGGGAGGCAGACAGGGGTGGGGAATCTGTGATCATCACCTTTTCTTTTTCCTGTGACTCAGTTGCAGGCTATTCTAACAAAAAAGTGCTTTCAGTTCACAGCAGTTTTAAATTTAAGCACTTAATAAAACCAACATAATATTTTTCACATTTGACAGCAAAGATTAAAGAAAGTAGGTTTTTTTTGCTGGTCACCTGAATCTGTTTTACAAAGACATCTGAAAGGCATTTTATCAGCTGCTGAGCAGTATTTACTCATGAAACTGTTCTAATTGTTTTGGAATGTGCACCCTGGCTGCTGGAACAGCTCATGCCTGCTGATACAGTGTGCAGTGTAATACTGGCTCATAGGACATGCCACTTTTATATAGCATTCATTCTTCATTCTCAAGGTAAATAGCATGAAATTTAAAAAAACCATAAAGCAAACATCTCAAACAATGACTTTGCATAGCTGTCCTACATGTTTATAAGAGCATCGACTCATCAGCAATGTAAGTCACCACCATGACTGAAATACCAATTGGTAATTAGTATTAAGCCTATTTTGCAGTTGGGAATTGCAAGGGTGAAAATTTATTCCTGATGCCCACTAAATCAGTGCTGAAGTCAGTACCGAGGATCAAAGGAGAAGTGTCTCCTGGCCACAAGTAAGCCTTGCCTTTAGCTTGCAGCCTTGTTCTTAGTAGTTAAGATGTCTTGGTAGATGAAAAATAATCTATTCAGTCTTGCCTTAATCTTCTAAACCTGAAGCAGAACTCCGGACTGTATCACATATGCCCAGGCTCAGTAACAGCCTACCAAAAAAAAACCCAAAAAAAACCTCCCCAAAAAAACACGCCAAAACAATCAATAAAATCAGTAATAGCTCTCTCTGCCTTTAAGACAAAGCCACCCAAAAGACTGAGTCAGAATCTGGAAGGAGCAGTTGTTTGAACAGCTCTTGCTCTTTGTATCACAAAATCCTAGTGTACTTCACCAAGCAAAATTAGAAAAACAACAGAATAATTGCTATTATACACATTGATGGATAAAACATGGAAAATAAAGAACAGCCACAGTGATCCTCCCAGCACCTATGCAGAAGTAAACTTCCATAGCTCCTTCTGGCACATCACCAAAACAACCCAGCCAGACCCATTGACCTGGGCCAAACTTTATTCTAAACAGACTTGTAAACTTCAAATGCTTTGAGCTGGTCTTACATGAAGTGGGAGTGTCACACCCCCACATGAAGCCACATGAAAACAGCAGCTTCAGACAAAACCAGTCCAGACTTCAGGATAAACAGCCCTGGTGACTTTCCAGAGCCCACAGGCCTAGTGGTCATGGCAGTCCTTCTTCAGTACCAAGTCATTCAACACAAGATAATCACGCTAGCATGTGTGGTAGTCATATAGAGTTACCTTCTGCAGAAAGCATCTCACATGCATTGAAGTCTGTGCTTTGTGCAGGTACAAGGGCTGTGGCTTTAAGAGCATGGTATTTGCTAAAGGGGCAAGTAAGATACTCATTTGCGAGCAAGGAGAACTTGGAGAAGGGTGAGGCAAGGTTAGAGGCTCTCAGCTGAGAGGAGAGGAGAGGAGAGAGGGTTTGTCTCAATTCTGACTCATCCCACAAGAAAGCTTCTTGAGTTTTCTACATGACATCCCATCCAGGTCTCCTCTGCTCCACAGGGGCACTATTTGCAGTTCCCTCCGCATCTCCTCTCCACAGCTGAGCTGCACAGGCCGTCCTCAGCCTCCTCAACAGCTACTGCACCTTTCCTGTCCTGCTGTCTGTCACAGCCTGCCTCTTCTGCCCACTAAAACATGCTCCTCATGTCACCAGGAAAACGGTAGATGTCTCCTGCTTTCCTGACCTTCCCTCAGTCATCCCACAGTTAACATTTCCTTGATTTTCCCTACAGTATTTTCTTTTGTTCTTAACATTGACTGATTTGTTTTCTTATTGGAAAGGCTTTTTGGCCTTAAGGCAGCATCAACTTCTCCCGCTGTGAAGGGACCTGACCTAAAGAAGAGAGCTTTGACACTGCAGAAAGGATCTCCCCGCACGACCTTTTTAATCCTTGGCTTCCATTGCTTCAGTTAACTCCACATGTGCTTTCTAGTATGACAAACACCATTTGTTGCTTAGGAATTAAACATTGACTAAACACATCATTCTGCATAGGCCATTGAACTGGAAGAATGTTTAGTGAACACGGCAACTAAAACTTTATTAGCCATCACTGGTGACCTTCTTGAGCAAGGCAAAGGCAACACCGGAGATCAATCTCAAACCTTTTGCAAGTGCTCCTTCTGTTATCCACAATGCTTTTAAAGCTCCAATATACCCTCCTGCCCCCCCTCCAAAAAAAAAAAAATAGTCTGCCAGCAGGCAGATTCTAACTTATTCATCCCACCATAGTATAAAGTTCATAGTTCCACACTTCATTCCTTTCCCAGTTCTCTCCAAACTCGTTTAGCACCACCCACAGCACATCTACTGCTCCTTCTATCACAGCAGTGAGTTTAAGTGCTGCACTCCGAGCGAAAAGGCAGATTGTTTTCCTTCCTTTAGCATGCCTGCAATGTTTAACAGCACTCCAGAACACAGGTCAGCTAAAGGTGTGTTGAAACAGAATGGTTTGCAAACAGGACAGCAAATGGAGTTTTACGAACATCAGCAAATCCACTCATCCAACAGCAGGGTAACAGAGGTCCAAAATACCCCCGGGGGAAGGTGACTCCTCCCCAGGTATCAAAACCAGTACAAAATGTGTCATGGAGTAATTAGATTCTGAACCGAAGTCTGGAAAGCCTGCTAAGGTACTAGATTCTTGCTCTCAGACACTTAAAAACAAGCAGGGACACAAGAATTCCTTGCATTTTCTCAGCTGTTTACTTGACACAAAAAAAAAAAGCACAGGAAGCAGGAGCCCAAGTCTCCCTCAGACTCAATGCTAATATATCTTGCTCCCATTTGATCAGGAAGGAGAACTTTGAGTGTTAGGTGGTCTCTTGTAGTTGTTATTTAAGAATACCAACAGAGTAAGAGATCAGCTCTACCACCTCTCTGGAACTGGACTTCGTCCCATTTGGTGGCATCTTGCCAAAGCTAATAATTTAGTAGGATCGTTAAGTGCTTTTGAAACTAAGAGGTAGCTTTCAACACTAGTCCTAGATCAATCAGCTCTTGGGAAAAAAAAAACCAGTCAGTCTGAACGCTGTCTCAACCTGGAGCCAGAAAACCATACCTAATTCTAAATGCTCTTAAGGAACACAACTGCGCACACCAGCTACCTCCGAGTTGAACTCAGAGTGCTGGAAAACAGCACCAGCATTAGTGATGAGATTCACTGGGCAAGAGCAGATGTGGCCTGTCTGAAATCCCACAAGACAGAGGTCTGAGCACAAGCTTAAGACTCTTAACATGAGATGCTACCAACTTGCCTCTCTTCTCCTGTCCTACCACACACAGGAGAAGGATAAGGTGTGGTGCCCTGAAATGTTAGATGGTATCTCTGAGTGTATGCTTGATTCTAACTTTGACCCTGGGGGTCCACATTCCCCAGGGAGGTGTGTTACCCTTGTGCCTGCAGGAAGAGTCAAGTGGGATATGCACCCCAGGGCGCTTTTCAGAAGGCATTCTCAGGTCTGTAGGTGGGAGTTGAGTTTCGATCTGCTTAGTCTAGAGCCCATGTCAGTCTGCATAACTTGAGTCTTCAGTACCACAGCAGGAGCATCTCTCACGCTTTAATGAATGTAGTGCAAAACCTCTGTGATCTGGGCAGTTATACTGATTACCACTAATTTTCATCATATGAGAAGGTAGTCATATTTTTCTTCTAAATATCACGACACAAATTATTTCAGTTGGTCACTATCAGAACTTTTCTTCATTTTTGGCAAGGCTTGAAACCCACAAATAAAATCCCACCTATTAGTTCCACGAGCATAAAGGGTGCATGAAAACTGTTAAAGCCAAATAGATCCAAGCAAATCAAGATCCTGGCAACAGGACATTTCAACCAGACATCTAACAATGTAGTATGTCGTAGAGACCTAGGACACCTCACTGGTGAGTCTCTGGATCTACTGACCCGTGACCCTTGGGAGGCATGGGAGACAGCAGAACATACCTGTCTATTAAATGTTTTATTTTGGTATGCAGAAGGACACGAAAAAGATTTTCTTATCTTTTTTCTAAAGCAGCCTAACCAGCTACCCACAGCCAGTGGGGCAGAAAAACAAAGATTTCAAGTTGACTGCTTGTTAGCCATCTATGGAAGCACACACATTTGGTGGGACCCCAGTGTCCTCCAGAGGCTTGATTTTCAGCTTGTTTCCCCTTGTTCTCTACTAAAAGCATTGCTGTAACCACTTCTACAGCCCCTTCTGTTTCAAGAGCTGTGATGTAGTAACCCAGCAAAAAATTCATTGGCTAATTCTCTTTTATTTCACTTTTGGGTAAACAGAATTTCACTATAATCATGATCTTGATAAGCCAGTTCCCTGGTGCATGTTATTAACACTGCCTGCATTATCCTTCAGCCTTGGAAAGGGAACAAATCTAGCCCCAGGACAGAATGAAGGATCCAAATGCAGAAAGGAAATTAAGCTACTCAAAAGACCTTGTTCTTGGCAACAAATCCAAGAGTAAAAGATTGTAATTATCTAGTTTATTGCCATTAACAAACAGTTTTTCAGTAGTTTAATTTTTAGCAATTCTTTCCAGGAGAACCATGTCAAAAAAACAACTGAGCACACAATCTCCCCGGTGCACAAAATCCAGGTGGCATGAAGATGGCACTACCAAATCTCTTTCCAGATCTAGTACTGTGAAAACAAATGATCACCTTGTAGGACTCACTAGGATCAACTAAATTGCATTATTGTTGCTATTGTAAGCCTCCCTTGCAGAAGACTCGCTCTTCCCTTGTGGACATAGCATGTCAGCAAACCTACACTGAATTTTGGATTCAGTTTTCAATTTTAAAGCCTGTAAAAATTTGTCTGGTTTCAAGTGTTATTATCAATGTTGTGCATGGCTGCACAGTGGACATATCCAGCATACAGGGGAAAAGAACAACAAAAATCAGTCTTGAAAAATACTAGTTCACCATGCTATAAATATGTTTGTGATCTGCAACAAAGCCGGCAATGTGGCAAGACAGTTGCATTGTTCATCCTCAGACAATTCTGTTACTAAGGGCCATTTTCAAGACAGATTTTTTGGAAGGCCAGAAGGGTATTATCTTTGTGATACACACTTTGGTTTTGTTTTGGCAATGACCAAAGCCTATTTTCCAGCAATATCCACTATCACATGGAATGAGTTGGCTGCTTCTAACACTTCAGAGTTCAAATCATGATTCCTCCAAGAAATGCAAACTGAGGGGAAAAAACCCCAAACTGTTGGCATTTGAGGTATTTAGGCTGAAATCCTAGCAATTGTTATTTTTCTCAGGAGAAATGTCTGGCGAGTTATATTTTATTTGCTGCTGGTGTAGCCTTTCAAACGATGCAATCAAGTAAAATTCAACACTTTCGTAAACATGGAACTGCACTGAGTGTATCAGATGAACTTTGTACTGCATGTGATTCGAAGAGCAAATTTCACGTAATTCTGTCTCAAAAAAAAAAAAGCCCCAAACCAAAAGAGCCTTATTTTCCCCTGCAAAGGGCAAGTTGAAGCACCATCTCTCCTGGAAACCCTTCTTCCTCCCTTCCCACTCCTCCAGCATATCTTTCTGAGGATGCTTTTTGTTTCTTTGTTGTACTCGTGATTTTACATTTTACAATTTCCAGCTGGAAGAAAACCCAGGAATACCAAAAGACAACCCTTTGCTCAGCTGCTATGAGCGAAAGAGCAAACACTTAGTAGCACAAAGTTCAAGAAAACTATCTTTACCATCTTTATTCTCCTTTACAAAGAGCTCAAACAAACAATGTATATTTTTTTCAGCCCAGTCTCCCAGAAGTCTGCTTTGATGTAGGGAGAAACATCCCCTCAGGCAGTCTTATTTTTCCTTTCTTAAAGCATATTTGCAAGAACCAACAAGATAGAAAACAACTTTGCTCTCAATTTCTTCTGCACATTACTTTCCCAAATTTTCAACCCAAGAGGAACTGGCTGTAGAGTTACAAAAACACCTGAAGTATCAAGATATTGTTTGCAGTACAAAGTGAGGGGCTAGGGACACATGGCTGGGCTTGTTGTTTTTCTGCTCCTCTGCTGAGCAACCCAAACAGCATCTGCCACTAACAACATCAAAACTTCCTCGTGATTATAACAGAAATGAAACACCAAAGGCATCTACAACTCTGATCAAACAAAAATTACCCTTTCAAACCCAAGCGTGAGATACAATCTGGCCTTCGCATGCAGCAGTCAGTTTTAGGCCCTTTCAGTGAAATCTGCAAGTCTCTGCATGAAGACCAACTCATTTCTTGTTCAGCATCTCCTGAATCACCAGAACTCTTTCCAAGGTTCATCCAGTACCTACGGTGTCAGCCTCAAAGGGACAGTCTGTGCTGGCATTGTCTCATACAGTTGCCACTTCATGAAACTACTGGCTAGCTACCCTGCTGCACTAGTGCCTAGGGGTACTGCTGGTCTATTCCTTCCTTCCACTAACAAACTGCTCACTACAGATATGATGATAGGACAAAAATCACCCCATAGCAATTCTGCTTCTAAATTAGAAGCCAATTTAAGCAATAGTACCTTGCAACAAACAAGTTTATTTTTTTTAAATACTGAAAGCAAGCAAAAAAAAAATAATCACAAAACAGACAAAAGAAGCATTCACTTGTCTGAAGCACTACCTAATTCACAACCATAAGCAATTTCAGTCCATAGGTAATTACACTGAAAACTTTTTAATTCAGAAATGTGGCCATGTAAACAGTACTGCTACAGGCAAGTGTTCTAACTGGTTGCTGAAAGGAATGGTACCTATTCGCTAAGGACAAATTTTTGTCCAACCTGCAGATATAAAACTACACAGCTGTGTGTCTCAAGGCAGCTTCTCCCTCTAGCAGACCCTGCATCATCCTGCAGTTCTTCTCCTGAGATATTTCTACTACAGATAAGAGATTTATGAGAAAGGATATAAAAACAAACGCTTTCTACTCTAAGCAACCTTTGGTTTTAAGTTAAAAGAAATTTCTAAATTGAGGGAAAGTTGATTTAAAGTGTGATTATCTTAACAGTTTATCCATACAGCAAGTTACCTGTTAATGATCCTGGTCACTCCCACTGTCTTCTCCAGAAGATTCCACTTGGTCTTGACTTCAGGCTGTGGCACTGCTGTCAGCTGAGCAGAGCAGAAATAAACACCGAACTCTGGATCCCCAAGAAAAGCAGGTGGGCTCTCTAACCAGTAGTTCAAAAATCACTTGTTTTCATTTTTCCAGCATTTGCTCACCAAAGAGGTTGACAAACTGACCCTGCTTACTACATTTAAATTGGAGACAGTCTTTTTGGTCAAATGATTTTGTAGTCTAATGCAAATGACCCGTGTGTCACCTAACTGATCAGAAGGATTGGTGACACTACCATTACTCAGCTCCAGAGTCTGCCAACATTTTGCTCACCTTCTAGCTATGCGTGCAATGCAAGCAGTTGGCAGCATACACCAGGTTGCAAACCAGCTTTCTTTCAGACAGTGTGGAAGAGTTGATCCTCTGCAGCTGAAAACCTGCTTGCAAATTCAGCAGTATCTCCAAAGAGGCAAATACTAAGCTATGTGCAATTCGGGATTGATTCTGTTTGAACAGCTAATCACAGGTTTGTGGCGACAGTGAAACTAGGTGTTAAGGGCATGCATAAATTTGTCACAGAACATGTGTCCAGTTTTTGCACTCGTACGCTTCATAGAAGGTACCTACTTTGTGCATATAGGTGCACACATACACATGTGCCCTTGTCCAGCATTGCTGAAAGGTACACAGCTGAAAAATAACACCTATTAAACCCCTAGGGAAGCAATATGCTGAAATCATGCTCACTCTTGCACCTGAAGTTCCCCTTAAGGTATACAATTCCTGACCTGGGGAATATAGTATGGGGGGGGGGGGGGGTAGTAAAACTGCTACTGGAAGGTATTTAACTTGTGTTTTTACACAGGTTAAACTATTCAGAGTAGACTTCATGCTGCATAGGTATATATTCTGTAAAAACTAGTGGCACACTCCCTGCCTACAGTACATTTCAGACAGACTGCTAAACAATTGGCTAGCTATGTACATGAGTCACTGCTAAACTAGCCTGGCTTGTAAACACTTATCTCAAGGTCGAAGCCTACAGGTAAAGACAGCAGTTATTAGACTCTGAATTCCCAGCTCTACCTTTAAGATTTAACACAAAACAGTATCTACAAACACAGCGCTCATCAGTTACCAGTGTCTGGCACCACAAGGGAATTGGGATCATCTATTCTCCCCTTCCTCCCACCCCTAGTACTCCCATATTCTCAGGACAGGCAAGTTGAAAGTAACCCAGAAGAGTCTCGCTGAGCTCACCAGGGTACAAGCATTATTAGCCCAGGCTCTGGGAATCATTATCAATATAGTCTTTCCTGATCAAATATTACCATGGATCTTCACCACCTGTATTACAGCAGTAGAAGCTGCACGAAAGTTGCACTTGCCTTTCAAGATACAACTGGATCTATGCATGAGCATGATTTTATCCCAGTGTGCTGAGACAGATGCAACTGTACACCCCGGCACTGCAAGCATATGCTGTTTTCTCATCACTTTGCACTACTACTTCCACAAAGAAGTTCTCAGCACACCCTAAAAATAACATGTTGTCCAAGCCTGACTACCCAGGGGACAAGTGCAGCAAAAACATACGATCTCAAAAAACAGCCTTTAGTGGCACCATTCTGCATCAGAGAAGTAAATGAACTTGACTAATGTTAATTGACTTACAATGTAATCATCGTGTATGAAAACAATCGGCAGTACAGAATGCACAGTGAAGATGATTAACTCAAGTTGTACTTTTATTTCCAGATTAAAAACCCCGATGATATAGATGCAGAGTAAAGCAGAAACAGATGTCAGCCCGAGTTTATCTGCATTTCAAATGAGGCATCCTGGTTTCACAAAACTTAATTGCACAGATGGGTAAAACACAAACTGCCAACATAAAGAAGAGAAACTACACAATATAAATTGAGAACAGTTAACTCCCCTTCAGCTGACTCCCTCAGCCCCCTTTACACAGTGGAAATAGCACAAATTATAAAAATTAAACTGCAAAAAACATTTGAGAAAAATCAAAAAACCAAAATTATTTTTACATAGCATGTGCTAAATAATACCCTTTCAGAATTAAGAATACATTGCAGTTCAATTTAAGTGAGATACAGGAGTTATAACAGGTCTAACAGCAGGTAAGAAGTATTGTTTCAATGAACACCACACAATGCATAAATGCTCAGGAATATAAAATCTAATTAGATCCACCAAACAGTTCTAGAGCTGACATTTCTATTCCAGCCCCTACAATTAACAGTTAAAGCTTGTTTATGGGACAAGACCTGTAAAGAAATACACTTACAGAAGTACACACATTTCTTCAACAAGTCAGACATATTGAATCACTGGGAATGATTTTTTTTTAATACAAAATGAAGACTAATTTAACAACATAAACCAAACAGCTGATAGGATTATCATTGGAAGGTGTGACTAAGGCAACCACTGTACTCTTACCACAGTTAGCCCAGCATACATGTCCTTAACATAAAATTTATTTGCTTTTCAGCATATGCTCTAGCTCTGTCTGTTGAGTCAAAAACCAAAGCCAGAATGTCAAACGCACAAAAATGTTTCTCTGCTGAAAGAGCTACATCTTGACTTGATTTGAATTTTTGCATGAAGTTTTGCACTAGTTCTGTTCTTCACAGACAATTTTTCTGTGCTTAACCACTGAAAATTTGCCTGAAGTCTTTTCCCCCCCAAACAGTGGTCCTCTGACCACAGCATTTGCTTATTAAGTATGGGCACCAATATGCTAAAGTCTAGATTAAAATTTTGCTAAAACTGGATATGGACTCTGTGTTAAGTATTGTATACTCAATTAAATCTCAAGTCACACGTGCTATCAGACTTTCACAGGTGACCCAATTTTAAATAAAGGACATGGCTGTTTTGATTTAAGTACAGAAGTCCTAAACCCTGGTCTGCTAAATGATACAACAATGAACTTTGACACCTGAGACAGGTATGCAAAGAAAATATTTCCAAAGGCTCAGCCAGATGAGAACAATAGATAAGCATCTTGGCAGATGCCCTACTTGTGTCTGAGCCAAAACCCCTGCTCAAAAGTGCTTCAAGCTTTAGGCAGAGGTGCTTCCTGAACTCTGTACCAACACAGCAGAAAACAGCCTGTGTCAGGAGCAAAGATACCATTTTCCTGTTATTCTTTTCTTCTGCAAAGGCCTTTCTGCAGACAGTGTTTCTACTCTGAAGACTCCCAGTCTGACATCTCCCTGATCACAGCACCCCTGAAACTTGCCTTGCCAGCACCATCTCCAGTGGGTTTCTCTCTATCAAAAGCAAAGCAAATGTAAGTTGGTATCCCTTCAGTTCTTGAGACAGCAGGAATCTGTCTTTTGTTCTTAAAGAAAGGAAGGTAAAAAAGCCAAACATTGACTCCCAGCTCCACATTTTTTAAATATTAGGACAGTACTTCCCAAATAAAGAGCTGAGTGATTGTCAGTCTGCTAAATCTAGTAATAGTTCCCCCGTTTTCACTTACAAGCATACAGTGAGATGCTAAAAACTTGTTATGCTTCCTAACAACCTCCTTGCTGCTGTTTCCCATCAGGGATACATAGAGGTCTTGTGTGCCCTTGATATGCACATGGCAGTGATCAGCGCCAGGAGAACAGGCATATCACCAGTGTGCTTGGCATTCGGCACATTAGGAAGAGAAATGACAGTCAAAACAATGTAGAAGTAACATGAATTAGTAATAACAAACCACACAAGTAATTATTCAAGAATATGCAATTCAAGTACTTTGCCTCAAGCTGTTACTAGTTTCCTGGCTTTTCCTCTCCCAGCACCTACAGAATGCTCAAGTCCTCTGAACAACTCTTCCTGGGGAATTTTCCAACTAAACTGTTTAAAAGTGAACCCTGCTACTTGGGGAAGCCAGAAGCAAGGTAATCACTGTATTCAACAGAGGCAGGTTTAAATCAAAAGCAAGGAATGCCTGGCCTTCTCCTGCATTTGTGCCAATCTTGATTTTCCTGAAGCTCATACATTCATGACTTTGCAGGCTGTTGGTTGCTCCATACTGTACCCAGCTGGAGCTCACTCAGAGGTCAGACTCTCAGCCAAGTTCCTCATGGCAAGCTGCAGCCACTGTTAGTCACTTGCCAGACCTGTTCCACTCTGCTGCCTGAAACCTGGCTAAGTGCTGCCATACCTCTGGTGTGGGCACTGGGTGGAAACTACTGCCCTACTTCCTTGATTCACCTTTCCTGCCCAGCTCACCCTTTAATTTTTACAACCTAAGAGTCCATAGCCTGTAATTCCAAATCCAGATGAGTTCTGTTTTGCAAAGTTTGAGGGAATCTGGTTATTTTGTGGTGCTGGGGCAGAGAGATAAGCCTACTATAAAGGTAGCTTTGTTATGACCTACAATGTGTAAGAAGAGAAAGATAGTTCCTATTTCTCTGGATGGTTTTGGACTACCCTAAAACCAATTCTAAACAAAGTCGGCATTGCCTAGAGTATCCACAGGAGATGCCCTGTTGCAGACAACTGTACCTGCCATTTGCCTAACTCGTTATTGAGACCATCAGGTTCCTCACAGAGGCATAACACCTAGCACTACTCTGAAATGACACAAGTCTCTTCAGACAGGCCAAATGCAGAGAAATCATTTCCTCCCCACTCACACCTCATCAGTAATCCTCAAACTATTTTCCATTTCTTCTCCCTCTGCTAACACTCTTCAACACCTAGCATGTCTCTGTCCTATTTCAAGAGGCAAGAGCTAACAGCAAATACCTTAAGAGAAATTTCTGAGTTTGTACTTAAAAATATCTAATCAAAGGCCTGAGTTACAACCATCACATGTCTATTGAAATAAATACAACGGAAGGACTAACAACAGTCATTACTCTGCACACACAATATAAATATCAGTTAAGCCCAATTCTTCTCTTTTGAGGTAGATATATACAGTACAAAATATATTAAAGGTTGAATGCAAACAGACTCATTTTACCTTCTTACCTTGTCCTCCAGTTCTGTAGGAAACCTTGTAAACACACTATTTCTGCCTCATCAGCATTCACACCAAGTTCTTCTGAGTTCTAAGCTCTAAGACAATTTTCAGCTAAAAGACCACTGAAGCCAAACACATACATTTAACACTATTGTGAAGTTTCAGCTGGGGCCATGAGAAAAGTAGGTTATCACAAGATTCAGCTAAGGAAAGTCAAACTATTTTAAATAACTTTGCAAACAAAACAGTGCTTTTCAAAAAGGGTTCCAATGGTTTCATCAACAAGAAAAAACCACCAGAAAAAATAAAAGCCTTCTGGTGGGGTTTTCAAAGGGAGTTTTAAAGCAGAGTCTGAGCTTTAGCTCCCAAAAGCTAGTTTTCATTACTTACCCCCCCCCGATCACTGAAACAAGAGAAAAGGAGATATCTTGACAGACATACACTTGCCCCCACCCCCCCAACTCTTAGAATAAGGATTCATTAAAAAAAATTCAAGGAACTCTAATGAAAACCATGCAACAATCAGATAAAGCAGATAAGTCTGCTCAGAACTCGGCTAAGGTTCACACAGAAAGTTCACAAACCTTTAGATAAACTTGTCCTGAGTTCAGAGTTTGTGACAAGCAAACAAACAGGTTTTAAATTTTTCTGGGCTTTCAGAATCTGATGGCAGACAGAGGATACGATAACAAAACAGGAAATCTGAAGATTCACTTTTCTTTCGATTATCCATAAAGTCAAACCATTCCATTATAAATAGCTTAGGGAGTAATAAAGATTCATAATCACTGAATGATTAGTGCTGCTTAACATGACTGAGCAGAGAAGTATCTGCTAATCAGTCACTCATGTATTTGGTTCATTTTTGCCTTTTTTTTGGGGAGGTAGTTTGATTGTCTTTTGTTGCTTTTTTTGTTTGTTTGGTTGTGGGGTTTTTTGCCCAAAGATAAATTAAGACTGTAGGATTGCTATCAGCTACTTAATTAAGTACTGATAAGTACCAACATGGGACTGCATTGGCTCAAGCACACATGGTCACATTTTGCTGTGAATGAACATGAAAATGAGTATGACTACAGAAAGAAGCAGCACTGATTCCTGCCTGTGCAACTATTGCTTACTTTGTAATAAGCAGGTGCAGGATGGGGAAATTTCTCTCCCATAGCTGCAGCTCTCTGATGACCAGCACAGCTTTTAGGTCTGATTTCAGAATTCACTGTCATATTGCAAAACACACAAAGTCAATACTTGAGTTCTGAGCAGTCCCTGTCAGCTCTAGTTCTTTGAGTATTGGGTGCACTCCCTTTTAGCCCGCCTCCTTCTGGAGGCCACCAGGGCAAGATACTTTCCCCAAAGAAAACTTGATGGTTGGAAAAAAACCCCACAAACACAAAACACCCACTGCCCAGCAAATGAAAGAGAAAGGTTGTGCTGTCATTTCTCAAATGTGTCACAACAGGAATTGAGACTTGAGTTATGACCCTCATAATCTGAAGATGGAAATACTCTCCAAATTAACGCCAAAAGAAACGCACTTAAACGACGTTGCACTAAATGTATTAAAGTAAAACGAAGAAGTCCAGAAAAAGAGTCTGGAATTCAGAGAGGCAGAGTGTGCCAAGTCTTCACCTCTCAAGCCCAGAGGACTAGTCAGATACTCAACACAGCATAACAGCTTTCCCCTGAACAAGAGCAACACTGTTTCTTCAGGTAAGTCAGAGGTAGAGTCTAAAACAGTGTAATAAATAAAGCAGCAGCCTCCAGCTGAGTCCAGCTATGCCTGAGGTGGCCAAAGAACAATACTGCTTCAGCCAGCCTGGTCACACCGCTGCTGAGGGATCAGCAGCAATCCTTGGTTTGATCCCTGATGTTGAGAAGTAAGCAGGATGCACGCACAAGGGCACGGTGAATCCAGTCACCAGGGAGACGCGCACCATAATCAGGTCCATCTGGTCCGGAGGCCAGCCTCTTGCTGGCAGGCAGACACCACACCAGACTGCAGCAGATGTGTGCAGAACGTAGTCAAACACACAGCCACAGAGACATGCAGCAGCACTCAGATACTGCTTTCTGCTCCACTCGGATCCACACATCCCTGAGAGAAGGGACTCGCCCGTATGGGATGTTTAACCATATTTCCTCTAGAAAACTTTAATGAGATTACGATAGGTTTGACTTCATAAATAGAACGTTTAGCACAGTTCAGAAGATGTCCGCTGAGGAGCACAAGTAGGACACAGCAATCAGGATGCAGTTGAAGATTCATCTTCTAAAAGAAGATCATTTAATGCAATAACTGTAGCAGCAAAGTCAACGAGCTCCACAAAGTCAGATGTAATTATGTTAACACCCATAACACCTGGTTTCTGTTCTTTCACCCAATTTAAAATCATGGGCAAGTTCCTGAAGAAAGCAAAATGAGGAAAATTAAACATTAAGAGACTCTATTCACGCTTTACTTCAAATACAGTTTGCAATTTATACTTTTCTCACAATTGTGTTTACATTCAGACTGACAACAAAAATGCAACTAGCCTGATTAACTATCAAAGAGAAACATTGACCAGTCGTGAATCCAAGCTACCAAGCATACAAAAGAAAAAGAAAATAATATATCACATTTGTGAGCTCTACTCACTGAGTAGACTGCTTCAGCATTTAATGCTGCACTACAATTTTTCGTCCTAGTTGGGTTTTGCACAAGAACACATTGAACCAAAAGCTTAATTTCACAGCAGACTTCTGTGTGGCACAAGGTGAGGCAGTACCTGGTTTAAGATGCTGCCCTGCCCATCTCTGCCTTAGGGTACGTAGAAAAGAAGTTGTTGGGGGCAGCACACTGCATTTCTCCCAAACTCCTTTAGCCTCCACACCCACAAAGAGCAATGGGATCGGGGAAACCAAACCCGAAATCAAGCCCTCAGCTTTGCAAGGGTTGAGCATCCCACCACACATCATCGTAGCAGGAAAGATGAGGTGTGGCAGAAATTGAGTTAAGAGTTGAAAATTCTACAGTGGGAAAAGCTGGTCATTTCTTGAACAGAGTGCAAGTCAGGAGTCTTCATAAGCTTTTTTGCACTCTAACATGAAAACCCAAGGATTATCAGTACAGTTAGAGACAAATGACTAAATAGATTACAATTAAATTAGTGCCATAACATGCATACAAAATTATATAGGAAGATGGCAGGCAAGAAAATTAGCTGACATGGAAGAAAAAAATGTATCAGAAAACTCAAGACACTCCACAGCTCTTGCTGCAGAAAAAAATTCTTGTAAAGAACCAAGAGAAGAGGCCTTGAGTAAAGGCATCCTTACAGTCCCTATAAAGGGACAAAACAGACTTGAGCCAGCTAAGTGCTAACATGGCACACTTCTTTAGCAAGAGTTCAAGAATGCTTAAATACTCATATTCAGGGTAAAATTTACATATGCACAAAACTGCAAAGACAGATTTACACATACACATCAGTTAACGTGTGTAAACATATACAACCATGCTTTAGCCAACAGTGGCATCTATTTTCAATTTTTCAGGCTTCTTCCAAACAATTATCAACCACGGGGCTGAGGGAAATGAAGGCAGGCTGCCAGCCTACCAGTGGTTTAGGGCCCAGACCTGTACCAGGAGTCACCTGAACTTGCCCCTTCCATGAAATTAGATGATCCTTTACCAGTTTAAAACCATAAATTTAATATGATCTTTCCTTTAATCACGAGGCAACAGTACACTTAATATACAGAAGTTTCATTTGTGCTTTGTCTTAAAGCACCTGAGCACCATCTAGTGTCTAATGCTGACCCAGCAGCCACAGGCAAAGGGCACGCCAGAGGGGAAACCTGAATATATTGTGGCTAACAACATTCAGATTTAATTATCCTTTGCGACATTAAGGTCCATACACAACAAGACCAAAAATGCTGTGATTTATACTTCACCTGGAATTTCCTTACTTCTGTCAACAATGTCTGTGAATGAAAAAGCACCACACTTGCTCTTCTTAAAAAGGATTTTTGAAAAAAATTGACTTTGACTTCAAAATCACAGTACTGCAATTGCTTCTGAAGTGACCAGTGACTCACCCAAAGGGAATATGAATAGACTGCTGAAGATGTGGGTTTATCTCACTGCTTAGTACTAAGCTCAGATGCTGATCTCATTAGACCAGTTGTGACCACCTATGCAATTGTATTTTAGAGCCTAATATCATTATGGCAAGATAAACTGTTAGTAACATCAGAACAGGCAATATTCAACAATGACTATCAGATCCCACCAGGACTGTTACAGTTCCAGCAGTTTTTAGTAAACAATGTGACAAGTGCCATAAAAAGTCACATGGAGCCTATCCTGGTCACGCTTTTAACATGATTAAAAATTGCTGGCATTTTGCACTACTCAAACAAAACCCTCCTCTAATGATCTTACTCATGAGCAAATCTTTTATACCACTACCTGTTGTACAATTTAACTCAAATCCTTAATCTAATTTTTGGTTAAAAAAGAAGATAAAACACTCTTCCATGTCATATATCTTTGGCCATTACTGAAATTACTGAGACAGATTTGTACAGACATCAGCAAAACTAGGCACACAAATATGCTTTTTTCCTGGGTGGCATGAGGTTTTTTTTTAACCTCCTAAATTCAAGTTAAGCCAATTTGGAATGAATTACTGGTTTGGAACAACAGGTCTAGCCTGTGTTTTATGAAACTGTCTCACATTCACAAAGTGCACCAGTTTCTAGGAAGCACGCTTATACTTACATATATACCCTGTTACTTCAATAATTGTTTGTTTTTAATGGCTACAAATAACTCACAAGCAAGAGCAGTGAAATAAACCTGCGTGCTTTCACCATGTCTCACTTCTAAGCAAACATTTCATAGTTCCTCGCTTACTCAGTGCCTCTTTCAACAAGAAATGTGCTAAGTAAACAACTGGGAAACCGAGACAAGTCCTCACCTATGAACAAGTGTGTTCTTCAGACCACGAACTAGATGTCGTGCTATAGTTTTCACTCGAGGTGTGAGAATTGCCTGAGAAACATGAAAAGTCCCGTAACGACTTCGTTCCTCAAGAGTGGTCTCCAGGAACTGTAACAGTTTGTGCACGTTGGTTGTATTGGCCCACGGTGCTGGCATTTTATTTCCTGGCCACAGGAACGGGAATTCCTTATACAAAGGGTAGTGGTAGAATATGAGAACCTAAACAGAACAAACAACAAGGAGAAAAAAAAATGAGCAAAAACTCAGGTATTTATCTTTAAACAGAATATTGCATCGATTTATGGTTATGCAGTACTGCTGCAGCTAGCACAGCAGTTAAAACAGGAGCAAGCAAAAAGCTGCTGCTCCTGAGCCACAAGTGTCAGTAAATTTGTTGCACTATTGACAACGAAGGAGATGAAGATCATTTTGGTTAGCTGAGGAGAGTATTGCTTCAAGCTTCAGGGTTGTCAGTTTAAAATGAAAAGGTTGCCAGGAATATACTGAAATGTTATTCAAAGCATTCATCTCAGTAGCATTTCAAATCACTGTCAGAGAACATTACCATCTGTACCTGAAGTTAAGGATTTCAGTTGCCTTGCCCTCTTCTGCGTAATTCCTATTAAATGGACAAAGTGTACTGGGCTGACTGGCATAACAACATTCCACTTGCACTTACTGCACGAGACGCCAAAGTCAGTCGTGCTGTCAACAAAATCTTCTCCAAGTCAGAGGTCTGTTTTTTCTTATGCCTTGTAAGGTGGATTTCTACCGGAGGGCAGCACATGAAGATGTAACACTAACACCCAAACTTACAAATGATTCATTTCAGACTGTAGCACTGACAGCATCAGTTCAGAGAAATTCCTCAGTCTCACAGAATCACAGAACATTAAGGGTTGGAAGGGACCTCAAAAGATCATCTAGTCCAACCTCCCTGCCAGAGCAGGATCACCTAGATTTTACAGTTTAAAAATTACGTGCAGTCACTGAAACCCTGTTCTCAGTTTGTACACATGCATGTGAGTTGTTACCACAGACAAGAGGCATTTAATCCTGCCACCATAGATCTGGATGACTGCAAAGGAGCTAATAAATTCTGTAGATACCTTAGTCATGTTAAAGCTTACATGCTTCATGCTGGCAAAAATGACAACAGTTGATCAAATCCTCACCACCATAAGTCAGCACGACATGCTTCCAGAAAAGAAAACAATTTGTAAGGAGCACAAGGCCCGGAGGCTATTATCATGTAAGGAACACACATGGGAGCAGGACACAGTCTAGCCATACCATGGATGGAGAGGCTACACAGCTGGAAATAAATGGAGGGAAACACGCACACCACATAAATGAGGCCTCTACTGGGCTTTAAACTGTCTGTCAGCAGTATCCTTGGGCCAATACGTCTCAGTGGAAACCATACCCAGCCTCTCTATTTAAATCTTAACCTTTAGGGTTTGAAAAACATTACACGTCTGTTCCCTACCTGGTGTTTCTTCTCCCACATGTACTGTAATGTCACATATTCTACACATTCAACGGAACAAAGTTTGGATCCAAAGGCTGAGCGGATCCTGTTGATCAAGAAGAAGTGATGGCTGTCATCCATGGCATAGAAGTGATTGAAATCCAAGAAGATGACTTCCTTAGGGTGCTGTTCAAGAAAGGTGTTAATCTCCTTCAGCCCATCCCAGACTTTGATGCCAAACAAGCCATGTATGAAGTATATCTCTTGTCCTATTTCCCCAGGCTTGGAAGATACACGAAGATCGAAGTAGCGGATCCCACCTTCCAACTGCTCTTTAAAAGTCAAATTTTGAGTCACTGACCATTTCTTCATGATCTTTTTAACCAAAGAAATTCTAGCCAGACGTTTGATGGCTGTGGCTTGGTCTGGTCCCACAGGAGACTTCTCATCAACCCAGTAGCTGAAAGAATCGTGTGACCCTAGACACAAAAGCCAAGAATATTTGGTTTTAGAAAACTGAATCTCCCAAAACACATACACCCATGTACCCTGCATACGGAAAAAAAGTCCTACATACATAGCAGAGTTGCAGAAGGTATTCTCAGTGTGGGTCTTCCAGGCTATCCTTTATACCTTAATTTTCCCTAACTATACAACAAAAGCTATGCTTAAGGTTACTGAACTGCTTTCTTGTGTCATCTCCCAAGTTCAATGCATTCAAAACCATGACCATAAAGTAAACAGTAGTGGTAAAGGAAACTTCGTTCTTACCTTCCTTCATTTACAAACTATCAATTAACCTTCAATGCATTCCCAGAGCCTGGCACATCGCTGATTTTATGTGAGAATCCAATTCACCAAAAGAATCTGAGGCTTTATTTTCATTCTATCTGGTAAATCTAATCATGACCTAATGTTCCAAAGTTCTTCATTATTCACATGATGAACAGAAGGACCTGTACAAGCACGTGCCTTACCAGCACATCTCACTTCAGCCCCAAGACTGTAAACACATGATTTGTATGTTGGACAGTGGGCAACAACTGGCTGAACTCAGAGGTAGAACAACTGAGTACACTAACAGTTACTGTGTGGTTAGATACCAAGCTCACATTAAACAAGTGCATAAATGCGTGCCTTTTACCTGGCAGTAATTGAGTGATCACTGATACGGTGAAAAAAGAATTCACCAAAAGGGACAAATCAAAATCATCAGGTGTTGTCAAAATAATCTATGTCCAACAAAGCTCCTATAACACAACCTGTGCCTTGGCAGAGAAACTCTATCTCCAGTGTAACATTTATGCTTACTAGAAATAAGCCCTCAACTGAAAATTCAGTAGTAATTGGAAACTAAACTGAGAAATAACAAAACTCCTTCAAAATTACAGTTTCAGAGTCAATGAAAGATCCCTAGCTGAGGCAAGTCAATAAAACAGCAAAGAGTAATAGGACAGCCTATCTCAGTTCACATGGTATAAGGGCAGTATAAAGCAAAAATGGGCAGAAGCTGATGTACCACAGATTGAGATTGACCAGGGATTTCTAATCATTTACACCAGGCACTGGCATTCTGTCCAAGAAGCTGTAACCACTCCAGGCATGAACTCCCTGCAAAGCCCAGCCAGGAAAAACACTACAAGAGCTCTAACAGCCCTGCTTCCCGTTGTTCTTTGAGATAGCAGGTTAGAATTTCCCCATTGAGCCAGATCCCACCTATTTCCTGCACGTCTGCTTTGCTGAAGTACAGGAAAAGCATCTTCATGCCCAGTCACTACAAGCAGGTCCTTCTCCATCTGCCTCAGGGGTTCAGTGAACCTGCACCACACTGCCAGCACCTGCATCTTTATTTCCTTCATGCCCCAAGGTCCTTGTCCCTGTTTCTGTGACTACACTTTTCTAGAATTTCCTCCTCTATTTCAGTCTGCAGCTATCTTAAAATATACTGATTAGTCATTTCCAATTTTAAGACACTTGAGGCATCCATAGCCTCCTGTACCCAAACCTTTTACTTGTATAGCAGTGCTCACTTGAGACTGATGAACTTCCTGTGATGCAAGGTCAGAGTTCTAAACAAGATTATGATCTCAATTGGATTATCTGGTCAGGATTTTTTAATCCAGATGAAAGAACAGACTGTGCGCAAACCAAACATCAGTTCACAACCTTGAATGCATCCTTTCTCCGTGAATTTCAACTATTTCAAAAGCACTGAAAAAGGAACCCTGAAGTTTAGTTTTCAGGCTTTACAAATTAACACAAAAGCTATTTCTGAGCAACTCTTGAGAAAGTCTTTGTAAAAACATGCCTCTTACATGGCTTTCCATTCAGTGTTCTAGAAACAAGTGACAAGTAACAGAAAACCCTGCTTTTAAAAGATGTCGTCTTAAGAAGCCATTTAGTACCTGTCACAGTAAATTATATCAAAAAGTTGCTGTCAGTTTTGGAGTGACACAGATTCCACCACCCCCCCCCCCCCCCCCCAAATATGTAAGCCCAAACAAAATAAGTGATCAAACATCTGGTCAAGACATTTCAGAAGAAGCCATATAAGGCCTGCAAACTGCACAGACATTTGAGTTTCACAGACCTCCCCATAAAGCAGAAAGAGCTTTTCAAATTTCTACATTACTTGGAAAGGAGACTTCATTTGCAAGAGGATCATCATCTGACTCTGAATGAGGCACTTTGCACAAAGAAGTTAGGAGTGTGTGTGTGTTTTTGTGTGGGTGGTGATGTGTTTGCATTTAAGTATTCAAATCTATCCATTTTAATTTATTCCTCTATTTAGGGCACTGCAGAAGATAGTTTAACATGCTAGAGTAAGGCCGTAAGAGCCTTATTTTCATAAGCACTTATTTTCATTAACTAAGTCTGCACATTAACTAAGTCTGCACTAGCCTCTAGAGAGCTGTCTGCACAAGTTACTTGCACCATTAAGCTCCCTTAGTGGGAGCTGATAAAATTGTCATTCCTTCATAAGTAAGATTTATCTGGCATCAAATATATTGTTGTCAACTCAGAGGTGTCTAAGCAAGTTTGAGCCAAGAAACTGCTTGTTTCGTAAATCCGATCGCATAGTTCACAGCTACAAAAGCCTTTCCTTTGCAGATTGCCACATACAGGCACATTTAAGGATTCAAAGATAAATTTCTCCTTGTACTATCACAAACCAAACTCTATTTATAACTCTAGAAAACAACAAGAAAGAACAAGCCACAAGCACACTGCAACATTTTTAACACATACTTTAAGAACTGGACTCCTTAAAAAGGCAGCTGCTATTTGAAAAACTGAACTGTATGTGACATGCTCCTGTAGTTAGAGAAGATCCTTAAAACCCCTGCCCTGTGGCTCTGCTTAAAACCTTAGGAAACTGAACTTCTCATTTACAATGAAATCAACATGTATACCTAGATAGAACCAAGCAGAATGTGAACTGGAGCATCTGAAAAACAAGCTCTCCTTTTCACAACTGGTAGAAGACCGCGTCCTGAGAAGGACAGGGGAGCATCATTGCTATTGAGGCTGAAAAGATACAACAAGTTCAGGTAGATTTTCAGTGGACATTTACAGAAGGGCCAGACACCCATTGTGAGAAATACCTAGACCAAACCTAGACCCACAACATTTTGACTCTAGTAAGAAAAAAGTGAACAGAAAACTTGAAGCAACACCAATGGATAGTTGCTGGGCTGAGGGGTAAGAGCTAGGTGAGGATCCACATCATCCACCCTGCTGTTCTTTAAGATCACTCTGCTATGTTACCAGCTCAGCCACTGGCTTTTAATATAGCTTAGCTGTGATGTTAAGCTACATGTTAAGCTGATCACATCATGATGTCAAAATAATCCCTGCTTTCCTTTGCTCTACCCTTAAAGTCCATGAAATTTCTAGCCATTCTGTAGGTATGTCAGGAGTCAGGCTGGTTGTTGTTAAGATTTGATATCTTTTTTGAGAAAGCATAACATAAACCAACCCAACTCCGTACAATTTAAAAGGCAAAGGCCAGAGCCTACACCAGAAGCATGGAGCAGACCAGCCTCATTTTGTTGGCAGCTCAGTATTAGATCTGCTAATCACTTTCTCAATTCATGTCTAACAAAAGGATGTGTGAAGATTCTTGGGTGCTGTACAGCAGCAGCAACAGGGATGGCAGGTCCTGAACAGAGCAAGCATCACAAAGGTCTCATACCAACATATACAGAAAAGTCATTTCAATGTATAAAAAAAATCCTTTAGTCTGTGTTCGTCCACCATTGAAATGGCAGGCTTCTCTCCAAACTACACTGACCACTTTCTCAGGAAAGTTAAAACTCACTAAGTCTTGTCAGCAAAACATTTCATATGATACTTTGCATCTTAAAAATAAGAAAGACCCTATTATTGACACCATAAATCCATTCCTTACATGTGTTGGTTGTGAATAAAGCAAATAGCAAACTCAGGTATTCTTAACTTCCATCTTACAGACCGAGAAATCAAAAGGCACAGAAACGTCAAAAAACTTAGTCTTCATTGTCCTTTAGATAAACAAAGGCCAGAACCCCAGTCTGAATTGCCTCAAGGGCATGTTCTTGCACATGCAGTAAATTTCTTGAGCTACTGCACCAGAGAACAGATTAGCATTCAGATTGCAAACCTCACTGAGCTGCTCTAGTGATGTGGCATCATTCTGGTGTTCAGCCCTTGCCAAAAACCAAGCTAGGCATAGGAAATAAAACAATGAGATGATTTGCCAGTCAATTCCTACAGGCCAAAGATGCATAGCATAAAGCAGCAAGCATTAAATTTAACCATGAAAGTGCCATCCCATTCAAAGAAAAAAAAATTAGGGGACTGCTCATCAGCTGGCAGCTCTGACAGAGTAAGAGACAATGGCTGTTTTATTTTGGTTTAATTTCTTTCATCTGACAAGGATTGGAATCTTCAAGGAAAGCAGTCTCATCCATCTGACGCCAAGATATTCAACCAAAGGCTATAAGGTTACAACAGTAAGAGAGGTATCTTCCTGAATGTTACAAGGATGGATAGTCCTCTTAATTTTATTCCAGTAAGTGCAACTGCAGATTAATTTTTATTAACAAATTTAAACCCCTTTTTATTCTTATACTAATTTCTCAAGCTAACTGTATGTTAATTAGATTGCTTCTCAATGCAATTTCCATGTTAAATAGATTGTATTTCCCTGTTTGGGATGACTTTCATTGAAGTCTTTATGCCAATTGTTAGAAAACAGCCTTTTATCGCCACATCTGCAGCAAAGTCTAACTTTCTAGTGTGTCTATTTGCCATGCTACTTTAGTCACAGATAGTCAAATTAACCCATGTTGTAGCTCAAACAAATGACACTAATCAACAGAATGTTATTAAGCCTTGAACATCAGTAATTACTAGCTATATCACTTTGTATTATCTTTTGTTTCCACACCAGTACTTTCTCCATATACAGCTTGCAGCATAGGGATAGGAATTGGCATCATGTTACCAGTCCCAGTGTCCTTTTACAAGCTTGTCAATTCACCTTCAAGGGATGTTAAAAATGCACCTATGTGGCATGTAAAGGGCAGAGATCTTCCAATACAGTACATACTTGTGTACTCAATTATTTCAAAACAAAATATGGAAATCCTGTTTTTTCAGATACAGGCACGTCTACAGTTGTATCAGTATTCTCCCTGGTCGCAAGGCTGTGGACTAGTCAGAAGCAGCAGTTAGATTATTACTGCACAAGTCTGTTGAATCAAGAAACCAGAAAGAAAGTAGAAAGGCAGAAGAGTGCACTATCAGTAAGTTTAACTAGGTCAAATGTTTTTTTTTCTGGTCTTCACATTAATGAAATATAAACAGGATAAAAATGCAAGAAAACCTCTTCTGTTATGTTAAGCATTTGTAAGAAGAAGGTCAACATATTGTACTAACCTACTAAAAGCATTCAAGGGTCACGTATGGTCAAAGAACCACCACAGCTGTAGTGATGCCAAACTTCTTAGAGCAAGCTTTGCCCACTACAAGAAGTACATTCCCCATATATTACAAAACACTGCGCATGACATAGCATAGCAAGCATCACATAGCAAAGGCACCTAGAAGCACAGTAAATAACTTCCAAAAAACACAGGACAAGTGCTATCAAGTTAAGGCTGTACCACAAATGTTCCTCTAAACCAAGTGTCCTGTGTGTGCCCAGAACCAAGGGAAAACTGGGCTAAAGTGTCTCTCAAAGCCCAGAAGTCCTCAGGATTCAGGTCAGTAACAATCCAGATTTTCTAATCAAAAGATTAACATCTTAAAAGCTCTTCACTAATGAAAAGCATATTGAATAGTTCATATTAACTTACCCAGCAAAAGGAGGAGAGGCAGGAATATCAAACACCCTATTGATAACTCATTATCTAAAACTACTGAGATGATTATATATATTTTAATAGAAACCTAAAAGAATCCTCTAAGTATTCTTAATGCAGTCTCATTAGACAGTACAAAGCCTAGTAGTACAAACCAAATCCTCTTAGGAAAACTTCCTCTCCCTACCAAAGAATTACCCTGGTTTTCCCCCACTGCCCCTTTCAGTGCAAGATGTGGAGACAGGGAATAGAAGGGGTACCAAGAGAAAGGGACCGCTTAAGGCTGTATCAGACACAGTATCACATGGTAGTTTGCTTTTCCTTCCAGCCAGAACTCCATATGGCACTGGTTAGCGTTATTGCCATTAAGGATTCTTTTTATGATTTAGCAATGATTTCCCATTTATCAGCAACCTCAGCCATCTGCACTGGGAAAGCAGAAAGTGACAGTACCTCCATACTTTTTCAAAGCCTGATTAGATCCACCTGCTCTGAAAAGAAAAAGCCCTTCTGTTTAAAGTCCTATATTCCTCTTTTGTGACCCCTCAAATGTGTGGACCAGAGCTCCTCTGAGACGTATCTTGGGAAGGTTTTTTTTTCTTGTTTTCATTACATAGTACTTTTCCCTCTTTTTACATGTTTTCTGGAAAAGCAGGCAAACAGGAATATTCACACAACACAGAAAGAGAGCAACAACCATTTATATCAGCACTATAATTCGTTTTTTCTGACTGAAGTAAAACTAACATTAATGTTCTGCACTCATTTACCAGGCAGAGAAGTCACTCTCTAGGGCACACAGACTTTAATAAAAGAAAAATTAAAGGTTTTTTTCCCTTGTGAAAAAAATGAACATGTTCATTTGCTATCTTAAGAAAGCTTTGTAGCATTTCCAGGACAAGTCAGGTTCAGGTAAACAGATGTCAGTGGTCCTTTAAAAGGAGAAACACCAAGATCCAAGGCAAGCTTTCCAGTGAAACTCCTGCATAGACCCAGTACAGTTATTTCACCATCTGCCAGACCAGTTCCTCACATAGGGATGTCTGAAGAGAATACCAGTTACTTGGGCATGGTAGAACTTGCATTAGATTTTCTCACCAGTACAGCAGTGCAGATAGTTTTATAACCCCTCTCTTTCAAGAGTTGAGATTTGCTGCTACAATGAAGGCAATAAAATAATGTGTCCTTTCAGAAACAAAAGTTAATCCTGAAAAATCCGCATTCACAAACCATATCCAATATCATCATACTTATGCAGATATTTTCTTTTAATGGTTATTACCTCGTTGACTGGTAGATATCAGTTAAGTTGTGATGGAAAATGTGGCTTTGTGAATCAGAACATTAACCTCCCTTTGAGCTTTAATCCAACAGATGGCTAGTTTAGATGATTCAATGATAATCATTTAATTAGGACTCCAAAGGAGTACTGTTTGGAAGGAGTATGGAGTCTCAAGCTCACCACCACTTGTCCCACCCCCCCCCCAAGGGGGCACATCCATAGCACACACCAGCCAATGAACAAAGAAACAAGAAAACCGCAGCAAGTTCAGCAGCTCTCCTCAGGATCCTGCAGGCAAGGAGAAAAAAGTAAAATCTAGTAAGATCCTAGTGGCCAGCTCTTAACTAGGCAGGGCTGCTGCTGTTTTTGAGAACCATTTCAGTTCTGCTTAGTCAACTCACAGACAAGCATCCCATAGGACTTTTGGTGAAGAGTTGCACTGTCAGAAAAGCAGAGCTAGCTGGAGCTGGTGGGTGGAGAGATGAGCAGGAGATGCTCAGGGCCCCACCAGCTTCAGGTTCTCCTTGTGTGCCTGACACTAGAACAGCAAGTACCCAGCAGTCATGCTACAGCATCAGTCACCCACACCATCTTATCCCAGGGAACACCCTTCACACTGTATCCCCTCTTCAAGGCTTAACTATGAGCTTGTCCTCATTAAGATACCTGCTAGCTGTATTCATAAAGCTATGTTTTCTAGGACTGATCATTTTGTAGGACTTTGATCAGTTAGATCAAAACCACTGGGCTTCTGCCTCAGGTTTTTGGAGTCACCTCAGCCAAGGGCAGAAACAGTGGCACATTTCCCTAAGTCTTAGAAACAGTCATACTGACATTGCTGTGAACAAACTCCGGCAAGTTACTCAGTTGAACATTGGTTAGGATGTTAATTAAAAGAATGTGTGTCATAGGAGAGAAATTGAGCAGCTTGACTAGTGCTGTAGTTTGGAGCAGAAGGCAGTAAAATATTTTACTTTCCAAATTTTCTATTTTTCAGCTCTCTTCTCCAGTGACTCCAATCAAACTGAACTTAGTTCAGATTCAAATTAATCATTCCCCACCTAAACTTAAGTTTTATTAATAGCAGATGTTTCACCAGAGCTACATGAAGGAAAATATAATCACCCATGTTTTTTAAATACAGCCATTCAACTTTTTGTTCTTTCCTGTCTACATCTGCAGCACCATAATATGTCAGGTTAACCTTCACGTTCCCTCAGGACACCCACATGCTCCAGTGCCCATCCTGGGGTTTGCCCCATCTCATGAAGAGTTGTTTGAGGGAGCGTTTCTGGCGGGAACCACGGCTCTTAAAAAAAATCTCTCTAAACCATCATAACGCAAAAAAGCTCTCCATCAGGGTAGCTTGCTGAATGTGCTCATTTGTATTTGTCAAACTGGTAGGAGTAGTGGAGGGAAGGCAAGGGACAGAAAAAGAACTTTACTAGCTTACTTATGACAGGACACCCATAACTATTCCAGGTGCTCCTGAAAGATGCAGTAGATCCCTACTTAAGTAATTTACAAACCACTAGAAGACAAGGAAAGAAATCAGTAGCAGGGAAAAACCCACAGTTAACCACTCTGACCAGAGCAAGGGACCAATCTAGGGATACAGATTGATCAAAAATTGCAAGCATGTTTGTTACATCACAGCTCTTAACTATTCAAAGATTAAATAACCAAGTATTAATTAAGTGCATTATTAGCAAGACCCAAAGGAAAACAGAACTGCCTACTCTTCTGTTCATCACATTTATCCAGCACCTTGGGGACTGGATTAATAAAACATTCAATAAACAAACAAACAACAGTTGGCAGTGAACATCTGCTAGATTGCTTTGCTGTCTCTAAACAACAAGTACAAGCTTATTGCGATTGCAGAAAGCAGATCTTGACAGAAGTTTTACCTGTCCTAATACAGGTTTTTATTCAACAGCTTGATGAAACTGGAAGGTGATGCTGTATCTTCAAAAAAAATTATCAGACTCTAAGCATTTAGTAAATAGTGATACTGCAAAAATTTACTTAAGTAGTTAAAATGAAACTACCAATTGGACATGCCACACTACTATGAATTACCAGCATGCAAGTACAAGCGAGAAACAGGTTAAGCTTCTCCAACAAATTCTTTAAATATCTGATTTGCTTTGAAAGCAGATCAGTGAGGGCATTGCAACTTTTTCTTGTGCAGAATTAAGATGCAGATTAAGAGATAACCAAGGAATGTGTCTCAATTGTACAAGATTTAATACAGTTGTTTAGAGCAAACCAGTTTGAGATTAAACAAATACATACTATATATTACTCTGCCAAGGGTCACACTGACAATCAAAATGTTTAAGAGTTCATTTTTAAGCCCACATTCAAAAAGGATTAGTTTGGAATACAGTTAAGAGAAAGCCCTCTAGAGTTTCACACAAGGTCACCACTTGTTGACAATAGTTAATTTGGTTGACTATATTGTACTCATGTAAGTTGATGACCTTTTAATTACTTCATATTTAGCAACTTCTTGCTGCAAGATTTCTTCTCTGATGACATCGCACAGGAAACCTCCCTACTTTTCCTTGGACAAGACTATACCGCTATAGCATTTTGTCCAGAGTCTTTCAACAGAAAGAACAGAAAAGCCCAAACTCTGGAACCTATTGCAACCAAGCTTTGGAGGATGACCCTGAATTTTTCAAAGTCTCTCCATTTTGAGCACAGAGTTAAAACAACACATAAACACCAAACTTGTATACTTTATGAAATATCCACCTTAAATATCACTTGCTACCAGTCAGTTCAGAGAATTGAGCAAAGAATGACTTTCTTGCCCTCAGTTAGCATGTTTCACAGCACATTTAATAGTTCAAGGAATCATAGAATAATGCAGGTTAAAAAGAACCCCCAAAGATCACAGCTACCTTTAACAACAGTAAAACCAAGGCTCTCCAAAAGCAGAACTGCTTGCAACAAACACAGGAGCAGAACTCTATGCAGACATCCTTAGCTTCACTGTAAGACTTTCTATCTTACAGTACCATAAAATAAGTTTAAGCAGCTTATTTTCAATTCTTTCACTTTAAATAATCCCATTATATCAATATATTTTGTCTTTTTTTTTTCCAAGTAGAATCTTTTGTTCTTCAAATGCTGCATTTCTCCACAGCACAATGTAAAAACCAAACAAACCACTAAACAACAGTTTCATGGTTTTGAATGCTGACTTTCTTTAACATTAAAACATGTTTTAAGGTTTCAACTCCCAGAGTATCTCTGCTCAAAAAGTCACAAAGTGTGACACAAGGAGTGTCTGAGAGGAGGCAGGAAAAAAATAATTAAAAAATTCCTAAAACCAAAAGCAATTGAGACCATCACTCCAGGGGAAAAAAATAAATGCATCTGGAGATGGACAAAAGCAGGCCACACCTGTCATATGCACATAAAGGTATTAAGCACAGACAAAAATGCTTCTCCTGTAAGCTGAAGCCTACCTTTCAACTCTCTTCTGCGGACAGCATTGGCCTTCATTGTTGTTCAGCATCTGTTAACAGGTGTCTCAGCTGCAACCCTTTTTTACAACCCCTTCCTTGAACACTGCCAGCAACATTACCCTGGTTCCCAAAAAGGTTTCTGTGTCAAGCACCACACCAAAAATCCACTTCAGCAAAATAATCATTGGACTAAAAAATAAATTAAAAAAGATTCCCCAAATGTCTACCCAAGAGGTCTTTGCAACCTACTGACACGTCACACGAGGTACATGCAGCAAAGAGGTGGGAAAAAATACACCAACTTTGACCACAAATAACCATACACTGCAAGCATTTTCAAAACAAACAAAGAACGACAAAAGAAAAAAACATAAGCTCACTACTCATTTTAAAAGCAGCATGGGTTACTGAAATAAAAACTCATTTCCTTGGTTTCTCTGCTACAGTGATGGTTGCATGAAGTTTCTATGTGGTGGACAATGGCAATGTAGCTAACACCATCTAGATCATAAAATTCTGCAGAGTTCCACAGCCTTTAAGGTGCTACAGCAGTAAAAAAAAATGTTTCATTACTCTTCACTGAACCAGAGAAGAATTTATTTGTCAGAAGTTTCAAACTCTGCAGCCACTTGAACTTTCTATGAACACTGAGCTTCCTTTCAGCCCCCCCCCCCCCCCCCTTTCACTGTTCAAATGAACAGAGTTACATCAAATGTATTTGCTACTGTCAGGGTAGGAAAGGGTGCTACTTTTGATTAAAACTTGGCATTCCAACTCTTCTGCTTCAGATAATACAGCAGTGAGTGCTGCAATGGCCCACAGGAGGTGCGTAGTCCCTTCTTCAAATGTCCTTTGGGTATTCTCTTCTGGCAACCTTGTTTCTAGGGAAACGTCTCCGCATGTCCTTTACGTAACCCATACCCAAAGAGTTTTGACAAGCTAAGGCACTACCATGAAAATCGTTTTTACCACTAATGACCAGAATCTAACACAGAGCATCAGAAGGAGATGATACAGTAGCTGCCCCTAAAATCTTCCCTATTGACAACTACAAGCAATACTAGATTTATTTATATATTTTTGCTATTTACAGATGAAAAGCCAACCTATTCCTAAGTAAGTTTCGGGTCATGTGTTGTCTTCCTTATTTGTCAGTTTACTCATCTATAAACCAGAAATGCTGGCACCCTTGACAATTTCTTACACTATAAGCTCCGCACATGATCTAGGAGTTTAATTAAGTTTAGCTGTAAAGGGGGGAAGTTTCGTAAATAATTACTGTATTTTAGTGCCTTCAGTGTAACATCATACATTGGGATGGTATTTCATAACCAGGGTATACTCCCCCCCATCCCGACAATCCATACATAAGTTCTGCTATAAAAGACCTTTATTTCCATTTGATGAACCTCCAGTTGTCAGGGTCAGCACAAGCAAACCTTCCTCCCTACCTTAAACAACCTGGGAAACCTTAAGGAACACCTCCAAAGGTCACAGCTACCTTTTATTTTTTGGGGTTTTTTTACAGCCAAGGAAAACAAGCAGATGAACAGGCCAGAGAGTCACAGCGGTATTTATGGAAAATTCATCCCTCCTTCCTCCTCCCGCGAGGGAGAAGCTTCATGTCAGCCCTCATTCACAGCCAGGCGCGGACACCCAACCGGGCTCCGACGCCTGACTGCCCACACGGTTGCTACGCTTCAAGCAAACACCCGCTCCCCGGCTCTCCAGCACGGGCAAGCTCCTCACTCACGGCCAAGCCTAGGGCGGCAGCACCGGACCCAAGCCCCTGTCGGCATTTCACCGAGGGGGAAGAGGGAGGGGACGGGACGCGTCCCCGTCGCTGTCGAGAAGCGATGCCCCTCAGCGCCAGGCCCCAACAGGCAGGTGTCGCCGCGGCGGGCGCAGGCCCTACCGGCGGAAACAGGCCCCGGCGGCTCCGGCACCCAAACAACCCTGCCCCGCCGCCCTACCTGGGATGGCCAGGTTGGAGAGCGGGTAGGAGCGCAGCGCCGCCGGTAACGAGCCCATCCAGTCCGCGTTGCTATCCGCCATCGCCCCCGCAGCACCACGTCGTCGCCGCCGCCGGCCGCCCTCCCTCCCGGCCGGCGGCCTCATCCCCGGCCTGGCGAGCCGAGCTGGGCCGGGCGGCGAGGCCGGCGGCCGGGGCCGGCAGGGTCGAGGGCGGCCACGGCCGCACGTCCCTCCTTATGTAACAGGTGCGGCCCTGCCGGGCGCGGTGCCGTCACGGGGCACGGCGGTCAGCCATTGGCTGCCCGCCCTTCGGCCCTCCCCCGGTCCCGCCCCGCCGCTCGCCCCGTTCCCTCGGTCAGTCCGTGAGGCGAAGCGCTCCCTCCGGGATACGGCCAACGGCTGTGCCGGCTCTTTCTGCGCCCCCCGAGCGGCGAACCCGGGGTGTCCGGCCCGCGGCAGGGGAAATGTCAGCCGAAGGGCCTCGGTGTCCTCTCGCCGCGGGTGGCGACACGTTGGGCTCCTACAGCCCTAGTCACGTGAAATTCAACCCGCCCCGAGCCAGCTGTTTATCCCTTCGCTCTCGGTGGCACCGGCTGTGAAGCTTTGCACATGCACCGTGACCGCCCTACCGCTGCCCGGGGCAGGGATGCGCTCTTGGGGTGCGCCTGCCCGTTGGGCGTGCCTGTGTGCGTGTGGGTGCTCACGCGGGTACCCCGCGTATGCCAGGAAACAGCTTCTGATATTCATCTCCTTGTAGCACCAGGGAAGCTACCCCCAATATAGCAGGCCAACGCCACAGTCTTAGCATGTCAGCTGGTCAGTAAAGTGTATTAGCTGGAGCAATTTCTGCCCGGCTCCTGACAAGTCGATGACACAGCAGAAGATGTGATGAGGAAGATATGGCAGCCTCAGTCCTTTCCACCGGCTCTTTCAAGCAATTCCCTTTCCTTGACATTCTCTCGCTCTGCCACCCCACACTGTGCTGGGTAAAGCGTTTTGTCCAAAACAATTTTCTGGGTTTGCTGGGGTACACAAAATGCATCCAGTAAGATAGTTTTCCTCCCTTACATTATTACGTATGTTAGAAGGATAATGCTTTGTGACCAGCATCTCAACTGCTTCTTACAGATATGTACAAATGTATTATTTCCATACTCTTCACACAGGACATAGAGACAACCAGATATAGAACAGGCCTATTCCATCATATACTAGTGAAAAAAACCCCAAACATTGCTCTGAAAGGTAATTTTTCACTGTCAAATTACTAAGGCTAAATACTAAATACCAAGGGTATATAATTCAGAACTCCTCTGTTTTGTCTGTAAGGAAGTATTAAATAAACAAGTATTTTTCATTTGGCTTGTTAAAGTTTGCCCATTATTCACAGAATGCTTCCATTAACATACAGTGAAACTGCTAATTGAACTGACTATAAAGTACACATAAGCTTAATGTATCTGCAAATACATATACGTTAACTATGTATTTTCACCCAGTACAACCAGAATCTGTCTCCTTCCATCAATCTGCCATTTCCTTTCCATGGAAGTGAACACAGACATTTTGCTTTTAGAGCTTTGAACAATCTTAAAAACAGTGCAATTTCCAGCACAGGACAAAGCACTCCTGACATAGGAGTCCTCATGCTCAAGGAGGTATGTGGTGGGTAGGTTTGGCATGTATTCTACTGTCCTGCTGCCTGCTCACTCCTGCTGTTAAGACCATCTACATACACTTGCCCCTGATGTAGGAGAGAGCAGGCCATGCTATGCAAAACATGATGGGATCATAAATATTTTCTCTTGTAATTAAAATATGGGTATTCAACTGAAAGACGGATTGATATGTGTGAGGTCCAGTCTGTATCCCTGCAAGTTTATCTCTTTTAAATTAATACTTCATGTTACTTCATGTTTCTGTCTTATGTTCCCACCATGGGAGCTCAGACCACACAGCAAATCAGCATGTGTGAACTCCTTAAATATGGTTGGCAACTTTGGTTGTTTCACAGTGTCGCTTTTCAGGATGGGAAAGCTTTGCAGTACAGGAGTATCCATTTCACCATGGTAGATATGTTCTTCATCATTGTGTCTTTGGGACAGTATATCACTGTGCCCAGTAACACCGTAAATGCTGAAGCTGAAGTCTAAAGCCAAAACTATTAGGGCTGAGCACTGACATGGATGGTGCTCTTGGTGTTCTTGCCAGGCCTCATCCTGCATTTCACATCTTTCAAAGGACACAGAGAATGTGTAATCTGTGTGACAGACAACAAAGTCTGAAGGGGAGCAGGTAGGGTGTGCTCTGATGTGGGAAAAAAGGAGTCTAATTGCCACTGCCTCAAGCAGTAGCTAGGTCTTAGTGTGAGACCAGGCCTTAGCAATCCTCTGCCATCTGATCAGCTAGAAAAGAAGGGGGCTAAAACTAGAGTGGGGAGTTTCTCAAACCCACTCCCTTCACAGCCTCCCCAAAGTCTCTGACCCTTGCCATCACTTTTTAATTGTATTAGGGCATGTGACAGCACAGGGTACTTCAGCTCTCCTGCAGCACAGTGACTTTCTCACTTGTTCACAGTTAGTTTCAGCATCCTCAGGCTGTGACACGCAGCACGAGTAGACCCTGGCTCTTGCAGTTAAGATGGTTTGTAGGCCTCCAAGCTGCAAAGGACATTTAGACTGTGCCGAATGCCAACAGCTCAAAACCAGAATGATGAGGGAAGGAGGAGGTGCATCCATTCAGCACTGCAGGGTGACAACTTCAGCTGCGAACATCAGATGCCACGCACAGATACTTGCCAGCAGTAACCACTAGCAGAGCTTTCTTATGGTTCCTCTGCTTTTCTAGAAAATAAGAGCATTACATGGCCTGTTCTCTTCCCCAAAACCTCAACCTCTTTCCGTCTCCACAAAACTCTGTAATTTTGTTCTGTAATCAGTATCAGACCCTGAAATGATGAACATTAATTGCTATGACCTGAGGGAAAAAATGTGCATTAATAATACAATTTTATTCTCCGCAGACTAAACTCACAAGTTATCTAGGGCTTTGTCACATGAGATCATTCAAACACTCCACTTTAAGCATGCATTTAAGTGGCTGCAAATACGAATGCCTACGCAGGCAGGAAAAACTATATCAAGGTCAGTAGGCTGTTGTATTTTTCCATGTTTCTGGATCATTCACATATGAATCACATTCAACAGTGAAGGTGGTCTGACTAAAACTTTAGTACCCATTTTTCCCCATGGGTTATATAGCCATATTTATGCTTTATGTGGATTTAGTGAAAGAGCTCATCTATTCCCTTGTGCCTCGGTGCAGAGTACAAGCCAATGTCATGGGCAGCCCAGACAATCTAGCAGTTCAAATCCTATTCTAACACCCCTAACCCTCCTATTTTCAAATACACAGTAAAAAGATTAGCTGTGCAGATCAGGATGATGCTATTTAAGCACTAAGAGGCATATGGTTTTCACTGTCAGACAATTCCAAACACACAAATGTGTTTTATTTGAATTTTAACACGTGGCTCTTGGACTGCCATCTACAGAACATAAATGAACTTTTAAAAGTGCTTTAAAGCAACTGAAAACAAATCAATAACATCAAGTGTTACAGGGATTTTAGCCACCATGTTGAATAACATGTCCCATTATTCAACAGGGTGCATTGATACTATTAAAAGGCTTTCAGTTAATGTTTTCAAAATCTTCCATTTCAGTCCAAAATCTACAGTGCCATGTAAGTTCCAAATCCTTACATGCAATTTATCAGCAGACAATACATCAAATAAGCTATTGAAACAGCTTCTGTGTCATTGGCGTATTTTAAAGGTCACTTAGCTACTGATGAGAAGAAAACTGCAGGATTCACTCTCACAGAGAGAAGCTAATTGCTCAACATTTCATGTAAGTATACTCAGACTCTTCCAAGCTCTTCATTACCATTTTTACCCTGACTGTAATGGAATTATTTAACATTTAAAACCATCAGACACGCTCAATCACAGAGCTCTGAAGACATGACTGCATTGAAAACACTGCTTCTTCAAGTGCACTAGACCGAATAGCAGTGTTCACTTCCCTTTTTACACCAAGTCAGAAAAACACCGTGACCATCACAGTACTTTTTGCATTTCCTAATTCCACTGCAAATACTTAGCTGTCTATCATATATCATGCCCTTTGTCATATTGACTTCACTCCCCTGCTTTTTCTGTCCACCACTCGGTGTCAGTTCATATCAACGTATTACCTGCTTCTCTCTCGCTCCTTTGTTTGCTCATCTCTTTAAGCCAAGCCCTGGCATCTGCGAGTGCCTGTTTGACAAAGGCGAGCTATTCAATACTTCATTTACACCACATGAGGGGGTTTCAAGCTGTGTAGAATACCAGAGTTAATTTGGAAGTCCTCCTGTTTGGAAAGGAACCAAGGGGCAAACAGATACATGTTTTTTCCACTGATTAAAAATCTTCCCGGGACAACCTGGTACAGGAGACTTTGAGGAGAAAGAGATGAAACATCATATGCTAGAGAACAGGTGGATAGAGGAGTTTTAAAGACATAATCTGTTGTTCCCTGAAATCAAATAATCTTTGCTGGGGACTTCCCTGAACTTTGTCTTGTCCTTAAGGAATGATTTTAAATTTAATATGATCTCATATTATTTCCATTAAAATCTCCTTAGACAGGATTAAGTAATCATTATCCACCTGCAGAGCTTTTTACAAGCTTTCCATTGCTCAAAGTTAATTGCAGAGTCAGGAAGAATTACCTACTAATATAAACAATAAATAACCCCAAATTTCTCCTTCATATACTGCTTGTTCTGGACTTGAAGCGTACACAGATCTTTCTATTGTTTGCTTGCTTTTATAAGTAAGGTTTTTAAATACAGCCAAGACTATGTAAGGTAACTAATACCCTGTTCTAGTTACTAGGTATATTTTCTGTATGCAGCTTTTTAAAACAAACACATACATTAAAATGAAGCTGGACTACTTCACAAGGCTTTCAACACACTCATAACAAGGAAAACATCTCCTAAAAGAGAAAAATTTTGTGGGTCCGTATCAAGATGACTGTTTCCCCAGGAAATCCCATGTAGAAAAGCCTATTATCAACAACTGTAGACTCATCAGTCTGAACCTGGAGTGGCTGGGCAGCCTGTGCTCTTCCGCAGCCAGGTCCCAGGAGCCACCACCCTACCATCTGCATTGTAATGATGGAAGCACACCCCACAAGCAACAAGGGTGCTTCTTAAATAAACAAGCCAAGCTTAATTAATTTACAGGACCAAAAGATGCCTTGCAAGAAAAGCCATTGCAGTGCTGTTTAAAAAAAAAAGATGTATGATTCAGAGTGATGCAAAAGGTAATTCAGGAGGAATTGGGTCCTGTGCTTTGGTTACAACAACCCCAGGCAACACTACAGGCATGGGGAGGAGTAGCTGGAAAGTCTCTGGGCAGGAAAGGACCTGGGGGTGCTGGTCGACACCCAGTTGAACATGAGCCAGCAGTGTGGCCAGGTGGCCAAGAAGTCCAATGGCATCCTGGCCTGTAGCAAAAACAGTGTGTCCAGCAGAAGAAACGCAGCAATTATGCTCCTGGACTCAGCACTGGTGAGGCCACACTTTGAGTACTGTGTTCAGTTCTGGGTGCCACAGTATAAAAAAGACATCAAGGTGCTGGAGAGAGTTCAGAGAAGGGAAATGAGGCTGGTAAAGAGGCTGAAGAAAATATCTTACAAGGAGTGCCTAAGGGACCTGGGGTTGTTTAGTCTAGAGAAGAGGAGGCTGAGAACTTACTGCTCTCTACAGGTACCTCAAAGGATGTTGTAGTGAGGTGGGTGTTGGTCTCTTCACGCAGGTGACTAGTGATAGGACAAGAGGAAATGGGCTTAAGTTGCTCCAGGGGAGGTTTAGGTTGGATATTAGGAAAAATATGTTTTACTGGGAGAGCGGTGAGGCATTGCTTGCCCAGGGAGGTGGTGGAATCGCTATCCCTGAAGGTGTTCAAAAAATGTCTAGATGTAGCACTTCAGGACATGGTTTAGTGGTCCTGATAATATTTAGTAGACGGTTGGGCTTTATGATCTTGAAGGTCATTTCCAACCTTAATGATTCTGTGATTCTATGATTCTACAATTCCAGGATTAAGGCTTGGTGGGATGGCTGTAAGTCATGACAGGTCCAGGGCATCCTCTAAACTCACAGCAGTCCCTTCCACTGTCAGAGAAGTGGGAACTAAGCAGAGGCTGAGGACACCTGCCTGTCCTGAACCCCCATGGGCTTGGGGCTGGCAGCCTTTCTCTTGACCCCACTTAGCAGGGCCCAGCAATGCCTGGATGCAACTGGCAGGAATACAGACTGTGGAGTGCTGGGAAAAGTCACTCATGCCACTGCAGTCCCTGGGCCCTGCCACTGTCTTCACAAGGAACATGAGTAACTGAAAACAAAATTCATGCCTTTATACTTTGTTTCCCCCTGCCACAACATTTGTTGCCTCTCCAGAAGCAGCTGAAAACCACTTGTACATAAACCCACCTTGCCCCTTAGCAATGTGTTGCTTTTACAGCTTCATAATACACATATTAAAAACTGTAGAGAGAGATGCCAATAATTTCACAGTATTCCATTTGTGTTATATGCACCCTCAGATTCTGACTTAGGTCTGCTTTACAGGTCATGGGTTGTGTCATGGGTTTGCATTTAGCAACGTAAAACACACGGCTCTTTGAAAAAAAATCTTTTTTTTTTTATATCCACCCAGCAAGCTTTGAGCATGTTATTCTCACAGAAAAACTTTTCTCTGACACTCTCATAGCCATCTTCAAGCATCTGGTGACTTGATCTAGGCCAAATTACTCCAGAGTTGACAGAACCCAAGCTGCATGAACTAAGCCTGCATACTGGGGTAGCTGCTGCTGAAAAGTAACGGCTCAAGAGGGTCTTTTTTTTTCTCTTTAAATTAAAGCAGGGGTCAATTTTGAACCTAGTCACAAATCTTGAGAGACTGTATGTTACAGGGGTATCCTGTTGAGGAGCACATTAAGTCAAAGAGAAATACAAACTCTTTTACACTCAATTGCTGCAGAAAAATGGAAAGATGGGGTATTTTCCCTCCCCTTTTCTCCAGCCAGCTCCCACACTGACGGCTGCTCCTTCCCTTATTCCCTTTCCGGAACTGGCAGGGGAGGGAAGGCATCATCCTCCTCAGCCCCGGTCTGCAACGGGCGGGCAGGTGAAGCCGCCACGCCCCCGGTGCTGCCTCCGACCGGGTCCCGGCCCGGGGCGGGGGCTGGAGCGACGGGAACGGCCCGGCTGTGGTGCTGCGGCTCCACCTGCTGCTCAGCCCCGGTAGCTGCTCAGCTGAGAGGGGGCTTGAGGAAGACATCGTCCCCCTGGGAGAGGCTGGAAGTGTTCCTCAGGCCGGAGGGAGTGGCCTGAAGGTCTCTAGCTTGCCGATCCAGGTCTGTGGAAACAGCAGCAGCGTCCTTCGGGGGTGGATGGGTCAGGGATAACGCTCCCGGTGGTTCTCCTTGCAGCCGGGCTCGTTGGCAGGTGGTGGTGGAAATCGTGCCAAGCCTGAGCACATCTCAAGGCACCCTGCAAAACCTCACTGTCGGAAGGAACTTCTCTGACCCGTAGCAACCCTGGGGGTTAAAATAGCCACAATGATAAAATAACCCCTCTGCGACAGGTGTACTACAGCCAGTCGTCTTCATCTTAGGGCAAGGAAGAAAACCCTGTCTCTCTGCATCCCTTGGAATATAGATAAACGTCTTTTTTTTTTTTTTTTTTTTTTTTAATTTTTTTTTTTTTCTGATTTCTTTTTATAAGAACAAAAAGCTGTCTTCTTTTGCAGTGACTGATAGGACGACAAAAGTTAAACTACTTTGCTTCTACAAACCCACCCAGACAAGAAACACTCAAATTAATGTTGAACCTTCCATGCATGCAAAGTCTGTATAGTTTTGTAGAAAAGAAAATGTTTTCTGTTCAGCACAGATATTCCCTCAGTGATGCATCTAGAACTGCATGTGCTATAAGGTAAATAATACAACAAAATACTTTTAAAAAGGCTTGTCAGATTGTTCTTTCCAGTAAGTCATTCGCTCATCTGAAGTCCTGGGAAACAGAGTGCTCTGAACCCTGATACTCATTGACCGGTGTTTAACAGTAAATGAAGCAAGTCCTATTCCAAATTAGTATTGCAGAATACCATTTTTAAGCTTGACATGATTGAATTTAGTTGTTTTGAGTTAATCACAGAAATACCATTGCGGTACCAATAGATTTTCAAACAAGCTTGGAGGGAGAGTTTCTTGGCTGGCTGATGGTAGTGTAAGACCATGCTGCTGCCAAAACCAGTGCTTCTGCTGCAGCTCTCGTGCTGCACATTAGTGATCACACAACTGCTGACCTGGCTGAGAATGGTGCAACGGACTGAGCTGATCCCACCCTCGACACTATCATTTAATCATTTAATTATTAGTGTCAATGCAAGAAAATACGCAGCCTGGGCAGGAGAGGGGTTAAGACTGGACTGCACTTTCCACAGGCTTAAACCACCTGGGAAACTACCCCTGAAAAATGTGGAGATAGCAAATGACAGAAGCTTAGTATATTCCTCTTTTTCTTCTGTGTACCGTAAATACCATTTCAGAAAAGCAGACTTGAGTAATTTATTGTTTCTAAAGCATAACACTTCCAAAGGGACCGACATATTCTATTATCTTTAGATTACTTATTCTCTTCAGTCCTTATGTCTCTGGTCCACAGGTGTCTTGTACACGAGCTTGAACTGACTCTTGTGACTTCACCAATGCCAACTGAATCTTATTTGCAAACATTTCCGCCAAGCCTGCACTGTGCCCTTTAATCTCACCAACCCCTCCCTGCAATCCCGTGCTGCAACCCTGTGGCAACAGATGCAGACTATTATCTTTTTGTGTAAAGTGATGATCATTTTTTGTTTTGTTTCACAAGTGATACAAAATTATATACGGGGTCATATTAGTCAATATTTCTATGGTCAAAAATAATAATTGTAAGAACGGCTCGTGTAGGTGTCAAAAAGCTTGTGTTAAGACAACATTTCCCTGTAATCCTGGTGTCCATACAACAGAGCTGCCATCTCTATACATTTACTGAAACAAAACACTTCAAAGCTTCAGGCAGGCAGGTGGAGTGATGTGTTAATCTGCTCCCATTAAGAAGACAGCAAATTCCCAGTTGATCACCCAATTCAAACTAAGCACATGTAATCTCATGGTGACACTTACAACAACGTTAATGCATGCAGCTAGTCAGTATGAAGTAAGTGTCCTCAGGAGTGCTCAGCATCCAACATTAATGTCATTTAGGGGCTCTGAATTTTAATATGGGTCGCTATCGCCAAATTCTTGTAATCACTGTTTTAAAGACAGAGCCTTTTAACTATGTCAGTCTTTTGCACACTACACAAGGGGTGTAGGTGATGTTACAAGTTTTCCAGTTCGTGGCAGGATGGGGGAGTCCCATCAGACTCCACCATGGAGGTGTACTTTATTGGAGGTGGAGGTGGCTTGAAAGATGGAGGTCTGTTCATACTGAAACAGAAGAGAAAAAAAATAATAAAACCTCTATACAACAAAAGTTGTATACAAGACTGTTGTAAAAAGTTCACAGGAGTAGGTAGAGGGACTCTAAGTCATTATAAGAGCACCTGATATTTGTTCTTACATACTATGATTTCCCTCTTTCTCTTTTATAGCTCCAGTGCACCTCCTTATATTCATTTGGCTTTCTCAGCTCACACTTCACAATTTTACCTGATTCATGCTATAGAAGAACAGATCATGGTCCTGGTGAACTGTTCAAAACCCTTGCAGAGATCTTTTGCTCACACTGCTCTCTGAAGGTATATTTAAAGACTCATAGCTTTTTTCTTTTTTTTTTTTTTTTTGTCAATTTATAGGCCAAGATAAAGAGAGGTCCCATCCCAAATCAGTGAAAAAAATCAACCCCATTTTTTACCTTCAATATACAGGATTTTCATTCATATTTCAAAAGGGTTTTATAGAACCACAAAAAAGTTATGACCATGATTTTTCAAACATTTTAGTAAGGTAGCAAGATTAAAAATAATTGGCTCTTTGATATTGTTTGCATCAGTAGATCTCTGAGTGCTTTAGTAGGGAATTACACTTTGGTAATAATTACAGACTCAGTGGTACTTTGATTGGGATTTAGTTTCAGGTAGCCTACTTTCACATATATTATTCACAACTCAAATAGAGTTGCCCTAGAAGTACAATTTCATTAAAACATGTCCTCAAGTAACCATGCAAAATGAGAGAGCAAAAGCAGCTGTGAAGAAGGCTAATAGAAGTGGGGGGCTCTGGGGAAAAAAATTTACTTGTATTCTTCCCTCACGCCCTGAAGCTGCATTGTAGCTCTTTTTTTTTTATAAGTTTATTTTATAGATAACCCACAAAATAGATGAAAGGACTGAGAACTCTCTGCATTTCATACTGCTGTATGAAAAAAACGGCATTAGCGATCCACGTACTTAAAGGTCTCGTGCACTGCAGGTAGTCTCAGTTGAAAGCGCATAAATTCAAATAGCTGGGTGAAATTTTATGCTGCTTTTTATGCCACCCCTCCACCCCCTGTGGTTCCCCTCCCTAGTACTCACATCTCTTTCTGGTACTGACACCATTTCCTGATGCCTAAAGCTATTAGAAAACTGCAGAAGAGAAGCATGATGGCTACCACTGTTGGCCAGGGGAAGTGACTGGCTTTCGTGTTCCTCATGACACCTGGAAGGGACACAAGACAGAGCTCAGCTGAACATCCTCAGAAAGGAGGGAAATCTAGGCTTGATGCCTATGGCTCACTGCTCCCCCTGCCCCCAGGCACAGTACTGGTGACAACACAGCCCCAAATCAACACCAGGTTGTCAGGTTCCCAGGCTGAGGATCTCATTGCAGCTCTAATTTATGGGCTTAACCCACTTTTGTTTTGACTGATTTTGTGGGCTGATTTCAGCCACTCATCGGTTCACGTGACAAGAATATTCAGGGCCAACCTGGCAAGTGTTTCATCTAAAAACCACTGGTTTTCTCTGTTCCCCTGCGAGCTTCTCTGAGAAGAGGAAGCCTGTCATGATGCAGTGGAGCACAGCTGACCACCCCAGCCCTCCTTCTCATCGGCTTATTTTTCACATTGCTGACACCAAACCCTGCCGAAACATCTGGCCAAGGGTGCAGCTGCCTTTTAGGGTGGGCTCTTGTTGGTAGCACAGCATTCTTGCCTTGCCCTGGCTGCCTCTCCCCAACATAGTTCAGTGATCCCCTCCACTGTCCCCTTCTGCACAGTCACCCTTGGGGTTGCTTGTGGTTGAAAGAGGTGCCTTCAAGGTCCTGACTATGGGGAGGAAGGAGAGGAGAAGGAGCGTGGTCCTCCTCCAGCCACTGCAGAAGGTGCAGCAGTGGACTGGGTACCAGAGAGGGCTGGAGCACAAGAGTCACTGGGCAATACCACCTCAGTGTCACCTCCTGTTGTGCTGGTTGTCATGACCCTTTGCAAGGTTGGTCATACGCGTACGTCACCCGGTCTGGGTCTTAGCTATGGCTGGGTGCCACATTCACCACAATGTATGAGTTGTGAGTGGCCCCTTGTGCACAAGAGTGTGACTGGTCAAATTTGGCTGCTGGAAGAAAACATACACTGGGGTGTTGCTTACAGATGTAGTGAGAAGGCAGGAATGCCAAAAGCTTGTGACCACCTGTGGCATGGGGACACAGGAGATGTGACTCCTCTTTTTATCTCTTCTGCCTATTTTGAGCTCCCCTGGTCAAAGGTACATGATGCTCCAGGTTTCATGCTTCTCTGCTGTTCTTGCTTGCTGCAACATCACCCTGACAGAAGAGGATTTGTAGGATGTCTTACCAGTGTTATTGAGCAGATTGCTGGTAGTAAAGAAATCTTCCCCCGTGGTAACTGGAACTGGGTGGTCTGTGATGCTGAAGGACAAGTTACCTAAAATATATATGGACACAGAATACTTTTAGTCCTTTTTTCTTTTCTTCTATTTAAATTTTTTTTTTAAATGAAGGTTGTGTTTTGAAGCTACTGTTATTCACACTGCTGAAGACTGGAAATCAAATTCCAGAATTGTGTAAATTCACTTGTCAAGATGCCTACATTTTTGGCATTTTGCTTTTATCAAATTAAGGAGGGGAGAGGAAGGGAGGAAGGGAGAGGGAGGAAGGGAGAGGGAGGGAGGGAGGAAGGGAGAGGGAGGGAGGGAGGGAAGGGAGGAGTGAAGAAGAGAAGAGAAGAGAGAGAAGACTATAAGGAAACAGGTATGAGGATGTTCCAGCAAGGCATCATTGAATTGCACAGTGGTCTGAAAGAATGAGAACCTTTTTACCTCTTTGATGGTAATGAAAAAGCTAAAGATATGAATTGGCTTAGCAGCAACACAAAGAGTCTGCCTCTGCCGTGACCAAGTGAAACCTCAGTCTCTTCTGTCAAGTATTATGTCTGAACCACAAAAATCATCTTTCACCTCTTTGTAGACAGATATTTTGCCTTTCCTAATACAGCTATGCTACCTATGTTTAAGATCTGCCTAAGGACACATTCCTGTTTTTCTAGCTGTCTCTGTGTCCACGTCTTCAGAAATAATAGCTAAAATACGTGACTAGACAATGGCACAGTTTCCAGAGCTGCCATGGCACTTACGATGTGCTGGTGTTGAAGTCTCAGCAGAGTGCGTGGCATTCCTGAGGCTTTGTGGGGATTTGGTGGTGGAATCATTGAAATCTGTATAACAGGAAATAATATCCTTCAATTATTTCACAAGCTTGTATTTGACTGCTTCATTAGGCTCAACTGTGGTTATTTTATACCTTTCGCTTTTCTCTGATGTGAACAACTAATGAAATAAGAGAGATACTTGAAAATCTCCAGTAAAATTGTTAATTTATAAATACAAGAAAAAAAATCCACCCAAGTGATGTAAATGAATAAGCAGACAAAGCCAGTAGAATCTCTTTCTTATGAGGTGGAGGTTCTGATTGAAATGGACTACTCAAGGATGCATATATTAAAAAGTTCTACCAAAATCAGCCCAATGTTAGGGCATTCTAAAAATTCACTGAGGGTTTTTGTTATTAATTCAGTTCTTCTTTTCTCTTTGTTTATTAGGTGTTTATTTTTATGGGAATAAACACGGTAGATCTGGCATTTAAAAAAAATAATATATAAAAATATACATATACACACACACTCTTAGAGATCCCATAGCATTGTGCTCTATACAGTATGCTGATGAGCACTACTTATTTACATAATGGCCTGTGTTAGAGCCTCTGAGGATTGAGTTGATGATGGCAATCCCTGTTGTATGAGCCCAGTGGCCCTGGGAGAACATGGGAACACATGCTGGTATGTCTCAGCAGGTTCACCGTGCCCATGTGCTCTAAAATTGGCCTCTTATTACAGCTGCTGGACTAAGGAACCTTCAAGGCCATGCCTCAGCTGGTGGTCAGGTGGGCAAGGCTGTAGGGAAGATGACAAGTGGTGCAACACACAGTACCTCCTGCACATAGCAGTGTAATTCAGCACACTTTTAGCAAAAGTTGCAACCAGCAAGCTGTGAAAGAGCAGGATCGTGAAGCATTAGAATTTGTCACAAGGTTTTGGTCTAAACGCATGGTTGTGGGTTATACGTGGGTAAATAAGCACTGGAGTTCTGCCAAAAATACGTTCAGAAAGTGGAAAGCTGCTGCTACATTTGTGTTTCAGCCAAACTACAACAGCCATAAAAATGCAAAAGCACATTGACAGGTCCTGACTGTTTCAAAACCGCAAAAGACAAACCAAGATGTTAAAAAAGAAAGACACTTCTGGCTTTCTGCTGCTGAGCAGAGGTTTTCTAAAGGGGAATATCTGTGGAAAGAAAATATCCATTCCTAAGTGGTTTTATTATTATCTTTTTTATTTATTTATTGATCTTTAATGAGGCTGCCTTTCAATGTTCCATTAGCCAGCTTTTATTGCCCCACATTATCCCACTATTTCATTGCTCCTTTGTGATTTTATTCAGCTTCTTCAGCAATTTATTTAATCTATAAACTACCCTTAGTACTCACTACATTTGCCTAGCAACTCTCTCAATTTTAATATTATCAAATTAAATACGTCTAATGAAACCAGGATACTCAAATACTTTTTTTTTGTTCCTCTTTTGCTGGTGCAAATCTTTGATGGCTTGAAAGACTCAAGCCTTTATCTTCTAACTCAGTGCAACTCAACAGAAGGATTGTTTTTGTGAAGTATTGAAAAGCTGGTGCAGGTAATGCCACCTGACTTTTGGCCTCTGCTTGGACACAACTTTTCCACGTTTAGTAATAATTTTTGCATGGTGATGTGACGACTACCAACTAGAAGCTGAAAATAAGCACCACAAGCATCACAAACTGAGGGCCATGTAGAGCAAAGTACCCGCTGCTGGTCTTTTTGAAAGATACTCCATATCACTGTATATTTGCAACCAAACACTCGCTAAGTTGGTACCACATTTGCACTTTGCAGTACCCATAACTGACTTCAGAACTCCCCTGTTACAGTCCTCCGAAGCAAAGGAGATGCATCTACTCACGCGCTGTTGTCATGTTCTCATTGAATGCTGTGGAGCTGGTATAGCTTTTTGTCTCTGCAGTAGAAATCATCACTCCTGCTGAAAATCACACAAGCTTGTAAAAATTGCTGTAGAGGATGATTATCACTTGTTTTTCATTTTTCTCTCTTTCTTCCCTGTTTCCTGACTAATGAGGTGACACAGTTGTAACCTACTACCTGAGATGCTGGCTTCCCTCAGCTGAGCACCACATATGTCTGTGTCTGGTCTGGAAGTCTATTATGAGCTAGGAACTCAGGAGGAATTTGGTGAAATGGATGAATAAACTTTGAGAAAACATATGGGATGCTTAAGCATATTTTTGGATTTCAGATGAGTTTCACCTGAAACTCAGTAGTTCTAAGAGTACTGTCTTGTTTCAACCCAAAGCCAGAAGAGCAATGAACAAACATACATAAGTCAGAATTTAGACAGGGTTTCACCAGCTCCAAGGAGACGAAAGACAAAACTGTTTTTCCAACTATCAAAGAGAAGATTTGAAGAAGTTAATGTACAGGATTCATGCTTGTGATGCATGATGCCAAATACCAACTTAATGTTTTCCTTTACTGTTTTTTTGAAGTGCTAAGTATTCCAGAGTTGAACTAGCTATTTATTTGATATTCAAACAGACAGATGGTGGTTAGCAAGCAGAGCTCTGTCATCCCAAGAGGACTATATCACATTTACTAAAAGAAGTTTCCTAACACCTGTCTCATTTTTGGAACAGTTAAGCCATCTGAACAAACCTGAGAAGGTGAAATGCAGCTGTAACCCAACACTGAAAGCCTGAGCATCTCTGAACTCAGAGAAGAAGCTACCGTGGAAGCTAAGCAAAGACAAGGATTCAGTTTTAATAGCCTTGGTTTGTCTCCCCTCCTCCTTCTCCTGCCTATGTTTTCGCACTCTTATGTCGTATCAATTCCCAGCTCTCTCTTGGATTTTCATTAAAAACTTGCAAAATAACAGGAAATTAACCCAACCCCTTTTTACAATGTTAGACTTGGCATCCTGAGTCAGCTGCAACCCAAAGGGTCTGCTCAAGAAGATGATGGTGTCACCAGCATAGGAATGAACAGTGAGCCAGGGAGGAGAGGCACTAACCCATGGTCAGCACATCACAACTGCCACACATCAGGGGCATTGGTTAAAAGGCAGTTGTTTCCTGGGCTATTTATAGAAGAAAAATGGCTCAGCTCTGACTTACACTATAACTTTTTCTTCATACCTCCTAAGCCAGTGAAAATATATAATCCACCAATGAGAATCCTTTTTTTGTTCACATTGTATATTTATAACTTCTGTCGTGAAATTGTTAGTTGAGACAACGGGGCCTTCAGTCCGCTTGGACAAATGCTTTGTTGCCCCACTATCAGCCAGTCTGGGCACATGTCTCTACTTTGGGGATGGGGAAGGCAATTGTGAGAGGCAGCAAACTTTCATTTCAGTGCCACTGCAGTCTGCGTTCCTGCCCTGGAATATCTCAGTCTACCCTCTTTACACCCCAGAGATACACACTGAGTGATTCAGCTCCCAAACAGCACTCTGCTGGGGCAGGACAAAGCCTTGTGTTCAGCATCTTTCTCCCGTATTACCCCACACAGGGCCTATCGAATTACTTGGGCATCCCTGGGTAAATACTGCTATAGTAGTAATGTAGGTTACTTTAAGGGAAGGTTGCAGGATTGAATTACATGGCTTAAGGAGGATGTTCAACGCTTCACAAAAGTCAGTCTCTTGCAGTCAGGTTTTTTTGTTTGTTTGGGAGAACAAGGCTGCCACAAATGCCAAGAGAGAAATCCACTCTTGCTGGCTGCTGCCTCAGCTATGGATCATTCTGAGCCAAAGCTCAGAAGGTGTAGCTGTGGAGGGGAAGATGGTGTTTGACGATGACTTGCTCCCTTGCCTCTTCCTTGTGCTGCCTGCATGTTCTGTTTTGTCTCCAGAATGGGAGTATGTGCCGTGACAGTGTTTATTCATGCCCAGTGCCCTTGTAACTGCTGTTTAAAACTAGCCAGCCCTATGGGGATCCATGTTGAAGCTCAGCTTCAAAAAAGAGACTTTAAGGGAAAAAAAAAAGGCGTTCACAGGCTGTGCTGCAACAAAATTCACTCTGGTGGGACCAGCAGGCATCAACCCTTTATTTCAGAATCAGGACGCAGGAGGTTGACAGCTTCTCTTGCTCTTGATCCAGGCTGCTGCCACACTGTTGAGTGAATGCCAGCTGCTGGTGCTCATACCTCACCCCAGGGAAATAAGGTTAAATACTTCCACATGAGCTACCCTGCTCTCCACTGGCCTCAGTGTCACCAGCCCCAAGAAGAAATCACTGAGTTGAGTCATCTGCTGTAAATATTTTGTTTATTGGTGCTTTGCATTTGTACTCCTGTGCGCTGATGTTTGGGTTGCATTTTTTCTAGCTCTAATGTAATTCTACTTTTATACGGTACTTAACTGAAGAGATACAAATAATTAAGTATTGTAAAAATATATACTGTTCGCATGCTGAAATGAGTGCATATATCCTGAATGAAGCACAAAAAGAAATATAAAATCCAGACAGCATTTCCTCATATATTTATTTTTAAACCATGGACCTCCTAGTGTATAATTCACTAGGGAAAGGGCTTCAGTGGACATTAAGCTGTTGGCTACAAAAAATGCAAGATGGTTCTAGTTTTTATGTATCTTTCTCCACTGTTCTTGAAGTAATAGAAAAAACAATTTGGCTGATTTCATTACCTTGTGTTGTGGAAGCAGGAGCCAAGCTTGCTTGACGTGTGAAATCCAGAGAGGCCAACGATGTCAACTGGTGCTCTAAAGACAGATTACATGGTATCATATTTAGTCAACAGGGTCTTTTAAAAATGATATTAATAAATCATAAAACAACCTGGATCAAAGAGTTTGGTAAACTCAGACTCTGCAGCAGGAATTCCACTGTTAGAATTAAGGCTAAATACTTAAAACACATTCCACAAACTCAAGGGGCACTCAGAGATGGCTGATGTTATCAGTGTTGACCCTTTCATGCAGGATAGCTGTGTGCATTATTTATTTATAGTTTTTATACACAGGGTTCAGTTAAATGTCTGTAGGGTGGATTATATACTTGATGGTGATGCTCCCCTGCCTAGCCAGGGCCTTGCCAGAAATGGTCCTAACAACACGTGGCAGATCTCTAAGGTTACCTGCTCTTGTGAGTTTTCCTCTCAAGTGCTGAAGATAGTTTTATATATAGCTATCCATATGCATGCTGTGGTAAAGTAGTGTTATTTATCTTACATCATTAATGATGCACTACTCTTGGGTCAAAGAAAAGTGATGGGTTTAGCTTTTCTATCACATACACTTTTCTGTCACAATAGGACAAATGCATCCATACCTGTATGTGGGTTTTTATTCCATTTTATTAAAAAGTCTAAGAATGATACTTGATATTTGTCATGTCATTTTTCATTCTGTCCCAACATGACAGTTTTAGCGGGATTTGTGTGTATCTGTTCTTGTGTATATCTCTTCTTGGGAACTTCATAGATCACAAATTCCCATCCAGCAGCACACAGGTATCGTCAGTACCAGAGCATATTAACCTTTCCCTGGCATGCCTCTGGCTCTGTGTACATGACATTTAATGGTCAAGCAGTGATCCTACGTATATTGACTGAGTAATAAAGAACCTTCTTTTCCTTCCCCCGATTCTTATCTGAGGGAGTCATGACAGCTGATGGAAGTGCTGAATTTGCAAGGTCTATAACAAATCAAAACAAACAGTTTTACTCAGAATGAAAAAGGTGTTTATTCTGCTTTAGAAAAGTGTGTAATTCAAAGGTTCAAGAGTGAGAGAGTGCATCACACTTAATTTGCAAATAATCTTTGAATGCACAACTCAGCCAGGTGGTCCAGCAAAAAAAGATGAAGCACCTGGGGTGACTGACCTGTGAAATCCCCAGGGAAACAAAGTCCTGGGGGCAAAAGGTTTTGCAGTCCTTAGTATCTCAACCCAAAGAGGATAACTGAGTTACATGGTTTCATCCTATACAAACAGGTGCACTTTATTGGCACTTATGTTGAAATAACATATGACCTGGTGGTAGCACTGGCATAGCTCTTTCCTCATGGAACTTCAGAGACTGCAACTCTGACAGAAAGTTTTAGAGACACTGTGATGAAAAGTACTTACCAAGTCCTGAAAGAAGAGTAGAAGGAGTTATTCCTTGCAACTAAAGGACTGTTAGATAGCCAGCCAAGCACAACACAGACACCATCCTGCCCAAGCAGCATTTACATCCTGAGTGAGAGATGTCTCACTTTTTTTTCTTTGTCCCCAAGAGGTGAGGCAAAGTACCCCCTGATTAGATTAGGAGAAAGGATTAAATCTTCCCCAAAGGGCTCTATGAAGGAGGTGATCTATAAAAGCTCACACAACCCGTTAGAAAAACATAACTGGGAAGGCAGCCAGAAGATACATCTGTCTGATCAGGCATGCTGGGAGGGCACTGGGCAGGAAGCAACCCTCTGCAGATAGGATCTGAGCACAAGCAGGTAACCATCAACTCTTCATCTGCTTTCCTTTGCAAGCATTTGTATCTCTTTTGACAGTTTTGAGTGTAGCTTTTACATTTGCATTTCATTTTAGCCTCGCCTGCACTAGCAGGGATTACATAGTAGCTGGCTGATGTAAAAGAACTCCTTACCAAGCATGCAGGAAGTCTCAAAATCAGGGTAGTGGAGCATCTTGACGTGTGCTCAGCTCCCGGTACATTTCTGCAGAGCGTGCAAGGTGAAGCAGGGTGGTGACCTGACACAAGCTGCGAGGGCTGCTTTGAGAGATCATCTTGCAGAGGCAAGTGGAGGACAAAGTCTCTGTCTCTCAGGGACCCCTGGTACCTGGGATGGCTTTCTGGTGCCCAGCAGGGTATTGGCTGAGCCCTGAGGGCCTGTCACAACATGCACTCGCAGAAGTAAGCTTACACAGAAAACTACACTTCTTTCCATGTTATCTGTCTACAGCATTTCTCTGATGCACTCACATAACCCACTGCTGAAATGCAGCTTCCTCCTGTGTGGAGCAGAGCAAGCCACTCCAGGAGAGGTGTCTCCAAAGAAGTTCAGCGGAGGTGTGGGATTGCTGTCTGCAATAAGATGGTAATAAGACAAACTTGTGGGGGCAGAGTATGAATTTAACAAATTTACACAGATTAAGAAACATCCCGTCAGTTCTTTAATTAAGCAAAAGTGTTGAGCATCTTGGCTGTGTACTTAAGCAGAAGGTAGAATCATTAGTAGGGCTGTTATTTTTGATTATCAGTTCAGTGCTGAAAGAGCTATATTCAAATGCCAGCTGAAGCATCAGAAATAACATTAAGTGCCTCTCAAGGCTGGAATTTAATTATGCTTGGTCTAAATTATGATAGATTACATCAGCAAAATATCTGTTTATTGTGTTTTCTCTGAAGTCATAGCTGCAGAAAGGGGTACCTTACTACCCATACAGAAACAAGTTTGCAAAATCACTTCAACAGCTTTAGGAATTTATAGACGTACCTCTAATGTAACCCAAGTTATTTAAGTCTCTAATTTGTCCTACCTTCTGAAGCCATTGTGGTAAAAGCTTCAGATGAGGCTTCATTAGACGTATTGCCTGTGAAGAAGGAAAAAAAAAAAAACAAACCCAAAACAACCAATTACAGTAGTTTTAAAAAGTAATTGAGTTTTTGTTATAAAGGGTGAAAATGTAGTTTGGGGTTTATGTCGTACTGTGCATTAGTATGGCACCTTCACAGAATGTACCTGGTAATTAATTTAATTCTTTCCTTTCTGTCACATCTAAATACATTAATATTTTTATACAGAGTGTATCTATGTCAGTGTTAGCACAGCCTGCAGGCAAGAACGTAGACTACTTTAATTGAAGGCTCTCTGATTTGAATACATTTCTACAAAACTGCAAATTGGGTGAAATGAGTCATTTTGGAGAAAAATGACCATTTATTGACCTTCCCTCCCAACCTATATTTCCAGAGGACTAAGTTCTGGCTTTTGATGCAGTCTTTCTTTGTGGGAAAAAACACACCAATAACTGTATCCTCAGCCACAAGTGAACAGAGCTGCATGTGGTCACCATGGTACGTGACATACCCAGCTGCTAAGGGGACAGGAGTTCAGATGTATTATCTGTACAGCAAGGAGCACACATAGTAAAAAAACCAAAACCCAAACTGTGTAACTATGCATTTACATCTGAAGGGAGACATGCATAAGAGGGTGCTAAAAGAAATCAGTCTGCCCTTCTCACCTGTATCCTCAGAAATGCCATAAACCTCTGCACCACCATGTCTCCTGCTTTCACCAGATACTTGAGACACTATTTCTCCATGCTTTCCTAATTGTGTAGCTAATTCTTATAGTACAGGTTACAGGAGAGTTTTTCCATTGTCCAAAATGGTTCAACAGTTCTAGGGGCTTTTTACAGCTTTTGATGAAGATACATAACATAGCCCTGACTCCGAGGGCTTGATTTTCCTGAGGGCTGCGTTGTACACATGCAGACTTTCTGCCAGGAGTGCTCGGTGAGAAACATGTGATTATAATAGCTTACTAGTGCCATGTGGCTAACCTAGTGTATTTTTGGCCATGGGAAGTGCAGCAAGATACTGCCTAAACAAACAGCAAACATCTTATGTTTGTGCAGGGATTTCTTAGGTCATTTAGAGGTTTGAGTGAAGACTTGAGCTAAAAAAACTTACAAGTAAGTTCAAACTCTGCGACAAACATGTGCAATAGAGCTTCCATAGTCTTGGCATTTCTTCAGTGTTTTAAATAACAGATAATACATATGTTCAGTGTTCTTAACATTTTACATTTCAGATATGTCTTATCTATGAAAAACCTACCGAAAGAAACAAATATTTCTGATGAAATATTCCATGTTTCATTCCCAAGGAAGGAAAACAGACATACACATGAGAATGTCTTATGTGTCTGGTGGGTCCCTTGCCACATCAGTGTTGATCTCAGCTGATAGAAACCTTCACTGTCTTGCAAGTCTTCTTGTTCAACAGGAATTTCTTAGTGAAAGAAAAAAAAAAGAAAAGCTGTAAGACCCCTCTTATTACAATCCAAACTATAAATCAGAGCTGTGCAAAATACCAGTACTGAAAAGCAAGCTCATATGGCTGCAGATTTCACTGAGATGATAGCAAAGATTTGTCAAGAACAGCATGATTATGCCAAGCCACCGTTCCCATCCCTGGCAATTGCAGGGAGCTATGGTCATGGCTGTTTGCCAGCTGTTTCCTTCAAGGAGGCCTGATACTCTCCCCTTCACCCAGCCATTTATCTACAGGCTCCCCGTGGCAGGAGTGGATGAGCAACAAACCATCTCTTATTTGGAACTACTTCTACAGCTGCACCATTGTCCTACTGACAGGTTGCATTACCTCCAGGCTGCTCTGTCAGGCTGGCTCCATCCACGTACCACAGGAGGCTTGGCTTGGGGAATGCCTTCCTCACGATGCAGCTCACATTAGGCTGTGGGGCAGTAAAAAACAGTCATTAGCCTCTGTCGTTTCTCACATGTCTTCCGGCTTCCAAAATCCTTATGGACAGAGCTTATTTACTCACCATCCCACTTAGGAAGGAAGCACTTGCTTCCACCTTTCCTGTGCTTCTTTCCCCAGAATTTTTTGGCTGCAGACACTGTTGAACCAGAGCCCAGGGACACTCCCATTGTCCTGAGCCAGGTGGGGGCTGACGTGGCTCCAACACCCTCCATTTCTGTTCTGTGGCTGGAGAGATGTAGGGTGAGCCCCCCTTCTGCCCCCAGGCTAGCACTTCAGTGACAAAGACTCACATGGAGAAACACAGGAATCAGTAATGGGCATGGTGTGTGTGGGAAGAATGAGATGCTGTCTGATTGCCATGTAAATCCTTCTGTTAGGCAGATAAAGGGACAAATCTCATGAAAAAGACTGCCTAGCACAATAATATGCTGAATATACAAAATTAGATATGTTTGTAGAGGGCACCATGTGTAAGAGGTTTCCAGATGTTACAAGGAATTGCATGTTTTAGATGCAGTAGTGTCAGCTGTATGCCAATTGCTCCAACAATCTGTATTTGTGCTCAGTTCGATTTCTCATGAAGCAATAGATGGGAAGGACCTCAAAATCAAGGCTGGATGGAGGGATGAATACTAGCAGGGTGGGAAATGTCATGCTTATGCTGCCAGGATGCTCCCAGTTACATTTACTATCAATTTGTGGTACTAAGAGAAATTGCCTTCTCCATTTAAACAAAAAAAGAAAAGAAAAGAAACCGATGCATTTCAAAAAAAGCATCTACTACTCATGCATCACAAAGCCATCTTGCTTCCCCTTTCAAAGAAAGTGGTTCACAAATCTAGTTGAAGGCAAGCTTGATGCATTGCGGCCAGCAGAAATGCATCGGTCTTTCCATATGAAGACTGAAACCACCCAGCTGAAACTCTTTCCTTGCCATGGCAAATAACATCTGAACTCATAGTGTGATTGCTTTCCCATCTTTTCATTATTCCCTTATTTTTCAGGCATTTTTAGTTCATAATATTTTTATAACTGCTTTCTATGAAGAAACAAATGTGACATCCAAAGTAGATTTAAGCCCTGCAAGACATGGTGGAAAAGGGAAGGAGAGGTATCAGTGTTTGAAAACAAAGAATGGGCAGAGGGTCTTGGAAAAGTTTCTATTGCCCAGTCCCATGATAGCAGTGCTCCTTGCTCTGCTCAACAGAATAGTGCAGATAAAAGTCTGCAATGTCCAATGCCACATATGGAAATAGGTCACCAGGAAAATTATATTGGTCTTGCAAAACCAGCTGACTCATGGCTTGCCTGAAGAAGGTGGATATGGTTAATACAAGGTTCTGCCTGTCCACAAGCACTGTTTCCAAGGAAAACTTTCTTATATTTGGGATGCTTATGGATCAAAAGCTTCAACGTGGATGGATGCAACAAGAAGCAAAGTGCCATGACTAATAGCCAAAGTGGCTTGCTAGTCAGTCATATGGTCCACAAATATGTTTTATACCAAATATAGCCAGTGCAAGTACAGCAAGCCTTTAGGTTTTGCCATTACCAAGCATGTGATAAAATAGAGACCCCAAAACATGTGTAATTGCTCAGCTCTGAATAGTGATCCTCAGACTTAGATCCAGCTGCTCCATTGGCATCTGATCTCTCCAGATGAGTTCTGCTTGCAGCATGACATATGCCTGACACGATCATCACCTTTCCATTGAATACCACTCCCACAGCACCCACTCCTCCCTGTCCCCAGGGGGTCTCTGTAGCAGGTAAGGGCTACCACTGCCTGGCCCCTTGGAGCAGCATCCCAGGTGGCAGGTGACTTTCTTCAGGGAGGGATTTTTAAGCAAAGGAGAGGGTAGGTCAAGGTTACCAGGTGGTAGCTGGCCCATGGGGAGCAAAAGAGAGCATCACAGCCCCCTAAAACATCATCAGCTCCTCACAGCCTCTTAATTCTGTCCTGGAGCCCTCCCTAGGGTTAACACAAAACCAGATTTTGCTCACACCACTGAGAAGCCCTTAGCTAGCTCCAGTTGGTGCTCACTGAAGCAGCTCACTGCTGCAGGTATGGGAATCACTCAGAAGAAAGGTCATGAACTGATGACATTAGCTCACTAACTTGCTCATTGCCTGATGAGCTTGGTGGTCCTGCTTAGGATTCAGCTTAGCTTGCCTGGCTGTGCTGCAGTGGCGGTCACAGGCATTACTTTTTGTTCCAAAATTGCTCACCTTCTGCAAGGTGCCAACTGAGCTCTCCTGCAGGCTAACTGAGATCTCAGGGTAGGCTGGAAAGCAAACAAACTTATTAGTGAATTGGTTACCAAAGGTCACAGTAACAGTTTCTAGTAAAACTTAACAACCTTGTTTCATAAAAAGAGCATAAAGTCAATCTTACATCCACCTCTGATGGTGTGCTTCTCCTCCCCCAGCTCCCTGCAACTTGACCTTTATTTTCTGTAACCCTGCTCAAGTGATAACAATCTGTAGCTGTATCTGGTCATGATGGCTGCATCTGGCTCAAAACAAATTCAGATGAGACAGATAACAACACAATAGACAAGGTCTAATTTGAACAATATGCCCACCTAAACACAGTGCTGGTCAACGTCCCACTCAAGCCAAATTCGAAGGAAACCCACATCTGTAGTTGGTATGCAAATATGACTGAGGCAATCGTCTTCATAAATAGTGCACAGCCAAGAACCCATTGAGCTCTCCCACATGGCAGCAGGCTGCATGCCGGGATCATCTCTTGAGTAAGGAAGCCTCTCAAGGTTACTCCTTGAAGTTGATAGAATCCTTATTGCATCAAATACTTGGTAAGTGAATTGGGAATAAGTATGCTTAAACATTGAAATCTTAGATAAGTGGTATAAAAGACTGATTGTACATATATAGTCCTTTAGACATAAACCATTGATCAAGCCTGGGACTAAGTCTGGATCCAGATGCACCTAAATTCCCCTCTGAGAAGGAGTTTAGAATGCAAAAGGGGTCCTTTCTGAACCTCGTGACTCAATGGGAGAGTCGCTCTGACAGTTTTGTTTAACCCTGTCCTCTATGAAGTAAGCACTCAAGTGTATCTTGCTGTCGAATCTTGTTAACAACTGTCTCATTTAGCATTAAATTTTGTTAACTCACTGTCTTATAGCAATAAAATATATTGTTGCTTCTTGCTTGTGAGTGAAGTACATGACTATCTGTGACACCGCCCCCACACTTCGCAAGATAAAAGCTTGCACAGCTCCAATTTGAGGTCAAGGAAGTGGTTTACAAACATGTATCAGCAGCTACTACCACAAGATGCATGATGTATTTCACTGCCTACATAAACTACTCCTGGGCAGCGATTCTGGTGAAACCAGCTGAAACCATCCTGCAGTCTCAGCTCCGTCATGGTCCTGCTGAAACAAACTGCACCCCCAGCTGTTGGTTCCTCCAGGTGTTTGCCAGAGTAATCTGGAAAAGTTTTAGCCATCCCCAAAAATGTTGATTGATTTTGGGTACCAGCTATCCACGTGCAGTTGCCTGGACAGATGTGTGGCACTGTCACGCCACAGATGTTTCCTGCCTTCTGCGGAAGTCCAGAGCTCATCTTCACACCAGAGGAGTGGGTGTCTGATGACCACATCCACAAGAAACGGAAAAAGTATTTCCTTTTGTTTTTTGCAGCATTTTGGTTCTAGGCATGTCTGACTGCATAGATAAAAGCTGCCAGGTACCATAAGCCTCACTAAACTGGCATCTCTAAATTAGCCATTGGGATCACTGGTTTGCAGTAACAGTAACTGATTCGTTAAGCAAGGACTGTTGAAACTGTGCTGATATATAGCAAATCTCAAAAGCCTTGGATAAAATGTGCTTCTCTCCCATTCTGAGCCTTAAAATTGGACAGAAAATAAGTACATCCCCTGGATTACTTTGGAGATCCATAATTCTTTCTCTTTCTACCCTAAACCTCACTTTGATCTCTACCATTAATATAATTTTATTTTCTTTCTCTTTTTTTTCTATCCCAGTTAATTTATATAGGGTCACCTCAGTTCATTACATTCCCCTCTGAGGTGAACTGCTCAGGTTTCCTTGTTGTTTTATACAGGTAATCCGCCAAAGACTTTCCCACCTTTTTTTTTCATTTCCATTTTTCTGCTTACTGTTACTCATTGATTATGCTTGGGAGTGACCTATATTTAATTATCATGGACTTATGGTTTTCTGGATGTAGGGTACTTTTTGGGTGGAATTTGCACACACACACACCCCCCCCCCCCTTTTTTTTTTTGTCTTCTGTGTTGTTGCTTTGTTGTGGGTTTTTCTGTTTGATTCTTCCTATTAGAAAATTAATGTCTTCAGAATTCATCCTTGGTTCTGCTATGTCAAAACTGTACTGATGGTAGAGGGGCTGGCAGAAGACCATACTTTTTCAGATGTAAGAAAAACTTTGATAAACTGGATTTTCTAATCTTATCTCAAAGTTGTCTGGGAGACTAAATAGCATCTAGTCTAGTGGTGGCTCTTCCTATTGTTTTTTTGATGAGAAGAGGTATGCTTTTCCACATCTACATTGGATGCTGTCCTCTGTTTTCTCAGAAAACACATTTGCTAGGTAACTGTTCTGGAAGGCAGCTCTCAAGCACCACTCTGAATGATCTAATAGATCTTTTCCATTTAACATCTCAGCCTCTGTTAACAGTCTGATGTTCATTTGTCTTGCTAGGATATTTACCAATGCTTTGGGTCTAGCAGAAATTCAATATTCTGAGGTTTTACTCTTACAAAAAGGAGAAATCAATATTTGGCAAAGTTAGAAGTGAAAAGGCCATACGTTTTCTCAGAAAACTTGTATCTAAAAGAACTCTGTTCTAAGAAAAAGAAATATTTTGAGTGTTTCAGTCCAAAAGTACCCTCTTACAAAAGCTCTCTTGATTGAATGTATATTTTCACTCAGCCTATCAAGACTCTCAAGTTCATGAGACTTACTCATGCCTTCCCCATCCTGTCCTTCCTAGCTTTTAGCCATACTCAGGCCACCTCAAGCATCTGTGGGGAAGTGTCGCTGTCACCCCTCAGAATTGGGCTGTTTCAGCTGTGTGTAACTCTGAAGCATTTGTCAGAGAAATCCTGCACAAGGAGCTGTGCTTAGGTGACAGTACCTCCTCCTCCTCCTCTTCCTCCTCCTGCACTTTATATCACCATGGTACACCAGCTGCCTGCCCTCCCTGCCATTCCTTCATGGACCCAACCCATGGGATTCTGTTGCAGGAGTATTTGGGTGACGGGGGGGATGCTGACTTGCTGAGTTCAGAAAATACCCCCAGGTTTTGTCTGGCCTTGGTTCTCTAGCTATGTCCTTTCCAATGGATGGTCTGACAGGTATAGCCAATTTAATGTGCTTTTGATGTTGTATGTGCTTACTATCATGCCCTCGCCATTTGAGGCTAAATCTGCCTGCTAAGACATAAATGTTCATTCCCTGCTCAGCTTTGGCACAACGAACAAGAGAGGTGCATCATCTGAAATAGCTGTTTGTCTGTCCCCAAATGTCAACTGGAGATTGTTGGATTATTCTAGCCACTGTCTGCCTATTCTCTTCCATCTCTGACAGTGCATGGGCGTGTGGGTTGGTGCAGGGCTAGTTCTGGACCATCTGCTCTCAGTCTCCCCTTGTGCTGCAGCATAAGAGTGGTAAAGGAAGAAAAGCTGGTATGATTCAATTGTAAGCAATGTGACTTCAGCAAATGGTGACAGAAAAAAGTGAAACAGCACGCAAAATATCAGAGCTAAGAGCACAAAAATGCACTTCCTCTGAGATCTAGACTCTACTGACCTGAGATGTGAGAGACCTTCCTCAGCACTCACCACAAATCAGCTCTCAGGGAGCCCTTCCACCCAACCCTGCCCTCAGGACACTTTTAATACAGGCTGATGGCACAGCACTCCAGTCCAAAGCCAAACAGACGTTACTGGGAGCATCACAGGCTGTTCATCACCAAGGGCCACAGTTGCTTTCTCATTTGCCTCTCTCCCCTGTTGTACTAATATGCAGATGTGGATGCATGCACAGACACCCACCCAAAACACAGTAATTCAGAGAATAAGCCAAATAAAGCAACCTCTTAAGCTAACAGATTCACAAACCAAGGTGAGAGCATCAGCAGGGATGGAGTAGAGGGAGAGCTCAGGTATGTTAGTATACTTGAATAGTTACCCAGGTAACACTAGCTATTTGACAAATGTTGTTCTTTAAAAGTAAGACCCATGTCTGAGTCATGCAAATGCAAGAGGAAATTTCAAATCATTAACCTCTATTTTTATTTCTCTTATGTCAGTGACCAACAGCACCCAGACACAGTTTTTTTTCCTTTTTTTTTTTTTTCCCTTCTGCTCCCTGTTGAATCTCTCTTTACATTCAGAGCATCAGCGTCTCATGGATGGGCCCTCCGTGAGCCACAGGCTTCCTCAGGCAAGCAACTGTAGTCAAGGGAGTGTTGTCAGACCCACTGTTTAACACCCATTCATTTTAGGAGCTTTAGAAATAGGTTTTCCAGATCCACTGCTCTTTACACAGAAAATACAGCCCAGTTTTCAGTGGGCAACATTTTTCTGATTTGGTTGTACTGCAGAAATTGTAATGTAGTTCCTAAGCCACTAAAAAGGGAACAGAGCAAGTAACTAAAGATGGGGAAGGCTTCCAGCATGAAATGCCAGACCACATGTTTGCGATACATAGGTCCAGCCACTCCTGACGAGTTTGAGGCCCCGACAAGACCTCATTTTCAGAACCAGAGCCTTTGGCAGCAGCTGAACATCACACACCTTCAAGGATACAACTTTGCAACAACAGTAGTCCTGAACTGCTTTAATTGCTTACTGAATTTTGGCCATGATTTCCTAACCACAGGCAGCATGGTCATCTGTAATTGGGGCATGGAGATCTTCATGACGAAGGTGCTTACCTGCAAAGTGCTATCATGAGCTTACAGAACAGAATGGGACAGTGTCAGTATGCACACCAGTGGTGTTGACATAGGCATGAGGGATCTACTATTTTTGATGCCAGCAATTGAAGGAATGGCCTCAAGCTCTTCCTAAGAACTATGGTGTTAATTACTAACATTTTAACTCATTGCAGCTGAAAAAAAAAGCAACAAAAATATGCATATATAAAACCCCTTAGTGTATTTCAAAAGCTATTTCTTTCAGAGCCAGACAGGAGTGTTACATTTCCACGTGCAATAAAGTGGGCAGTTGGCATAAGCCCCTTACCAAATACTCTCACGGCGGTGCTGCTCTTCCACACTCTCTCCGGGTGGTACACCACATGGCAGGAAAACACCCTGCCATTATCCATGAGTTTGGTGGGAAAAATCTTCAGAGTGTTATTCAAACCCAAGCGAACTCTTTGCCCATACAGTGCGCTGACATTCCTATACACTGCAGGACAGAAGGGTTCCTTGATCACAAGTTCCTCTTTCCTGCCATTTTCCTCCTGTGAAAAGAGCAACTCACACAATGTGTGAAGACCAGGCACCCTCACCAAATATTTTTGCAGATCAGACCTTTTCCCACTATGAAAAATCTTACCTTACACCCCTAGTATTGCATAGTAGTAAGTGGACATTTGCAACATCTTTTTTTTCCCCAAATACATGCTCTCCCACAACTTCAAAACCAATAGCGGTCAGCAACTTACAAATAAACTATGGAGGAAATAGCTGTGTCTTGTGAGTCTTGGTCTCTGAGGCCTGCAGAGAGGGCAACAGAGCTGCTTTTCTCACTGTCGTGGCTTCAGTGAGAACAGAACTAATTCTGTTCAGTGATTTTACTTTTCAGCTCAGTTCTTCTAACTAACTGCACTGTCTGAAGTTAGCAGCCTGTTCTCACACAGTGTCTGCTGCTGGCAGTGATAACACCTCATGTTTAGAGTTAGTGCCAAGGGTTGGTGTGCAGACCAAGGCCACTGCTGGGTCCTGTGTACCACATTGGGGGTGCAGAAAGTGAAAGGCTGCACCTGCAGGGAGGAGCGGACAGATGACCCTAAATTGACCAATGAGGTATTCCATCCCATATATCTCATATCTGGTATAAAGCTGAGGGATCTGAAGGATCTGTGGCTCTCTTTCCCTCTTGGACCACTTGGCCAGCTTGGCTTGGCTCAGGTCCTCTTTCAGTTTCTTCCTCAGAGCATCCCAGGAGGACTCTGTCTGTTCTGCCTTCGATCCTGGTTTGTGTGTTCCTGAATCCAGTACCAGAATCCAGCTCCTGAACACAGCTCCCATCTTCTGTGGGGCCCAGTCTGGGACTCCCCCGGTGCCTGCTCCACAGCATCAGTGGTGACGGTGTTGTAATTATCATCAGGGGAGTTGGGTTTGATACTGGTTTTGTATAGATTTGTATATATTCCATTTTTATTATTATATTTTCAGTAAAGCTGTTCTAGTTTCCTTTTCTAATCACTAAGTCTCTCTCCCTTATTCTCTTTCTCTTCCCCTAGGGGGAGGGAGTGGGGTTAACAGAGAGCGTCTGTTATAGGTCTAAGGGGCTGCTCTGACCCTAAACCGGGACACCCACACTGCAGCAATCTTTAAGTTATGCTGAACATCCCACACATATTAAATACAACTGAAATTCCAAGAAAATGCTTGTAGATTTTGAATAGTGAGAACCTGATAATAGTAGTTAAAGGTCATCTCCTCTTAATGCCTGCGTGTCAGCCACCCTTAGATATAGGTGCAGCTGGCACATCCTAGACATCTGTGTCTTGGTGCATATTTGCAAGCTATACTCTGAAAGATGCATGGTGATCCACATATGACTTTGTGCTGACCTTTGGGTTTTGTTTTGGTTTTTTCCTTCCTCCACTTCTTTGTTGAGTGATTAGCAATACTAAAACTAGTAAGGACAAGGATGTTCCTTAAAAAAATGTTAAGACTTTTAATATTAAGAATGCACTGTAAAGGGGAGATCTACATAGATAATGAGCCGGGACAAAAGCCTAAAAAAATGAAAATATTTTAAAATTACCCTTGAGAAAACCCTCAACAGTTGCATCTCCTCAGTGACAATAGAAATTAACAGGCAAAGCTTAAGGACACTGGTGGCTGATACTTACCTCTATGTACTGAAATTAAAACACACATACATACATTTATCCAGAAAGTGAGATGCAGTATAGAAATGTAATTAACTTTGTATCTCTCTATGTACTGAAATTAAAACACACATACGTACATTTATCCAGAAAGTGAGATGCAGTATAGAAATGTAATGAACTTTGTATCTCACAGCAAATTGCTTAAAAATAGTTTTCATGTGGTTAGCTAGTTAACTAGGTTTACATGTCTTTGGTGCACATCTGTGAGACAGAGGTTAACAAAAACATTACGGTCAGACCTTTTTTTTTTTTTTTTCCTTCGTATTTCAAAGCAGCCTGATATCTCACTGTTCTATGCAGGAACCATGCATTTTTCAGAGGTGCTAAAGCTTCACCACAGCAAGAACCTCTGAGAAATCTAATGCAAGGAATATTTTCGTTCTTTTACATTTGCTAAGTTCTTTGCCACTCTGCATGTACTTGGACCTGTTCTACTCCTTAAAAAATAAGAACAATTAAGATAGAATTTTGCCTTTTTGTTTCTTTAACAGCTGTTGTTTGTGCTATCTGCATTGCAAAACCAGGTTTGTACTCTTTCCTTTTATTATCACAGTCCAACACAACTGATACCTTTTGTTTAGCAGATTCTGTAGGACATGATAAAGTCTAACATTTCTATTTCAATCTGCAAAAATACCCTGTAGTTCCTTTTGAAATTTATACCTGAGATGAAAATTACTTACCACTAGCCATTTCAAAGGATAATTGGACAAATTTTCTGAGGTCATGTCCTCAAGGCATGGAATTTCTAAAGTCCGGTTTAACGGCACTTCCTTCACATAGTGCTGCTCCTCTTTTATCATTGCAACAACATCAATAACACAAAAAAAAAAAGCCCAAAAAGGAAAATCAGAAACGTGATGGTCATTGTGCTTTAAAAACCAATTCTGACTAGTATTCTATTCAAGGAATAGGCACTTTTTTCATTAGAAGAGAACTGTAATTTTCAACCATTACCCATAGACACACTTATTAAGTGAAAGCCCTGCATCTGATTCTAGATGCAGGTTCATGACTCTAATTCACAGCTTTATCTGAATTTTTGGACAATTCATAAAAACCTTTGCTTAACTGCAGGATCAAGATGTCTCCTTTTGGAGCTGGGAATAATTTGAAGCTTCAATTTTTCTCTTACAATTTTTTTTTTCTGCAGCAATAAACCTTCACATCAATTTTGTGCACCTGTTTTTCCTTTTCTCTGAAGACATCCACAGACCTTCTTTTCACTAAGCAAGGTGTTCAGCATGTCAAGCAGTTTAAGATTAACCCGTTTTTCAGTGTAAGTGCTGCTTTTGTTATTCTCCAACCTGCCCTTCTCCACCAGAAGCAGAGAGCCTGTCACTCGTTCCTTTGTCATCCATTTAAAAAAGCATTTCAGCATCTCCTACCCTAGCCATTCCCAGTCCAGGGCTTCAGTCCACCTGTGGAAGGGCAGAGAGATGCACGGAACAGAGCACAGCTGTGATCTCAACATCAGGTCTGCCTGCATGTCTGCATTTAAACGGGAACAGCAGTGACAATGGCCAGGAGATGCTCTGAGTGCCTTGCTGAGCACTGATTTTTCTGACGCTCTGTGCTGTGGTGGGTGGTAGCCCTGTGCTCCCTGCCAAGCCAGCCAGCCACCCTGCTACAGCCTGCCTGTGCTGCACAGACCTTCCTTCTTCCGTCCCTCCAGGTAGGCACGACCCCACACTGTGGGGAAACTCCTGAACTCTGCTCTCCTGGTAGCATGTTGAGATAGAATAGATAAATAATTTATTTAATTTTTATCTTGAGGGAAGGGAGAATATCTAGCAGTCCTAGACTGTTATTTGGCAGTGGGGTCTTTCTGGTGACTGTAACTTCTTTTACATCTGGCACCCAAGCATAAGTTGACAGTGAGAGCATGTGGCCTGTACTACAGGGAAGTGAAGAAAGGCAGTGTCCAGAGTGGTGCCCAGCAGACCCAGCAGCTTATCTCCACTGTCTGCCAGAGCAACACAGCTGAGGAGCCAGCTATCACAGTGGAACACAGAGCACACAAGCCCTAAAGGGGCTGAATAGTGCAGGAAGGATAAAAAAAGGGCAGAGGAAGCAAATCTATAGCTTCCTCAGAAGAAAAAAAAAAAAACCTGCACAGGAAACTTTGCTGGAACAAGCTATCACACAAAAGCACTGTGCAGTGAACAAGAAGTACGAAGATGAATAATCATCCCAGAAGCTCAGTCTGCAAACAGCCTCTGCCTCTTCTCACCGTCACATCACAGCTGCATATTTTCTTCCTATCTTTGATTCCCAACTCCATTAGCAGTCTATTTGGCTAAGGTCCTCCATGTTTCTCAGTCCTATGTAGGGCTGCTGCTCTGCAGGCTTTCTGCAGTAGCTACAAGTTGGATCCATCTGAATTGATTTCACTTTGATGTAGTTGGAAGCTGTATTTCACTGATGACTAACACCCTTCCCCATCCCTCTTGTAGGCTGGATTAAGGTCTTTCTCCTTCTTTTGAGTGGAATTGGTTCATTGTAAAGGATATGGTTACCTTAAAACACAAATCTGCGTGTTGCAAACTGAAATTTTTAGTTCTCTCTAGCAAGCATTATCAGTAGCATAGCTTGCTACATCATGCAGTTTCTGAAAAAAGACACACTGGTGCTGATATGAACAAGAGCTGCTCACGTTTAACATACAGACAGCAGTAGTGGCACAGAACATGGCAGTATCAACCAAGGGCACCACCAAGAAAAAAGGAGCAATGCCTGATTAGCTCTATTGCTGTATTAAGGAAGAGACAGAGAAAAAAAATCACATGAAGAACAGAAGCGTGGGAGGGTTTCATGCAGTTACTAGCACTGTTTGTGCCTCACTGCTCTCCACTTGATCCAGCCCCACTGCCCTGTGAAGTGCAGGAAAATTCCCGAAGAACCTACTGCAGTACACCCCTGTACAGCAAGTAAAGTGGCATCTTTGTCCTTGACACAGTTATCCAGTGTGTACTGTTTAAACAAACCCATCCTGCACAGAGTTGCACAGAGATGCTGGCTCTAATTTTGCCTTTCTAAGTTCATCAGAGCAGAAAGGTGCTGCTGGGTTGCCCCCGAGGTGTGTCTCTGGGATAATAGCACCAAAACGCTTGGAGCCACTGCTATGCAGGGACCATCAGGGAACAAGGTGGCACCTTGAGTGAAATGTTCCTGTGTATGCAGCTTGCACAGGACCTCTACCCGCTGCAGGACCAATGGAATCCAGCATGGGGACCAATATCCCACCTGTCTGGTCTCACAATACGGGCCAAAGATGTGGTGGGGGTGCTACTGCCCTTGCTACCCCTAACATTGTCTGTACCCACCTTGCTCCTAAACCTTGAACATGTCCTATATCTACAGCCCTGAGCACAGGCAGAGCGAGCACATTGGCCTTGCAGCTCTGAACTGAAACTATGCCAGGTTTGTTGAATTTAACTTAATTTTGCTTCTTGGCTTGATAACAGAAACCTGGGTCAGTAAGAGGTTTCTGTGGTCATCAAATCCAGTCCCCATGTACACAACAACAAGCTCGTGCAACACCTCTGCCCAGCTCCCATCTTCACAGCAGTCTGGACTTTCACCCTCACTGCTGGCATTAAACAGCTGCTCCCAAAGGTAGTGCACTAATGGTTGCCACTGTTGTTTAATTTGTGGTAAAATGCATTCACGTCCTATTTAAATCCATTTGTTCCTATGCCAGGATAATCTAAATATCCTCCCTGGAGTTTACACTCTCCCCTGAGCCTTACTTACCAAGAGCAGTCATGCTGTTTTCCAGCTTCCCTTTGGCTGACAGAAGCAGCCACGTCTCTGTTCCTGTGACTGTCCTACAATTCCTTGCTTTGCTCCAGTTTGTTTTTGATGGTGGGGATACACATCCTTCCATTGAGCTAACCTCCATCATGCCCTGCATATGGTAGCCCTCAGCCTCAACCAAACGAGGGTGTTTTCTCTTTCTGATGCACAGAGCTGCATGCCCGTAACAGCGGTACAGTGTGGTTTGGAGATCCAGCATCATCAGTCCCACTATATCCTGAGCTGCTTGGCCAGCCTTTTCCATAGCATGTTTCTCCAAAGCAAAAATGCGGAAACTGCCCATCTCATCGCCTTTTCTTCTTCCCGCCTATTTATCTTTGTATTCCATCAAACAAATATGTTTTTCTAACCACAAGATAAAGGGTGCCTGGTAAACAGCAAACTAGACAGCAGCATTCAGTGACACCATTGCAATCCCCAAATCAGTCACCATCACTGACCAAGAAATGTTCGTCTCTCTTGATATTCTCTGCACTCCTGTTATGAAAAAGCAGCATCTCATTCATAATCACTTACCTTCTGCTTTGACAATAAGTTGAATCTTTCCAGCTTTTGTCCCATAGGGGTAAGTAGTAAAACTGCACTCGTACTGCCCACTAAGGGAAATGGTAACGTTTTTCAGGTGGAGAGTCCAGTGACTGCACTCAGATGTGGTGTTTGGATCAGGGGAACACAAAGCCTCTGTGATATTCCAGCCGCAGCACTTCGTCATGCTGAAGGACACCGAAAAGTTATAAGAAGTCTCAGGAAATGTGAAGTAGTGGATGCCGTAACTGGGATGATAAACAGCTATTCTTGTAAATTGGGAGTCATCAGTCTTGGACCACTGTGTCTGTATTATATAGGTGGTGTGTGCTTTGGGGAAGATGCACACCAGGGTTACGTCAGTACCTGGCAAAGCATGGACCACTTCTGTTTGTGTAACGATGTCTTCGGATTGGCCTTAAAAACAAACAGGACCATTTTCAGTAATGTTTAAACAAAAATTTTTCCTAAGCCATCTTTGACATCATTTGGTGCCGTAGCCACAGACAGCTATGAAGGCCCTACAATGTAACAACAGGCTTTCCAATTAGGAGCTTTACAGCAGATCTCCACCAGTACAGACTGTGGAGAAAGAACTGGAAGAACAAAGATGCACTTGTCTGGAAGAGGGTGGGAAGGGAGCTCCTGTCATGCTTGTGGGAGTGGAATGGGAGCTCTGAGGGTCCCTGTGAAAATGGAAGTCTTTCAAGGGATATAAATAAAGGAAAAGCTGGGCCTGGTTATCCCCCAGTTCTTTTTGCAAGAAGAAATGAGTTATCCCTGCTGGCTAATTCTGGCCTGCACTGATGCCATTGCCTTCCCTGTTTCAACAGAGAAAGCTGTTCTTTTACCTCCATGTTATTAAACAGCTTCTGCTTAGCCTAAAAAAATGTCCATTTCAGTGTCAGAGCGAGCTGCCCCTGTCTTCCTCAATTAATTCCATAAAGCATGTTGGAAGTCCTTAGTGTGACATATAAAGGAGTTATGGACCAGTGAAATGAAGGGGATTTCAACAGGAGCCTCTACTGCTCGGTTTTGCTGCTGCTGGAGTAAAATTGATTTCTCTCCCTTTCTACCTCCTATGAACTAAAGGTTCACAGTCCCCAAACCCCCCTATATAGGGCACTGACAAACTCAAGGAGATGAAGAATTTATGGATGAGGGAATCATAGTGAGACAAGTAATCAATCACACCCACAGAGCCATACACAAAAAGGCCCCTTCTTCAAAAGGGCACACAGGTCCCCCCAGAAATGAGTTTGTGCAGATGTTTTAGGTATGGACTTGTCACTCCCCATCTCCACTGGATTTTATCCTCCCTGTGTATCAAAACACTGACAAATTTGCTTTGGGAACTTGCCCTACAGCTGCACCAGCCATACCGCTGACTCCCCACTGCAGCAAGTGCACACTGCTCACCTTCTTTACTTGAAAAAAGCGGGTACCAATTTCTTTGCTTTGATGTCTGCTTTTCTGTGTGGTACAGGGCTCTGGGGTGCTTGAGCCAGGGGATGGTCTGCCAGGGGCCAGGCAGCCTTGACATTGCCTGCAGGGGGGCTGGTGTTCTCCACCCTCTGCCAGCTCAGCCAGGAGCAAGATGGGAACCCAGTTCACCTGCAGCCCTGGTTTGATAAGGATAAGAGCAAGGGCAGACTCCTACATCCCCACAGACCTCGCTTAGATTCGGTACTTAACCACTGAAGTGTGACAGGAACATACAAAGACTAGGTGCATGGAGAGCAAAGCTACTGAATAGCCATGGCCAACAATAATCTCTCATTTTTTCATTGCTGTGTGTGCTCTGTTCATCTTCTAATTGACTTCCAAGGAATGATGTAAGAGGGTAAATAAAAATAAGCCTGAGTGACAAGTGCTGTGAGAAAAATTACTGAAAACTATTTTTGTCAATCCAAGGAGCTTATTATAGCAAATGCTCACTGATTTTTCTGCAAGTTTTGCATCATAAAAGTTAAGTAAAAAGCAATTAGCTCTCTTGCAATCAGACCAGCAGGCAAAGGCCACCTAGCAAGTTATCTGTCATATTCATACTGATGCCGCATTAGATCAAAGGACCATGTAATGAATGCCAACTAAGAATTACTTGAGTACTTTATATTAACATGAAAAAGTTACATATGTAGAAACAACATTTTGTGTTGTTTACTAGTGGCCTAGCAGTTTAGGCTATTTTAACTGAAATCCTTTCATGCAAAAAGTGTTCTAAACTTTTTGTTACCATCTCAATACAAATAGTCTTATTTTATGCCAAGTTTATTCTTCCAGATCAAATGCTGTCCGTTAGCCCATGCTTGTGCTCCATTTGAAATTTAATTGAGTAACTCTCAGACATTTAGAAATCTGATCTCCACAAAGGGTGTGGTGGTGTCCACTTTCACCTTCGAGTGATTTCAGTAAGGATTTCATCCTCAGGGTTGATAAAATAGTATTGCTTTCATGCATGTGCATGTGTTGAGGCTTATAGTTCTTTTTTTTGGTATGTGAGAATTTTTATTTTCCATTAATACACACATGGAATACTTTCTTTTCTTTTGAAATCTAATTTGCCTCAGAGATGTAGAAAATAAGAACAGCCTGTGCTGGATTTTGAGATGCATCTTACCATGACGGTCAAATACATGAACTTTCTCCTTTCTTAACTGGAAAAGGGCATATCCCACAAAATTCTTTTTCCTAGATAGTAATAAGTGCTCCTGCATTCAGCATTGTCCACCTGTTGGGGGGAGGGTAGGGGGGGGGTGTGTGTGACTATCAGGCTTCTTTATTGGTTTTCCTCATATTGTTTTTGCTTTAAACTCCCTCTGATAAGGATACACTACTTTTCTGAAGTATTACTCCCGATAACAAACTTGTTTCTCAAGCCTTTAATGCAGCACATAGGGCTGGGTGATGAAGGAGGAAAGAATCTATTTGAGGGGTTGCAGCTGTGCAATTTATTCTTGCCTTTAAGTGCTTCATCTCTTCCTCTCTCTGCATACACAGGTATGTGTGTGCATGAGAGAGTATTTTTTTTATTTGCTCTTTGAAAGCAGTTTTCCTTTTTGCATGGAGATGAGCACACATTGCCCTAAATACAAGTGAGCTGCTCAGATCAGTGATTATTCTGGTGAAAACAGATTAAGTATTTTGAATAATCTAATCTGCTAGTCAGCATGAACCATTTACTCCTTACGAGTGGCACATCATAACTAGGGCTATTAAAAAGCTGTCAGGAAACAGAAAATTGTTACTAGTAGCTACAGTTTGCCCTTACAAAGACCACCTTGCCCCTTGCCACTCTCCATCATAAACTAAGTCAAGGCTGACACACTTACCTGCAACGCTGTGCGTCAAGAGCAAGCAAAAGAAGGAGAAAAGCCACCTTTTTTCCATCTTCACTTGATGAAATTTGGTAAATATGTAGCCCTCTTGGCCTGCTCCCTGACTGTGTCTCAGAAAAGGAAGTTGAAATTGTCCACCCGGTGCAGACAAGCAGATGTGCAAAACAGTTGTGCTCATCATCTTAGAGTGACTTCAAAGAAATGCTTCATTAAACATGAAAGCCTCAGTTTCCTGCCAGAGCGATAACATTAGTACATCTTGTGTAACCTATATATTGAAAACACTACTTATACTAAGCCCCTACTGAAGATTTTTTTTTCTTTGTCTTTTCAGATAAACTCATAGTAAGCACTCTACTGGTTTACTCACTCTCAAAAACTTATCAAGTGTCTAAGGTTGCATATATGGTACATAGTGTACAAAAAAAGCTGACTTCTTCTCCCCTGCTTCATTTTCTTCACATTTGGCTTCAAAATAGCTCAGATACACTATTGCAGATTTTCTACACTCACTTTTTTAAAAAAAAAACCCACCAAAATAACAAAACCAATCCCACTAAATTAAAAGAGTGAATTGAAAGTTTTCCAGATTAACTTTCCCCCCTCCCCGAGAAGGCCATTAATTATTTTCTGCAGGATGAGGAATTAGAGCATCACACATGACAGCATCACTTGATGTGATTAACCCCCATACCTCACTTCATTCTGCTGGTAGCTTTGGTAATGGTAGCACCCTCAGGCAGAAGCATGTGGTTCCTGCCAGTCTCATGACCTGTCTTTATTGTAGGCCACCTGTAAATCTCTCCAAACTGTCCTTGAAGCACATCCCATAAATTAGGCATACACCTGTCAGCAAAGGAGCTCATTGCAGGCAAGTCTTATGCAAATTGGACCTGCTGTTGGCACATTTTCAGAAAGAAACAGATTGGAGTTCTTGCCTGTCATGCTTGTTTCCCCAAAACCAAAAGGACAGGGCAGGACACCTCATGTACACCATGTGTGTAGATTATCTGCTGGGTCTTCCCTATGTGGGATGGGTGTTAGGAAGCACAGCTGTGCAGGAGGTTGGTTGTCCCTGATAGCTCCCTCCCTGTGGGGTTGAGGACTACCCACCCTTTGGATTTTGGGAGGGAGCCAATTATGTCCCACCTGCCAGGGCAGAGAAAGCGAGTGGCCTGGATCACAGTCCCTTCAACAGGCACCTCTCTCCACCAGTAGTGCCCTCTCTCTCAGATGGCTGGTCCATGCCTGGGTGATCTGAGTCCTAATATATCTTTTCTGGAGCACCTCTCCTCTGAGGACAGACTGAGAGTTAGGGTTGTTCAGTCTGGAGAAGAGAAGGCTCTGGGGAGACCTTACTGTGGCCTTCCAGTGTCTGAAGGGGGCCTACAGGAAAGCTGGAGAGGGACTTTTTAGGCTGTCAGGCAGTGATAGGACTAGAGGGAATGAATTAAAACTAGAGATAGGTTGATCCAGATTAGACATTAGGAAGAATTTTTTTCACCATGAGGGTAGTGAGACACTGGAACAGGTTGCCCAGAGAGGTGGTGGAAGCCCCATCCTTGGAAGTTTTTAAGCCCAGGCTGGATGGGGCTCTGAGCAACCTGATCTAGTGGGAGGTGTCCCTGCCATTGTCAGGGGGGTTGGAACTACATGATCTTTAATGTCCCTTCCAACCCTGACAATTCTATGATTCTCTGGTTCTGAAACAACTTCTAGGGGGTCAGGTGCCCTTGTCAGCCCCTTTCTTTTATGGCACCCCAGCTCTGCTGCTCAGGCAAGGTCTATGGAAACTGCCAGCCACCACCTTCAATTTTCTTCCCAACTGTTTTCCATTTCCTTTCCAACTGTCTACTTCTACTGAAAATGGAGCTCCCCACACCTCCAACACAAAAGGCAGAATTGCTCAAGGTAAAAAAATCAAGACTTCACTGGTCATCTCCCTATTTTATGCACTACCAGATGCAAACAACATCTATACCTCTTCCTTATTTTGTGCATATGCAACCTTTTTGTGGCACATTTAGGCAGACTAAGGTCTGAAAGACCTAATAGTGCTGGCCACGTTATGGCCAGACCTCCAGACATGTCTTAGAGGATAAATGCTTTTGCATGGTTCCTCTTTTTGTTTAGCATGCTCCCCTACCTGAGGAAACACACTAATAATAATTGTGGTAAATGCACTGGATGCCTGGGTTATTACTAAGGGAATTGTCTCTGGTGATGAATTCTCTGCTTGTCATTCAGAAGCCTGACTGAGAGAGATCTGTCTCAGAGGATCAAGAAGTCTTGAAGTTGAAGATGAACAGAATATTCAATCTGTTGTAATTGACAGACACAGAAGGGAGTAAAAATATTAAAGATACACACTCTGGTTTTCAGTTCAGAGCAGAGATAACAAAGAACCCAGAGATTATCTCAGATACTATAAGTGCAAGAAAATTTGGCTTCAATATAGAATTTAGGCTTTAATTCATGAGTGCACTTACCTTAGCTTCTCCTATTGATCAGTTCACGTAAACTTTGTACCATGAAAGAATGTATTTTGTGGAACATGGAGGGGGGGCAAATCTGTCAAATGAGCCTTTTTATTATCTGAAACATACATCACAATTTGACAAGACAGCCTGAGTGCTTTGTGGTATATTCGATAGTCACAGAAATCCCTGAGCAGCTTGTTTTAGTTACTAGATTGCTATGTCTTGCCCTTAGAATTTGTTTTCCCCTCTTACAATAACATTCTAAAACTACACTGCTGCCATGTTGCATTGTGTTGACTGGATGCAGACACACAATGTTATTGCTGTGCTTAGTGAGACAAGAAAGAAACCTCCTGGTGTGAAGGATTTTTGTTCACTTCAAAACTGTATTTTGCCCCACTTCCTACCTTAAGCCCAATGTCTGAAATAGTCATTCATCCTGCTGCTCACATGATGTGCATGAACAGCTAAGCCCTGCCTCTCCACATGACATCAGAATACACTTCTGAGACACAGTGCTTATCTCAGCCTACTTGTAGGAATCTATCTCTTCCCTCGAGCCAGGCATGAGGTCCTGCTCACAGCAGTATGAATTATTATGACAGATTCCTTCTCCACCATCCCTTTCCTGAAAAGTTACTCACATGCAGCTTGGTAGGTGCCATGGTGGAATATTACACATCAGGTTATGGATGATGGTGATGAGAGGATGTACTGAAACATGCCAGGCACAACAGACCTTTTTCATAGCTGGAGAGAGGACATATCTGTAATCAGCCTTACCTTGGTGGCGCAGCTGCAGGGATGTTTGTCTCAGAGTCAATATACACAAGTTTTGCCTTCACATTACATATGCCTTTCCAGAGAGACCGAGAAACCACTGCAAGGCTGGGAGGTTTTAAAGGAGAAGAGGCTATGCCTAAGCAAACAGCACACATTGTCAGGGGATATGTGAACCACAGCATTTTCTTTTGGATGGATGGACAAGTACTTGACCTAGATGGTCCTCCTCTGTGTCCCAGGTGGTGGCAGCACCAGCAGGAACTGATGGGCTCTGAGCATCACCCTGAATTGGGCTCCACCTGCTGCTCAAGGACCTCTCTGCTGCCTTGCACAATATTAATTTTTTTCCCTGCGTGGGATTGGCAGTGGGGGGTCCCTTAAGTGTTTCCTGCAGATCCGTTCACCACTGGAGGAAGCATTTTGAACACTGCAAATTACTCTTTCTGTGGCAATCACCCCTATTAAGGCATCATGCTCACAAAACCCTTGACCGCAATACAATTCTTTTGCCTCAATTACAGTATGCTGCACCTAAGGAAGAAGCAAAGCTGCAGTCAGTCCCACAGAAAAAAAGAATAAAAAAATCTTGAACTCCAGTGACAAATTCAATTATTCACGAAGAGAGCCTATTCAGAAATGCTAAAGCACGAGCTCTTCCTGCCAGAGGCGAGGATGATTACCCTTGCAGACTGGTGTCCTCTAAACATTGCTTAAAGAAAGCACTGTTCCCCAGTGGAAAAAGAGATGGAGACTTTGAAGCAGGAATTTCACTGAAGAGTAAACTAACCTTTCAGGTTTGCTTGGCACTCAGCACAGAAACTCCCACCTTGTCATTGTGTTTTGAACTTTGAAAATCGTATTAATGACTGTAGCTGGTGGGCAACTGTGGCCGTGGAACCTCATAAAGGGGTGGATGAGTGAGGGGCACAGGCTAGGGAGGGCAGCATAGCAGGGGACAGGGCACTGAGGTGGCAGTGGGATTCCTACTGTGCTTTTTCAGTGACCTCCTGCTTCCTCCATCTCCCTTTTCCACCTTCAGCTCTCATGCCTCTTTCCTGCTTGCAGCACTGCCTCCTCTTTGTGGGGAGGAGAGAGAAGGGGGGATTCTCACTTTGCTTCATCCTCCCTAATGGCTACATGCACACATCTACATGCTGTGTTGGACATAACACAGCCCTGGTTTCAGCTGGGGTGTTTAAGCAGCATGGCAAGGTGCACACTCTGCCCTCTCAACAGAATTTTTTCCAGCTGAAAGGTGTTTGAAGATATCAACAGACTTTTCGTTCTTACTCCCTCACTGACATCTCAGAGTACAGGAGAAAACCACAAACAACTGAGCCCTGTCTAACCTCCCTGCTCCAGCCCAGTATCCCCTGGCACCAGAGCTGCTCTACCACCTTACCCAGCTGTGCTGCTGATCCTGGTGCTGACACTAGCAGAACTCAAAACAGCCCTTTATACAAAAGTTTTCTTTTCCATTGCATCCTACAAACATTTTTGGGCCATACCCAACTGGATGATGGCTCTTTAATTATGTTTTTTGCTTACCCCACCAGTAAATGATTGCTTTCTTCTTTCTGTAAGCAGGGGACTTTCTTCTGAGTGGCCTTGGATGAAACTACAAGTTAAAATGAATGCATAGGCAAGAGCAACAGCACTTAAAGACTCTCTTCTTGCTATCTGTGGCAGCAAAATCTCTTTGTGACCACTCCGTGTTTACAAAGCTTTTCAGATAAGTCAACAGCATGCCTTTTTGGAAAGCAGGAGAACATAGGGAGTGATCTAGTGCTGAGTTCCTCTGTGTGGCCATTGCTGACTCCCTGTGTTACAAGAAAGGGACTGTAAATGCTGGCAGTAGTCTTTCTAATTAGGTGGCTTAACTTACAGTTCATGTTTCAGAGAAAGAGAGTATACTTTTGGGGATAAATGGGAGGGAATCTGCTCCCTTACCTTCTCTGCCATTCCAGCCACAGGTCCTCGTTGTCTTCTGCTCCCATTTAATGTCATATCTGATCAATGACAGTATATCAGAGTAAGCTGTTGAATGTTGCATTCTGCAAAGTGCAAGTTACCGAAAACGCAGAATAAAAAGCACAACCAATGAACAAAACAAGAGAGATACAAAGCACATTGAACCAATAACTTCACCTGCTCATGTTAGACTACAAGGCTGAGGTTTTCACTGAAGCCTCCCAAAAGGGCCATGTCATCCCCCAGTCACTTTGGCAGGAGCTTCAGAGACAATGCTTGGAGCAGCTTTCGTGAATCACACCAGCGAGAGAGAACAGGAGTATGCTTGAGAAAGGGCTTTTCATAAACACACCTTAATCACGGATTCTTAGAATGGTTTGGGTTGAAAGGGACCTTTAAAGGTCATCTAGTCCAACTGTCTTGCCATGGGCAGAGACATCTTTTAACTAAGTAAGGTTGCTCAGAGCCCTGTCCAACCTAACCTTGAATGTTTCCAGTCATGGGGCATCTACTTCTTCTCTGGCCTACCTGCTCCAGTGTTTCACCACCCCCACTATAAAAAATTTCTTCCTTATATCTAGTATAAATCTACCCTCTTTCAGTTTGAAACCATCACCTCTCATCCTATCTCTACACTGACTGATAGAGTCTCTCCCCATCTTTCCTGTAGGACCCCTTCAAGTACTGGAAGGCCATGATAAGGTCTCCCCAAAGTGTTCCTCTCTCTGGGCTGAACAACCCCAACTGTCTCAGCCTGTCCTCATAGCAGAGGTGTTCCAGACCCCTTCTCATCTCTGTGGCCCTTCTCTGGACTCATTCCAACAGGTTCATGCCTTCCTTGGTCCAAGCTTGTGGAGCTTTCTTGAGGTCTGCATGAAACTTAAAGTTATCAAGACAAGCAACAGACAACTCAGTCAGAAATTAAAAGCTTAGTTTCGCATGCAGAGTGTTGTAAATCTAGATGGGAGATAGGATGTACAGCTCATTATACTCTTCAGACTATAGTTAATGGATTTTGTTCCCTGATTAGTTTAAATTCCTCCATATTATACTGTATGCAAATACCCTCTCACAGACACAGAGCTGCCTGGCCAGAGCTCAACACTTTAATGGTGGTTAAATTCACCACTGAAGAAATACATCAAATAGAAAAGATTAAAAGTGTGAAAGTTACCTTCAGATATAGGAGCAGTGACAATCTGAGGGCAACAGCTGCCTTTTCAATTATTAAAAAATCAACCATTTACAGCAATAAAAGGCCAAGTTACCATGACATTGAAAAGCATAACTTGGATTTTTTTTGTTTTTAACAATACTTTGAAAGCATCACATGTTTAATGAGTTTGTTTGCACAAAGTATCTTTGCAGCTGTATAAATAATTTCCATGCTATCAGCATGTCAGAAGCAACCAAAGGAAAGTGAGATATTTCTCCCATCACATGTGCCATCTATTAAATTGTCCACTACACCCTAATTTCATGACTCTTTAGAAAAGGTGAAGTACAAGCAAGAAAAGCAAAGACAAGGTCATTTTTCATGTTGAACCTGACTCTGAAGAGAAGAAATTCTACCTCAGTGGAGCCTGCTTATACTCACGAAGTGCTTTAGCTTGGAGCCTTGCAAAGAGGACACCTTGAACAGGTCCTAGAAAGAGAGGTACACCTCCAGAAGGCAATGTAGACCTTATACAAGGGCAGCATAGGGAGAGTGCATTCCTAAATCTGGATATCTCCATAGAGTTTACAGCCTGCAGTTAGATGGGATAAACACAGAACAGGAGTGGCTAGAAGGTAAAATGAAGAATAAGAAACTTCTGAGATATTTCTGCATAATAATATTTTCCAGACTGTAAGAAGAATAGCATTAACCTACTTCAGATGTGGATCCTTCTGGTTCACTCTGAACTCAAAGGCATAATATGAACCTGCCCTAAGGAGCCTGCAAGGACTTGGTAATTCAGCAACGTGTGCTGAACACCAATCTCCTTCCAGAGAACTCTTGGCTAAGTAACTGAAGAAAAGGATGGGGAATTAAGATATTTTTCAACAGATAACACCTCTTTCAGCATTCAATAGGAGTTCCTAAAGTTTCAACCACCACTAAAATTAAGAAAGATTTCTAGATTTTGATTAGTTTGCAAGGGTCACTGCCTATATACAAGAGATGTTTGGTTTCCAGCTGAGTTTGTCACCTCCTGAAGCAATACTAGGAAGGGCCTGAACTTCTGCTTCTTGTTTCAGTGAATATTTTATCCCAGACAGTGGAGATTTGAAAGAGCCCCTGATCACACACTTGTTGTCCAAAGTTGAAGAGTGACAATCACATCATGAAAATCATTCCCAAGTGTCATCTGGACTGGAGTTCTGGTTGTGAATCAAGAGTAGGTTGGTAGTTACCTTCAGCCCTCTTCCCAGTTCGACTTCTTGTCCTAGATACTATTTCCGTCCCAGTCACTGATGTATGACCTACCTGTTCTTGGGACCCTGCTTGTGACCGTTCGACACACAGGCACCACTTGACTGAACACTGCTCTTCCTTCTGCCTGAAATGAGGTTATGCTTTACTTCTCAACAGCTGATTAAACTCAGCAATGCTGCTAATGGCATTGAAATCATTTGAGACCTCTATGAGAGCAGTTAACTCCTATTTTGCATGATTGCCTCCATTTTCAAAATGAATATACATCGGCTCAGTGGGTTTAAGGGCCTAGCCAGAGCACTGCCCAAGTCGGTGGGTGGCACCTGGGCATTTCCAGATTGTATGTCCCAAAAAAAGCACCACTTTGTATACAAGAGAAGACACTTGTGTCCCCCAAGTCTTGTTTCCCAAAAGGCTGAAGCCAGCTTCTGCCCCCTGGAAAATCAATGATTCAGTAAATTAATTTCAGCCTGTTACTGTAATTGGATTTTTTTTAAAAAAGAAGGATCTTGCAAGACTTTCCTTAAAATCAGTAAACTGGAGAATTGAATTGTGACTGAGCACAAATCAAATACTTCTAATGTTACTTGACATTTTAATTGCAAATAAGGAAAAATCTCTCATTACAGAACTGAACCAAGTTGGCTTGTTGTGAATCAGACTCTCCAGAGGACACTCCCCTCCCCTACCCCCTGCTCAGCTACACAGCAGCTGAAGCAGCAAACATCATGCAAACTAAGGTAGCTGTAGCCATTACCAGTTATCCTTTCTCCCTTCAAAATTGCACTGACTCACACAGTGTATTTCTCTAACAGATGCTACCATGCAGTGAAGAGCTTGTCAAGCAGAAAAAAAAAAAGGCCACCATAGAGATGCATGAAAAATCAAGTTTAGAAGTGCCATGGATCTGTTTGCAGAAGGCTGGATAAAAGTAATTTCAGGCTCATTTCAGTGATTTACCTGAATACGCCAGAGACATATCTGGCTTACAGTGCTTCTGGAAAGTATTGGCTGTGGTCTTTCAGGATGCAAAAGAAAGTACCAGGGCTGGGAATCAGTTCAGCTGACCAGCTACTCAGAGTACAGGTACAATTTAAGAAGTTTGATTTAATATCTTGTTCTACCAGCAATGCTCATGGCTAAATGGGATATAAAACTAATCTATCCTTATTAGATTTGTGCTGTAATCTCATATCACCCTCAGATATTGGACTTCACTGGCAGGCTGTTGCCTGCTTTGTACTGGCTCTGATTCCTAGGAAGCTGCAGGGGGCCAAGGTAGATAATGAAAGAAATGAAAGTTCAAAGAAAATTCATATATAGTTCACTGATTTGAACAGTAGAAACACTTAACAACCCATATATGAAACGAAAAGGGAAAGAAGCAGCCTATGAACGTAGCGTGTTCACACAGAAGAAACGTTTTATTATACCAATGTGGATGCTGCCTGTGTGTGAAGACACACATAAATGTATTCCTTTGAATCCTAGGGAAGATTGTCCACTCTTCCTGAACAGAAAAAGTACATGCCCAGCTTTATGGGATCAGCACCTACATCACACACTAGCTGCCCACAAGAAAGAACTAGGATTTTTTTCAAGGAAGTAATCTGCTGTTTCAAAATGGATGAAATACAGAAAACAGCAAATATATTAGTTATCTTATGCTTAGAATTGTCATCTATAAAAAATATTGATGAAAAAATAGCTTAGGTGCAGTTAGTCTGCCTTTGGTACAAAATGAAGAATTAGGTCTCCTGACAGGCTCTTCAATTGGGTAGTTCCTCTGGAGAGGAGGTCTCCAGACCTAGGAGACTGTTGCCTCTGTTAGACCTCTCCCATCATCTCTCAAAAGGCATGCATGACCTCTGTTTTTGTTTTGTTATTTAAACTCCTCACACCAATTTTCAGAAAAAAACTTCACCATCATCATCTATACAAAAACACACAAGTTCCCTGATAACAACAACAGGTTTTTCATAGGACCTAAAGCATATCTAAGAGCTCAACATTCACTGGTTTACATTTTCTAGGAAGCTGGATTTAGCAACCCACATTTAAACACCTCAAAGAAGCCTATATTTTTTTTCCTGGTTCCTCATGCCGTGTACTTTCTCTTTGGGAAACTGCCAAAGTCTGCTTCAGGAGCTTGTTATTTTACTCCAAGAGACCAAAATCAATCAATCAATCCACGGCTTGGCAGCACTGGAACAGAAGATTAGGACTCTCAAAGCAGATTACAAACACAATCCCCTCAATTAATTTCTCTGGGTTGGACTAGAGGTGGTTAGATCCTCGTTAAGTCAATTATTAACACAGATGGTCAATGTGCATGTTTTTTATGACAAATCTTATTAATTTCATGTGCAAAGCAGTAAACCCAGAGAAAGGCTAAGAAGCAGGGCTGCTGCCCTGCCTCACAGGCCACTGGGAACAAACTGCATGGAATATATTTGGTCCTCACCATGTGCAGCCAGCCATTCCCTTTGCCCAGCAATGCCAAGGCCTTTCTCAGCCCACTTGATTTTCAGGCTTTTGAGACCCTGCACCCTACCCGTCCTCCCTGAGATACATTTTTAGAGACATCACTAATGGAGAGGGCTCTGAATTATGCAGCTGATGGTGCCTGTGTGTTTGTTTGTTTTTGGTTTGTTTGTTTTTGGTTTGTTTTTTTTTAAAGCTAGTAGTTTGCACACCAGGGCCAGCACTCTCACTTTGGAGCAGTGAGAAAGGCTGGGTAGGGCACATCTAACATCACTTCACAGAGAAAGTCTCCTGCAGCTCTCACAAGAGAAAGATCAACAGGCACCCACAGTCCCTCCTCTTTGCACGAAGCATCAGCTGAAGGAAACACTTTGTGTTTGTATAGTTTAATACATAACTATATAACTCAGTCAATTTTAAGTGCCCCGTTTGCTGGGCTTGAAAAAGCTTGCTAGCACACATGCATTTTTTTTGCCGCTTCAAAGCAGGCACCAAAAATTTGCACTAAAATTGCTCTGACAACTGAGCTCTGATACAGTTTTACTTCCAATACGCTCATCATCCTCAGAATACCCTTCCATAATAGCCTGTTGCATTTTTAGTAACTGAACATCATCTGCCTTCTTCCAGATTTTTTCAGGATTTAGCTTTAAAATGATATCAGCTAGAGTTTGTTTTGCTACAGAAAACAGTTGTCAAGAGGATGGAAGCAAAGTATGCAAGTCACACTTTTGGGTCTCAGACCCCACACACGAAGGCTAGTTTCCCCTGCTGATCCATGTCATACTTATGGGGCAGCTTCTTCATGTGAGTTAGGGGTTCAACCTCTATTTGAAAAATGAAGGCATTCAAGGCTCTGACAAGGGGGAAAACAACCCAATCCCTTAACACTGAGAATAGATTGAATTCCTCTACAGGACTTCAAAGGAAAAAAGCTGAACTCTGCCCCAGAAAACTGAAATTAGTTTAAAAACATCCTGTTCTATGACACAGCACTATATCCATGCTCCTTGATTGGCAATAATTTACTAAATCTCCTTCCTGCCTGAAAAACATTTAAGGGTGTCTAAATGAGCAGCAGCACTGGCAGGCAGTACCCTGCACTGTCCCATTGAGTAATTAAAATGGTGCCAGGCAAATGTCTGATTTAACCTTTTGTCAGGCTCCTGTAGTGCCCATAGTACATCACATCATACAAGATCCTAGCAGTACTGATGACCTCCAGCAAATGAGACCAAAATAGTTCCCATGTGAAAGGCCAACAGATGGACTGGCTCTGGTGGCCAATGTGCTTGGCACAGCTTGACGAGTGACTTGCTCTCAGCAGGGAAGACAGCACGTCATCAAGACCCACCAGTGAAATATGTGACTGGCTAGGAGTGGTGACAGCATAAGGCGGAAACTGATTCTTGCATTCATCCGTCTGGATAAATATTTGTTGCTGTTATGTGTGCTTATCAGTGGGAATACACAATTAAAACATTTCTAATTTGCGGCACTTTCAAATGCATTCAAGTCAGGCTCCCTTCTCCAGGGAATAAATGGAATTTATAAATCCTCAATCTTTTTCTACCTACAAGTATTATTGCAGGTGAAAAATCAGAGTATTTGTACTTTAGCAGCCTGTTAGGTGCATGGTGCCATTTGATGAAGAATCAGATGTACATCTTTAACCTCAAGTCAAGCTCATCTTCCCAATGATTATGTAATTGATATGGGTTGACAATGGAAAAAGACAATAACCACTTCTTGTGAAAAGGTAATCTATCTCTTTCATCTTTTCTGTCTCTGGCTCTGTGTCAGCACCTTTTTGGTCTGCTCAACATTGCAGCTTAACAGGATTCAGCATCTCATGTGTATGACCAGGGTTCTTACCTTGTAGTATTGACAGCTACCAGTGGTAAAGTTTTCTTTCTTACACATTTTTCTTCTTCTTTCTTTATAAAGGCTAAGGTAGCACTAGCCAGGCCAGAAAAGCAGGATACCTAATTACTGGAGCTGTGCAACCGAAATGATGGAGTTTGTTAAGACTACAACCAAGATAAGAAGCTGCCTAATAAACAAGCAAACAGGGTGCCTATAGTTTGTCAGAGGAATAATCGAAGCCTGGGTAAGACACTTGGGGTACTTTAAGACAAGACTGTGCAGACTTGGAGAAGTCCAATTACAGCATCTCAATTTATACTGAATAAATTGAAGACAGGACAGATAGTGAACAGATCTGGAATGAAAGCTGAGCACTTGGCAGAAGGCAGTGATTGACAAGGAAATGCACAGCTCCCTCTGTAAAGAACTTATTTAATTTATTTAATTTATACAAAAATAGAGCCCAACTCCAGCCTTCAGAAAAGGATTTCTACAGTGCTGGACCCCACCAGGTGCAGTGTTGCATTTGCAACTTTTCAGCCATTCTACTTGAAAAAAGAAAGTTGGAAATGACAAATACAATACTTGAATAAGATTTGTGCTTAAAGACAGATGAGTACATTAGGATTCCTGGGTGAGGAATAGGAGAAGGCAGAAGGGGCAAGGACAACCTGCTGAGCACTCATTATGAGTATCTGGTGATTTAAAGCAGCCAGCCTTAGCAGAGCTCATCAAACTGCCACCATGCTGGTAATGACTGGTGGGAGAGGTGGCTCCTGGGGAGAAAGCAGCAGCCGTGGCTGCATATCAGTGCTTGGAAAGTCGAGCACAGCTCTCTGACAAACACGGTTTGAAACATTCATAACTAAAGAAGTGGTACAGTCATGAAGACCTCATCCATGTTAATTTCCATCATGGCTTTCCAAAAACATGTAGACTGTGCCACCCATTTTTTTCCTAACATAAAAAGCAATATGGGAAAATGGAATTATATAAAAAAATAATTCTTCCATTTTATCACATGAGCCCTAGTGGTACAGAAAAAGAGAGTACAGCTCTCAGGTTGCTCATGCTGAAACCAAAATGCCTCACCTCCGTTCCCCACATGCTGTTACACCTACAGAGCTGATCCTGGGATATCAGCACTGGATGCATCAAACCCCTGAATACCTAAGACAAAGATGGGGGGAAAATCATGACCCCAGTCACTGTGCCCTATGAAGGGACACAGCCAGCCTTCATCTGAGCCCCCAACAACTCCACGGTTGCTCCTCAGCTTTATCGGGTTTGCAACTACCCTTGAATTTCCTCCTCCGCCCCTTTCAGCTAAGGTGCAGAAAGCTGCTGCCTGTAACATTATGTTACCACATTCCAGACCATTAGCTGCTCAAGGAAATAAACCATTTGGAGGTCCAATAGATCACCTGAGGCCAAGCTCAACTGAACCCACATGGCTCCGCTTGTTCCCCAGTCAAGGCAGCCATGACACAGGTACCCTTCCAGCTCTCCTCTTTGTAATGTGTCTCAGTGAGATGCTACTGTGCAAGACAAGCATTTCTGAAGGTTAAGCATTTTTGCAGTTGCTGATGCCATTCCTCCACAATTAAAGGCAAGTGTCTCAGAAGAACTTGAATCCTTGTTTGCCACCAAGACAACTACACTTCTTGGAATGATAGGCTTAAATCTTTTAACAGAATTTACATTACTGTACATCTGCAATTTTTGGCATTTCCAGAGGTATAGCAATTGTTATGCTCTGGGTGAAACAGCATAAGACAAAACCTCCCATAAATCAGAAATATTTTAATTCAGAAAAGGTAGAGTCATTAATAACAGAAATACTGTAATTCAAGCTAATTAGATTTTTATGAAATGTTTTCAGGGAAAAAGAAACAGGGCTGTGTCACACCCCAAGCCATTAACATTCAAGGATTTCTCTTTAAAATAGAGACTTGGCATAGGAATATTTTGCCAGGCAGTAGCTTGTTCCGTCACCTTAGCAGGGCCATCAGCTGGCCATTCTCATATTTTTGTTCACAGTTAGTGGTATTGTCCAAGCATCGCCCTCTGCGGGGCCAGGCTGGGATGAGCTGCCACAATTTAATTTCTCCCATTAATTTATTTGGACTCTCCTTGTCCCATACTGCTTTGAAAGCCAGTGGATATTTCACTGCTGGTTACCTTACAGCAACCTTCTACCATTTTCAAAACTCTCCATCTTCTGTCTTTGGTGTTTGCTATGGAGGTCTGGGGAGTAATTTGTAGAAATCGGATTTTTAGTTATTATTGCTGGTTCTTTACAAAGATGGTTTTGCTGTTCTGTTCCTCAAAGCTAAGATTTTTTAGTACGGGAAGCTTGTTTGCAGGTTCAGTCTTTGCAGAGAACTTACAAAAAAATCAGCTTATTAGCCACAGCTCCATCTATGCCCATCCCAGGGAGAACAGATGCTCCTGAATGACATGTACTGACCTGGGTTATTTTATTCCCAGTTGTTACATTTCCAAGCAATATTCTCAAACCAAAATCTTCAGAAGATAAATCTAACAAAAACTCCACCTCCTCAGTGCTTTGCAGAGAGTTATCTCCAGACTCTCAGCTCACCAAGGGATACCAAGGCAGTCAGGCAACCCCATCAATGCCTGCTGCCCTATCCACAGTGACACCCAAACACATAGTGCCTGTTGTCAGGTCACCCCAAAAAAACTATCCACCTGAAAGCCAAAGGCAGCAGGAGGGAGAGCCAGCACAGGTTGCCAGTGCTGCAGCCCACTTGCAGCCTTGTGCCTCTGTGAGCCACACGCTTGTCTGGAAATGGAGAGCCAGCAGCAGAGCTCTGCTCCTCACCACCCACCTTGCTGCACGCACAGTCAGTAAGGTGTGTCAAATGGGGAGAAAAAGGGTCAAACCAAGTGCCCACTTCCATCCTATTAAAACCCATCAGCATCCTCTTGCTGACTCTGGTTGTCAGCAACAGGGACTACAGATCTAAAAACAAAAAGATAAAAAAATCACGGATGGCATTTGAAACTGGGGCGTTTCCCTGAGCCAGCCAGCAGTATTGCAGTGGGGGTGGTTATACAGGGGCAGCAGTGGGGATGGAGCAGGAGCATGGGCACCCAGAATCCCCATGGGCACCAGCGGAGGCATGGTTGGTGAAGCATGCTGCTGGCACTGTGAGGTGGAACAAACAAAACCAACACTCACACATAAATAACCTCTTTGAAAACATGCCAGCAATTTCTTTGCACACATACCAAAAAAAATCAAAGCATGCCTTACAGGAAAACCATTCCTCAACCTTCCCTCAATGCTGACCTGCGTGCCTAGCACAGACTGTCTCAAAGTTTAGGTTTCCTGGTGCCTGTGGTTTTTCAATCACAGGGTTTGAGCACTATCAAGCTTTGTCTGGGGCTTTGTTCAGAAAAGGTATCTGTGACCTGCAGCAGAAGTTGTTTTCTCCTTTCCAGTTTATCTGGTTATTGGCAAGCTCCATCTCAGCACATCAGTTAATTATTTTCTTCCTGCTTGTCATTTAGCAGTCACCTCTGCTGGTTCAATAAACCTAGTGACAGCACATTTTCAAGCGGGTTTAAAATTCAAATTGACTCAAATTATCCTGAGGTAATTTACCCATAAGCTGCCAAGGTAAAGGCATTAGCCTGTCCAGGCATCACTGAAGCTAAGAGACAAAGAAAGCTACCTTGAGAAAATGAGAACAAGTTCCTCGGTGCTCACGCCTTGATTTGCTTTTAGTCCAACAGTTCACCTTAAAGCACACAATGAGCAGAATATCACCAGTCACTGCCTCCTAATGCATTTTTCAATGTATTTGATTTTAATATCAGAATATAACAATTTCCATAATAGGCGAAACACAAGGGTTTCCGTGGGACATTGGTAAATTTTGTCTTTTATATTTGCTCTGTGCTTTGCTTTGGTGGTACAATACGCTTAGATACCATTATCATAAATTCAATTGTTTGCAAATTCTCTCTCAGTTTTCCATCCTCTGGCAATAAAGCTACATTTAGAAAGGGATGTCTTTAGCAATTGCTTGCCATCCTTTTATTGATGGATTCTCTGAACATCTCACTGCACTTTTGTTCTATTATCCATTTAATGGTTTTTCATTTCCTCCAACATAGACAGCCCAAGGAGTGTTTTACCACAATACACGCCACTTCCATTCTCCACTTGTGGTGGCCTGGGGGGGTTTAGGGGAAAGAGTGGGGATTTTTTACAATTATTCATTTTTTTTCATTTTAATATTTAAAATGAAATTTACATTTATATGCTAGATCTTTGGTGATTTGAAAAATCTTTTTCCTTATTTCTTCTCCTTAGAATATAGGGATTATTCATTGAAATTTACATTTAAAATTCTGCTAACATAAGTGGTGACTGTTTAAAACATCCGATTTGTATCACAAAGAACTTAAACTGAATAATTTATTTTGACAATTATTTCAACCAGATTTGTTTACTAGATTTACCCAAATACATCGCTATTGCTGGTAAAATTCTGTGATAGATACCTAATGAATTATCACTATTTACTGATTATGTCAATGTCTCTCATTTCTTCTGGGTGCCCAGGTAGAATGTGCCTCAAACAAGAAGGTGCAGCTATTTCTTAGAAACATGGTGGTCTACAAAAGTGAGATCTGCAAGGAAAAGGAATGTCTTTCACAAAATCAGTTACAACTGTAAACAAAAACAAGAGCCAGACACATTGTTGGGCACATGAGTCTTTTGGTATGGAGTATAGGAGGCTACAAACAGTTTTAAACGTGATACACAAAACTTCTAAAACCACAATTACAGTGGACAGACTTCAATTTCATTATTTTTAAGTTATATATTTTATTAAGCCAAATTCTTCTGTTGTTTAATAACCACAGTCTAGTATAACAATTTCTAGAGAAGTAGCATCTGCTTGCTTTATGGTTTCAAAAAAATCCCACATTTTGAAGGTCCCATTTCCATTCATAAAACCATTTAATGTCTATCTACACAAGTATCAACAAGGCCATGACAGCAAAGACATCTTACTACTGTTTTGATGGTCCTGCATGGAGATGGCATTGCAATATTTAGAGAAACTGCATTTGTTTTCCATTTTGTATGAAGCAGAATGTGTGTTTCTTCAGGAAGCTCCATTCACCCATGGTATTCCATGAACTACTGTGTAATCAACAGCAATATACAAATTATTCAAGGCATTTTTTTTAGGATAAACCTCTCTTATTAAACGCGGTTTGAGGAAGCTATTTTTTCATCCTAATGAGGTGTTGTGTACAGAGATTAGCTTCCAAAATCTCAAATGGCTGAGATTTCCATTCAGGTCCATGGGAAGCTCAGGCACATGAGAATGGTGCCATCAGTCTCTGAGGGACATATGCAATGGAGCTTGCTATTGGCAGGTTTCCACCACACAGGGTATAGAGAAAAGTGAGACGTTGTCCAAAATGTTTAGCATAGCACACAAAATACTGTGAAAACAAGTATGAATTAAATCTGATACAGTGAAGAAGTACAATGAAATAACCTAATATTAAAAAAAAAAAAAAAAAAAAACTTAAAAAAAAAGATGATTAAGTATCATCTTAAGGTTAAATAATCACCAGTCAATAATGATTTAATTTTTGATTAAAAAATATCCAAATGGTTGAAATTAGAAGCAGCCATCAAAATAAATCTCCTACTGCAGATATTTGCCTGTCTTGTTTGAAGGGTTTTTGTCATTGAAACATAAAGCCAAGGCACATGCTAGATGTCTTCTTCAAAAGTTTTCATAAAAAATAGCTGAAAGCTGAATAATTCTCCATAGCATTGTGGCTGAAGGAAAAAACAAAACAAACAAACAAACAAACAAAAAGTAAAACCCCACCAACCTCAAGAAATACTTACATGATAAGGAGAAGTAAACCAACAGAATTAGAAAACGAACGAACAAACTAAATATCTCTCACTGTTTTTTCTTAACTCACAACAAAACGTCCTCCCATTTCGTAAGTTTCAGTGGGGCTGTGTGACAGCATCCTTGGGGCCTCAGGGGCTGCTGCATGTGTTTAGCAGTGGGACCAGCTAGGCACACCTGGGCCAGTGGTCCTGATGCCTCTTGCTCAGAGTAGTTACAGATGATCTGAAAGTACTGCTAAAAAGGCAAACGTAATCTTACTAGCAAATGGCAGGTTGATAGTACAACTTGACTGGGCTGAAGTCAACTGCCTGTTCTCTGGGTTTTATTAACAACATAAAAAATGTCTGTTATTATTTGCCATGGGGACCAAACTATGTTTTCTTAAAAGACATGGGCATTTTGCTGTTTAGAAGATGAGTTCATTTACAGGATAGTCCTGCAGGACACAGACCGCTTCATCCCACCTTAGCCTCAAACTGCACAAACTGACTGAAACACAAGAAACTGAATAACCTTTCAAAGGGTGAGATTGGACTTCAGTGGGATCAGAAGTTTTTGTTTGACCACGGAGAAACCATTTCAGTTTCTTTTCACTGTTCTGCAACTGAGAAAATCATCACCTTGTCAGGAATTTACAGGTCATTTCATTCACACAACAAATGAAAAAAAACAAACCCAGAAAGCACGATCTCTTTGTTTGAACTCAATCATTTATTCTGCTCAATACCATTCCAGGCTGAAATTAAATATTTTCCTCTTCTCCACCTAAATAAAATGTGATCCAACATATTATACACTTCTAATCTATTTTGGCCAGCTACATTTTTATGCTGATAAGGGGAAATTAATTTAGCCATATATGCACAGGAATATCATCACATTGTGCATGGAAGATAAAATCTCACAAGTCATTTGGCTCGTGAATGTAGCTTCCAGGAGGATGTTCATTTCCAATTACATTTTTCCCCAACAGATTCTTAATTTGCCTTGTTCTATATGGTTTCCAGTTATCATTTTGTACAGCAATAAAAATCAGTGAAGCGGCAAAAGCTTACAGGCCTATGCCTAGATTTGATTTATATAATGGATGGCACAATATCATTGGTCTGCATAATTGAAATTCTTTCAGCTCTCACTGTTTACAATGTGGTTGTAAAGTGCATTATGTATTTATTGATAAACAATCATTTTATTTGCAATAGTGCTGGAAAAATAAATGTGTTTCCTTCATTTTCTTGTTCTATGTATGCTTTATATGTATGAAGCTTGCAGAGCTCTCTAGAGCCTGTTTATTCCTATCATCTTCTGCCTTAAAGTAGTCTGATACTCCTTATAAAGTACAATGGGATGAAAAAAAGTCTATGGCAAAGAGTCAAAATTTTAAGACTTGAAGTTGCACTCATCTATATGTAAAAAAATCTGAGTAATGACTAAATTCAGCAGCTGACCCAAGCTTGTCTCAGATACCCTGAGTTCTGCCACAGCAGGAAAGCTGCAGCTCCAACTACCTTCCTGAAGTTCAATTTTCCCCTAATCAGGAGAAAAAAAAAAAAAAAAAAAAAAAAAAAAATCAAAATGTTATTTTCTGAAACGTCTCCTGTAAGGACTGTTTTAAAGAAAACAGAATACTCACTCAAAAAGTCTTAACTGTCTCACACAAATGTAATCAGGTGTCTTAATCCTACTGTCAGGAAAAATTTCATGCATTTTTTTTTTTTTGGAAATGTTGTGTGCTATATTTATATCTCTGAAGGCATCATTTTCCAGTCCTGTGTTCCTCTTTATTTTCCCCTTTTCCTCATGGTGCAATTAAGCAAAATTATATTTTCCATAAAGGCTGTATCAGTTCTGGTGAGGGTCACTAGACTAACAGCTTTGAAGTAAAGGAAGTTTAATACACCCTACAAGAAACCAGAAGAAAAGCAGTAACATGTTTTTATTCTAACCCTGAATGAACCACTTCTGAAGACTGGTCAGAATAAACACAGTCTCGAGGGTCTGCTCCAGTTCATGACACCTCTCTGGGAGTGCTTGCAGGGATCAATAGAATTTCCTGTACAATGAGAATTCAATAATGTGTCCCTTTCTGTAAGGGATGCGCCTGTCTCAAAAAAACCTTTCACACTGGCCAAATCTTAGTCACCAAAAGGTTACCGCTTTAATTTACATCTGGGTTGTACTGAGTGCATTTCAAGTCCTGTTTTCAAAAATGTGGCGTTTTACTGCAACAGAACCTGGATTTACCATATAAAGGTTTCACTAGATTTTACTCTATGGTGAAAAAGCCAAACAATTTACTGTATTTTGTTCCATGGCTTCAAATGGAGGTGTTTTGGAACATTTCAGGTCAGGATTTAGACTTGGCAATCACCTACACTGTCCTCACCTCGGTATCTGCAACCACATCTCCCGACCTATTCTCAATAAATGACAAAAATGGGAATTAATACCATTGGTGCCTAGAAACAGTGTTGAAACATTCTGCAAGGATCATGTGTAGAAAGTCACATTGTTTACTGCTTATATGAGTTTCTTGCAGGGAGGAGAGGCATTGATGAGGGGAGACTTCCCTCTCCATAGCAACTAAACTCACTTTTCAAAAGCATTGACTAAAGCATTGAACACCAACATGTGCCTTTACAGCAAAGTGTTTGCAGTGCTAGAGGCACGTTCTCTTTTTTCTGCTTCTTGGTGAGGAAAAAAAAAAAAAAAGGAAAAAAAAAGAGGCACAAAATCCATTCTTTAAGATTTCCCCTTCAACAGCAAAGTCTACATAATGACTCTGTTATCCTGCTATTTATATCTGGAAATGTTCTGCCTGTAAATGCAAGGCAGGTGCCTTTATGAGTTATTGCAGTCTGGTATCTCTTGACATCTTCTGACCAAACCTCCTCTCCTTCTAGCAATCTAGAGGATTGATTTATGGTGTTCAAAAGCCTTTCCTGACATATATAGAGTCATTGGTATTGGCACACAGTGCTATTTCAAATGGACCTCACTGTTTTTGCTCTTTTAAATGTACCTGGCTATTGGATTTATCATCCCCTATGAGTTCGCTTCAGCTGCTATGCTCATAAGTGTACATGGACTATGCTACTTGCTTATTTACCTTTTTTTTTGTGCTATTGAATAAAAGATTTACGAGGTACGCAGGAGACTGAATGGTACAGCACAGTACCACAGCACTATTTTTAGGTATCAGGTCACTCTTGTGGGGTTTCCTTTTTTTTTGTGGTATTTGACTTCAGGAAGCTGGCCTCAGGTCTTCCTCTCCGTGCCATCAGTGATGCTCTGAGGACAAGGAAAGTCCCAGGGCCTCTGAGAGCTGGGTGCCAAAAGCAGAAAGCCCCAAGAGAAGGAAACCTCAAGAATAAGCTGTACTGAAAGCAGCTCAGGTGAGGAGCCACCTCACACCCCTTGGTCACAGTGTTTATGACAGAGGGAGCTGCAGGGTGAGCAAGATGAGGAAACCAAAAATATGTCAGGGAGCAGTTTTCAGAGGCATAGGTGTGCTCTGAAGGTTCATCTCAGAGTGGCAAGATGTCACCAGCTCAAGTGAGAAACTATAGGCTTGCTCCACTGTGACTGGAGTTGTGCTCCTGTTGAGTTTGGTCTATTTTTTTTTGCTAGCTAATGAATTCTGGAGAAAAATGATTCCTTATTCACCCATCTCACTCACAAATGGGGGGAAAAAAAGAAACTAATTTTGCTTCACATAAAGAAAACTCTACATTTAGGATGGTTTTAAAAACTAGAAGAAGATGGATCTTGAAGGAGTATATGGTAATGCCCTTTTTCACATATTGAAAAGTAACATTTCATTGTACAAATATTTTCCTTTGTCAGATTAAACTAAAAGCTGAGTTTCTCAATTACTTTGGTCATCTTTAAATTACTTGGACTATTCGAACATTCATTTGAAACTTCCTGTGAATATTTTGCTAAAATTTAAAGACATTAAAAAAAACCCACAACTTTTTCTTCTTGTACTTCCCATGTGCTGAAGTCTATTTCCCTTTCATATAATATATTTGATTTTCTCTTTTGAACCCTTACATTTTGTATGTGATAGCTTCATTTACAAATGTGTACATGAGCAACTATCTGTGATTTTTGTCTCAAGGAAAATAATAGGAGACCACATACTTAGTGCACTGTAAAAAGAGCACAGAAAAAGATAGGACAACCAGTAGTGAATACACAACCTGGAAGGGACATATTTGAATGTTCAGAACTTAAAGAGACACCTGGGACTGGGGATTTTTTTTTTTTTTTTCTAGCACTTGCTCTTCTTCAGACCTATAAAATACAAATAATATTTTATAGTTAGGATTCAAATTTATAGCATGTAGATATATTAGTGCTTACCTTTCCTTCCCCTTCTTAACTACCAAACTTTGTTTCTTGTAATACAAAATAATCTATAAAAGGTTTACCAAATTCTAAAGAAGTATTGGGAGAAATGTAAAATTCTCCCTCCCTACCTCCAAAGAATTAAAAAAACCTCACAACATTCATTGATTCTGCCTGAGACTAACATAAAATCTCTTCTGGAAATTCAAGGACATTACAGATTTATATAATTTAGCATGCAGTTCTCAAGACACTCTAGCATGTACTAAAAAGTAAAAAATCCTACTTTCAATAATATGCCATAGTAAATAAGCAACCTGAACTTGACAAAAGACATGCTGCAGAGAAACATCATCGACATTTTATTGTAAAAGTTTTTACGCCCTTTTAGAAACGTCTCTTTAGGGGAAAAAAAAAAAATAGTTACACACAAGAATTATTAAAACCCAGTGGGCAGGCTTCTCTCTATTAAGTCAGTGGTTTGCTTACTATTTACAGGACTTCACCTAAAGCAAGAATCTGTCTTTTATAGGCCATTTATTTACAAACTAAGATGGAAGAGATGAACATAATAAAACCCTTTAGTAGCATTATAACCAAAAGTATGAGACTTCCTCCCCTTCCCTGCAACAATGCTGACTGAACGTGCTCTCCAGATACAAGACAGTCATGATCTAGGTGTACTTCATCAAAGATGATGACAGTCATAAGTCAACATGGGTTTATGAAGGGCAGGTCCTGTTTAACAAACCTGATCTCCTTCTATGACAGGGTGACCCCCTTGTTGCATGAAGGCAAGGCTGTGGATATTGTCTGTCTTGACTTCAGCAAGGCATTTGACACCGTTTCCCGTGAAAAACTGGTTAGATGGACAAGTCCAAAGAGTCGTGGTCAATGGAGTTAAATCCAGTTGGCTGCCCGCCATGAGTGCTGTCCCCCAGTTCTCAGTACTGGGGCCACTCCTGTTTTGACATCTTCATCAATGGTTTGGATGAGGGGATAGAGTGCAGCCTTGGTAAATTTGCAGATGACACCAAGCTAGGTGGAAGTGTCCATCTGCTTGAGAGTAGGGAAGCTCTACAAAGGGATCTGGATAGGCTGGGTCGCTGGGCCAAGGCCAATTTCATGAGTTCCAATAAGGCCAAAGGCCGGGTCCTGCACGTGGGCCACAACAGTGCCCAGCAGTGCTACAGGCTCAGGGAGGAGTGGCTGGAGAGCTGACAGGCAGAGAAGGACCGAGGAGTGTTGACTGACAGCCGCCTGAACAGGAGCCAGCAGTGTGCCCAGGTGGCCAAGAAGGCCAATGGCATCCTGGCCTGTACCAGGAATAGCGTGGTCAGCAGGAGCAGGGGGGTGATCGTTCCTCTGTACTCGACTTTGGTGAGGCTGCACCTCAAATACTGTGTCCAGTTTTGGGCCCCTCTCTACAAGAAGGACATTGAGATGTTGGAGAGGGTAGAGGTGTGCTATAAAGCAAGTAAAGGGTTTGTAGCATGTATCTTATGAGGAAAGGCTGAAGGATCTGGGTCTGTTTAGCTTTGAGAAAAGAAGGCTGAGAAGAGACCTTATTGCCCTCTACAGCTACCTGAAGGGAAGCTGTAGTGAGGGGGGTGTGGGTCTGTTCTCCCTGATGACAAGGGGTAGAACAAGAGGAAATGGCCTGAAGTTGAACCAGGGGAGGTTCAGGCTGGATGTTAGGAAGCATTTCTTTACAGAAAGGGTTGTCAGGCATTGGAATGGCCTGCCCAGGGAGGTGGTGGAGTCACCATCCCTGGAGGTGTTTAAGAGGTGGTTGGATGTTGTGCTTAGGGACATGGTCGCGTGGTTTTTGATAGGGCTAGGAAGAAGTTTGGACTTGATGATCTTGAAGGTCTCTTCCAGACAAAACTATTCTAAGATTCTATGATTCTAAGCAACTAGGTTTTTACATGATTCATTGCTTTGGAGACTAACTGTGCAGTAGCTGACTGGGGTAGCCTGCTTGATGACCAGCAAAACACTGCCAATACTTTCAAAAGAAGTTTCTGCAACTTTTTCCTTGCCACAAGGAACTTGTACTCTGATGCTGGTGATCTAAGCAAAACTCTTTGTGGCCTGTCAAAACAAAACTGTCATTGGCTAGTCTGAATAAGCATGGCAGAGTGACTGGTTACTTGAAATGAAGTTTCACATATGCTTGCCAGAAATATTTGTCTGTCTTTCAGGTTATGAAAGAAAGCCTTGAACTGGTTAAGAGGCTAGCTGGGAAAACAACATGATGGTGAAGCTTTATAGCTTGCATTCAGTCTTTTTTGTGCGCTCACATCACGAAATGTGTGTGAAGAACCATGAAGAGAGATGCATGTCCAGATATGGTGTGAGACTAGGAAGCAACAAGTTCATACAGCAAGCCGAGAAGCACATGCAATGGAAATAAAGTCATATAGCACCTAATTGCATGATATACTAGTGACTAAAGACAATTAGGGAGAAAACTGAATTTTTAAAAGCTACAGTTGTGATTCAGCAAAGGGACATTTTGATTCTCTCATCCTGACATTACGTACCTGGGCACTGGAGACGACCCAGCAAGTATCATGTCACAGACTATTCTAACCAAACCACAGCATCTCTTGGCTTAGGAATGCAAAAAGGAGGCACATCCACAATAAGAACTGTTTTCAATTAATAATTCAGCAAGCTCCAGTCATGAAACCCACAACAAGCACTGCAAGGAAGATGAAGTATTTTCACTGCCCGTCATTATGTATGTTCACGCCACAGGGATTTTTCAATTATTGAACAGTGTAGAGTTGCCTTTGTAGAAAATGTCAATTTGAATTGTATAGCTTCTACACATTCATTTATGTTTGCCAAAGGCTGTTTAACATTATCTTGGCTTTTTACTCCTCTGTTACATGAAGCTGGAGATCAAAAATACTGAATGATTGCTAACATTTCATGAAGCTTCTTAAGTTGGATACTTTTAACTGTCAAGACATTTCCAATAATTTCTTTTGATTTTTCTTATCAGAAAAAGCTCTATTGATTTTGTTTTTATTCACCAACCTAACCATTGTAAACAACTGTTAATATTACAGAACTGAAAGTGTCACAACTAACAGAAAATGAAAGGTGAAGTAAATAGTGTTAAATTTATAAGCTAATATCCTGGAAAACATTGCTGCTTTTATTTAATTCCTATTGAAATTCAACCCCCAGATTAAGAAGGAGCTGCCTTTTCAATTTACAGAAAGTATTACAGCAGTCCTCTGAGGAGGCAAAAATATTTTGCATGTAGATATACTGAGCTTCATTCCGGTGATATAAATGGTTTATTTTAGCTAGTGATGACAGAAATGAAGGAGGTCCTGGTGTGTGAGCTCAGAGGCAAGCATCTACCATTTCCTGAGGCACCAGCAAGAATGGAAACACACCTTGTAAATTACTGTTACGTGTATCATGTGTCAAAAGCTATTAGGTTTAATTTATTTGTGAGATACGAGGAAGCTCAAGCTTGCTCTATAATTATAATTGTCGTTCAATCGAGTCTGTGCCTGCTTGTACACCCAATGCATTTATGTCCTTAATTCCTTGGATTCTAGGATTTTAGCAGATCCTTAGGTTAGCTCTGTACAGAAGAATCAGATAAGGTAAAAGATAGGTGTGAGGCATGGTGTTTACTGAAATCCTTCTCACTGCCCAGCAAAACATATGCCTAGCCTTTTCAGGAGCTATTCAGGAGGGAATTTTGGAAAATGTTAGATTTCCCCAGGTAGATCCCTGCTATGGGTAGAACAATCTCTACTCTTCACTGTGTTAACAAGCATCCTAAGTGGGGATCTGGCTGTTTCAGGGACTCCTCAGGCAGCTTCTGATGCAGAATTGACTAAGTTCTACATAGGCGACACACTTAGAAATAGTTTCTGCAGATACAGAAATAGTCACCAGCTCTTGAACAATGATGTGCTTTCTATGTAGTCTAAGATAATCAATAGCAATGGATACAATGCTGACACAAAGGTCCTTGCAATGGAGAGTCCTGTTGCCATCCAGACTGCAAACCACCATTCTGTTCAAGAGATATGAGTCCCCACACAACCATTACCCTTACACAAAGATTCCAACAAGACAGGAGATTTTCAGTTTTGATTTTTTTTTTTTTAAGCACTCTGTCCGTGTCTGCAACAACCGAATACAATAGCATTGTACATACTACACTCATCTGGGTGGTTTCTCCACTGCTTCAGAGAAAAACTGTGCATATGTTACAAGTCATATGCTGAACAGAGTGTTCTGTTAATCAGGTTTGACTGATCATGAAAGTGGCATCACAGTTTTATAACAAAACAGAACAGAGAAATGTGAAGTGACAGGTTTGTTGAACCAGAACTTCAGAGAAGGGTACTCATTTCATATCCTCTGTATCATCAACATCTATGTATGATAAATTATACTCAATAGCAAGCCACCATCAACAAGGTAATGACAAAAATCACAAATAGGTACTTTCCTGGACTGTCAATCTTTCAAACATTATTTTAAACTTATAAATAACATCTCCATAGCCTAAAATAAATCACTCTGACATTGAATCAGCTGCTAAATGTTAGACACCAGATCTTCATAATCAGCATCTTATCTAGAAGCCCATGGAATAGCTCCTTTCAAAGACAGTCCCCAATTTCATAATTGTTTAATTACAGTCACAAAACAGGAAGATCCCTATCAAGCTGAATACTGTTACCTTTCTTAACCCTAAAATAAACTTCAAGCTTTCTGAAGTGATTTTGTTCCCTTGGAGACACAAAGTTAACAATTACCAATGTTGCAGCTCTCAATGAGACCCGAGAAACAACTTACTGGCTATGAAGAAGTTTAACTGAGCAAGACAAAATGTAAAACATAAATGCAACAGAGTTATTCAGCAACTACAGTTAATTAGTGCAATAATTTTGTCTAAAGAATGATTTCTCAAATACAGAACTACTTGTATGTGTGCCCATCCACATGCTCTCTTAACTTTTTTGATTTACTTCATGTTCTCTGAGTACTCCCTGCTGTTCAATAATTGGGAAAAGCCAATGAAGGAAAATTCAGAAGAAATGAACAGATTTTGTTACATCTAAGGATTTCCAGAAGCTTACAAGGATTCTACTAATTAGCACACTGCAGCAAAAGATACAATGCAGCTGCCCATTTAACACCATATACATTTTCTCTTTCTAAATGTGTATAATCACTGTAATTTTTCCTCAGTCTTGCACCCTGTGTCTGTGGCACAAACATTAGAAATGTTTATACCTATCCTAAAATACTTGTCTGATAACCATCCAGCACTAGATATCTGTGATAGGCATTATGGGTACTCACACACCATATGCATTCCTGAGACACTGGTGTGAGTAAGCATGCTTACCAACATGCTCCACTGACCCAGCTTTGTTTTTGTGAGTTGCAGACAGAATCTCTGCCTTTTACCTCCCCCATCTTAAGTCCTTTCTTACAGGAACACCTTAAGTGAGAGTTATTTGATTAATCAACGGGCCCTTGCAGCCATCATCTTTACCAAGTACACCATAGTAAACCTGTACATACAGCCCATGAGTGGAGGGAACACACCTGTCACTGCAGGATTTCCTAAGGGAGGCAGAGTGCAATCTCAGTTCAGCAGCCTAGGAAAGCCAACTGAAAAATCCAGTAAAGAAAGTTACATTAAGACAGCTTGGAGTTATTGCTGGGCTCCTTGCACAGCCCTCCCTGTACCCTTGATCTATTTATACCCTGCTCTGGGGTAAGATCTCAGCTTTGCTGTGGCAGCTCTCATGCTTGCCCTGATCCTTTCCGTGTATGAGTGCCTCCTGGTGATTCTTGACAGAAATAGTTATCTACAGCAGGCTGAAAAGCAATTATTTGATTATATGATGCAATGATCACTCATTGGCCTTATTTTTCATTATAGAAATGCATCTGAATATATACCATATCTGACACTGTAATACAGGGAAAAATTACCACTGGAATTATCCACCTCTGGCAGAGTTAATTTAACTTACGGTATGATCCTCTCTAGATGCCATTTCCAGCTATCTGCTTGTCAGTGTATTTTTCAAAGGTACAAAAGGACCAAAACAAAGGGATTAGAGAAGGATGGATACGAGGTCATGAGCAATCACTGTGTCCTACTTCTGACCTTTCTGATAACACAGCACTTCATAACTCAGAGTTATTTATGACATCCCCATTACCTAAGCCCATTTTCCCACTTCTAATTTGCATAAGTCAGATTAACTGTTATGCATCTCTCCTCTCCATAGACATTATGACAGTACCTTGAAAAAATGTTAAATAAGGTAAATAACAAATAACAAGCTCAAGTCATTAATAAGTTCAGCTGCAAATCATGACTTTGTCTTCCATGCATCAGAAAACTGTTTGTCCTGCCACAAGAAAGCCACAGCAGCTGGTGTTACTGAAAAAGAAAAAAAAAAAAAAAAAAAAAAAAAAAAAAAAAAAAAAAAAAAAAAAAGAAAAAAAAAATTAAAAAATCTGGTTTTCTATGTAGCTATGAGACAAAACACAGATAATTTTCAGAGTCCAAATACCCCAACTATGTTCTCAGCTCCCACAGGCTTTGTAAACCTGGAGAACTGGCTTTACCTCTCCATTCTTCAGTTCCCTACACAGAAATCCGAGTTTCTCTTTTCCTTCAGGACAGGATCTCTCCAGCTTACTTACCAAGCCTGACAAAGATGGTTATTCCAGACGGTGATGTACCAGATAGTTGCCATGTTTAAGCTACGTCAAGCAAAAGTGACAATTTCCAAGCCAGCCTGGCTTCAAGTCAACAGTGTGCTTGTGGGATCTGACACAGAGCCACAGGATAATTCAGGCTGGAGGAGACCCCAGGGGCCTCTTGTCCAGCCTCCTGCCTGAAGTGAGGTCAGTCACAGAGGTCCCAGAGCCTGAACCAAAGGGATAGAGAGGCTGCAGCGCTGCTGTTTCACCAGGTCACTGAGGGTGTTTCAGGCCAGGCTTGGAAGAGACGAGAGGAGCCATGGAGCAAGTTTGATGTCTACAGCTAGAGATCCAGACTGGTCTGAAAACGATTGACTGGCTTTAGTGGAACAGGAAATTGTTAACAATGGGAGCATCATTTTGGGTCTGATACAAATAAAACAATTTGTGACATTAAGAGGTGAGGGAGAGGAAATACACTGACGTACTGAACAGATAGTAAATTTTAACAGAGAAGGATGTGTTGGTCAACTCCACCCTTCACCCAACCCCCTTTTCAGCTCTGAAACAGGATTTCACCTGCACATAGGTGCAAATAGGAAAAAAAAGGTACATTGCTAACAGGAAATACTGGGAGACTTCTGCTCAGGCTTCAAGTGATGCTTTTTAACCATCAGAATATGCAGACAGTGATCAAGGGCTGAGGCTAAGAGCAGACAACACTCATTTTAAGCCTCTCCAGGACATACTTGAGAATGAAAGCCTCAAGGCTGCTAACTTGAGGAGATCTTCACAAAGTGCCCTGATGTGGCTTTGGTTGGTTTTCACCACAGTTATTCATTTGGAAATATGTGCAATGGCAGTTACACTTCCATTATCTGTTGTCTCTTGTGACTTTTTTTTCATAAAAATACTGGGTGGCTCTACCATCCAACTTCACTTACCTTTCTCTGACTGCCACATGAACCTTCACTGGTGCAGAGAATTAAGGACATTACAGCTCACATAACAAAGCATCTTTCCTACAGAGTCCCATTAAAAATCTCATGCATTTTACTGGGTGCTTATCACGTCCTCATGATATATTCCTCATTATTGTAACCTGAAATTTCATTTCCATGCCAATGACTCAGATCTGTCTTAGTGATGGAATGCCCATAAACTGCTCTAAGTTTCCCAGTTGCCTGTAGGACAAATAAAGGCTGAATCAGTCCAGGCTTTCATTCTCAAATATGTCCTGGAGAGACTTAAAATGGGTGTTGTCTGCTCTTAGCCTCAGTCCATGATCACTGTCTGCATATTGTGATAGTTAAAAAGCATCACTTGAAGCCTGAGCAAAGATCACATCTGCAGGGAGAAAGCTCATTCTGAGCTGATTTTCAATTAGCTGTTTAATTAGGCAGACCAATGAGGAAGATGAGGCTATCTTTCAACCAAGTATTTTTTCAACCAGGTCTGTCGGCAGCTCCTATAACATCCAGCCACACACTTTTCCTTTGGACACAAGCAGGGCAACACTCATCTAGTACACCAGTTCTGTATAAAATGATCTCTCTTCTTTCAGGAGCACGTTCAGAGTATGGCTGCCCAAGAGCATTGGCTTGAAAGATAGTTCAACAGGTATCATAGCAACTTTACTTACAAAAGATATGAGAATGCTAAAGGAGGAAAGATTAATTTCAAGTTTACAGTGCAAAGGTGAAGAACCTTTTTAAGGACAGACCTCTGACTCTATTTGCAGTTTCATATCTGGGTGTAATTTGTTTATGTTATTAATGGTCTAGCAAGTCACTCCTCCTGAGTCTTGACATCCATGTGTCTTAGCCACTAAAACTTGTTAGATTTATGCTCTGTACAGAAAAAGCTCCCTTGGCACTCTATGCCTCTGAGTAAACTCTGGGGGTTTTTTTGATTCCTGAATTTTCTCTAACTTTCTATTTAACACATTTCCCCTTTTGGGATGGTTGTGCTTGAAATGATCCATTGGGATATTTAAGGGCAAATCATCCTTGTAACAAGCATGTATCATGCACTGAGGAAAGCAGTGAATTTAGAAAGACTGTGTCATGAGTTTCATCAGATAAATTAGTAACACTAAAGGGAGGAAAATCTAAAATAACCCAAACAAACCCACACAGCAATTACATATATGTCTTGGATTTTTACCTTACTTCTTGCCTTTGCATTGATATAAATAACTAAAGGCAAATGTCCACATCTTGGTCAGGTATGTCTATGAAGACAAGGAATTTAAGCTTGCATCAGAATAACAGTAAAGACAGGGTAAGCACAGGCTTCTGAATAGAGCTGAAGATACATGTCAGACTCTGGGGGACTGCTGATTTCTACTAGAAAATTTGCGTCCAGAATTGATATACATTTATGTGGTGCAATGACTCCATGGGAAAAATAGATTCTGTACTAAAAAAAATATAGTTAGATTAAATGCTGTTGTGGACAGCTCTCCACTTATTTCTACGGACAGAACTGAAGTGCCATATAATGAGACTTATGTTACAGAGAACTCAGTGCTAACACCAGCCAACAGGACCAAAAAAGTCTCGAGTCAGGCAAAACCAAGCTGGATTTTTTTAAGCCTTTTTTTTGGCTGAACTTTTAAAGTTTATAAGAAGGGGTTTCTTTCTTCATCAAACATATTGAGAATGGGAGAGCCCTTCTCATTGTGCTCGTTTTGCATTATGCATCCATTTTAAGTCAGGTCAGGAGTGTAAAGATCTTACAATGTTTCTGATGAAGTAATGAGCATTTTAGAATGAGACAGCAAAAATTCTGATTATTAGCAATTCTGGATTTAATCCACAGAATAAAAAATGGAATGATACTTTTTTACAAAGATGAGGATAATTACAGCAGAAAAATAAGCAGATCAGCAGCTTCTCACTTGTACATGTGAAAGCTGTCAACTATCTTAGGCGTACACAGGTTAGATTTTATTAAGATCCATGATTTACTACATCTAGGTCAACAAGCCTTGCTGTCTTCGCTTGAAGTACATGAATTACATGGAAGACTTCTGTTTTGCAGGCAGAGAAAGATACTGAACAGATGTGGGTTTTTTAAAATACATCAGAGATTGATTCTTAAAACCTCCATCTTTGGTTTCTCTGCAATCAAAACTCATCAGACACATCTGAACTGATATTCTATTTATAGAAAATCTCGAGATTAAAATAGACAAAACTCTTTTTCTACAAGTCCTCATATGAGCTTGTCATGTTTTCCAATATCATTACTTTTTTAGAGAATTGCCACACTTAAGCAAGTTGTTTTGACATGCTTTCAGGAGAGTTTGCATCAGCCACAAGGACAGGTTTGTAAGAAGTGTGATATTAATCTTCCTCAGTCTCAGCATGCTCAAAGAAGAAAAAAGCATAAAGGAGCTATGTGAGTTATCAGCCTCACAACTCTTCATATGGATTCTTATAAGGAGAATGGAGAGTAAAGAAGTTTCAGATTCATACTGCCCATACAATGCATCTCAGCACCGGGGAGGAGCGAGAAAGGGAGAGCAACAAGATCTGAAGACACAGAGATGCTCAGCCATTTCAGAAACAAGAATGCAAGTTTCAGCTTTCAAAAAAACTAGTGTCAAGCTGTGCCAGAGACTTTGTGCCTTGGCCCCTGCAGAGAAGAAATACAAAGCTCTAATATCTCTCTGCCTTCCAAGATGAGGAAAAATCATCAGGCTCTGAATAGATCTTAACAGATCAGCTCATAAATAAGTGTCTGTTTTCCACTCAGCACAGTAGCTGAAGGAAGTAACACAAGTTAGGATGTGGGACAAAAAAAAAAAACCAAACCAACAACAACAACAACAAGAAAACAACCAACCAAAAACCAAAAAAACACCACAACAAAGAACACCCTAAAAATTGTCAAGATCTAAAACCAGGTACATTGAATTCATAACTTTACATTATGTAGACTCCCTAGATACATGCAATGTAATGAACCTACTAGGGTGGTTTTTTTCACTCTTATTTTCAGGTTAAGATGAGTCAGCTGTGTGACTTACTATTATTCATAATTGTGATCCTTTCTGAGAACATTGCTCCAGGCCCAGATAGATTATTTTGTCTTTACACACCTCCACGACTCCACTTACAGAAAACCCCCAAACCCATCATTTTTTAGGTAACATTTGTGTTTTCCTCTTCATCACGCATAGTGTTTATGTCACTAGGCAACAGGTGCTGCAGGCAGGTAAAACACAGTATCACATCTATCCAAGCTAAATTATTGCATACTATCTCCTTCATAGGTCAAAGAAGATTCAATAGCACAAAGATGTAGTTGTTTATGGGATCTTACAATGATTAGTTTAGGCTAAGTCAAAACTCAGAGAGTATTATTGTGTTGTCAATTCTCTGAGCATCTCCAAAGCTGCTTACTAGCTTTGTAAAAAAATACCTTCTGTGTATGTACTTTGGTTAGCAGTGAAAACAAAAGCCTTACATCTTACTGCATTAGGCTTAAACAATACTAGATTCAAGCGGTTGGTTTGTTTTCTAAAAGAAGGCTATTATACCCCTTCAATACAGCTTTCCCTGGGCAAGTGATATTTACCTGCAAAAAAGACACTTACAACTTAACTCAAACCCCAGCTGCTTAAATAGAATTTTTTTTATAGAAAGAGATCACCATATGATCTATTTAGAGTCCTTTTTACAGCATCTGTTGCAGCTCAAGGCTAAAAAGAGACAGGAAAGCAGTGGATCCCAAAGGAAGCAAATGCAAGTGGCACATGCTAATCCTCCAACTTTTTAAAGAATTTGAATCCACCAGGAAGAACAAATTCCACTCATGGCTCTGCTGCAACTCTGGGGCTTTGGCAATGAGTCTTGCTGTGTGCAGCAAGATGGGCATGGAGATGAACCAGCATCCCTGCCTTCATCCCTGCTGCAGAGTAACAATGTGGAAAGTGAGATTACCCAAGACACTGAGATTGGTGCAGTTTCTATTTCAAATAGCCTTGCTATACCCAAGAGGCCACAGCGGCATCATGAAAGTATCTGTGCAATCAAGGCCAAGAAAATCTTACTTGCATCTTCTGTCACGAGAAACCTTTTGTTTGGTTGATTGGTTTGGTTTGAGACTTTGTCTTTGGTTTTTTTTTTGGAGTTCAAGATATCTTACACACCTGGCTATAGGAGGATGAATTTAATGAGAATAGAACTATGACATTTTAACTGAGGGTACCACCAGCAAGACGAGCATAAGACGAAATGAAGGTGATGCTAAATTGAAGCCCATAAGATCTTCATTGCACACCTTACAGGTCATTAGTAGTCCACTGTCAACAGTCCATGAGTAGAGTTGCTTATGCTGAGATTTGGTGACAGAGGAAAAAACAGTAGCTTTAAAAATATTTCTTTTATCTAGGGAGAGGGCTACTGTCAAAAGCTGTTTCTGACAAAAGCTGTTTCTGTCAAAACAGAGACTATACAGTTACATAGACATTTGGACAAGATTTTATTATTACTTCTTTTTGATGAATCTTCAGTTCATGTTCATGTTCTTGAAACTGAAATCCTTCCAATTTTCTTAGAAAAATAAAATCAAATGTACTTAAACATATTAGAGATTTAAATTTGAAAAAGAAGGCTGTATTGTTGGGAAGTCTCCAGTGGGCTCCCCAAGCTTCTGTTTTCTTGAAGCTCACAGCACCCTGCCAGATAGATATGTGGCATGAATACACAAAGTAGGTTTTATCTGCTGCGCATAGAGAATAAAACTGTGCATGGCCAGCACAATGTGTTGTGCTGCTCTGTCGCTGTATTCATAGCATCAAAAGAGAAAAGGAAGACACTGAATGAAGGTAACAGCTGTGCCGCTTCCACAATATGGACCTCCTGGTATGTCACCATTTCTATCTCTAGAATAGAAACAAAATCAGACTACAAAACCACAAAGTTCAAACCTTTCATATTTCTGAAGTTTTTTTTCAGTGATCAGAAGAAAGGCTGTATATGAAACAAATTTCTCTTTCATCAGATGCATTACTGGCAGCAAGAGCAGTTCTGGGTCCCAGTCTTCCACCAGCCCCAATCCATCCATAAGAATAAACTCATGACTGCCCACCTGCCCCCTCCCCAGCCGCTGCTGGAAACTCAAGGCTGACATCCAAAAATCAATCAACAGATCCTCTCCTTCTCCCTGTGCCTCACATTCATGCCCATCATTTGCTACCAGTTTCTTCTTAGATGTCAGAGCAAGGATCACTGCTGGGATTTCCCATATAAAAGATCCATTTCCAGAGAAAGGAAATCATGGCATGAACTCAAATTTCAAAGAAATTTTAAGAGGGGGAAAAACACTTCAGTCCACAATGGGAAAGCAGCTTACATGACAAGGACCAAAAGGACTAAAAGAAATCACTCTCACCTGAATGCTGACATCTACTCAGTTGCTCCACATAGTTTTCACTACACAAGACTGGGAATTTCCCCTCAAACCAGAGCATTTCCTTTTGTACTGAAGTAACATGGGTTACAGGGGCCACAAGGGAGGGCAAGACATGAACAAAGCAACTCCTCACATATTTATATTTTCCTGAAGCATTTGCATGTATAACCTGTGACGTGAGTCGGCCTCTGGTGAATGCAACTTGACAGCTTGGTGGGGCAAAAATGCTTCAGGTGAAGCAAGCAAGGATGTGTTGGGCTGCATATGGCTGAAGGTTATGCCATTCCACCAGAAGAAAACATATCTCTCTCACTGGTCATAATGCTGTGGACCCCCTTCCCAGCTCCAAGAGCTTTCCTGGTTAGACTACATGCAATTCATAGTTTCTTCACTGCTTTGTGCCAGGGATGATATTTAAAAGCGCAAGATATCCTCTGCTTCTGTCAGCTTACAGTGTATTTCATCTCCCATTATCTCATAAAGTGACAGCTTGATTATAATGTAATTACTTTTTTTAGTGAACCTAGCACATAATTTTGTTTCCAGATGGGTTTATGTTCCTTCTATTTAAGCTCATTACGAACAAGAAGTCTGCATGGGAAAAATACAAAGTAAGCCCCATTTTTTGTTGTTGTTTAAAAGTTGAACAGTTTGAAAGGCCTACATAGTGAGGGAAAAGATACCAATCTCACTAGGTAAAAAAGATGAATTTCAAACATGAGAGAACAAATGAGCTTGAGAGCCCTTTAAGGCATTTACATGGAAATTGAAAAAAATGTTTAATTTTCATTGCTTGGAATTTGGTAAAAGCTATCAGGCTGAATAGCTTCAATATCTAAGAATCAAGAGTAAGGATGGGAGAGAGGCAGCAGATGACCATGGCAGGGATAGAGCCAGTTCACAAATTGCTGAAATGAAAACCTTTTCTATTTAGTCAAATCTTCAAGCCTCCTGTGGCTGGGTAACTTGCCAAGGAGCTTGTTTGCAAGTCAAGTATTATTTGTTGATGTTAAGAAGCACAAGCTGATACATTTTGCCAAAACATGTGACAAGAAAATCCATGTAAATCAACAGCGCTTTGCAGCAGAAACTGCAGTTCCTTTCTGAAAATTGTCTTAGTAAAATGGCACCCTGGGGTTTCCTGTTTATTGCGTCCTAGTGACTTCCAAATCAAACAAGATCAGCTCAGACATAAGTGATAATGATTTTTTTTTTTAACTGCTACTTCTATAAAAATAGAAATAAAATCATACAGCCAAGATGTGTTTTCTGGTTCACACATCAGCAGAGTAGGTCCTACAACCAGTACTTAGTCAACATTCCTATTTACAACTCACAGTCCAGATTCTTTTCTACCATCCAGTTCACAAGTTACTGACGTTAGGGGAAGAAACAAACAAACAAACAAAAGTAATTCCAAAGCAAACATGTTGACTTACCCCAAAATTGAAATAAGATCCTCACTGGTGTCCATTTCTTCAGCAATGCTTTTACATCTGCTCCAGCATTTGCTGATGCAACTCTTTGGTCCAAACTGGAGGTGCACGGCAGCATACTGTGATGACTACACACGTTTGCTTTTTCTGAAAAGGGAAATTACATAAATAAGAACTAATAGAAGCAAACAGTTTACAGCATGGCTGTAACATAGAAGCAAGGGGATACTGTGACTATATGCACTTCTCACCGTCATTTTGCCACACGCGACACCGTAGATGTGTATGAATAATGGTGACTTTTGAGATCTGTGACTTGTACAACTTGTGTGACTTATTGGCACCACCAGCCAGGATGCAACCTGGGATCAAATCACCTCCTGCTGCAAACTCCCGCATATCTCTCCTTGTGACATGTCAGGCCTCTTCCTCTTTGACCAGAGATTGCTTCAAAATATATTTCCTGAAAATACTCAGATTTTTGCTTTAGAAATATATACACATATGTCCCTGTTTTCAAACAGTTCTGGTCTCATTTTCCAAGTTTTAGGCCACCGATAAGCAGCCTACTCTGCTGCAACGAGAGTATCGCTTTCCATGTGGTATCTGTCCTACAGCTCTCCTGGGACACTTTAAACAAGCATGTACGATTTTGATAATCCAGGCACGTATTCTACCTTATTCTATTGCCTTGCCACAGACCTCAGTACACCAACTTAATTGTTCATTTGTCTGGGCCTGTCAATTCCTCTATTTCCACACTCCCACTTTGGTATGAGCCTTCTGTTAGACGGTGGGAAAACTCAGAGATTATCACATACCAAACCACAATTTATTTACTTTATCAAATAGGAACTATTGATTGATTAAGCTTGTTCAGTAGGGAACCTGCATCATAATTTTAGAAAGAAATAGCTGAGTTCTATGGAAAAACTGGACCCTAGAAATGCAGAGAAAAGATTTGAAAACCATTCCTTTGCTGATACCTTTTCAAGTGAAAAAATTAACACTGTATCAACAAAAACTAGACATCCAGAGAAAATAAAAGGGGAAATCATGTGAGAGAAAAACCAAAGACAGAGATAAAAACATCTTATATCGAAGCTTCGCAGTCCTTGGGGGTTTTATGAAAGCTTCTGAATGGATGAAGCATTTCTAATAATTACAATGAATTGAACAAAAACTGTCAGCTTCAGGTTTGCTGGAAGATTTTTTTTTTTTTAAAAGGACAACTGAATGTTTTAATTTTTATTTTTACTGAAACCAAATTACTGTCTTGATCAAGTGACTAGGACCTGCCTACCATAAATTTTTGTGTATGGGATTTTCAACAGTTAAAACAAACACAAATTTTGGGGGTTTTTTGGTCGTGGGTTGTTTTTTTTTTTTTTTTCGTTGTTGTTTTTTATTTTAACACAAAGTAACATATTCCCTTCCTCCTCTATCAACTCAGATGAGCAGTTTTTGTAGAAAACCTGCAGAGCATCAGAAAACTAGTATCACTGTTGAAACTACCTTCTTTAAAAGTAAAGCAACTGGAGGAGGTCTGACAATTCAAAAACATATAATTCTTGGGGACATTCAAATTTCCCTCTAAGTCACACAGTAGGACTTAAAACAGTGCTCCTGCAGATGCTTCAAGACTCCACCTCTCCTTCGTTTCTCTTTTGCCACATATTTTGGCAATTAATAAATGCTGAGGCATCAGACTTCTTCCTGATCTTCCAGCAGAGGTCACTGAACAGCCCATGAACAAAAAGACCTACAGGAGGCTATGGCTGTAGAGGTTTCAAATCCACGGAACTAATATTTTACAGAGTAAAGCGATAGACAAGACTAGGTAAGGCAGTGATTAAGTTGGAACTCTCCTTCTTATCTAACAGTACAGAGCAGCTCTTGACTTCAACTCATCTGACTCCCAGCTCACCTTCCACAAAATGAGTCACAGCTGAAAGTGTCTCCTCAATGTACTTAACTGTTCTTTATTTGTTTTTTTTTATGGTCTGAAAAAGAACTGAATTAAGAATCATAAATCATAGCAAAAAGGGCATTTGGAAGAAGCACTTAACAAAATTTCTTTTTCAGAAGCACAAAAGATGCATCTTGAATTAAGGCTACAGCATCAGTCCTTCAGGAGATAATTCAAAGCAGACCTCAGCTTCTTCATATTGATGTAATATGAGAAACTTATTCATAAATGGCACAGGACTACTTAATTTTTCAGTGGTATTTTCCTCAAACAAGTAAGGGTTGCAAAAGTCAAAGCTCTATCTGACTGAGAAGCCATCAAGCTAATGACAGCTTTACAAAACAAAATGCTGAAGTTTCTGTTAAAAACTAACTGCATTCAAAGGAGAGGAAAAAAAAAAGTCATGTCAAGATTCTTATTATATGACCCCATTAAGAAGATTTTTTTTAATCAATACACTGTATGAAGTCCTCATAATTCAATTTGAGAAAATATTAACTAGATTATGTCTCGGTAAGAAGACCTTATAGGTCACTTTAAACTCAATTTTTATCTGTCCAAATAATGAACTCTAGAAGGTTAAGAGATTACCACTTCAGAATATGTTTTAGTGCAATCAAAGCTTTCCTGAGAGCTAGCTGTTGTACTATATTGTCAAAATCTTTTCTGGATTATCATATAGACAAGAAAAACCCCAAGAATTAATATCTACCAGTTTCCTCTGGCAAGATAAAAGGCACAAAAGTGCTAAAGGCACAAAGTGCTAAAAGAAATGCAGACAGTCATTTTTATTAATAAAAAAGTTTACCCTCAAACAGCTGATGAAGGAATGCTACAAGAGAAAAAAAAAATCCTGTAACCAAATCCCCAACACACAACTGTAAAGTAAAGATGACATAAATCAGTAAGATGTTATTCAAAAAAATATTAAATATCTTCTTTTTCACAAGTAATTCATATTTCTTCATTCTTTTCAATCATAAATGATTGCAACCTTCCTTTGGATTTTGTGCTTCCCTGTGTACATCAAAACCATGAGCCAGGTTTTACCCTTTGTTTTTGTTTTCAGCTTTTGTGAAGACTAGCTTGTGCAAATCCCAGTGTTTCTGTTGGCTTGCACTTCCACACACAGAAAGCATGATAGTGAAGAGAATTAAAAGGCAGCCTGACCTGCTGCCCTGCCAGAAGGTCATATCTGTGTCAAATTTGACAGACATGTCTCTCATGCACTCTTTGGTAAACAGAAGCAGCTGAAATGCCACCAGGTCCCCAGTGGGTCTGTTCCCAATCTTCATTATCTTTCAGCATTGATAAGTTTTTTTCTTACTTGTAGCCCAGGGAAATCCATTACATTTTGTCATTTCCTTCAAGGATGGGGAGAATTGAACATCTTCTCACAGATACAGCCCTTTACCTACTGACAGACAACTGTGTCCCCAGTGTCAGTAATCTGTGCCAAACTATTCACTTCTTCCAGCCCTTTCCAATGCTCTCCAGTCCCTGACTGCCTCATGGACACAGGGAAAGCTTCCTTGCAGAATGCTGCCCCACCTCTGAGACCCTGTGCCCACAGCAGGGCCAGGCTGCCAGCTACAGCAGGCTCTTTGGGCTAGAAGCAACTGCTGTAGCAGGACCACCAGCACCTTGGCCCAGTGGGAGACAGGGTGCCCTGGCTGCGTGCTCCATGCAATCTGGGCAGTGCTGCAGCTCATGGCTCTGACGCCAAGGGAGACTGTTGTCTATCATCATAGTAAAATGTCATTATTCAGTAGTCCTGCCTGCCAGTGATGACTGAAGGCTGATGGACACACCAGCTGCTGAGGACCAGCCTCGCAGGACTTACTGAAGAGCCACAGCCCTGTGACTTATGCTCAAGTCAGCAAGAATTTAGATCCAAGAGCTTTTTACAGAGACAAAATACTACCCATGAACTATCTGGCTTTATCTAGCATTTAAGGAGGGCAAGCTGCTCCAGAGCTGGCATGCGGCATAGGAAATGCCTACAGGAGCTGGGGAAGAAGGATGACTGTATTTCTACAGGGACCCTGAATGCAAACCTCAAAAAGCATAAAAAAGAGGAAATGGTAGTATAATACCTCTGTGTTATGGAAACTACTACAGCCTGCATTTTCTATGAATGGTGGATCAGGCTGCAATAAGGCTTTTTTACTAGTACAAACAGATGAAGGCTTGCTTATGTGTCATACGTGGCAATCAACCACATTACTGTTTCTGTAGGGTCTATTTTCCTTACTGCCTAATTCATTTATATGTGACCTGTTTACATTTTCCATATGATGAACGAGTAACTTTGGTTATCCAGAAGAAGGGTTATTAAAACTAACATGAGGACAACCAGACAGAGATAAGTGAGCATTTAAGCATCTGACAAGGTCAGGTGCTTGAAGATATCACTGAAAAGGTCTTGAAATTAAAAAAAAACCACCACAAAACAACAGAAAAAACCCCACACAAACCAACCAAATTATCCACCTTGACAGATTATTAAATGTTTCAAGCTTCTGGCAATAAGAGCTGTTAATAAAGAAACAGTGTAAACCAAAAGACAACAGCAGCAACAGTAATTATGCAGCAGAATGATTACAAAGCATGCAGATATAATGACTCTAATCTGTTTTATGGGAGGAAGTCAAAGATTCAGCACTGGAAAAAAAAATCAATTAGGGAGCAAGGGAGATGGAAAAAAAATTCTATTTAAACTGAATTCTTACAATTAAGTGATAAGTCAGTCATGAGTAATTGTAGGAATCAGTGCAGCTCACCATGTTTTGATAACACTGGCTACTTCACCAGAGACTGAAGAACTGCTCAGTTTTTCAACAGCCAAAGGGACTCCACAGAGTAATCTGTGAGAAATTGTTGTGCCCCACAAATTGTGCTGCTTGGCTGGAGGAATATCCAGCATGACCAAAATTAAGAAACTTGCTTTGGAGAAGACTTTTTATTTTTTAATTTTTCAAAGCAACAGAGCTAATTTCAGTTTAGGGGCACCTAACAAGCTTCTGAACTCATATAACCACTTTGAGATATTTTGTTCTGTTTGCTCTTCCTGCTCTTCCTTTACATTTTTCCTCTCTCAAAGAAGTTTTTCATCTGTCAGATCCTCAGTGATTCTAGCTAAGGAAAGGTCATTCTTTGGCATCTGCCATGTCCCCACTCCTCCATAGAAGACAGGGAGTTCAGGGGAAGAATAGGAGGAAGATATGTGGGAAAACCTGAATTGATTCCAGGCCCCTCCTCTCACAAAGCCCCATTTCTTACAATGGGACCTGCATGCTGGAATGCAATGTTTCATGTGCTACCTCATGTTCATGGCTGCGTAGGATTCCACCCCTCATTACCTCTCTCCTTCACTGCAGAACTCAGAGAGCTTCTGGCTGGCTGGGTGGTTCTCCAGGGAGGCACCTGTGGGCCTGGCTTCAAGAAGGCCAGAAAGTGAAAAGCCAGCTTTTCATCAGTCACCTGTTCCCACTGTTAAGATGCAATGTTCACTGTTAGATAAGAAAGATCCCTTCAAGGTCTGTGTGCGCCAGGACGAGGTCCCTGCCCCTCCACCTCATTCAGAAGATGCTGAAACACTTGTGAAAGCAGAGGGTTGGATTGGACTAAGCACACCAGATGCAAGGACTAAGTAATGATAAATAGGAAGAATGTGGATTGGGTCACATGAAAAACCTGTCTATGTGTTGGGATAAAAGATAATTTGTCATTTGCCGGTTTCCTATGTAATTCCTCTTTTTAAATTTAAAGCACATTAAAATATTTTTTAATATCATGATTGTGCACCTCTATTTTCTGAACAGCAAGTATTATACTCTTTTAACAATCAAATATTAAAAACCTGAATTTTCAGAAGAAGGTAGGAGATAAACAAATTCCAGTAAGGACTTACCTGTGCCAAAGCTACTCCACTTCTCAACATTTCTCTGGAAAAAATAAGCCTGACTCATTATCACCATACCATCTCTCCTAATTTGCTTACTGTTCAGATTTCAAAGTGGGATGCAATTAATTAATATGGGTTTACATGTGTTGTGTTTTTAGACCTAGAAGTTATTGACAGCCACTTGACATTAATTATTTGTATTATTGATATCTTTGCACTGTTGAAAGCTCTCTAGAGAAGAGCTTGGGAACATGCCAGAGATGGAGAGGCACAGTTGGTGAAGGCAGGTAGGGAGATGCTGCTGTTACACTTGTGCAGACTGAAAAAGCAGATATTGCAACACACTGACCTCAGGGTGCTTTAGTTATTGCTGTTATTTTTATCAGTGAGGCTCAAAATGAAAGACAGACAGCCTCAGTTTTAAATCCTTGCTTCAAAATATTTAGGCACAGTGTGACCCTATCTAAGCTTTGGGATATGACCGTGGTAGAAAAGAGAGAGACAGAGAGACCTCCCGCCCCTGCATTCACATGTGTGGAAAAGCAGTCTAGCCCACCTCAGCTAGGTGCTCATGGGCAGGTGAGTTGAAAGTTAAGCGAGTCCCTGAGGTTTCCAATAGAGAGGCTTACACACAAATTAGCAAATAAATGAGTCAAGTAATAAGCAGAACATTAAACTTCTGAAACGGCACCAGAGAGACAAAGCTCAGGTTGTAGGGATGCTGAATAAAGAATTGAAATTAAGATAAATCTGAGTGTCAGAGCTGCAGGTAAAACACCATGGCCTCAGTGACAAAAATGGGGCAGGCACAGGTCTGAATAGCAGATTTGGGAGATCCACGCAGCCACCTGGTGATGCTGCCTGGACAGCTCCAGCAGAGTATCCCTGATGTAAGTTGGGGGTCAGTGCAAGACCCACAGCTACCTGAGAGAACATCTGCCCAAACAGTGATACTGCTGGGAGGAAATTACCAATGGTGAAGCTTCCTCAGGTTGGCTATCAGTGAGATTGCACAGCAAGTAAGGGACTACAAAGAGACTCTGAGAGCAGAAGTCAGCTTGAAAAGAAGTAAAAAAACTATGAAAATTTGTGGCTGTGGAGAGACATTGGAGTAGGAGAGTAGTAGCAGAGTGGCAGTCAAAACCCATTTAGAAATTCAAAAAGTCATAGGTGTTTGT
>JANVCC010000017.1:28620633-29143441 GCA_025345505.1 Todiramphus chloris collaris
GTTTGTTAAGGTTTTGTCAATGTCTAGTATTGTGGTTTATATTGTTGATATTGATCCTGAACATGTATTTCAGTGATTGTTCTTTAATTACAAATAAATAAATAAATAAAATTTCAAACTACCTGGATCCTGATTTTATTTAACTATGTAAATTGTACATCTTTTTTTTTCCCTGAGAGAGTAGGCAAAATAAATTCCTATTCACTTGTGTGTGTCAAAGTTGAGGAGACCATTCACCTGCTGCTCACATGATGCTGACAGCTAGTGAGCTGAAGGGAGGTAGGATGGCCACATTTTTTTTCCCTTTGCCTAGCCCAGGCCGTAGGCCAAAAAGAGGAATCAAATAAGAAAGGATTAAAACATTTCCACTTAGAGACCACTTCTCCCCTTAATTACATGAGCAATAAGTAAGGAATTCAGCTTTTTCCTCTCCACATGCATTAAACTGTGCATTAGTTTTCAGGGAGGTGCAAACAGAGGAAACCTAATAGCAACATGGGATCATGATTTCCAGCCAACAGCACATCCCCAGAGATCACCAGCCATCACTTCAGGTACTACTTCTCTCCAGGTCAGAGGAAGACACCCATGTTTTTGTCACTGATGGCTGCTTCTGGAAGTCTACAATAGAAAAAAAAAGAAGAAAATGCAGCTCTAAAAGCTATTTAATGCTGAAGTACCATTTAAATTATCACAAGAACAGACTTAAAAACTTTAAGTTTTAACAGCTATCCTTAATCATTTATCAATTTTACCCCAAGAAATGCAGCAACAGAGCCTCTGTCTCCTTCCCCACCTCAACTATCACTTTGTTAGTGTTTTTCCTTATCATAGTTGGATCACAGCTCCCTCCTCCTCCTCTTATTTTGCTTCAAGCACATGATAAAGCTCCAGAAGCCTGCTTTTATTCTCTGTACCCTGAACTCGACCTCAGAAGCTTCCTCTGAGATTGAAAAGCACATTTGTCTCTGGTGGCCCCCCTCCCTTTTGCAGCGTGCTTCAATTGACAGAGCATCCAACTGGGGCAGTAAGTTAGAGAAGGACGTTCCCATAGTAACTCATTTCCTCTACCCACTCATCAGATTAACACATTTCAGATGAAAGGTAGACAAGAAAATATCTCAGAAACGATAGTCCAAGGTATTACTTAAATATAAACTAAATCCACCACACTATCTCAAAAAGAGCTGCTTAATATCAGAGCATAAATCTATAGCTGCAATGCTCATTACACTGTCCTGCCTGAAAGTTATCAAAAGCATCTTGGATAGTTCATTTTGTTGCTAGTTCATAGACAATTGCTTAAATACCAAAACAAATAGGGACTCCCCACTATCAGATAAGAGCTGCAACAAAGTAGAGAAGTTCACCATCCTTCCCTGTGATCACTGCCTGTGGTGCACTCAGCATTAAGGGTAACAGTTGGAACTTTGGTGCATATTTGTGTCTGATTCACACTCCCAGTAGGAGCAAATATTTTACCAGTTTCATCTTGCCTAATTTCAGTTTTGCTGTATTTTTATTACTTCGGTGTGAGCTGACAATGGAAGTTCAAGCCTGAAGAACAAATTTGTGCCCCAACATCATGTGTTCAGACAATACAAAAAGCCTTTTGGCTGCTCCTGCACCATCATCACATAGAAACTCCACTGTGAACAAGAAAGCACAAGAGGAACACTGCAAACTGTATGGACCCTTTGCCACCGAATGTTTACAGTAACACTTGGTAAAATACTCGGGAAATGGGGGCAAGTGACAAGAAACCTTTCCCAGCTTTTGTCACACTTTCCCTGGAGCTTTAGATAAGTGTTTCATTTTTCTTAAGTGCCACTCCCCAGATGGAAAATGAGCCATTTTTTTCAATTCCTTTTCTTGACATTCATCTCTCCAAACAGATTTTATGGTTGTCAGAGCGCCCTATCACATATATGTATGTATGTATACATACACAATACCTTTGAGATATACTGCTTGTGGAAACTGCAGTTGCTATAAGGGGTCCTGAACATGCCTCCAAATGCTGCTGTAATGGAAACAGTAACAGTGAGCTTGCTAAAAACCCTACTCCCAGCCTTTTGACAAGAGTGGACTAAAGCCTATTTACACCTAACAACATAATTCAGAGACTGATTCTCACTGGCATTTTCATGTCAGTGTTCCCTGTCCATTTCTATCTGAGAAACAGGATTTTCCCAATGACAGGCTACAATTTCTCTGGTTTGTTAGAATCAGAAGGAACTGAACTTTGTTCTTTTGGTTTTATTCTCTATACCTCTCCTCATCAGAAATCTCACCCCACGATGTCACCTATCCTTTCCTCAGTACAGCTCCTCACAAAAGTGCAATTTGCAGGTGGCAAAAGATAATTCTCATCTCAGAAAATTGCCCTAGAGTTTTGCCAAAAACTCCTACAAAAGGTGTCATGTAGATTAACAACTCAGATGAAACAATACTGTTTGCAATTTCTGATGGCCAAGTCAGTGCAGCCCTTTGCCTAGTGAGGTGGGTGGAAATGTTACGTGTGTCCCAAGTAAGTTCTCTCACATCAGATACTGTAACACCCTCTTCTAATAGCTTCACAGTATTGGGTCATTTTAATTTTTCCTTCATTTTAATGGGCTTTTTTGCCTCATTTTCTCTCTAACTGTCCTGCCCTTATCTGTTTTACTCCTACAAAGAAAGGTATCACTGAATTCTTGCAAAGTAACTCACATTGACTCCACAGTGCTGGATGACACGACTGAGTTTTTGCTTTTGTACTGGAGACTCTCTGCTGTTTTCTCTCACCCAGGGAGAAGGAAATTTGGTCCCAGTTTCCAAGTAAACTACAGATGAAAGAGACTTTCCCTGCTTTGTTGTGCTGTAACCTTAGGCTAGAGCTTTAAAATATATATGATTTTGGTCATTAAAAAATATGTAGCCTTTTCCTGTCATTTATCTTCTCTATACTTCATGCTTCATTAGAAACATGAGAGGAATACAGGCACTCCAACATGATGGACATGCCAGCCAGCAGCAAATACATTTTGAGGGTTAAAATGCACACAGTGTAATGGTAATTGAATGTAAAAAAAAAAACACCTGTTTTTCTCTTAGCTTCTATTATTTTCTACATTTAAAGTATAGTAGTCAGAACTGAATCACAGACTTTTATATCAACAAAAAGAATCTGAATCATAAAGCTGACCATGAATTTCATAAATTACTGCTACTTAATAGCTGTAGCCCACTGTTGTTTTTTACAAGAAAACACATGTCAGCCACATCACTAGTCAGGGAATAATCACACTTTCTGAGACGCATCTCCTTGCTTACTTTCATTGTCAGAGGATAACTGGCTAAGCTGCCCTGTTTCTACTGGGAAAAAAATAAATCCCCTGCTCTCCAAAGGTAGGCAGGCAGCCTCTGGTCTGTGTGGCCACATGGGGAATGAGGGAATGACGGGGCATTTTCAGCTCTGAACTAAGTGCTGTTCACTTGGGAAACAGTTGCTGCCTTTCTCAGGGCACAGCAGAAGGGGGTGGGGGAGTGGGTGCTAAGGGGTCATACCTTTGATCATCATATACCAAGGTAACATTGACTGGTTTGCCTTTCTCCCAATCCTGGTATGTTGCTTTCTTCATTTCAAGCATGTGATGGCAAGAGAATAAAGACAACGATTTTCCCCAGAAGTCTGCAAGCACTTGCACTTGTGTGCACTGCTTCTCTTACCTCTTTTCATGAGAGGAGATGGACAGTAATTAGAAGGTAGAGAGAGCTATGGGACTAATTTTGCTATTATCTCTGTTTTGGCATTTCAGAAGCTTCTGCTCAGTTAAATTCCCACAAACAACAGAAGAATGTCCTTTCAAGCCTACTTCTGGAATAGACTTGGTGTCATTCATGCCAGTGAATAAGTGGTGTTTTCTACTTTGCAGGTAGAAATAACCTACTACACAGAATTTCAAGGTTAATCGAGCTCTTCTGGGACCCTGAGATTTTACCAGAGGAAGACTAAACTCATCTGCTACATGGCACATTACAGGTTAAGAGAAAAATAATCTTCTCTGGTGGACATTTTTCAACCCTTGCTTGAGACGTTGGTAGGACAAGCTACACCAACCCTGTAAGCAGGCAGTCTTTCTTATGACCCTGTACTGTTGCAAACAGAGAAAACTCCAGACACCTCCTCATTTTAAACCTCTCTTGTTCCTTGCCAGCCCCATCTCCTGCAACATGAACATTCTCTACCGTGTGAGCCAAGTGATTTTACAGGTGGCAGGTGGGAATGGTGCTGCACTGAGCAGGCTACAGTGTTTAGCCATTGTGCATGCACACGTGTGTGCAAAAAGCTTATTTCATCATCTAACTTGTATCACTGATTTGCACTCATTGGGGCTTTCTTTCAAAGTGCTCTCAGTCCTGTCACAAGCTACTCACTTGCATCCTACATTTAACTGCATATAGTTCCTAAGCAATAATCAGCACATCGTGGGGTTTTGGGTGCCTTTTTTTTTTCTTTCTAGGTAAACATTACCCCAGCTCCCAACAGTTAAACCTGTCTAATTAAAATGCCATGCTCTGGTACGTGATGTTCATGTTCACCCCCTGGGACCCATGCACAAAGCCAATCAATATACCGTGCAGAGCACAGATTACAAGAAGTGCCACCCAGCCACCTTTGTGCACACAGTTGCTCGCTCTCTCTCACTGGCAGCTTTCCCAGTAGCACTGCAGACAGCAGACACAGCACAACAGAGAGCAAAAGTGGTTTATTGGCAGAGATGCACACTGTCACACAAATTGCAGACAGCTGCCCTAACACATCCTGACAAGGAAGCTCTGATTGGGCTTGACATCTACATGATACATAACTCCCCAGCTTGCCTACAGGTCCTAGGGGAGTCCATCAGAGACCTGTTTCCCAGGAGAGACACGGGTTAACATGCCAGGAGTCAGCTAGCACTGCTGGTCCCTTGTTAATATAAATAACTGCAACTTGCCTTAAAGAGTAAAGCACAAAATGACCTTCACTGTCTGGGAGTCAGCGGTCTTAAACCCAGCAATGAGCACAACACAATACCTTACAAGTCTCAGAATGTTTTTTTAAAAGAGCTGGAATGTAATAGCTGCCTCCTCCACAACATCTCAATTCAGCCCTTGACTGGCTATTACATGTTTCCTCACCGAACTCCCTGTGGCAATTGCTTTGGTGCTTGATGCCTGAAGGCTGTGTCAACCGCCCAGCCAAGGCCCCAAAGACACACACCTAGTATGAAGGAACACTGCATGACAGGGCACATGACAACACCCCTTGAACATAGGTGTGTCCACTACCCAGCCAAATACATGCTCTTCCCTGAGATTGCCAAGTGCTACTTGGCCAAACAGCACAGCAAACCTTTACTCTCAGCAGAGAGCAGCCAAGCTCAACACGATGGAGCTACCCTGTAGATTGAGCAGAAAGATGCTGTTGACTTCAGCAAGGCAAGGATTGTAAAAGAGCAGGTGGCACTTGTAGGAGTAAATGCCTGGCTGGCATAGCCTGTCAGCATGATGAGCTGCTCCCCAAGCATCTTCACACAGGAGTGAAGCAATCCTGAAAGAATCCACTGCCAGTGAACTTTCAGACAGAGATTCAATTTTCTGAATTCAAAAAGCTTTATAAATGAAGTGCTTGAATTTTAGTTACCTGCTTATTGAAAGCAATCTGCGCAGGACTAAGAGGTTTCAGAAGGCTTCAGATCATTGCAGCACTCAAAGGTGTTCTGGACCTCGGCACTTCTTCCCTCCTGTCTTCTCACAACCAGTGCTTCCAATATAAATGTTGCCTCTAACCTCTCAGCTGTTTTTCAGCTTTGTCTCCTAGATCTCATGATGTAATAAAACATATTCTCAGGTTGTGACATTTCTTCTCCAATCAGACAACTGCTGACCAGCCCCTGCTACTTCACAATTTTTTTGGATGAGACTGAGCTTCTCAGAATGACACAGATCAGCTTTATCAGCTGATCTCAGCCTTCTCAAGCACTAGATTAGGTTGGTGGGTTTTTTAAGCTGTAAATCACCAGTGCACAGTATGTGACAGTGACAGATACTGTAATATTATAATAATTCTCCAAACTTCTCTCCCATTTTGGAGACTGTTTCTGAGTTGGTTGGTGCCAAGTGTCACAATAGGGACATCAACCACTGCTGAAGGCTGCAAAGCTCTTCTCTGGCCATATCTCCTTAGAGGAGCCTGACCTTTTTCCACCACAGAAAAATGCAGCATCTCCACCCTGTCACACAGCTGACACAATAGTTTCCTGCATTGAGATACTTGAATCCTGCTTCTCAGATTCAGGTTGTCAGCTCGTAACAAATGCAGGCACGTTTTGCATTCACCTTCCACTTAACACCATGAAAAAACCGAAGTCTGATACAGACTACAAGTACCACCAGCATAAGTCATCATCTGGACAGCATTTTTATTCCAAGGTAACCAACACACAGCATCCTAGAAAAAGTCTCTGGTTTAAGTGTAAATACTTTTACAGAAAAACATTTCAGCCAAGCACATCATTGGGGTTTTGTTTAGCTTAATTTTGGGTTTTGTATGAATAGATGGAAAAGGGGGAGAGATGGGCACATGTAAAAAGTGCACTAGGAAGCCATCAGCTTCCCTTCACTACCATTCATGTTGTTCTGAGACACAAGGTAAAATCTTATGCTGAAGAGTAATATAGCACACCAAGATCTGCTGTACAAAGTCATCTGGTTTTGCTCTTCTGCTGCCTTTCAAGTGACAGTCACTTAATAAAGGTGATCTCTGGGTGCTCTGTGAACAAACACACTAAATGTACAATTATGTTTTGTCCGATCACATTCATGATGTTTTTCACAAGGCTTCTCATCACAGTGGGACCAAGGATCTTCAGACATGTGCCAATATGTTGTCATTGGCTTCTTGCTAAATAAATCATACATAGGATGGCAGCTTTTGAGTCAGATTCCATGTTAACAGTCATTCAACTTCAGGAGAAAAGATTCTGTTACCTAGAACATATTTCAAGGTAAAGCTCAGACTGAAAAAATATAAATTATTTTGCTGTTCATTTGGACAGGTCTGAAATAGATTTCTAAAAAGTCGGGGGACCTCTCAATATTCACAATCTTTTTGTTTATCAATCACCAGAAAGAATAAGTATGTGATTCAGAAAGCACTTTTACAGCTTTAACCCTATAGTTTGGCATAACTGGACTTCTGTAAAGCATCATGAAGAAACCACCCAGGAAATTTAGGACACATATTTGAAAGAAGAAATTCCCTTGTTAAATGTTTTAAAACTCCATTTTCTAGTGAGTACATTTAAATGGGATTTTACCCAACCAAAAGAGTAAATTTAAATTGCCTACTGAAGACATACTTCCTTAGACTGGTTTCATGACTCCTCTACATTGTGTACACTATACGTCTGCAAGTTTTTGCAATGGCTGTTTCAGAGGAGCTCCTAAAAAGCTGCATGAGATTGACATTTTTGTCAAGCAGGTTGCACTTTTGAAGTTGTCCACTATACTATGAACAATCCAGATACACCACGGCAAAGAACCAGATAAGTCCCCCCCTTTAAAATGTGCAAACACAAAAAACCAAACATCCTACCCCCTAACAAAAGACAGGGGAAAAAAAACCCTGACAGCCTTTGGCCCTCTGGAATTGGAGGAGACTTCAGTTATGTTCCATGTTGGCTGAGAAGCTGTGCATTTCCATTTTGTACCTTGCTTTGCCCCTGACCTTCTGGGTGGCCTGGGACATGCACATCTCACTCAAGTTTGCAAAACAGTGTAGGAGTCGATATCCATTACTAGAGAAGTAACTTTTGATCAAAGAGACTGTTTCAGCATGTGTAGAACAAGAGTTCACGTTGCTGCTGGGCTGACAAGCCCTGTCAGGTTAAACTCTTTATTTAAAGAGCCTGAGGTACTCACTGCAGTAAAGGCTGCTATATAACATAAGACAGAAAAAGCCTCCCTCCTCCACGAACTGCCTTTTCAGGGCCAACGTGCTGTGCTCAGGAAGCCCAGCTGCCATACAACACTGCTCGAGTGAAGCACTAAGCCTGTACTTTCACCTGCCCCTGGACTTGCATTCTGCTGGGGACCATTGGGAAAGCTTCCATCATCTCAGGCTGACGCTGAAAGGTTATGGAGTTGTCATTGCTCCAAATCAACTCTTGCCCCATCTGCTTCCTTAGCATCTGTTCCCAGAGCAGTTCCTGACTCCCCCCAGTGAAGGAAATTGATCTGCTGCACGCTGTCTGTACTGGAAAGATAGGAAAGGAGGAAGCAAAATTGTCACTGTACCAAGCTTGTAAGTATAGTGCAGGCCCTGTTGAACAAATCTGTTCTGCACAGGGCACAAATCGCTGGCAGTGATGAAATTTGTGCTTACCTCCAAGATTTCTGTGTGAGTGCCAAGTATGATTTTCACTTCTGTGGTTCCCGGACAGGGTAGCAATGATATGTGACTAAGTTGGGAAGAATAGTCATCTATTGTCATTTGAGAATAGAATTATATGAGACTTAAAAAAGAGCTTGAGACATTCTGATAAGGTCCAATATCCTAACTACCTCAAAAGATGCTATATCTGCAGGGAAAAGAGAAGAAATGTAGGGATGTACATGAACAGTGATAAAGGGTAGGGTGGAAAATGTAGGAAGCAGCAACTAATATATTAGGAGTGGAAATGAAGGAAATAGGAAAGAATTTGAAATACAAAATTAAACAACTTAATTGTCATCAGGCAACAAATCATATTTTCCAAAAGTAGGTGAACTTAAAAATGAAGACATGAATCAATATTGTCAAGATTGTACAATGAAAATGACAAGAGAGTGAAGAACAAAACCAAGGTCCCACACTTTCCTTTTGCTTACTGGAGAAAATACCATGTCCTGACACTTGCCAGGAAACTCTGGTGAGTGGCATCCTAGCAATGCCTTTGTAAAGCCAGGAGATCAACTGTGATACTCAGAGAAGTAAGCAGCAGCAGAGAGAGAGTTTAAACATCTGAACAAACTCCTCTTTCTTACAAGTCTGCTGAAGATCTGGACCTGTAATTCCCTAAATTGTCATTAAATAATTTAGTCTTTCCTTTCAGTCCTGAACTAGGAGTCCAGGCATAGCATTTAATTAGTGTCTCAATTATCATTTAAATGTTTGCTCATCAAGTTCAATAAAGATCAAGCAGCCAAATTTTGAGAGAAGTGGCTGTGTCATCAATGATCTCCCAAGGGGTGACTTATTTGAAGGTTAGCAATTCAAGAAGTGTGTTCTAAAAAAGCAGTTAATCAGTATAAATACTTTTGGCTGCAGAGGCTGTCCCTGTGAGCAAGTGTCCAATCCATTTGATCTTAATGGACTAGGATGTATTTCACACCTCATAGCAACAGACTGGCCCTAATCTGCAGTCACCAACTTCAGAGAGATCATACATTTTCTATCAAGCAAGTCGCAATTGTACTGTAGAAAATTAGCAAGTAATTCAGTAAAATAAGCTAACTACACCAGCTGCTGAAATGAAGAGGTAGTAGGGTGTACAGCTGCAGCTTCAAATAATTGCTCTTAGTGGCTAGAAATCTTAAAAGAAACAGTCTTAGAATTGCCTGGTTTCCTTTCAACCAGCAGTCATCAGACTATTTCACGAAATACTTGTTTCTAATCACTGGAAAAGGAGGAGACAAAACAGCAAGGAAAAGTCCCCAGATTGAACACACCTTTTTAAATAAAGCTGCATCGTATTTGCTTATATCTGTAGGCTTCCCACAAAGCCTGCTACTTGCAGAAATGTAAGAATTTTCATAGAATCATGGAATTGTCAGAGTTGGAAGGGACATTAAAGATCATGCAGTTCCAACCCCCCTGACAATGGCAGGGACACCTCCCACTAGATCAGGTTGCTTAGAGACCCATCCAGCCTGGTCTTAAAAACTTCCAAGGATGGGGCTTCCACCAGCCCTCTGGGCAACCTGTTCCAGTGTCTCACTACCCTCATAGTGAAAAAAATTCTTCCTAATGTCTAATCTGAATCGATCTATCTCTAGTTTTAATCCATTCCCTCTAGTCCTATCAGTGCCTGACAGCCAAAAAGTCCCTCCCCAGCTTTCTTGTAGGCCCCCTTCAGACACTGGAAGGCCACAATAAGGTCTCCCCAGAGCCTTCTCTTCTCCAGACTGAACAAGCCCAACTCTCTCAGTCTGTCCTCAGAGGAGAGGTGCTCCAGCCAGATTCCTTCAGATCAGGCATTTGCAGGGGTTTTGGAGATAGAGAGCACAGTTCAGATCTTGGATGTCACAAGTAAGCAGTATAAGGAATTGTGCCCACAAAGCAGGCACATTGTCTGTAAACGAAGCAAGTGCTGGAAGAGCAATGTCAAGATACTCCAAAAGGTTGCCTGGAACTGAAATCTGTAACCCTTATCTGCTCTCTACATCCCCCAACAGACACCCACGCAATAGTCACACTTTGATGAGCCAACACAGGTAAACTTTTCAGAACATGTTCCCATGTGAAGGCAGGAAGAGAGAACCAAAATCTTCAGTCCCTAAGACTGAATTGTTGGAGGTCAGAGGCAAAGGCAGAAGATGGCATGGGGCAAACGGTCACAAATGCAGAGCAGACCAAATACTCCCACCTGATCCTGACACAGGGTACATACCACACTGCAGAAAAATCAATAACCCCGCTCAGATGCTTACTGTCAGGGCATCCTAGCAGGAAATCTCTTTGTAGCCCTGGTCTCTCAGTCTGTTGCAGAGTCTCTGAGCAGACACACAGCTGCAGAACTGAAGCAATTTGAAGCCATTATTTTTCTCTACAGCATTCCATTTCCAGCCACAGCCAATACAGTGCTTTCAGAGGCAGGTCCACATTGGGGAATTAGCTCCTGAAGGTAAGCATTTGAAACCCTGAGTCTTGCAGACCTGACCTTTACCTAAAGGAAGAAATTCAATACAGAAAAGCAACAAAATCAGTTTTACCAAGACCATCATTGCATGCAGATTTGCTATGATAGTTTTAGTCCAAGCCTTTGTGGACAGAGCTCTAAACCAACTGTTTCATTAAAGTGTTCAGCTGCTGAACTAGCCAACCTACAGTTCCCACTCACCATTTTAAATTCATTTACCACCACAAGCTTTACCTGTTAAAGGCAGAGATTTGTTCAGCTCTGTGCAACCAATTACATGTATTGCAAGCCTCTGTTACAGTCTTTTTCCTCAGACTTTTGACAATTACAAAAGAGGCTTAAAAATCAGCAAACTCAAGACTAAAATGCCTAAGATTACACTCTGATAATGAAATTGAACTAAACCACGTTGCCATCAACTGCAACAATGATATGAAACAAGGCTACACAAATAATTGATTTCTCAGCTTGGTTGCTAACTTTAGAAAGAGGGTTTTGGTTTTTGGGGGGTGGTATGAGGTTTTTTTGCTTGTTTGGGGGTTTTTTTTTAGGCCCTAATTAGAATTATTATTGCTTTGTGTTTAAAACAAAAATACAAAAAATAATCAAACCACCGAACAAAAACAACTTAGTTTTGTTTGCCCTGAAATAAACGCTCTGTTTCCATGTTGATGATTTTAACTCTTACAAGGCGATTTAAAATGCCACAAGAACTATTCACCAAAGGAAAAGTAAGAGATTGATGCCTGATGCCTTTTCTTCCCTCTCCAGTCAGGTTTTAGAGAACTCAGTGGGAAACACTCATTTCTAGGACACTCAGTTAGAGATCAATGACCTCTGAACTAGATGAAGGACTGCAAGGTGATGGGCTATGGCACATCTCCACCTCAGGCGATTATTACCAGGTGGTCTCAGGGGTGGGGTTGAAGGAGAAGAAGCTTTTCCAAGGTGAAAAACAGCACACCAAGGCTTTCAACAACTTCTCACAGAACAGCCTGATCTCCAGCTCTTTCTTTGTGTTTGTTTGTCCAGTGATTTAAGAGTCATAAATCCATGAGTCAGTTCCCAAACATTTCAGGTCGAGGTTATCACTGAATCATAGCCATGGTGAAATGCTTTGTCTCACTTTTCATGCAGCACTTTCCTTTCCTACTGTTGTTTGTATTGTTGCCTGAGCATTACAAGCAAGCCTTACAATACAGGCACAGTTTTAATTTCTGTGCACCGAGAGGTGGGAAAATGTTCTGCCTGCCCTCATCCCCATGCTTAATACATTAATTTGCAGCTCATTCAAGATAGACAGTTTCCCAGTTTTAGGCAGGTAGTATTGCAGAGGTGGTGGAAATGTACAGCACTGTCGCTGGGAGGGAAGAAACAGAGGCAGCAGAAGCTAAGCCCTGCTAGACAAATATCTGGTATCACAATCCTTAAGATTGTCTTAGATGGTATTTGAAAACGAAATAAAATAATTGCAGGAAGAAAAAAAGGTGAAACGTTTTTCCCATCTTCCCCATGCTACCTTTTGCCCCTCAGCCTACCCCTTGAAATATTCCCTTACCTAAGCAGAAATGCCACAAAACTTCTAGAAGCCAAAAATCAATCTGCTCCAGAGCACCCTGTTTGGGTGCAACGTGGCTTTTGTGCCTTATCAAATGGACTCTGTATGGGGTCTTCTCAGCACTTTTGTTTTGCATGTGGGTAATTAAGCCTGTTAGCCCCACATAATAATGCAGGGAGTAGCTATGTAACCTATCCAACACTTCTTTAGCAATAGGAAGAGGCTTATCTCTGCTGTATTTGGTCTAAGAGCAGGGAACAGAGTTTTAGTGGTAGCAATGAGATATTTATTTCCATTTCATCCTGGCATCATCTGTCAGGCATTTTTATCATCACAGCTCAGGGTTCAAGCCTTTAAAGTCTGTTTAAGAAGGAAGATAAGAAATAGTGCAACATCCGCATCCGCACCTCTCTGCAATTCAACTGCCATATAAATGTCTGTGTTTAAGAGTTGAATCCAGAATCAGGGAGACTTAACTCCTACGAAAACCTTTAACACCAGGTACTGAGGTTTTGTGATAACAAACACTAAGCTTGCAAAGGAAAAGGCAAACCCTAAATCAGGAGAAAAATATCTCTCCTGATTAGACACAGATATTAAGGGTGAATACTAGCCTCTAGTTTGATGCATCCTCCCTGACATTATTGTTCTGTACTACTGAAATTACTATGGTCCTCTGCCTTTTATATGTGCATCTATTACCAATTAATAGTTCTGTCATCAGCACTTGATTACCTCAAAGTCTCTCAGCAAATCAGCATCAAACTTGGAAGAGGGTTCTGGGACACTCAACTCTACCCCAGCAATAACCAGGAGATAAACTTAGTGCTGCCTTAGCCCCAGGGCTCGACAGAGACACCTCTGCCTGTCCATCCATGGGCCACACCATGGACAACAGTGGAGGCCTTTCCCAGGCTCCCACTAACCTCATCTAACAACAACAGCCCACAGCTGAAAAAGCTAAATATTAGTCTTTGGAAGCAACATCTTTTAAAGGGTAGAGGGAACAGATGTCCAAGTGTTACAGTTCTAATATAAATATCAAGCCCATTACTTCTGTTGCCAGGCGTTCCGATTGTGACTTCAGTTTTCCTGCAAAGGGAGCGCATAAGGAAAGCACAGATGGGGAAATATTAGCTAAACCACACACACAGGAAAAAGTTTTTTTTTTTTTTTTTTTTTCTGAAAATAAAAGAAACAGCAGTTCAAGAAAACAGAAACATAGGTTCAAGTTAACTGATTAATATGTTTTTTAACATTCAAATAGAGTGGTTGATCAAATTTGCAATAAGGATTTTAAAGAATGCAAAGTCAAGGTAGCAATACTTCTGGCTTCTGAAGGGATAATTACTTGTCCTGGTTTGAGTGAGAACAGAACTAATTCTGTTCAGTAATTTTACTTTTCAGCTCAGTTCTTCTAACTAACTGCACTGTCTGAAGTTAGCAGCCTGTTCTCACAGACAGTGTCTGCTGCTGGCAGTGATAACATCCCATGTTTAGAGTTAGTACCAAGGGTTGGCGTGCAGACCAAGGCCACTGCTGGGTCTTGTGTACCACATTGGGGGGTGCAGAAAGTGAGAGGCTGCACCTGCAGGGAGGAGCGAACAGGATGGGTGACCCTAAACTGACCAACAAGGTATTCCAGCCCATATATGTCATATTCAGCATAGAGCTGAGGGACCCGAAGAGTCTTTGGTCTCTTCTCCCCTTTTGGCCTGCTTTGTCAGCTTTGCTTGGCTTGGCTCAGGTCATCTTTTGGTTCCTTCCTTGGAGCACCCAAGGAGGACTCTGTCTGTTCTGCTTTCAATCCTGGTCTGTGTGTTCCTGAACCCAGTACCAGAATCCAGCTCCCGAACACAGCTCCAGTCTGCTGCGGGGCCCAGTCGGGGACTCCTCCGGTGCCTGCACAGCATCAGTGGTGACGGTGATGGAATTACCAACAGGGGACTTGAGTTCGATACTGGTTTTGTATAGATTTGTATATATTCCATTTTTATCATTATTAATTTCATTTCCATTAAAGCTGTTCTAGTTTCCTTTTCTAATTGCTAAGTCTCTCTCCCTTATTCCCTTTCTCTTCCCCCTTTGGGGAGGGATGGGGGTTAACAGAGAGCGTCTGTTATATAGGGCTAAGGGGCTGCCCTGACCCTAAACCGCGACATTACTTTAAAAAAACAATAGCTAAAACAAGATACACTTTTATATCCATTAAATATGAGGTAATTCCTAGAATAAGGACTGAACCTATTCCCACTTTTCTAGAAATATTTAACACAGTGCAGAATCACTCTGATGAAACCTAAAAAGCTAAAGAAGAATTTTATTTTTTTTAACCCCATTCAAAGACAGGAAAACTATTTTCCACAAGCTCTCAAGAGCAAACATAACATTTTTCCAGCAACTTTTTCTAGATTTTTTTTTTTTTTCCATGAGAGTGATCTCCTTGGAATGCTTGGTCTTCAAGGTGATCTATGCACTGCTAATACTGTTCTTAAAATAGATATGGTCACTCCACAATGCTAGCAAGAATAAAAATCTTCTCTACTCTGAAGAAAAAAATTAGATGGTCATATGAAAGGATCAAACCGTACAGGGGGGACAGAGGGACAAATACGAAAAAAATAATTAAAAAGCAAAAAACCATGGGAAAAGCATTTGCAGCCTCCAGGCCTTCTGCTGCTTGTATATGGAGAAAGTATGCTTTCCAGTTTCTGATACCATATGGCCTTCACCTTACAGGGCAAGAAATTCCAGCAAAACAGAGAAAATTCAAAACTACAAGACTGCAGCCTCAAAGAACAAGTGGAATCAGCAAACCTAGGAATCAAATAAGAAGTTAGGAGTGTAAGTAGGGAGAAAGGAAAAAAAAAAAAAAAATTAGCCCCAGCAGATACATTGGAACATATAAGAAGTTTGTCAAGATTTGTCAACAAAAGACAACGAGTGCAAATGGAAATACAGGAGATTATACTTGAACAAAAGAAATAAAACCGCTGTGTTCAACACTGCAGCACATTGCCCAGAGAAATTGAGGAGTATCCATACTTGGAGTCACAGTCCTGGACAACTGCAACCTGCTGTAGATGCTCTTGAGGTGGTAGATGTGCTCACCAAGACACCTCCCATAATTTACCAGTAGTCCTGGCTAACTGAGGGGGTCCCAGTTGACTGGAGGGTAGCAAATATGACACGCATCTAAAGAAGGGCCAGGAGGAGGATTCAGAGAACTACAGACCTGTCAGTCTGACCTTGATCCCAGGGAAGGTTATGGAGCAGATCATCTTGAGTGCCATCATGTGGCACATAGGGGACAACCATGTGATCCTTCCCAGTCAGCAGGGGTTTATGAAAGGCAGGTCCTGCTTGACTAACCTGATCTGCTTCTATGACAAGGTGACCCACTTAATGGATGAGGGGAAAGCTGTGGATATTTTCTACCTGTATTTTAGTAAAGCTTTTGACAGTGCTTCCCACATCATCCTCCTGGATAAACTGGCTGCTCATGGTTTGGATGGACATATGCTTCACTGAATAAAAAACAGGATGGATGGCCAGAACTAGAGAGTGGTGGTGAATGCAGTTAAATCCATCTGTCATCCGGTCTCAAGTGGTGTTCCCTTGGGCTCAGTACTGGGGCCAGTTCTTTTCAATATCTTTATCAGTCTGGATGATGGGATTGAGGGTACCCTCAGTAAGTTTGCAGGCAACACCAAGTTAGGTGGGAACATCACAGAATCACAGACTACCAGGGGTTGGAAGGGACCTCTAGAGATCATCTAGTCCAACCATCCTACCAGAGCAGGACCACCTAGAGTACATCACACAGGAAAAAGTCCAGGCAGCTTTTAAAAGTCTCCAGAGATGGAGATTCCATGACCTCTCTGGGCAGCCTGTTCCAGTACCCTGTTACCCTCACAGTGGAGTATTTCCTCATGTCGAGGTTGAACCTCCTGTTTTCCAGTTTATGGCCATTGCCCCTAGTCCAGTCACTGGACACCACTGAGAAGAATCTGGCCCTATTTTCCTGATACACACCCTTTAGATATTTATAAGCACTAATAAGATACCCCCTCATCCTCCTCTTCTTCAAGCTAAAAAGATCCAGCTCTCCCAGCCTTTCCTCATATGGTAGGTGCTCCAGGCCCTTAATCAGCTTAACGGCCCTGCACTGGACCCTCTCCAGTAGTTTCTTGTCCTTCTTGAACCAGGGAGCCCAGAACTGGACACAGTACTCCAGGTGAGAAGTACAGTGATCTCCTTGAGGGGAGGGAGGCTCTACGAGAGGAATCTGGACAGGACAGATCAATGAACCATGGCCAGTGGTGTAAGGTTCAACAAGGTCAAGTGATGGGTCCTGCACTTGCATCACAACAACCCCATGCAATGCTACAGGCTTAAGGAGCAGTGGCTGGAAAGCTGCCCATTAGAAAAGGGCCTGGAGATGTTGGTCAATAGTCATATCAATAAAAGCCAGTATTGTGCCCAGGTGACCAAGGCCAATGGCATCCTGGACTATATCAGAAATAGTGTGGCCAGCAGGATTAGGGAAGCAATTGTCCCCCTTGTACTCAGCACTGGTGAGGCTGCACCTTGAATACTGTGTTCAGTTTTGGGCCCCTCACTACAAGAAGGACATTGAGATGCTGGAGCATGTTAAAAGAAGGGCAACAAAGAAGTGTTTAGGGAACGAGTCTTAGGAGGTGCAGCAGAAAGAACTGGCATTGTTTAGCCTGTCTACAACTACCTGAAAGGAGATTGTAGTGAGGTGGGAGTCAGTTTCTTCTCCAGTTAACAAGGGATAGGACAAGAGGAAACAGGCTCAAGCTGTGCCAGGTGAGGTTTAGATTGGCTATTATGAAAAATTTCTTCAATGAAAGAGTTGTCAAGAATTGGAACATGCTGCCTAGGCAAGTGGTGAAGTCACCACTCCGGAGGTATTTACAAGATGTGTAGATGTGATGCTGAACGACATGGTTTAGTGGTGACTTGGTAGTGCTAGGTTGATGGTTGGACTTGATGATCTGAAAGCTCTCTTCCAAAATAAATTATTTAATGTCCATGAGATAAAATTTTGTTCCTTGCTTCTTTATCTGAATAATGTTTTGGTGACTGTGATTTCAAAATACATATAAATGCTCTTATTTAAAGTTTGTTTCTAAACGTATGAATCACCATCAGAAAGGCAGCTCAAGAGGATTTAAGGATGGGAGCTGAAGCAGCTGAGGCAATGAGAGCCCATTGTGTACTTGTGAATGGGAGCGGTAGAAATCAAAGCTTTTGCTTTCTGCTTCATGGCTTGATTGACTTGGCAATTACACAGGCCATTGCTTTGCTCTTCTGCAAACTTTCTCCCATAGCATACAGTCTTTTCTTTAAGAAGTTATGTTTCTGATCAGATTTGTGTTTCAATAAGTACCCCTTTTCTTTAAGGGATGCTTGGCATGTAGAAGAATGGGGTAGAAGCAAAGAAAGAAATTACATAGAAGCAAGTTGTCCAAAGAGCAACTTGGCAGTGTTTGTTCAGGTGGAAGAAAAATCACACTAAATACTTACTGTGTTCCAGAACATCAAGGAGTGATGAATTACCATGTTTTATCAAGGTATTGCATCCTTTTTGATTCAAAACCATTGACTTTTCATTATTCACAAACTCAACAGCCAAACAAAGGCATTAAAGGCCATCAGTTTGGATTGTGAAGCCACTGAATCGTTTCTGGTACCTTCCTCTGTACATAGGCCAGCCTACCCATTCCCTTGGACCAATATAGCCCCTTTTAAACTACAACTTCTGTACAGATCTTGGAGATCACATATTCAAATGACTATGCTGCATATAGAATCTTTTGCAGCCCAGGCATGGAGAAGCAAACATTTGTATTCCACTTGTATTGGTAAGTTTAAAAAAAAAAAAAAGGTTTCTGAGAGTCTCCAATAATAATTTGATACAAAAATACTCCAACATTCTGCAAGTGTCTACAAAGGAACACACATTTATTAATCAATCCTACTCCTTCACAGATAAAATGAGTGCCAAAGGCTGATTTTCTTACCAACAAATGAAACAACAGAAGCACCCAGAATAACTTTCCTTCTCCCTTGTGGTTCAAGTTGAATCAATTGGACACCAAAGTTTTCTAACAGAACCTATAATCTCTATATACTGCTCTTGCTTGCTTACAGCTTGGGACATGCAGAGTTGAATTGTTTTCTTGTTGAGTGAATAAGGAAGTTTTTAATTTCTGTGAATGAGATGCAAACTCTTGTTTTAAGGATCAGAATTTAAATTCTGCTCTCAGGAAGAAGAAAAATTAGATACAATACTTTTCCAGTTCCACTGAAAAGTGAGGAAAGATGCTTCTCCATTCTAATTAAGAGACAGAAATTATTTTGAGCAGTTCAATGGTTAGACCAGAGATTACTGTGTCCAGATTAACTGCTGGCTGTATTACTTTGGACATAGACTGTGGAGGACAGAGACAGGGGGCTGAGGGGCAAGGGGGTCTTGGGGCAGGATGCTGCCAGCACTGCCTGAGCTGCTGCCAGGACTGTCCTCTAGTCACCTCTCACACAACACACATACTCATTTTGTTGTACAAAACAGAAAAATACATGTGTGTAATGGGACCTTTAAGCCTCTCCTTTCTGTACTCAGCCTGCTTTGTTACCCATCACACATGACAAGCAAGAAGGGCAGGAGCAGAAAACAATCTTGATCCTTGTTTAAAACAAAACCGCAACATACAAGCGTCCCAAACCCAGAAACAGTATCTGCTTACTCAAAGATTATGGCAGTACATCCCTGCCTGAAAAGGCTGTAGATTGGCAGAGACAAAACAATGAGTAAGGGAACTGCTGAGCACTCACTGGACCAATGACTCTCTGACCTACAGCCCTGGTCTGTGCTGCTCAGTGACGTTCACACCCTTGTCTGGAACAGGAGATGTCTGTCTTTGGCACACACACTCTCCCTGTACTTTTTTTATTCATAACCACGTCCTGCCGTTGGCTTCTCGAAACCATTTGCAATTTAGGCAGTGTCAGGGGAAAAGCAGAGGAAGAGCTAGCCTCAGAAGGAAGGAAGAAAACATACTAGATAGCTGCGAATCACATTGACCACCAAATGTCTCACCCACTTTTAACTCCTCCCAACATAAGGTAGGGTCAATCCTGTCAGGTCCCAGAGGCACAAACAAACATTAATTTCTGCAACCTGCCTTTCCCTTCTACCCTGGGCTCCCTTCTTCCCTCCAGTTCCCTGCTCTTCTCACAGGCCCAGGACAAAATTTTGGCTTGGCCAGCCCTCCAGGACTGCCCCAAACAATGCCAAGTGGCTGCCAGTGCCTGGCCCTGGCTCCCTGGGTGTCACCTTGGGGCCACTGAAGGACCCCACCACTTCCCCCAGCTCAGGATTCCCCTAACACTGGGGTAGCCCTGCTCCTGCTGCACTCTGCGGTGATTGCTGCCTTCCACCAGCTCACTGCATCAGGAGCAGACCATCAGTGGAAAGGGAGACATCTACTGTTAGAATTACTTCTTCAGGAAGCCCATTTTGCTATCTGGAGCACCACATCTTAATGGAGGCAACTTATTCATCGAGCTGAAATGGGCAGCCTACCTGTGGAAAAATACTTTTGCGCTGTTGTCACATGAGCTGCAATTGATGTCTCTCTCAGCACATGGTTTTGTTCTGCTTCTAAAATATTCCCAACAGTCTGTCATGTCACACTCTTCTGCCTTCATCTTCCTCATCCTTCTTATTATTTTTTTTTGCATCTGACACCTTGTCTTCTTCCTCTATAAAGTAGTACAGACAAATTGCATAAGCCTATTGCTTAAATTCTAACTGCAAACACACAAACATGCCTGTCATGACATCTTGTTTCTGGTATTTCTCTTCCTTACCACCTCGCCATCCTCCCTCAACCCCCTTATATTCTCTAGATTTTTACATCTTCAGACAAGAGCTATGTTACTATAATTTTTACCCTGAAGAAATGCCAAAGGACAAGCACCTTGCTAGGTTATTATTAGCAATTATTACAATAACAAATTCAAGAAGAATTGTTTCATAACTAAATTAAACAGCTAAAGTAAGAGCAAGTACAAGTGATGAATGCCTAAGAGCTGTCAAATTTCTGCAATTAGTACCCTATTCAGAGCCAAAGGAAAAACCTCTGAATAAGCATTGAATTCCAGATTGTTTTTTATTATTATTATTTTTCAATGCAGAATTGGAGAGAGGAAATATCATACAAGAATGACTGAGCCCAAAGCTTCTATGTGCATTCATTGGCCACAGTATAAAACTTCAAAAACTTCTTGCAGATTTACTTACCACATTAGAAAACAACAGTTTTAATTTCCATTTTGGTCAATTTGTGGGAAAAAAAAATAAAAACAATAAAACGCACAAAATTGCTGAAATCAAACCTACTTTGTTTTTCCCATCTTCTGTTCCCTTCGCCCTGTTTAAAGTAAATACAAAAGTCTTTCAGCCAAGACTTCAGCATGCGTGCTGAACCATGAAAGATAAGAATTTCTTTTGTCAGCAATGTATTGATGAGTAGGCAAAACTACTATTATATTTCCCCTGCTAAGATGGACCTAAAGCAACATATTCATCAGAACCACATACAACCTCTAAACTGGCTAGGAAGCAGGATCAAAACAAGAAGCAGATAGTACTCTCCATCCTAGAATAATACTTTTGTTCCAAGTAATTTTTTGGGTTTTTTATTCCTCCATAAAGGACTCTGTAAAAACATGTTTCAGAGGTTAGTCATTGCTGCAGGTGCAGCAAGACAAGTAAACTGAGTAACAAGAACACTCCATAGGTAAAGTCGTTTCTACTCAACAACCTTTACTCCCGTGTTTCACAGTTAATGCTGTGAAGCTGCACCAGATGGGATAGAAATTTCCCCCCTGGGATTAGAGACATTTGTCCATCAGATGTTTGTGCCAACACAGAGGAAGCTGTGCCAAGTGAAGACACCATGAGCATTGATTGTAGCTGCAGTGTTTGTCTCAAGCACAGGCTGCATTTCTTTACACTCCTCTAAGTGCTATTTTGTCAGCTCTGTAAGGGCTTGCAAATTAGGCAAATGCTTCCTGCTAAAGGTTGTCTTAATTTTCACCCTTACCTTTCTGAGCTGGAATCTCAAGCAGTGAAAGAGCATTTAAAAGAAGGAGCTGGGTAAATATCATGCTTGTTATTGAGCATTCTATATAGAAGATAGAATCATAGATTGTCTCGAGTTGGAAGGGACCCATAAGGATCACCAAGTCCCACCTACATTTGATATCTCTATTTGATAGATTCAAATATATCAGGTGATATATACATTGGTACACAGAGAGTTAAACACATAGTACAACAAGCTATCTAAATGATTTTCAGTCTTCAGGGAACTCCTCTGGCTAGCCAGTATTGGCAAGAGTTGGGAAGTCTACATGTCATAAAGAAACTAAACAAGTGTATTGAATTAAGAGTAATCCTAAAAGCATGGCTTTTATAATTAAGGCATTATAAAGGAAACTCAGATCCTTTAGAGATATTAGAAATACTTAAAACTCCAGTGCTGTTTGTCTGACAGTCAATTCTCAATGGAGAATTTTCCTGCTGGCCAGATTTAAAGGCTCAGTCTCCAGACAAATTGATTGCTCAAAAAGAATATCAGTTATATCAGGTTTTTTTTGAAGTATGCTGAACTTTGACAGGATGGAGAATGATGTCCCCCATGGAGCCAAGCCATGTGTAAGCACGAAGCCCATATGTCTGAGTAGCATTGTTCTTTTCCTCACATGCTACAAACCTCCCTTAGCTCATCTCTCTCAACAGAATATTTCTGAGCTCAAATTTGCTAAGATATTTAAGCTGTACTTCATCACTAAACAGAAAGAAACCCTGCAAAACTTGCCATCTCCAGCCTTACTAGAAGTTCTTTCACTCAGAAGCAGCAAATTGATCTCTGGACTCAAAAGACATCTTTCAGGTCACACCTTTTTAAGGAAAGCATGACCTTCTGCAGAAATTACTACACTCCATCTTACACTTTTCACCTGGTTATTATTGAGGCTGTAGGGTTGTTAGTATGAGGATTTCCTACAGGCTTTTATAGCCTGATAAAACCCCCAGTATGCATTATGGCCTTCACATATTACAGCTGCATAATACTATTACTAACAGAACATGGAAGGGTAATTTACTGACAAATGACTGTAATTGAACACATACAATATACTAACAATGTTCTAACAGAAAAATACATTATATGTAACACAGAAATATATGATATCTTAAGGGACTGAAGACAACTTTTATTAATGTAGACTCCATAGCTGTGCCACTGTGTGTCACTTCTGCTGAGGCTTTGATGTCTTTATCATTAAGCTGTATTGAGTCTGACTGAGCTGGAGTTCATTTTTTGCCATAGCAGCTGTCCCAGTGCTGTGCTTTGCACTGAGCTGGGAAGGTGCTGATAGCATGCCTGTGTTGTGGCTACAGGTGGGCAGGGCTCACACAGCACCAAGGATGGTTTTCAACATTCCCTCTGCAGTGGGATGGGGTGGATGAGGTCTTGGGAAGGGACACGACTGGGACAGCTGACCCAAACTGAACAAAGGGATATTCCATACCATATGATGTCAGATGAACAATAACAGCTAGAAAAGGGGGAGGGCACACCTGCTTGTCCTCCAGAGTAACTGCTACACATTTGGAGCCCTGCTTCCTGAAAAGGGGACAGACACCACCTGATGATGGGAGGCAGAGAATAAATCTTTGTTTTCATTTGCTTCTGTGTGTGCAGCCCTGCTTTGCTTTTCAATAAACTACTTTCTCTTAACTTATGAGTTTCACATGATTTTCTTCCTCCTGGTCCAGCTGACAGGAGGAAAGGGGGGTAGTGATAGAGCATCTTGGTGGGCACTTGGCATCAGGCAAGGTCAAACCACCACACAAACTTTACTGAAGTCCATCCTGAATCTCCTGTGTTGCAGTCTATGCTTCCACTTATTCATCAAGGACACAAAGAAAAAAAAATAAAATCCTTTATATGGCAACATCTTTTTATGCATTTGAAGGTTGCCATGACATTCCCTGTCAGTCTATTCTTTGAGGTGCTTGTGGGCCACCACAAGTTTTCCAGACTGTGTCCTCTCATTTTCCTACTCAAGACTCCCTCCAATTGATCCTTCCCTTTCTAAGAGTGTGATGTTCAAATGTGCATATAGTACTTTTGTTGCAGAATAAGCGGGGAGGTGAGCTAACATCTAAGATCATTATAGATAATACTTCTGGTTATACTATTGAGTATTGCACCTTTGTTGAAATTAGTGCAAGTGAAGACACAACAGATCTGCATAACCTGAAATCAGATCTCACACTATAAAGAGGTAGATTCAAAAGCTCTTATCCTCACACTTCGAAAGGACTCCCAGTATTTCAACACACTGAGTCATTAATGCTCTTTGTATTGGAGATAAGACTTGAACAATGAAGACTTCCCAAATGTTGTTCTCATTGATTGTCACTATTGGAATGGACTTACAAGATGTATGTCCGATTTTTTAATACTGCATTCAGCAACTATTTTGGAAGGAAATCAATGTCTTCAAGCATATCTCTGACTTAAAATATCCCCAGAGGTCTCCAAGAATGATGACTATAGCTTATTTGGTATCTTTATCTTCAGAAAATGAGGTGGAAGAGGAGCAGCCACATTGTTACAAAGCAAAGCATATTCCCTTACAACACAACACAACAGTATTAGCAGGATGTGCAGCAATTGAACTGTGGATAATCTAACTACCCTTGTGTCACAGACCAGAAGGAACGCATCATGAAAAATCTGTAAACAGAGGAACAAACACCTCACATGAGTTATCATACTATACATGATTCAGCTTCTCAGCAGAAGATCAGGTTAAAAAAATATCAAAGCTACTTCTATAAAGAACGATGAAGACATTTTTATTCATCTATTCCCACCAAGCCCTTAGATACAGCTTCCTCTGTCTTCTTGCACAATCTGATACTGAACTCAAACAGATGACACATATTCACTGTGATTACACTGGCACAGTGTGCCAGCTTCCTTCTGTCCCCTCACTGATGTGCCCAGTAACTGTCATCTGCTGGAATTTAAAGCCAAAGATCATCCACATAGTGGAATGCGCTCCATTTCATGTCTTCCAAAGCATCATTAGAACATAATCAGTCATCATTTTCAGATAAATCAATGATACCTCCAAGGCAGAAAACTTTAATGCTATACTTTATGCCTAATGATCTCCCTCTAAAATAGACTCTCTCCAAGAAACTGTCTGCAGGAAGAATATATACCTATGTCAGACCAGTCTCCAAGTAGTACCAAGTTCATTCATTCCTGTTAAATTTTCCTTCATAATTTTCATAACTGTTTCTCTGTTATGTTAAACCCCTTCCCCTTGTTCAGACTTGCTAGACAGATTATCATGACCCAAAGCTTTAAGACATATCCCCCAAAATCTTTATGAAAATATGTACTGACTTTTCACTTTGGAACAGATGCATGTTTTTTTAATTCCTGGTTTTTATGTTTGTTTCCATCATTCATCTCATCTGGGTAGAGAAGAATCACTCAATATCTACCTATAAATTCTAACAAATCTGAATAATTCATGCAGTGGAGGAGACCAAATTACCACCTACCTGCACCTGTGGATATCTCCCTTTCCTCTTAAATTGCATTCCTGTAGCACCAAATACTGCACTGGATCAGTGTGGCTGTCAAGTTTGGAAAGTGAAACAGATGCATCACTGGAAAGTAAAAGTTCTTTTCTAGATTAAAGAAAATTCATGAGGAGGGCACTCTGTAGACCACCTCACCCCCGACTTTGAGGCTGGCACCTCATTTCATAGGAGAAAAGTGGCATGCACTTACCTCAGATTCAACCTGAGAGTCCATCTCTTCATTAGGGGGGAAAAAGCTAACAAAGAAATAAAAAATATAACCCCTCATGTTATGGAGCTAAGTACAAGGTAAAAGGAAATCAGTATTTTCTTTTTTTTTTTGTTACTAGTTGGTGAAGCAGGTTGGTCTGACCCTGTTCCACACACACTGAACAAAGATTTTTGCTGTGCAACAAAGGAAGTACCAGCTCCTGCTGCTAGATTGGATCAATTCCTTTGTGCCTCAAGTAAATGACTGCTTTGTAGGCAAAGACGAAAATTTTATACCCTAGCAGACCTCCTCCTCCTCCAAGGATGGAGCATGAAGTGTTGTCTCCATTGTGTCTGTGGAACTCAGGTCACTCCAGCGTGCAGGGTGCTGAGAGCTGCATGACGCAGAGCTGTATCACAGCACAAAGGTCTCCATAAGGTTTTTGTACTTACCACCATTACTCCCATATGCCCCAGCAACGTGAGTGTTGTATTTGGTCCAGAGTTGCTCCCTTCCACAGGCTCAGCATTCATAAGTACACCAGGATTCCCCCACCCCTTCTGGGGAACACTGACATCCTCCATCCTGGGCGAAGCAATGTTCATGAGGTCTCCCTGCTGTCCTCCAAGTTCAGAAGCTGTCACTGCAATCAGGATGGGCTCTCAGTTCTGCTTGCACTAAAAAGACCTAAAAGAGACAGGCCCAGTTCAGTACTTGGAGCTGCTGCACCTGTCCCACATCTCGTCCTTCCACTGTGCTAAAGGTTCCTTGTTCAAGATGATACCATGGAACAGATCCAGGGACACTGCCTGCAGCATCTCTTACCTCAGCCTGTCACATGTCCTGAAAACAAGCCACTGCCCACCACTAACAGCCTACTGCAGTCCTCCAGATCACTCCAGCTGCACGTGTTGCTTGTTCAAGAGTAGCAGTTGGGCACTCAGTAGCCTGCCCAATGCACTGTTCAAGAAGTGACCTCTGACATCCTGAGCATGAGCCTCCCAGGCAAGCGTCAAGGTAAGGTTTGAAGCAATGCTCACGCAATGTTCCAAACTTGTTCCCTTTACACTGGCATCCTGTGGAAGAGACACAGACATTTTCTGTACTATTTACAACCTCATTTCTCTTCTGGCTTGTCATCCAGGTCACAGCTTGCTGTTACACCTCTAGTATTGATTATTATGGAAAAGCTTGAAGATTTGAGCACTACCACACTGTTGTGTGGTTCCTATCACCAGTAACACGGACAGTATTTTCCTGGAGTGAACACAGAAAATACAGATATGAGCAAATACAATAGTTTCACAAAGTTTTTCCCCTGAAACACTTCTCAAATGGAATTGATTACACACACACACAAGCATTCTTCCTCAATGTTATCATAAGGAAAGGGAAGAAAAAAAAAAAAGTGTCTTAATTTTAGATTAACCTTTTCTTAAAAAAAAGACTTTTTTAAAAAGAGTTTTGCAGAGACAGTATGAAATATCTTCCATTTAACTACAAGCAGCAGGAAAGTCTCCAAGTGTTTATACAAGTTACAGTCCCAAATGTACTTTTTTCACTTACCAGCAAATACATTCTCATTCTCAGTCTTCATTTGTTTTCTTGATTTGTTTTGTTTTGTTTTTTAATTTATACTCTACGGATAAAACACTCCCCAGATTCAAGATCAGCTATTGAAAATGTAAGGAACAATCAGTTTCTAAATATATGCAAGGTAAACTAACAACCTTTCATCTTCTCTGGCCTTAAGTAACAACCTTCAGTTTCCATCTAGTGTCTCAATGAAAGCCAGTAAGTCTTAAAAGCATAAAATTGGCTTTTCTGAGAAGCCTAAGACATTATATTACATCCAAGTAACACAGCAGGCTTTGATTGCTGCCGAAGAATCATCATACATAGCTATAAATTACTTGACATAATTGTTTACTCAGTAACATCAGGTGCCAGCACCAGGTAAAGGTAGATGTGTACAACCTAAATAGTCCTAAAATATCACGGCTACTGGAGGCTGTTAACAATAGTGCTTTCATGAGAAAGATGCATGGTCTGGAGTTGGAGTACTTCTCAAGGAGGTCAGAAACAACATGGACTGTGCTGGATTGAGTCTCCTTCACATCTCCTTACTGTCTTATTACAGTGTTGTACCTAATCCGCTGGTTGGCTTTGATTAAATTTATGTCTGGCTCCAGTTGGTGCCAGCTTCATAGCAATTTCCCAATTCCATCACATTGCTGAAATTATCCATCTGGAAAAAAAAAACTTACCAAGAATATACTGGGAACATTAAAGAATTAGACCTCTAGTGCTTCCCCTCCCTGCAAATGGTATGGAGCAAATCAACTGTGAACTGAACTAAGAGCAGAAAGTGGCATGAATTATGCAAGCTATCTCAACTGAATATTCCACCACCACCACCTCATCCCCCAAACATATCCCTGCTTTGTCTAATGCAGGAAAAATCTTTCAGACAGCTGTTATTTTTTTTTGGCTTCTTTCATACATCACCAGGAGCACCTCCCACTGGGTTTCTCAGGAGATTGTTAAAATAATGTAAGTAATACAGTACAAGTATTCTATCATTAGTCATTGGTATGAAGATCATTTTGGCTTTGTCTACTTGTCTCCGTGATTTCTTTCTGTGTATCAGCACGGTCCTTTGTTTGTTCTCTGCAAACACACTCCTCATTCTTCAATCCTTGTAGTACCTATGCGACAAGTTATTACACTCAAAGCCTTATTACGGGCAAATGGGAAAACGCTTCATTTGGAAAGCCAAGAATTTATTGTTAGACTAATTAAAATCTTAACAACCTAACTAAAATACAATAAACTGTTATTACACTGCGGTTATAATGATACTAACCTTTGGAGTCCCAATTATCTAAACAATACAATGCACATCTCAGTAATACAGCTAAAGATTGCTATACAAAAAAGTGCTCTCTGCTGTTATGCTCTCTCTTACCCTGCACCTCTGTCTCTCAAGTGTGACAGTAAGTGAGCCTTGAGAATCAGGTGGGAGGGGTTGAGGAGGAGGGGGAATAATGGGGGTCCAGGGTTGCAACAAGTTGGCAGCATCCCCAGTCCTTTGCTAGAAGGAGCAGCATAGCTGTTTATTGATGAGGGTTTTTTTCCTCTCCTTTGCTAAGGAGTAAGCTGTGAATAGTTTCTTCTTTTTCCCTCCAGGTCCCACATTTAGGTGCTTTTATAATAATTTTCTAGCACAATTTTACACTGAAATCTTTTTTTCACTGATGTGCAACCTGATATTGCGTTCATATTTGCTATGGGTAAGAAATTCTCTCTCTCTCTCTCCATAAGTCAATACCTGTTTCATCTCTCTTTGCTACCACTAAAACTGGTTTAGTCCATCTCTGAAGTTCTTTGAGCGTAGTAGGAGTTGATAATAACCCTAAGGCCTTCAGTATTATCCCTTGCCCCTTCCATTATCACTTTGTGCCTCTACTCCTCTACACCACATCCTGTGACTTCTTTGGTTGCCCCTTACTGTCATACCACGCCTACATTAACCCATGTTGTATTACAGTACAACCATACATGTTTCATTCTAATAACTACTTGATACAATTGCCTATATAAAATTATGGTAATTCCACATGTTTATACACAACTAAGCAAGAGAAAACTAAATGATACAATAGCTTTCTTGTCATTTAAATGAACTTTTGTCGCAGCAAAACAAACAAAACTAAAACTCTAGCTGGCTAAGACAAAATCAGGCAAAGCCAATAAGAATCAGTTACAAGGCCTTACATGGTGATTAAGCTTACACCGTAAGCAGGTTAAAGGGCTATAATGAGTGAGAAGACACCCCTCTTCTCAAAACATCAAAACTCAAGTTTCAATGTCCTCAAGCTTTTTGCACAGTTGCAGCAACTGAAAAGTAGTTTGTGCTTCTCTGTGTTACTTCTAGGCCCATAAGGCCAATTATATACCTTGACAAGCAAAACAAATTCTTGGGAGATGATTTGAAGATGATTTAGGAAAAAAAAACCCAAACACCCCAGATCCAGCTATAAATGGATGCAAATCATAGAATTGTTTCAGCTGGAAAAGACTGTTAAAATCATCCAGTCCGACTGTTAACCTAACACTGCTAATCCCACCACTAAACCATATCCCTAAGCACCTCATCTACACATCTTTAAAAATACCTCCAGGGATGGTGACTCCACCACATCCTTGGGCAGCCTGTTCCACTGTTTAACAATGCTTTCAATTAAGAATTTTTTTCTAATGTCCAACCTAAACCTCCCCTGGCACAACTTGAGGCCATTTTCTCTTGTACTATGATTTGTTACTTGGGTGAAGAGACTGACCCCCATCTCACTACAATCTCCTGCAGGTAGTTGTAGAGTGCAATAAAGTCTCCCCTGAGCCTCCTTTTCTTCAGGCTAAACAACCCCATTCCTTCAGCAGCTCCTCATAAGACTTGTTCTCTAGACTCTTCACCAGCTTTGCTGCTCTTTGGACATGCTCCAGAACATCATTGTCTTTCTTGCAGTGATGGGCTCACCAGGTTCTTTAATTAGCAACCTTTGTTCCATAAAATCATTGGGTTTGTCTTTGTTTCTACATAGATCAGATAGAAAGTGATGGATATCATTTGTTTAGCAGCTGGAAATGGGAAAATTTTGCAACTCCTCCAAAGTAGGTGTTTTAGAAACACTGCGTAAAAAGCAGTCACATGTATGTTATTCCTGGCTGCACACCTATCACACTTCTAAGTCAGCCAAATATGCTTTTCTTTTTTTTCTGATGATGACTGGATTCGAGGTCCTGAATATTTATTGATGCTTTTGTGCTCCTTATGACAAAGTTTCATATATTTAAGTTTTATCACCTTGTTGTGGCCTCACTTTGCACAATTTTTCAGCCAAGTTTCAGTCAAAATTGTCATCAATTCTGCTGAAATACACCATGAAAAACTGAGCTGCAGCTTTAGCAGAGCACAACATAAGTGTATGCCACTTTTCAAGCACCCTCTCAATGTCCACCTCAAAATATGAGTGGAAGAAATACCTGCTGGTCCAATTTCCTCTCCTGAACAGGCTTATTCAGACAGTATCTGAAGTTTGGAAAATAAATGGAGATTTTTCTCTCTTTTGCTTAGGCTAACTGGCTTTCACAGAGACTAAATATAGTGGATCTTAACCTACTAGGTTGTGAAAAAGTCAGCCAAGTCCTGACACAAAACAAATTGAAAGGCTTTTAAAACTATAAAGTGGGTTAAAGAAGCAGATGTTACCACCTTCTGGCAGGGGAAAGAAAAGCCACATTTTCAGGCAACACAGTCCGTTAGTACATATTGAAGAGCCTGCACAGTGGAACGTTTGATGCAACCCGGAAAGTCCAATTTGTGAAAGCAAGTAATTGCCTACAGCTATCTTTTGAGACATGAGGAAACAAGAAAGCCATCGAAGAGCATATCCTACTATGCTCAGCAGGATTTGCAGTGCTACATCCTCATTATGCCAAGCACCACACAGAGTGCAGCTTGTAGAAGACTGAAAGGAGATCCTCTACTGTTACATATATTCACAAAATCAGAACAGTTGCTCTAGTTTGAGCTAAACCTATTCACCTTAATCCCAGTTCTATTTGAATCAAGTTGTCCTCATTCAAACAAATATGACATGAGTCAGACACAACCCAATTCTGTTTTCACAGAATTGTTAAGGCAGGAAGAAGACCCTAGAGATCTTCTAGTCCAACCCCTGCTCAAGCAAGGTCAGGTAGAGTAGGTCTCAAAGGACTGTGCAGTCAGACTTGGAATATCTTCAAGAATGGTGACTCCACAACCTCTCTGTACCACCTCTGCCAGTGCTCAGTTTCCCACACAGTAAAAAAGCAGTGTTTTTTAATGGAATTAGATGGAACTTTCTGTGTTTTAGTTTGTGCTTACTGCCTCTTGTCCCACCAATAGACACCACTAAGAAAAGTTTGACTCCATCTTCTTTACTCCTCTGTTTAGATATTTATACACAGTGATGACATTTTCCCCCCAAGCTTTCTTTTTTCTTGGCTGATGAGTAAAGGCTCTACCTTTCCTCATATGAAAAATGCTCCAGTCCCTTAGTCATGTCTGTGGACCTTTTCTGGACTTTCCAGTGTGCCCACGTCTCTCTTCTACCAGGATGCCAAGCACTGGACACATCATTGCAGATGCAGACTTATCAGCGCTGAGTAAAGCAGAAAGATCACCTCTCTTAGCCGGCTAGCAACACTCCTCCTAGTGCAGTCCAGAATGCTGTTGGCTGCCTTTGCCATGAGGTCCACTGCTGTTCATCCTGCAGTCTACTAGGACTCCCAGGTCCTTGTCTGCAAAACTTCTTTACAACATTTACAGATTCGAGCCTATGAACACACACTAGAGCAGGAAAGCGAGTCCTCATTTCTGTGAGCACTTGCATTGATCGTCTACGTGCAGAAGATGTGCACGTTACAGGGGCCAATGGCACCTCCCTTACACGTGACATACTTTTCCCATAGTCTTCTGTATAAACTACTGTTTTCAGTTTGAGTACACCTGTCTACCTGCATGCTTTGTTTACATAGAATAAGGTAACCTCTAGATCCAGAAGCTGAGAAGATGTCTTGAAATTTCCAACAGCAATAGAAACCACCTTGAACCTTGATTTGAAAACCCTCAGGGGGCTGTATTTATCCAAAAGCTTCCCTGGCTGGTATGGCCTTATGCCTACACTATGTTTATTTCCTGTGCTTCAAACTCGGATGCAACACCAGGCTGACAACATCCATTGCTGACAAAAAGGAAAAAAAAAAAAAAAAAAAAAAAAAAAAAAAAAAAAAAAAAAAAAAAAGCGGGATTACTCACATTTGAAGATCCACTTCCATCCGTTCTTCAACCTTAAAAGCCTTTGAGTACTTGCCAAGTTAATTCTCTTTTCATTTTTATACAAGTCTGCTGATTCACAGAGGTGGAAGAAGAAAGTAATGAGGGAAACACACATGTTGCAGTACTAAAGAAGAGATCTTAGTGTAAAAAGCCCAGCTGGAAAAAGCAAGCAACAAGAATCTTATGAAACAGTTTGACCTTAAGTTTCCAGTCAAGCTATGTGTATCCTCCCACACACAGACAACATTGGCCCTCCTGGACTGTTTGCAACAAAGCTGCAATCTACCACGTAACGTGAGGTCCTGAGGCCACACTGCATGACCCATGTGCACGAAACTCAACAGCAGCCCTTATTTTGAGATTATCTGAGAGGAAAATCCATGCTTTCTCTGCATACAGGTTGTGCTGAGCCAGAGACAAGTAAGGTGGAGTATTTTAGAGTGGCTTCATTCTAATGAGCTGAGATTTCCAAAGTGGGCTCAGGCAGATGAAGCTATAAAAGTACTGTAATTCCAATTCATTGGCCCCTAGTGGAAATAAAGTAATGAATAAGGCAGCTGCTTAAGAGTGATCCAAGAATGATTAACATTTGTCTTATTGCCTTAACATCTTCCTTTTTTCTTTGTACAAGGAGACGTGTGCTCAACAAAACATTCAAAGAAAATATTTTAGTATTAATTTTTCTTCCTTCTATCTACAAAGCTAAGTGTCCTCTACATCAAACAAACATGTTTCTGGCCTACTGAGACATGTGGCTGTCCAATGAGAATGAGCATGTTTTGTTTCCCTTCAGTGGAGCTTTGGTGTCAAAATTACCACACTTTCCACCCACAAGTCCTTTGAACCTTTACCTTTGTACAGGTACAAATGTAATTTCTCCACTGCCCAATTTGGTACAAGTTGTCATCATTCCTCATCTCCCTCTTATAACCCAGTCATTTGAATCACATACCATGAAATAACTACATAAACCATCAACCCACTTGATACATAACCAGTGGGCTGAGCAAGGAGACTTCCCATTGCTTTAGTGCTTAGGGACCTGCTTCATCTGCTGTTTACAGTAAAATTTATCATTTTTTTAATACACCAGTCATCATCTATACTGTGCCACAAGATCTTCAGAGAAACTGCTCTGACTCTCAGGAGCAGCAACCTCCAAGCATCAGCCAGCTAATTGTACTCCATGATAACCTCCAGAGCACCCACATTCATGTAACTAAGTCAAGCTCATGTGCAGCAGTCAGTGCACAGACACACTTTTTCTGGAGACAGGCTCACTTCAGATTTATGGCTCTGATTCATCTGGGATCCTGTCCAAATTCTTCAGCTGCTACAGCTGAGGAAAGAAAGGCATGGAAATACTCTCCAGCAGTAAAAAGGGATGCTCAAATTTAGGCAAGTCCCATTCTCTTCATGAAGCAGAGGGATGCTACTCTTTCTTCTAGAGCTAAAAGAATCATTGTTCTGTCAAACACTTATTTTGGCACTTTCTTGAAGTAGAGAGGCTTCTTGCAGCCATCTTTGAGACAGGTTGCACAAACCCTGGGCTCATGCTAGATAACCTGAGCTGACATGCTCACAGCAATTTTTTTTCTAAAGCCACATGCTTCTGTTGCAGCCACATAAGCAAAACGTGAGGCTATTGTTAGGCAGCATTTTTACTTGCCAAGACAGTTTCAGATACAGACTTTTAAAAGGAACATTACTAAATTTTGCAAAGTTTTTAGTATTTTTCTCTCCTGTACTTCTCATGTGATTTTTAAAGCTCTAAATGTATGTGGAAACTAAGCTTCTGTTTCATTGTCCTGTACAAAGCTGTTAGCTACAGGCATCCCCTTCAAGAATTTGAAATGGAAGTATTTATATTGCTGTGTGCTTTGTGAAATTCACTACAACTGCAGGGCACTCATGATATATCAGATTGTTGCCTCTCTCCCATTATAATACACAACTATGAGTAGTGTAGCCTGCCCAAGGAATAAAGGAGGGAACTCGACAGCTGAAGGTGAGACTTCAGAACAGAGCTGTAAACCATTTGACATCTTTTGTAGATAAAGATCTAAAGGGGACTCCTAAGGCATCAAAACAAGAAGATGGAGTAATTTGCAGAAGGTGCAAACTCAGGTGAATCAGATAAAAAATATTACAATAAGTTACAAAATTACAGTTTGAGAAGTCATGATTTTTTTTAATTGTTACTTTTAAAAGCAGGGCACAAAAAGCCTGGAAAAAACATACTCTACTCATACACTGAAGGTTGGTAAATCACCAAACAAATCAGAAGCAAATCTTTTCTTGAAAAGAAATAATAAGTCTTGAAAAAGAGTTTACTCTTCACTATTCACATACTAGCTAGACATTGCAATGTCTTTATTGCAATGATGCTGAAGGTTGACAGACAATAACAGCATACAAAGGAACAGTGCAATTAACTTTGAGAGCCATTTATTCACTCTGAGTTTCAAGAAAAAGGTTTCCATAAGAAATCTGCAGGTTTTCAGTAAAACACATAGAAGAACTGACACTAAAAGCGTCATCTGGACCTACACCCCCACACCCCCCACTTAAAATATAAGTAGATAAAGCAAAGTGAATAGTTACACCACTTTTACATATATTGGTTCCTCTGATGTTTGGTCAGCTTGGCAAATGGTGGTTTTGTTAGATGAAGCTGTGTCTTTCCACGTTCCAGCCTCTGCTTACACTCACAGGTTTGCCAGTAACTCCAGTTACAGTCCTTCCAGACCTGCCTCTCTATATTTACCAGATGGCCCAGCAGCTCAGCTGCTCTTGCTCTCTTAACCAACTTGCATTTAGATTTTGTTTCTTCCAGGCTTCTTGCTTGAATTTTTCTTGCTGGCACTTGTTTCTTCCTCTATAGCTAGAGGCTATCAGGTGGTGTGCAACAGATACATCAGCAGCCTTCATCATCTGACTGTGACCACCAACATCTAAGACATGTCTACCTGGGCCTTGTCCCTCTGCCACTCCAAAGAGATGCTGACGAGATGCAGTGCCCTTTTTGAGCACCTAAAACAATGCTAAAGCCAATGAGTGCTCCTACAAACTACTCAGATACCATATCTGCTCTGAGGTTGAAAGGTCTTGGGAAGGAGCCTCCATACCCCCTTCTACTAATGGAAAAAGTGAAACAGAAAAGTAGAATGGGAAGATGAAGACAGATACTTTTTTTTCCTGCAGCAAAAATAAGACATGTGCAATAAGTGCCCCGGCACTAGTGTGCGTTACACAGGTAAAAGCATGCTTGAATAAGAAGTTTGCAAGTTATTTGCCAGATCAATCACTCCAAGAGACAACAACAGCAGTTTAGTGACATCTACATATTTCAAATAGTTTTTATTCTATTTTCCCATGTATTCCAACAGCTGTGCTAGCAATACCCTTGGTAATAGACTTCAGATTCTCCAATTTATTTGTATCTGCTATATTTAGATTTGTTGTTCAAACCTCTTGATCTGACTATTGGCATGACTCATCAATTGTCAGCAGCATATTATTATACCTAATCAGCATCTTACATTTAGAGACAATAGCTTCTGAATAAAATTAGTTGATTGGAATCCTTTTTGCACTAGTCAGCAGTAACCACTAGAGAAGAAGCTGTACCATTTTTAATTTTATGTTATTGATCCAAAAATGCTAGAGATAAAACACTGCAAGAAAACTTCCTGGAGATTATGTCAATACATGCTGAGTATTAATACAATAATTTTTAAGAAGCCAGACACAATGATTCATCTTTTTCAACACGTGCCTGGACTTTGGCATTACTGTTATGATTTCCATATTATTATTTACACTAGCTGAAAAGCTTACCTTTCTCCTACAAACATTTATTTTAAAGAGGAAAACTCACCCCAGCCTGAGCAACAGTTCTCTGCATAATTTCTTTAAGTGTGCAGATTTATTCAACTTTGCAACTACATAGGTAACTTCACTATATGTACAAGTTCTTAGATCTGCATTTTTGGCAAGTTCCCCTATGCTGCAATTTGTTCTCAAGACAGCTTCACAACAGAGATCAGTCAAAGAAGTCTCTAGACTTTGCTGAGCCTGGTATGTCTGCCCGACGTAATCTGTGAGAAGACCGGAGTGACACACTACACCGGTGGAAGCTGTGGCATCTGGGGAGAGACAGCAGCCTCCAGTTTTGGGCATGCTTTGAACTCAGGTTAGCCAGGAGCCCTGCCTTCTTTTAGAAGCAACGCACTGCTCGTTGGCTGCTAAGTGTTTTTTGCCTCTAAGAGGTAGTCATCCAGCTTCCAGCATCGTTTACAGGCATGATTCATCTATAATTTGGCAAGGTACATTGTTAACTGGAACATCAAAAGTTGCTAACTCCAGGTAGAAGCTATTTTAAGATGCTTTTATGCCACTGTAATTTTTCCTCATTTCAATTTCTACCAGGGAATAATTTTTAGCTCAATGAAAAGAAAAATAACATCCTACTATCTTTCCAGGATAAGATTATTCAAATGGGAATTAAACCAGAGTCTTTACAAAGAAATCTTTGTTTGCAAGCCCAGCACACCAAGTAGTACCTTCAGAGTGCCTGTGAAGTTTAATTGATTGCATCACCTTTACCAGTAAGGCAGGAAACCTTCAAAAAAGTGGTTGTAAGTCTGAGATCTCTCATTTTTAAACAGATTGCATTTGACAATGTTGATTATTAATGCCCTCCTTTTAACTCTTGCTCATGTAGCAGAACTTGCTGTTTGTCAGCTCACACAATATTGACTTCATCTACACACATCCCTGGCACCCTTTTAATGCCACAACAACCCAGGGCTATCTACAGTATCCACATCAACATGGGTTGTCAGCCTACAGATCAGCCTTGCTAGACCGATGTCCTGAGCCCACATGAGTTGTAAATGCCTGCAATGATCAGTCATGCTCAAATGACAGCAAAAAAGCAACAAGAACATGGACCCCGTTGCTTTTTTCCTATTTTTTTTCCCCCAGTATTATTTTTTTTCCTCCCAACTTCAAATTATGTCATTTAAGCTCCCTTTTTTTTTTTAATACTCTAGTCTTTGATGGTATTACATAACTAAGCAGCAGGTAATAATAAAAGGTACAGCTCAATCTCAAACCTACCTTGCTGCAAAATACACAAGTAGTGACTACGCCACAATAATTAGATAAAAGGACATCTTCCTGAGGGTCTTACACTACAATGTCACTCCTGTGGGAGTCTGAACGTCTCCCTGTTTTGGGACAATTACCCTCTTCTGGGACATACCTATAGATTATGGAAGATTTGTCCCTCCTTCCCACATGCTGATTTAAGGAAGGGAAATGAAAAGGACATAGTTGACAGGGAAAAGACATCATATTTGTCTTTACAAATAGCAGATTCTGGAACAGACACTTTGGCTGTTGAGATAGTGTTTAAATCAACACAGAAAAATACAGTCAGAATGGCAGTAAATGGACCTATATCAAATCATAAACAAGCAGAAAACCAGAAAGTGGGTTCAGGCTTTAGTCCAAAAATTGTGGGAACAACCTCACAGTAATACAGCACTGGACAGCAGGATTTACAACAGCAGCATCAATTTTATCCTGAAAGGCTTTCCTGTTACTCATTTTGAATCATAGCATCATAGAATAGTTTCATCTGGAAGAGACCTTCAAGACCATCAAGTCCAACCTTCTTCCTAGCCCTATCAAAAAACATGCAACCATGTCCCTAAGCACAACATCCAACCACCTCTTAAACACCTCCAGGGATGGTGACTCCACCACCTCCCTGGGCAGGCCATTCCAATGCCTGACAACCCCTTCTGTAAAGAAATGCTTCCTAACATCCAGCCTGAACCTCCCCTGGTTCAACTTCAGGCCATTTCCTCTTGTTCTACCCCTTGTCACCAGGGAGAACAGACCAACTCCCGCCTCGCTACAGCTTCCCTTCAGGTAGCTGTAGAGGGCAATAAGGTCTCTCCTCAGCCTTCTTTTCTCAAGGCTGAACAGACCCAGATCCCTCAGCCTTTCCTCATAAGACACATGCTCCAAACCCTTCACTAGCTTTGTAGCACACCTCTGGACCCTCTCCAGCACCTCAATGTCCTTCTTGTAGAGAGGGGCCCAAAACTGGACACAGTATTTGAGGTGCAGCCTCACCAAAGTCGAGTACAGAGGAACGATCACCCCCCTGCTCCTGCTGACCACACTATTCCTGAGGCAGGCCAGGATGCCATTGGCCTTCTTGGCCACCTGGGCACACTGCTGGCTCCTGTTCAGACGGCTGTCAGTCAACACCCCCAGGTCCTTCTCTGCCTGTCAGCTCTCCAGCCACTCCTCCCCAAGCCTGTAGCGCTGCTGGGGGTTGTTGTGGCCCAAGTGCAGACCCGGCATTTGGCCTTACTGAAGCTCATGAAATTGGCCTTGGCCCAGTGATCCAGCCCACCTAGATCCCTTTGTAGAGCTTCCCTGCCCTCAAACAGATCGACACTTCCACCTAGCTTGCTGTCATCTGCAAATTTAGCAAGGCTGCACTCTATCCCCTCATCCAAATCATTGATGAAGATGTCAAAACAGGAGTGGCCCCAGTACTGAGAACTGGGGGACACCACTCGTGACTGGCAGCCAACTGGATTTAACTCCATTGACCACAATTCTTGGGACATCTAAACAGTTTTACACCCAGGAAAGTGTATGCCCATGCAAGCCAAGAGCAGTTTACCAAGAAATGCCAAGATTCCACCTTTGTCAGCCAAATCCCAAGACACGATTTCAAGTGTGACATCATGGTGGTCTTTCACGTGCAGGGCCTGAGCTTTCATATTCTTTCCTTGGCATTTCTATACAACCATCATAATGGCATTAGGAGAATACTGACAAATACAGATGTACCAGTGCCTTAGTCTTTTGCAGGATCCCACGCTTGTACAGTTGCTGTTTCTATTCTAAGCCCAAGTCCATCATTTTTCTGCACCATATTTCTGCTTCCTTTACTCACCAGTTCGAAACCTATGAGCCCAAAGAAGACAAGAGGAAAGAAGACTTCTTCCAAATAACTCAAGGAAGAGTAAACTGCACCAATATGAACAGTCTGAGCACTTGTTCACACTAAATAAAGACAGCTTCCTTGATGAATCCATCACAGCACCGGATTTCAAATAAGCATGTAAGTACTCGAAGTGAATAAATAATTCAACAGGAGAGAAGGCAAGTGTTCCATACAGCCAAGATTATTATTAAAGTTAAAGGCTCACTGGAGACTACAGGAAAATTTTCTGTAGGATAGATTTTCTATCAGACTATGATTTGTGCAAGGATTACATTGGTTAACTTGTATTTCAGTGCTGTTGACAAGAAGTGGCTCTTCATGTGCATGGCTGCACATTCACATTTTTAAAACGCTGCACTGTTGCCACGAGCACCACCCCTGGGGTCCACCGTTTCCTATACAATAGCAATCACATACTGGGTTCCTTTGAGTGCTGAGATCATTCTGCTAAGCTTTGCAAGAGATAATAACTGTTAAAGATTCAAGCCTGAACAAATCAAGTTAATAGATTTGTTTCCTTGGTAGGGAAGGAGATATTAAATCAAATTCATACAGGTTACAAGCCTATGTTCAACCCCAGCATCTAAGCAGCAGAATACATCATCTTGTGACACTATTGTCCTCTAAAGAGCTTTTCTGTAATTTCCAGTGAGCTTTTAGCATCTTCATGAGGAATAAGTCTCAGCCACTGACACATGCTTAGCTTTTCCTGCCAACCATGAAGAAATGAACCAGAACTTCTGAAATGGTTCAGAACTGCCCATGGAAACTTTTTCTCCCGCATTTCATTGTTTTCACCTGTCTGTGCATCACACCGTCTCTTCTAATTGCACTTAGCTTTAAGGTACTGCGTTTCCTGTCCAGATTCTCATCTTGCGTACAGCAACACAAATCTAAACAAAGTATTATAGCTATGAAGTTGATTTATTTTGAGAAGCATCTCCACTTTTAGCACCCTAAAGTATTGCGAAAGTATGGAGTATTTGCAAATTCTAGCAGAGCTAGAAATTAATTTCTGAAAGCCTAACTAGGTAACTAGATAAACTCTGAAAACATTTTCTGCTCAAGCCCATACTCTACCTCTTCCAGTAGTTACTGGTCACCCTAAATGAAAGATTTTGAGGGCTAGTCATTCCAATGAGGGTTAATTAGTTTTTATCTGGTCTTTGTCAAGAAGCAGCAATTAAGTGTCTGCATTTATCCTATTGAAATTATTTTACTAATCATATCTCTTAATTTTCAGATCAATAGAAGGCATTAAATTTCAATGGTTAGAGTTTTCAGACTGAATATGCCTGCTCCAGCCAAACAGGAGGCTACTGCCAAAGGCGTAATCCAGCTCTCCGATATTACCATTGCTACCTAAATAATCCCACTGATTGTGCAGTCAGGTGGCTGCAATGCAAATCTTTGATCCAGACCAAAAATAACATCCTCCCTAAACTTCCCCATGAAGAGATTGCAGTTGACTCAAGATGAGATGAACTACCGGATTTGATGCACGGTGGAAGGAGAGAATGCTGGCAGACTGGTACAGACTCTTTCAAAAATTAGCTGCTTTATAGTTGAGTTAAAACTATGGTTTCATATTGTGCTAAGTCACCAAATGGAGAAGAAAGGGAAGATGTTTCCAACTTGCTGTGGTAAGGATCGAGGCCTGGCAGTAGGAATGGTAAAACTATAACCTGATGAAGTTTTCTTGTTTTTTTTTCTGGGACAAGGCAAGTGGTAGGGAGGAGGTAGAGACAAAGGATGAAAGGATCATAAACAAGCTGGTTAGCTACAAAAAAGATGAATCTGTTAGCTTCAATTATACTCTAAACTGTTTACCTGCAGTAAAAACATTGGGAATACTCAGGACATGGGTGTATTCTCCATGGAATTAATCTCAATTGCACTTTGTAAATTAGAAAACAACATCATTTTTTAAAATTAAAAACACAGCAACTTTTGTATCCCACAGTCAAATGTGATGAGTGTATCTTGTCCTAAATACACATAATTTGGAAACAGAATAGATGTATTAATGTGTGAGCATAAGAACACAGAAATCCTCACTTCATCACAAACACCTCAGTGCTTCAGATTGAAGCTTACTCACATACTACCTCGGTAGCTTTCTCATCTCTATTGAAGAAAGTTTTTTGCTTTTCCTGAAAAGGGGTGAGAAGTCATAGAATGTTTTGGCTTGAAGAGAGCCTAAAAATAATCAAATTACAACCCCCCCCCCCCCCCCCCCCCCCGGGGGGCTCCAGTAGATCAGATTGCTCAAAGCCCTGCCCAAAATGGCCTTGAACACTTCCAGGGATGGGACAACCTCTTCCAGGGTCTCACCACCCTTACACAGTGAAAACCTTCTTCCTTTTATCTAATCTAAATCTACCTTCTTTCAGTTTAAAAGTGTTACCTCTCATTACTACACTCCTTTTAAGTAGCGGAAGGTTGGTATTAGGTCTTCTCAGTCTTCTTTCTCCAGGCTGAACAATGAAAACTTTCTCAGGCTGTCTTTACAGAGGATGTGCTCCAGCCCCCTGACGATGGTTGTGGCCCTCCGCTGGACCTGCTTGAGCAGCTCGCTATGTTCTTTGTGCTAGGAGCCCCAGAGCTGAAAACAGTACTCCAGGTGGGGTCTCAGAGCAGAGAGGGAAAATCACCTCTCTTGACCTGTTGGCCACACTTCTCTTGATGCAGCCCAGGATGCCATTGGCTTTCTGGCCTGTGAGTGGACATTGATGGCTCATATTCAGTTCTTCATCTACCAGTACCCTAAAGTCCTTCTCCACAGGGCTGCTTGACTCCTTGCCCAGCCTGTATTTGTGCTTTGAATTGCCCCGACCCAGGTGCAGGACCTTGCACTTGGCCTTGTTGAACTTCATGAGGTTTGCACAGGACGACCTCTCAAGCTTGGCAAGGCCCCTCTGTGTGACATCACTTCCCTCCAGCATGTCAACTGCATCACACAGCTCAGCATCATCCACAAAACTGTGGAGAGTATGCTAGATCCCACTGTCCATGTTGCTGACAAAGATGTTAGATGGTGCCAGTCCCTATACCAGCCCCTGAGGACCAGCACTCATTACCAATCTCCACTTGGACATTGAGCTGTTGACCACAACATTTTGAGTGTGACCATCCAGCCTGTTCCTTATTCACTGAGTGGTTCATTCATCAAACCTACGTCTCTCTAATTCAGAGATAAAGATATCATACAGGACAGTGTCAAACATATATGTGAAGTCATATATATGTGAAATAAAAGTATTACTTGACTATGAAAATTATTCCAAGAACCACCAAAATAAATAATCTGTTAACAGATGTATGTGTGGGGGAGAACATCTGTACCTTAATGTCTTTGACTCCAGCTGCTCCTGTGAGGAACTTCCTGCTAACAAACTAGCCCAGGACTCTCTTCAGGTTTTTCTGGCTGCTGGTACAAATCCAGTCTGTGCATAGAACAATCTCTGAAGAAACGTGATGCAAAACCAGATCTAAAACATACTAGAGGACTTTCAGTTTCTGTGGATAAGATTTTGTGTGAGCCTGCTAGCTGCCTGGACTGCCATGAGACAGTGTGACACAGGATGGTAGAGGGATGGTCTCCAAGAGATCTCTCTGGTTTGCAGCAAGACAGTGCTGAATTTTTTTTAGCCTCTGGAAGCCCCAGTGGTACAAACCTCTCTGTCTTATCCGTCTAGAGAACATGAAGAGACTGCTACCTCCCTTTGCTACGGTATTACCATGTGGCACTGGATGACTTTGTATTCGACATTTCTATTGCTGTTCTGTATAAGGAGCTCATCTAGGGCAGCTAATTCCTAGCTTTGGCTCCAGCAGGACTATTCTGCCAGCACAAAGGCTGTATTAGCCTCTAGGCATGTGCTTTCCAACACCATCTTAGTTGGAAATCTGATTTATGTCACAGTCAATAGAAACAACTTGACCCTAGCAATTCGGTTTAGCACAGATGCAGTATTAGTTGACTCATTTCCTTGTATGTATTCATTTTCATTTCTATGCTAACTTGGTTTTTCACTGTTCTTTAACCACAAGCAGCAGCGTCTTGAAGATTTCTTGTTCTGTTATTTACTTATCTGTAGTCAAATGTTGTCTGCTACCAAAACACCCCCAAAGTATTTCAATGACTCCACTCATTTTTTCACCTAGTCTCAAGCATCATTGTTCTCAGTGTTGTACCAGGAATGGATACACCCTAATACCTTGAGCTCACTGCTACAGAATATAAGGAACAGGAATCCTATGTAAATTAACTCCCATTGTCAGTGTTTCCTTTGTCACTCCTGAAACAACTGGTCTAAAAAAGCAGAAAACTATGAAAAAGAGGCACATGCTGTTCTTTTTGTCAATGTCAAAATAATTTATTAGAAGTAAGGTGACCTACAAATATGAAGATCTGCTGCTCTGCAAATGTCTGCTCTCATGTTCCCCCTTAGCTCCACTTCACTACAAATCACTAGTTTTTCAAGCACTGGTATGACAGTCTTGATAAACCAGCATTTGCCTCACAAATTCAGTGGATTAACCAATGATAATTAATCCAATTACTTTCTGGTAACTCCACTGCAACAACAGCCAGGTCTTCCCACTGCAGATACATGCAGAAGCATAACAGGTTTACCACCTGAAGTCAGTCAGTCTGTGTGCACCCAGTCCTGGGCTCACAGCTGCAGCCTAGCAGTGGCCACACATAGAGGACTTGCCCTCCCAGATGAATATACTTCCCCAAAATTAACAGTTTAATCAAGGCACCTGCTAGGGATGTTAGGAGGTCATCTTCCTCCCTAAGATCCAAGCTCTGCCCACAGCACCCTTCTCTGCATGCTCATAGAAAAGATCACTCCACTGAACCCAGCTTTCCTCCCTGCACCTCTCCTCGCCCAGCCAAGCAGCTTGTGGAAGGGGGTGAGGAAACACAGCCAAGCTCCCTCATTAGAGCACTATTTTCCTCTTTACAGCCATCAGAGAGCTGAGACAGGTCAGCACTGTTTGTAACAGCACACACAGCTGGACACTAGACAGATCTCATTAGGCATTTATAAATCTGCCTTTAGAATTGAAGATGAAGCTCAAACACAGAGGCGGCTGCAGAAATGCATCTTTGGCCAGTCTTGGTAAATTCTCAGTTTATCCAGCACTTGGAAGAGTTGTAAAACCATCCTGCTTAACTTGCTATGGCACTTAGAAAGATTTCTTGCAGGCCTTCTGATTAGATCAAGTTTTCCTTTTTATTCACAATTGGGTCTGGCTACTTGTTTTGCAGATTCTTCCATGCTACCAATCCAGGCTATAGTCTAACTACACACTGACATTTCTTACTGAGGTGCAGGAGTAGAGATGTAGAACATATAACCAGGCCTGGACAAGCATGACACGTGCCACTTTAGATTTATATCCAGAACAGATAAATCCATGTATCTGTCCAAAAAAGTCCAGCTCTTTGCTTCAAAGCCATTTCTGAACATCAGGTCAGAAATGCTCTCTGCCCTTTCCTGCACTGACTGATGAGCTTACCTGTGCTGAACTGCAGAGAGCACATTGAAAGGGCATCCCAGCTCCCTTCTGACACACCAGCCATACACTGTTACTGGCATCTTCCCTTTTCCTCTTTCCTGGGACACTGCAGAGCAAGGCAGGCTGCCTCCTGTGCCTAACTGCTTTCTTTAACAACTACAAACTCATTTTCAAATTGAAAACAACTTGACCTTTTACCTCTTTCTCCAGCCTTTTGAGCTTTTTGCTGTGCTCTTGATGAGATTCAATGTCTTCATCCTAACATGATTCAGAGTCCTTAGAATTCACATTTTATATGCAGTTCCCCAAACTACTTTAACTTTGTTATGCATTTTGTGATCTTTTTTTCATCACTTCTAGTAAAGTAACACCTCTATTTAAACATGTTAAATGCTGCCCCTTAATAATGCTGTTCAGAAACAGTAGAACAGGAAGACAGGACTAAGGATTTTCCTAGTCAAAACTGAATAAGGTGAACAAGAAATAAGGAGAGGGAGAACAGTTATGTAGAAACCCCATGGCAATCAGCAAGTTCCTTGCATCAGCGTATCATGTTTAGACCAATAATAAAATCACAAACAACAAAGAAAATTTTTTACATATTTTCAGTTGACATGTTTGTGACCCAAGCACACACATGTTTCTGGGCATAGAATGACCCTTTCTTCACTTTTCTGTGCCCATATCTGTACAGAAGGAGGCAGAAATCAGATGCGTCTGTTCACTCATAACTAGCAAAGCATACATTCTTGGTTACACATCCATCACTGTCTAAACTTCCATGTGTCATACTCACTAAATTATACTGAAGGAAATACTGCTTCCCTGAAAATGGCTATTTGAATTTAATGGTAACTGGTTTATATCCCAGGAGTATTATCACTACGGTAGTTACATTTCTGCGATTAATTAGTTCATTTTCTGACCTGGATGATTACATGGCACTTCTCCATGGCAACAGTGATACGTGGAGTTTAGTTTCAGAAAGAGAAGAAACCCACAAACCCTGAGATTTCAACATAGCTGGCAACACCAGCAGCAAGGGCACTCAGGCTGCAAATTCTCTGAGACAGTAGCTGTTTGTCTAACTTCTGCCGTGCTTCAGCAATTGGCAGGTTTAGCGTTGCCCAGTGTGTAGCTGGCTCTCTGCTATGAGGCTTGCAGCTGATTAGTCATGTGTTGACTCATTATTTCAGACATGCTAGAAAAGCAGTCATAAGAAATGGTATGGGGCTTTATAATGTTTCAGGTTCTACCCTAACCTAAATGGAGCTGGGCTACTGGGGAAGTGCCATTTACTTCTTGCTGTGTTACAGCATGACTTGCTCCCCATTGGCTGGCTCAGTCATGCCTCTGACACCTACTCCTCTGTAATAACAAGAATTAGCACCTAGGCTTTAGACTGTTTTCTGTGTTGGAATATCCTAAGACAGTCTGTACATTTGGTGAAGCACATTCAAGACATCTATTAACTTGGCCAGCAGTGAAATACTGACACCTCTGAGTTGCAGTGATACATGCTTTGCAGCAGACATCAAAGCCACCACAAAGCACTAAATGACATAAAAAAATCACATAGAATTACCATGACTCTACCTGGGCTGGAAAGAGTTATCGATGTTGAAAAAGTTGTAAATTGCCAGTATTTCATCATGCTTCAATAAATCAGGGATCTATTCCTATTTTCTAAGGAGAAACAAGACCTCAGGAGAATTAACAAGTAAAATGAGAATACTTCGCATGGAGGAAAGAAAAAAAAAAAAAAAAGCCAACCCCAAATCTTTGTCTGCAAGCAATTTTTGCCTTCATTGCACTGATGTGCTTCAACCCAGGGATTAATAATGGCTACGTGACCCATTCTAGTCTGGCTCTCACCATCCCTTACTGAAGCTTTTCTGTTTTAAGAAATGAACCAGAGCACTGATAGAAACCTTGTTTTCTGACCACCAGACAGCTTAATGGGAGTGGCGAATTCTCTCTCCTGTCTAGCAAAAACCTTGTTATTTGTATAAAATGAGACATGTCCATCAGGAGAAACCTTCCAATTTCAGAGTGGTCCTTGGCTTTGTGACTCCTCTCCTGCCCCAGCAAGGAGAGCCACAGAAACCCTAGAGGCCCTTGTAAAATAGGTTAACCCTGGCTCTCCACTGGATGTACCTCTACTGTGCAAAAGTTCCTGTGTGCACTGTTAACAGTGGAGCTGCCTAAGTGAATTACGGTAAAACAACAGAGTTTCCATTTCTGCTGCATGCTGTTTAAGTCCCATCCAAAGACATCATTGCTGTTAAAAATACTAGCTTCCCATCCCTATTGGTGGTGACCACAAAGCATCTATTGCAGACACAAAAAACATCAGGCTTTAAAGCACCACAAATCATTAACTAACCCCCAGAGAGCAGGTCCCTTTCAAAGACTGCAAAAGAATGCTGGGGGGGAGAAAATGGGCAATTACAATTCCAGCAACGTCTGACTTATTTAAGGTGCTCTGTTCAACAGCACCTTACAGGCCAGTGGCATTAGAAGTGCTACTAAAATCATGGTTCTAATTGGTAGGATTTCAAGTGCAGTAGAAATCTGCTCTACAGGACTTCCAGGACACTCTGGGGGAATTAATTTCATCCTAATGCCTCAGTGTTCATATTACGTATCCTTCTCCTACCAAAAAAAGTATTTCAAATAAATAAAGCCAGGTTAATTACTCTGATAGCCACTGGGACCACTTACATTGCCACCACACGTGGCAAAAGAACCACACGTGGCTAAAGAACCACATGTTGTTTACCATGTGTCTGAATGAGAAAAATCTTGTCTTCTACAGTTTAATAAATAACGCTACAAAGTAAAACATGGATGTTATGTGTAGGATTTGATGGGGTATTTGGTATGAGATTTTAAAGTCTAAGTAACAAGGATATACAACAAAGAAGGACAAAAAAAAGGCTCAGGAACTGTTTATCTCTTAGGTGGTTACATCCAATAGCCTGGCATTACTGAGGGACTGATCAATATTTTTAACCCAGTCCAGTGAAGGGCACGAGAAAAATACAGCTGCTGTGTACAGATGCACTAATAGGCAATAACTGTGACACAAGAAAAGAAAATCTCAAACTGAAGACAATTCATCTTAACAGTAAACGGTATGGATTTAACAACTATACCTGTAAGGTGGAAATCAGGAGAGCTATTCAGTAGAGCTATCAGATGTTTTGTGAAAGACTACTTAAACAGCTTTATGGATGAAGCAATGCCAGTCTGAGAAAGTGAATACAAGAGCAACTAAATGTGACAGTGGAGAAGCTTACTGTCGCAGCCTGAGATACTCTTCTAGTCTTACATTTAAGTTCTCAACTTCTCCATATGTCCCAGCAGATTTCACCGAGACATTTTTCACATACCCACCTCCCCCAGAGCTCAAACATTTGTAAAAACAGGGAAATGTTTCGCCTTCTAGGCTTTTGATCTACCCATCATCTAAACTGGGAAGATGAAAGCATTGCAGCTCTCTGGGAAGTGTGGCCACTACTTGCTCTGGTTTCCTATAGACAAAATACTTGGGGCTACACAAAAAAAATTTCAAAGTTGCAGTAAGCACTTTGTAAGACTTGAGAGATACATCGTGTAAGACCCATTAAACCTATAGCAACAAGTAACCTGTTAGCCATGCTTTGATTTGCTGCTGCAATTCAGACAGCATTTTTTCCCCAGGTTCATAAATGCTACCTAAGTGAGTTTCCAAGAGAAATCTGCCTGCACATTAGGATGTTTAACTACCAATATGGAACTATTCCTTGTTCCCCTTTCACTGTTGATCACATCATTCATAAGCTTGCTTGCACTGTCACTTTCAGGCAGCTTCAGTAAAGTCTGGGAACGGCCATCTTCCACTGCTAGCATTACAAATAGGAAGAATGTGTCTACTTCAGACTCAGCCACAAATCTGAAGAACCCAACATCACTTTTGAACTTTCCTTGCTGGTCAAGACAGCAGAAGATCAAATCTTGTGTTTTCAGAAACAGCAAAGTGGATCAACAACGAAGAAAAGAATGAAAAGCAGAGTTTAAAATTACACAGTTGTGAAAGGACCATGCCTCCCCCTTGACTTAAAATATTTCTGACACCAAATAATTTACCATTTGTTACCAATGCTGCTTTCTGGGGTTGTTTTCACAGGGTAGAGTATGGAAGGTGGTGGTGTTCATAGAGCATATTGCTTTTTTAAAAAACAAAACAACAAACTAGACTTGGTGACCACAAAGAGGTACATCTGTCATTATGCTGACGAATAACAAGCCATGTCCTTTTTCACTCGTAACCCTTGATGCTCAACATAACCTTTTCTATAAACCTTCAATCTGGGTGCTTCAGTGACACTGAGAGCAAAACCCACCTATGTCTTAACCTAAAGCAGATTACATTCAAGTTCTGCCAATGGGGATGGACACTTGCAGAACAGCAGAATTCACTGTCTCAGGCTGACTGGATTTTCAGATTGTTCACCCTTCCAGATCAGAATACAATAATCAGAGTCCAAAACAGCAGTATGAAAGATGATTTTATTGTACAAAGCAAGTTTAGTGTGCCTATCAAGCTAGAGGCAGCAAAAACAATGAAAAGTTCTGTAAAGAGTCTTAGTTACAAAGTAATTACCCAAAACCTGCAATAAAGGTAAAAGACCAGTCAGATTTATAAATTTGTACATTTACTACTGGTTAGATGGATGAGTCCCAAGAACTCTGGTCAATGCAGTTAAATCCAGTTGTCTGCTAGTCACAAGTGGTGTCCCCCAGGGCTCAGTACTGGGGCCACTCCTGTTTTGACATCTTCATCAATGATTTGGATGAGGGGATAGAGCGCAGCCTTGCTAAATTTACAGATGACAGCAAGCTAGGTGGAAGTGTCCATCTGCTTGAGGGTAGGGAAGCTCTACAAAGGAATCTAGATGGGCTGGATCACTGGGCCAAGGCCAATTTCATGAGTTCCAATAAGGCCAAAATGCCGGGTCCTGCACTTGGGCCATAACAACAGTGCCCAGCAGAGCTACAGGCTCAGGGAGGAGTTGCTGGAGAGCTGCCAGGCAGAGAAGGACCTGGGGGTGTTGACTGACAGCTGCCTGAACAGGAGCCAGCAGCATGCCCAGGCAGCCAAGAAGGCCAGTGGCATCCTGGCCTGCACCAGGAACAGTGTGGTCAGCAGGAGCTGGGAGGGGATCGTTCCTCTGTACTCGGCTTTGATGAGGCCACACCTCAAATACTGTGTCCAGTTTTGGGCCCCTCTCTACAAGAAGGACATTGAGATGTTGGAGAGGGTAGAGGTGGGCTACAAAGCTAGTGAAGGGTTTGGAGCATGTGTCTTATGAGGAAAGGCTGAGGGATCTGGGGCTGTTCAGCCTTGAGAAAAAAAGGCTGAGCAGAGATCTTATTGCCCTCTACAACTGCCTGAAGGGAAGCTGTAGTGAGGTGGGAATTGGTCTGTTCTCCCTGGTGACAAGTGATAGAACAAGAGAAAATGGCCTGAAGTTGAACCAGGGGAAGTTCAGGTTGGATGTTAGGAAGCATTTCTTTACAGAAGGGGTTGTCAGGCATTGGAATGGCCTGCCCAGGGAGGTGGTGGAGTCACCATCCCTGGAGGTGTTTAAGAGGAGGTTGGATGTTGTGCTTAGGGACATGGTTGCATGTTTTTTGATAGGGCTAGGAAGAAGGTTGGACTTGATGATCTTGAAGGTCTCTTCCAGACAAAACTATTCTATGATGCTATGATTCCACTCATTGTCTTTCAATAAAGCTACATTTTTCAATAAGCCGTATTATGTGACAATTTGTTAAAGTGATTTTGTCCTTACAACAGAACTTATGAACAAACAGCGTCAATGAAGCATGACTGCAGCATTGCTCCTTTTTCTACGCACAATTAGATTACATTTTAAAAATAAAAAATATTTTAACTAGAGCAGGGCTATGGATATGATTAAGCAATATTAAAGGCACTACTAAGAGGCTGAGTTCCTCTCAAGCTGCAGCTACCATAACTGTCTGGTTTGCAAATAACCTTTGATCCATTACCACGGCAGTGAAGAGTGAACTATGCACATACAGCATGACAACAAATAAAACACAAACCGACAGTGTGACCAAACACACAAAGTAAATTTTCACTTTGTAAGGGAGTGACATTTCTATCAATCAAGGTCAGAGTTTAGTGACCACTACCTGTCATAACTATACGCACAGTACACATATGTATTAAAGTACATAGGAGGATTCAATTTCTCCATTACAGAAGCTTAACTTGACCCGTGTTAAGAAACACAGGAACTGAAAAAGAAGAGAACAAGTGTTGGCATCTGCAGAGATGTATCTGGGGGATCTAGTAAATAAAAAAATTGGACACGAGTCAACAGTGTGTTCTTGTAGCAATAAGGGCCATCTACCTACTGGGCTGTATTAGTAAGAGTGTAGTCAGCAGGTCAAGGAAGGGAGATGGTTACGTAGCTCTCTGTATTTGTGAAGTCCCATGTGGAGTATTCTGTCTAGTCTTGGCCCTCCCAATATAAGCCTTATTGCAGTGACTAGTGTTGAAAAAATTGCAGAATTCCAAAATAAAAAACATACCACTAAAACCGATGTAGGACACTATTTTTTTTCTTCCAGGAAACCTTCTTTCCATCTTTGAATTCAGTCCATCAGTTCAGTCTCCAGAGGTTATTCTGGCACTGTACGTAACTCTATCAGAGAAAAGCATCCTATCAGTTTTCCCTGCGTTCACCAAATTGATGTCGTTTTTTATAAGTAACTCTTTAAGTATTCACTTGGGACTGCAAGCAACCGCAAAAGTAGTCCTTTAATTACATTCACACCCCATATGGTTAGCTTCAAAAGCACAGGAGTAGATTCAGAACTGACAGCCCATTTCAAGTGTTTAGCAGGGACTTGTGGGATGAACAATATGTATTCAGTAGAGCTCATGCTGGTGACATACTATCCAAAACCACCTGCTATACTATCAACTTCATACAAAGACACTGTGCTGACTCACAGCTACTACACCTGTGACAGACCACACTACATGGATAAGTTTCAATGCATAGAGTGTCTGTTGCAGTACTATTTAAAGCTGCTGAAGGTGTCCCATCCTGATGCAAAAGGCTCATTGTTTTTCCTGGGTTCACTCTTCCATCCTAAGATGCATTCACACAAAAATAAATATAGAGAAGTGGAATTATCAGATGTGTAAAACACAAGAGGTCTATTCTCTGGCCAAAATATTAATTTCATTTATCAGCAAAAAAATTCACTGAAACAAATTCAGATACAATTCTGACTTATTAGGAAATGTCGCAGCTGAATACATTTCTGAGACACAGTTATTACAGGCAAAAACATGAGTGAGGGAGGATACTGAGGAAGACCATGAACTGGAAGCTGTACAGAAATAAACCTGAATTGTGTTTCCCTGTGAGGACTTTTTTCCCCTGTAATCCCGATATGCTGAATTTGCAGAAGACCCCGAGATGCACCAATGCTTCACCTCACAATAAAACTGTGCATCTTCAGATTTCACAAAGGCTAAAAGGAATTCTAGATTCTCTTGAACAAGTTTAACATCAGCTCAAATTAGAATTTCATTTATGTTTTTTCAAAGCTTTACAGATTGGGAAACAAAAGGGTGTTTCAGTTTGGTCTGAGCAACTTCACAGTACATGCAGTGTTCTCTCAGATTGGAAAAAGCTATGCTCAAAGAGACAGAATTCACTTGAAAGGGTGAAGCAGCATTGCATCATGATGGTGGCATCACTTTATATTTGTCTGTATCTTGTAACTGACCACACATATGGAAAACTACTCAGCAGTTATGCCAGGCAATCACAGACAATAAAGGTAGCAGTATTTATCACATACCTGGCAATACCTGAATATTGAAAAAAGTATTGAAAACAGTTATTTAACAAATTTCAAAGGATTAAAGAACATTTCTACCAAAGAGAATCAGATTATTTTTTATTTATTTCCTGATAGCAATCAGGGTGAGATACAAGCTCTTTAATAGAACTGAGGCTATGCTGAGATAGAGTGCTATGCACTGTAGTCCTCAACTATCACTATTCTCTTTAGCCTCACTTGTTTATGCTCCAGTAAAGCACAGTGGGACTACAGTGACAGCCTTTAAAAAGAGCTTTTGACACTTGTGTGGAAGTACATACTAGCTTCCTACTAGGTGAGCTGTTTTTGTGTACCCCCCCCCCCCCTTTTTTTTTTGTTGCTGTTGTTCGTTTGTTTTTGTTTTTCCAGTTTACACCAAATATTGCAGTACTTTCAGAAAATATCAGGTATGTTACTAAGTCTAAATCAACTGTCATTCCAAACAAATACACTCATTAAATGCACAGACATACAGAAAACACAAATTTCAGTAAAAAGACTTCAGAATAAAACTTATAAAGGAGAGGGGAAACATTATTAAAAAGCCCGAAATATAGGGGTCTTGTTTAGGACTTAAATTGTGTCTGTCAAGAATGGACAACAATGTCTGACCTTTCAAAATGAAATTTCCATCTCTAAGGAAAGGAAACAACGCTTAAATTCAGAGCAGCAGTTATTTAATATTGCAGAGGAAAAATTAAAAATACTTAAGATTTTCTAGACGATTCCAAAACTGCAGTTATAAAAGCCAACAAATATTTCCAGTTGGAGTCTGCTATTACTGATACAATTAAACTTGCAAGAAATGCAGAGATGGAGTTTATTTCCTGACCTACATCAACGAAAATGTGCACAGGGGCAGAGAACCTTGTCATATGCAAATCACATGGGAAGCATAGAAGTATTTTATTTCACTTTTCCTGCATCTTTAAAAAAAAAAAAAACAGATTTATTTTGTTGTGGTATAAATGAATGCTATGAAGTATTTTAGTTGGATTAGCAGCAACTTGGCCAAGTGAAGTTAGGGTGATTTCAAGGTATGTGATTTAAAAAAGCATCCTCCCACTTCTCTTTGCAAAGTCTGGCATGTCTATACCTGGGCACATAATGTTAAGTGCTCAGCTTCCCAGACTCTTGTCCAAAACATCCAGAGTAACACACTGAACTCCCATATTACGTACAGTGCTTAATGTGGTCATGTCAGATTCAAGTTTACTTGCATATCACCTACTTTTTTTTTTTCCTTCTCTTTACTGAAAGTCTCAGGAATGGGAAGACATGAATTATATTCAAATTAAGATTCTATCTGACTATTAACATTATGGTCTGAATGGTAATAAAATATCAACAGCAGAAAAAACCCACTAATACCTTTATGAATCCATGTGGTTTCATAAGAAAGCTCTTCCTTCTAATGCAAGTCAGGACTGTTTCAGATGGTACTTGTCTAATGGTGCTTGGAGTAGGTCCAAAGCAGCTCCAAGGACTCAGGGCATCCATTAGCCTGTTAGCACATAATCGTACTCTGACCTACCATAGGTTCTTTAAATCAACATCTCAGAAGTGCACCTACATCAGTTAGTTTAAATCTAGAACATGAGCATTCCCCCCCCCTCCCCCCCAATACTGCTGAAAGTGTCTGCAGAAAGGATGGGGGGAGGGAAGGGGAAAAAGGATACGGAGAGAAAAGTCCAGAACTAAATTTGGTATCCACTACAATTACTGATGTCAAGAGAACCTGAACTGCAAAAGGGCTAAGCAGCCTAGCAGAAGAGAAACGCACAGTTCAGTAGGAGAGATGAAAGTCAAAGATGCAGTGAGCAACTATAGCATACAGTCATCCTGCTTTTGTGCATCTCCAACTCCCACAGCTTTGACTTCAGACACAAAATGCTGATGATTTTTTCAAGCAAAGCTTTGGAAAGTTCTCCATCTTCTTCTGAAATCCAAAGCTTCCATCAAAAGAGAAGCCAATGTCACTATTTGCTATGGTTATTGAGTTGCACAGTTTAAGTTGTTTTCTACTTTAAGCTGCCATTTTCAGCAGCTCCCCCCACCCCCCCCCCCCCCCAAGTCTTTCTGAAAAGAGCATTTTCTTATTTAATTCAAAATTATGAGGTTATTTTGCAATACAGTAACTCAACTACTTACTGTATAATCAATGCTTTAAGATACAAACTATCCACCAGGCATTTTTTTTTTTTACATAGGTATCTGTGGGGTCAATAACACTTGCTGTGCAAATCATGCACTCAAGCCTGATCAGTGACATTAGATATTCAATTATCTTTTGGCTTTCTAGATGAATCTTTTGATGGACTAGCGGACAGCTATGCAGCTATTTAATCTGCATACAGATCCAATCTTAGACAGATGGTGAAACTTGGATGTGATTTCATAGTAAGACATTTGAAAGTGACAATTCTAAATATCTCACTTTGTCTCAAAACTGTGGCTTGTGGATGCCCTATTAAAACCTATGACATTCAACTAAGTAGCATCAACATCCAAACTAACCAGACTCCTCCCGCTGTTAGGACACATCAGAAACTGAGGATCTTTCTACACAGTTGTCACCTTTGGTTTATTTAAAATCGTTTCAGAAAACAGAAAAGGCAGTCACTACTGTGGCAGGGAATATGTTTTTTAAATTATTATTTATTTTTTGTTGCTAGCACTATTTTTATTATGCTAGAGGCACTGAGCTCATTTCTACCACGATCGAAGTATTTTGTCATGGTGTCTCGCTACCGAACATGCTACCTTAACAGCTATCCTGCCTCAAAATGGCTATAGGCAAGTAGTCTAAATGGTATTGCCTTCATGTACAAGCATATGACTGTTTCCTCCAACCTATTACAGTCTGTTCCATGTTTGCCTTTTTTTCTTGCTTACTCTGTCATGTCACCTGGAACTGAAGTGATTTAACTATTTGCAATGCTGCATCTTCATTTTTCCACCTGTAAGAAGGATAGCTGACGTTGAGAAGTTTCCCATTTTCTGCTTTGAAAATTTCTGTTAAACACACACATGCATACATACCACATCCATCATGCTGTTACAGAACATGGAAGAGGACAAGAAAAATGCAACACTGAATCTCAACCATTTCCATATGGAGTTGAAAATTAGTTAACACTGTCTTAAGAAGCCAGAGCAGAAACATAGGCAATAAATATGGTACAAAAGAGAACCTGTTTTCTATCTTAGAAATGCATTAGATATTTTCTGCTTAATAAAGCCCTAATCATATATATTAGTGGGAAATATTTAGCCACTAATATAAAGAGAAAGGAAATCCTAGGGGAGGGACTTGTTTCTTCCTGCTGGAAAAAAAAAAAGAGATACGAGATGACTGGAAAAGAACACTAAGGATGCAGAAGGAGCAAAGATGTAGGGAAGGGACAGCCAAGCTTCAACATTAACAGGAACAAAGTAGGGCTTTGAAAAAATGTCAGACATTTAAAAATCTCTACTACTTCAATTAATAACCCTGAATGGAACTGAATGAAACACTGTTAATCTGTAAAGATCTCTTATAAAGAACAGAAATGAAGTAGATGGACATCACAGAGGGCAGACAGGAGAGCTTGTAGGTTCTGGTTTTTGTAAAGGCTAGTCCATCCAGTATACAGTCGGAGTACATCAGGCACTCTTCTGGCTGATCAAATGAACAATCCTGCAGTAAAAGATTCTGTAAAGTCATCCTTCTGTCCAGATACAAGCCTTGATAATTTCTACATCAACTTTGAAGAATTAGACATTGCTCAGCTTTGCTGTACGCATATACATCTGCACCATATGGCTTAAGGCATTGAGGCCAGCCAAGAAGAATTCCTGCACAGGGGAAGTGTAAAGCAGGTATCTTGACGTTTTAGTTCAAGGTAGTGGGATTTTCAGTACCCAATTTTTTAGTATCCAATTATTAAAAGTGCTTAAAGAGCCAACACAAAACACATACATATGTTTCAGACTTTTTGCCTTACCCAGTATTTGTTAATAATCCAGGGCTTCTAACTATATTCCTGGCTGTGGGAAATGGATCCAGACGAGGCTGACACATTAAGTCAAGTCACGAGCATTAGAAACAAAGCATTCTACCCAGGAACAGTGCAAGTCTTCCTTTGGCAACCTTAAGGCTGTTGACCATTTTCTTCGCCTATTTAGATGAACAAATCTACCAAGGATGCTATTCAATCAATATGGATTTTAAAGCTGCCTGAATCAATCCAAAGGAATTTTATTTGCCTGTAGCAATTTCTCTTTCCTCTCAATTAATGTAAAAGGAGGAAAGAATTTGTTAGTTGTGGGAATAAACTCAGGCATTCCAGTTTTTATGCTTATTAGGAGCAGTCACGTCACTAGCTGATCTGGTCTTGATAGAGCCAATTTAGCCAAACAGAAGACAGAAATCTATCTGCCCTATGTTTTCATCTATGATACTAGACAAGGAATTAAGCTTTTGTCACAGCTAGTACCTAAAAGTAACTATTCCAAAAATCACTACAGTGATTCAGAAAAGTTATGTAGTCCTGTGGACTCTTACGAGTACAACGTACTTAAGCAACAGAAAAAAACACGCTTAATCTTCTAATAGGTGTCTGTTTCTTCCCTGACCAGTCAGTAAGCAACTGGTAGGATTGAAACACCTTTTGTTGGTATGCTGTTGTGCTGCACATGACCTAATACTGTATTTAACTATATATCAGCAAAAACCCCTTCACTTTCTGAAGTTTGTTATGATCTGAACAGTGGAAACAAATATTGGCTCAAAATATTTTGCTGTCAGCTAAGAAGCTGTTCAAGCACAGAATACCTCAAGTCATACAGAGAACTGTAAAAAAATTCTTAATAGGACATGCAAGATGAAGTGCTGAAACTGCAGGCACACCATCCCTACAGACAGGATCCAATGCAGCAAGACTACTAAGACGGTAATAAACAAATAGAATTGAACATCAGGAAAAGGAAAAGTGAAAAAAAACCAGAAGAGAGACAACTGAATCCTTCCTATCAGCTCTTAAACACTTTGCTTACAATCCTTAAGTGGTACAGACAGATTAATATTTTCGTGTGGATGCAAAAATTAAGTTACTTCTCAGCATTAGGCTGAGTCACATGGCACTGGACTGGAACGACGGGCAAAAGCAGCAACTATTTAGTCAGACATCTAAATTAGCAAGTTACATTAAAAGCAGTAATTGTATCTGATACTGTTACAGGCATCATAAAAACTCAGAACCCACTAAAATAAGGTTTTACTAGAACAGGAACAAATTCAGGTGTGGTGCAATAGAAAATATTTAAATGTCTTCCTCTGGCAATCAGCATTAAAAACATCATTTCCTGTAAATCTGTGTTAGAATATAATTCTAATTCATCCCTATGGAAGAATACTTTAAATCTGTGGCTGAATTAAATCCAAATTACAATGACTGTTTAATTTATTAAGCATACTCTCTGCATTCTGTGCGTAGCCCTGCAAAGTAAATTCAAATTCATCTAAGCCAGTGAATAAACTGGAGTCTACTTTGCCTCCAGCGTGGTCTCAAAACAGTGAGCTAAATTCCAATTGTACAGTCTTGATTACTAGTCACACAAAGGGTAGAAGAATTACAGCTTGACTTGTAGGCTTCTAAGTAGAAGTTATTTTCTACTGGCAATTGAAGCATCTAGATTTAGATACAGCATGAAATCAACTCAAGTAAAATCACAAAATAAGGCTAGGAAAAGCTGCACTGAGGCCTTGTCAGTGCAGATTAAAATGCCTAACACATCTCTACTTGGGTTTCACGTGGCTTGAATAATTATTACTAAGATTCACAATCCATTTTTGTGCATTTTCATTCAGGATCATTCAGCTAAAGGGTATTAATTCCATTAGCAAGAACAATGCCATACTCTTAAAAAAAAAAATACAGAAACATCGAATCTTTAATTCCTGCCAGAAAGGAACTCTGAAGTTTATTTTGACTTTAAAACACTATTTTGACAGCTAGGATCCTTCTACATTCAGTTTTTGCCTAAGGATCAAATCACAGGCCTCTACTTTTCAAAGCAGCCGGTGATAATAGAAGCAGTGAGATGACCAGCATAATCTAAAAGTTGCCTAAGCTTCAAGAGCCAGTTCTTACAAAATTTTTACAAAATAGATCATATCTCAGTTACACAGCAAAACAGAACATCCGAAAACCACCACAAATAAAAACCAAAACAACAAAAAACCCTAACAAATAAATGGAGGTTGGTAGGTTTAAATGCCACTGAATTTTCTAAGCCCTGTACCTATTCCCTATACCATGAGGGAATAAATGCGACTGTTTTGTTATATGTTATCCTGATGACATTCAACCACTTTTCAGCTTTTGCTTTTTACTAGCTGTCACCACTGTAACAGTTTACCATAACTTTTATGTATCTTCTTAGCACTTCAATAAAACATGACTATCTTTAACCGCTTTCACATCTGGCCACGTCATTTGTGTCTTTTCACATGAAGCAGGCTCTTCTAAGTGTCTGCAGTACTCCACACATCTACACCATCAGCTGCATAAAACCAGGTAACATAACTTTGAAACACGTCTGAATAATGCAGGCTAGCTTGATTAATCTCAAATATAATGTTTTGAAGACATTCACAATGTTTTATATGTCTAAGTATCAATGAAGCATTAGCTTTGGTATTGGAAAGAAACATGTTTCCAAAGGTGAAACTCAAGTCTTCAAATACTCTGAACACGTACCACAAGTGGACAAGAAAAACCACAGGACACCTCCCACCAGGCAACTATGCAGTTAAGAACTACCAGGGCCTTTTTTTTCTTTTCCCCCTGGAGCTTTAGCTCTCCCAGGCTGTAATGTCTCCAGTGACCTAAATTGTCAAAACAATTTCATCTGCTCTGTTACTACAGCACTCACACGCTGAGCCTTCAAACACCACAGTAGTTCAGAGTAACTTCAAGTCTGTGGCATCAAAGAAGTTACTATACTATATTTTAAGCACTTGATGTATAAAATAATACAACATTCTGCACCTGAACTTATATCACTCAGAAAAGGAAACAGTAATAACAGCATCAGAAAGCATCTAAAGTAAATCACTCCCACAGTGAAAATCTTCCCTCCACTCTCTCTGAATTATGACACCTCTTTATTGGTCTTTCCTTGAGATGGATACCCAATACATTAATTTCCTGACCTAAGAGTAATCCTTTAATAATCTCTTTAAGTGCTTCACTTTTAGTTAGATTTTTCTTAGCTTTCCTTTGATTACATCCACAGACATTTTGGACATATGCCAAACATTCAAGCTCTGGTTTTCTATAATTAGACTAGCTTGCAGAATTTAAAGATACTTGAGCAGAAGATATTTTACATTTATCAAAGCTAGAGATGTGAATTACTACTCTTCCCCTCCATTCCTACCTCCCTCAACAGTGATTCTGGGTGTTCAGTTTACCTAAGTGCTGGCACAAAGTACTATATGCCCCTCTTAAATAAAACAAATGTTGTAAGGATATCTCATTTCAGCATCCAACATCACAGACAATCAGAAGTGGTACTGTGAGAGAAAAAAACCCACATGCTCTGTACATACTATCAGAGAAGAGAAAATGTATCACGAAGCAAGTGGATGCATTTTCCATATCTTAAGCAGTCTGAAATCTAAATAACATATGAAAAGTTTCTTTTGAATGTTTTTATTCAAATCAAAATACAAATACAAACATTTGAAACTGTACAAATAAAGGATACTTTCTAAACCTTAATAAAGCAGATCAAACTTAGTTCTCTATGTACAATATTTTTCTTGTAGGAAATTATAGTCTGCAGACATTTTCCTGTTCTCTTCAAAGCATTTTATGCCAAATCCCCTCACCCAAAATCCAGCCATGCTTAAGAGTACAAGAAACATTTCAAAAAAACTAACACACTAAACATCCCTGAACAGATTACAAAGAAACCATTTCTCACAGGTAATAAACATGATAATGTATTTCCCTAATTACTGTAGCACAAATGATGTGCTGATAGGTATTTAGCAATTCAAGCTTTCTGTAGTTTATCTATACATAACTTGGGCAGCACAACTGGACTACATTTTTCTTTAAGCGATTTTTGCAAATTTAAAAAAGCAATTACAGCTTTGTTGATAACATTATTCCTTCCTCCCTCCTTCCCCCAGAGTTTCAATTCTTCAAACAACAATGTATTAGCAAATCAGTATAAGAAGCAGAAGAAGAGGTCTGAACCCAAAATAATTATTTTTTATATCATCTGCCAACATAATAGGAATCGATATATCTGTCCAATATCACATGGTACTAATGAATGTAGTGGAAGCTTTATCACAGTAAAACTGTTTTCAACCACCTTATAATCTATATCCAAGTATTTTGTATGATGTTTTGCTGAGTGATATTGAACGAATTATCTCAATCAGCATTGTTCATCTCAGTGTTCTGTCATTCTATTTGCTTTAACATTTAGCCAGAAGAGTTTTCATTTCACGTTCTTGCAATAGATATTTTTTGTATCTGTAGTAATGAAAGGATAGGTGAGGCAACACTTGTGGAAAGAGGTAGCTGCTTAAACTGGCATTAGTGGAAGATAAGTTTTTAGAGCACACAAGTCCTTCTTTAGGTCTCGAACATAGCAGAAGGCTTTAGAGTTGAAAACAGTTGTTCCATTTACATCAATGTGCTCAGTCCCCAAGAAAAAAGCAAGTACAGAGCAGTTCAAAGAAAGCTCCTGTGAAACAGGCGCTCTCTAGCCTGTTTATTTGCCATTCCTTCAGTTGTCAACTTCATCCAAATCATAACAGAAGACTGCTTCGCAAGAGAACAGTTAATGCCTACTTGTACAGTGTCCAAAACATGGGCACCTAAGCCATAATCTAGCTGATACCTGTAACAATTGAAAAATACTTACCTAGCCCTATCATAGATATGGATCTCATTAATTTTTGATGAGATGAATGCAGGTTGAATACAGGCTTTAGCACAGCATCCTGCCTACAGCCCACTTAGCTATACTAGTTTCAATTCTACTGTTTCTACAGCTCCGACTCTCCTCTAAAAAAATCTGATCATCTGCAGAGAAAACGCCAGTATCACCAAAGTAACGTTTCCTTCTGTAACAATAGCTAGTTCAGTATGACACGGCCATTCTTCTCTACATTTTGTTGCCAGATCATGTCTGAAAAAATCATTATTCTGTACTTATGTCTATAGAGTATACATAAATCATACTAAAATTTTCTGGAGAAACTTTATAAGTGTCTTATTTCCTGTTGTCTTGAAATATTTTGAACTCATTTCAGCATGAACACTTTATATCTTTATATGTTTTTATTTTTTTTTTACTTGCTAAATACTACTTTTTACTCCGAAGGAAAACCTGTGTATCTAAAAAGATCCTGAGCACATTTTTCAACCATTATCCCACGATAAAATTTCATGTGGGATAGTGTTAGCACTGGTAACTTCATGACATTATCCAGTTAATTCACACTACTGGTTATAATTAAAGGACACTGATGACAACTACTTGAACTCTACTGAACTTTTCCTTTTCTTCATAAGGCCTAAGAACACATCATAGGCATTTTTCTGCCAACTGAGAAGAAATAAAAGCACATGAATATATTTATTATCAAGGAAGAGAAACTCTGTCATACTTAACATGGGAGTCATACTTTGAAAAACGGCTAAACAGCAATTTGTAGGTAAGATGCAGCTACACAAAAGACACTTTCAGGAAATTTTGTCTGTCTAGTCATCTACTTCTAGCAACTAAGTTTCACATGGACCTACAGTGAAACTACAACTAACAAGTGTATCAAATGATAAAACAAAAAGTTTCTGACGTAAGGAAATTGCTTCCCTTTTAATGAGGTGGGAAGACACACAACATATGTTATCAAAGAGCAAGTTAGCATGAGAGGTAGTCCAGTTGCTTATTTGACTGGAAGAGGTAGAGCTAGTTGAGAAATCAATAGCTAAGACCAGTCAAAATTATAATTATCCCAAGTTTTCAAAGAAAAAAAATTGACTCTCAGCATGAGACTATTTATATCATCAGGTATTCAGTCATCTTCCTCATACTCACTTTTACATAGGTAAGGTTACTGTAAAATATCCATTCAGGGGGAGAATGTTCCCAGAAATAGCCAGGGAAACAGCTTATCTACACTTTGGTACATGCCAGACAAATAATCTAATTTATACATCTTACGACTGTGAAGGTTAATAAAGCTAAATGACTCTCCTCTTTTGGCAGGTTGATCTAACTACAGAACCAAATACATACCAAAGACTAGAAAGAAGTCTCAAATTACACAGGGTTTACCTATATAAATTTCTCCATGCAATTTTATTTCCCATAGGAAGACACTGATTATTTTAGAGGTGAAAGCCAGTAAGACACATTGGTCATACAATCAACTGGTATTAAAACCCTCATATGTTAAAAGTTAAAACATCTGGGTGCAGAAATCATACGTAGTGCTCCCTTGGGTTGATGTAGACTCTTCCAGGTACTGAGTTTTGTGGGTATCTGCTGCTCCAATTTTTGCAGGATGTTTGCTGATAAACAGGATACATATGCTGAAGATCATCTTGTTCCTGTGTCTCTTCAACCTCACAAGTAAGTTGCCTTCCATTCACAGCTTTCTAAACACACAAAAGTAGCAATCAGTTTCACAGTTCATGTACAGAACCTGCAATTCCTATTTTTGTTAAAGCTTTAAGCAGAATAGAAGCTGCATTATCTCCAAAACAGTCCTATGAATTCAGAAACATGAATGTAAAAAATCCCATCATAGACATGCAAGAAGTGTTAGTCACTACTCAGTTAACCTCAAACTTTTCTTCAAAGGTAGTTAAGATTTTAAGGCTCAGTACATCTAAGAAGTAAATCACTAACTATGAAAATGTCTGTCAGTACTCCCATACTTTATTGCTTTATTCATCAAAAACAAAGCTGTAGTGTTTATGTACTTAAATTAGCCAGCAAAACTACCTAGGAAATACAGGATATTCAAGTGATATTGACACTTACCACTTCCTAGATAGCAAACCAACACATGCAACAGTTATTGACTAGGATGATAAATATTTTGTTCACAATGAAAAACAACCTTATGAACTTATTTTAAGGAATAACATGAAACATGAATAAAATTAAAGCTTCAATCAGTAATTCAAGCCATCTTACTATTTACCATGTGCTGCAAATTTCCAGCATCTTTTTCTCTGTATTGGCTTTGCAAAGCAAAATTTTCTTTCTGAAATTAGAAAAGTTACAGTGGAAACAAGTCAAAATTCAACACTGAAGAACAGGTTGGGTTTTTATGAAAATACTAGTCATCACAAGATGCTAAAAGTGTTACCACAGAAACAAGTGAAACATGGGGTACAAAAACCCTCACATCATCATTGAAGGCTCATGTTCTGTGAGAAAGAAAAATCTGCCTGATCAAGAATTTCTACCAACAGTCGATTTAGACATGATTTAGATAAACACTGGAAACTGGAGTGGCAAATTCCAGTGGGTTAATTCATCCACTTGAAACAAAGAAAATCATCACACATGGCATGAAAACATGCCACTGTAGCTAGAGAAAGGAGTTGTACCTTCTGCTGCCATGGAGTAAGTGATAGAACCAAAATCTCTCATACACAACTAGTATTTCTATGTAGGAAGACAGAGTATATCTGGGATTTTGTGCTTTGATACTTAAAACTGTTAGCATTGGCTTAGCATTGCATTTTGTAGAGTTTCATAAAAGCATTGAGTTTTACTTTAAGAATGCTCCCTCTGTAACAGTCCTTTAAAAGCCTAAATCAATTATCTCACCAACATCTTCATCTTACATTTTCTCATCCTTCCTAATTTGTAAAACCCACTACAACAGCATCCACTAATAAAAAGCTTGTGCCTCCTTCTAGTCCCTATCTGGTTAATGTTTTCTTTCCATTTTAAGATCTTCTATCAATATCTAGATGAGTTTATCTAAGCACAGTTTTTGTTTCCTTCCATTCAATCTTGTTTGCCTAAACAGCTCTTCAGTTTAAGGCAAAGTACTAGAATAAAGCTTCCTTTTCTATCAAGGAAGAGATGTTCCTACCTGTATTAATACCATTAGGAAAAGAGTGAAAGAGAGACATAATCTATAAGTGAATATTATGCTAGGTTTAAGAGTACTATGGGTGATTTTTTTACATTTATCCGGAAAAACTGACACTCAGTAAACAGTGTCATACACTTTTAATTGTGTCAATACAATTTCACAACCTTCTTTCCCATTTTAAATAGGAATACAAATATTATCATTAAAGAGATTTAGGATTTGACAGGGTTGCTGGGCTCATGGATACATGAGGTATTCTTAAAAAGATTCTTAAAGTCAGTCTTCTCATGACTAGAATTACCTACTGGGCTGTACTTCACTTTTAATTTCTGTTGCTACACGAAAGTCCTATTAATTTCTAAATATTTCAAGAACTCTGAACATTCATGCATTGCATTATACAAAACAACATTTTTTCCCTCTTTCCTTCAGAAGCACCTGTCAAGCTAGGTATAACTTCAGATCTTTCACAATGTCAGACTGTTCATCTCAGTCATGTTTCTAGGTGAGTAGAGAAGGACCATCTACTTTGAAATGCAGTGAAACTAACTCCAACGATTCAAAGCATTGCCTGAATTAGTGCCCCCTCTCTCATGCCTTTTATAAACATTACGCAACAAAGGAATTCCATTTTGAGCAACTCTAATTCTTCCACTGCTCAACCTCCTCTTGATCTGCCTCAAAATTCAGTTGCCAAGCAGAGATCCCTCTCTCACCAAGGACATAATTTTCAGGCTGCTCACTGCTCTCTCACATTACATGAAAAAATTATTTCTGAATAACAGAACAGTATTTCTATGACAGCGATTATTAAAAACCTACCGAGAAAAAAGCAAGAGCTTTGTTGCTAGAAAAAGTTATAAAAGTGAACCTACAGTCTTTACAGTAAATAAAATTCTTTGTACTGCCGTTTTTCCTTTGTTCACTTGAACATCCATATGTTTTCTAATTTTACCTCACTTAATTCTGAAAATGAACCACTTCTTTACAATTCATACATGATTCACATGAATACAAAAATTGGTATCTGCAAATACCAGTACAAAGAAATTATTATGAGTACTGAGTGGGTGATACACCAGAGTAAGTTGTCCATGGGACAGCAATGTGCCTTTGTGACCAAGAAGGCCAGTGGTATTGCAGGGTCCATGAAGAAGAGTGTGGCCAGCAGGTCAAGGAAGGTTCTCCTTCCCTTCTAGCCTGCACTAGTGAAACCACATCTGGAGTATTGTGTTCAGTTCTGTCTCCCCATTTCAAGAGAGACAGGGAAATACTAGAGTCCAATGGAAGCTACAAGGATGATGAAGGGACTGGAACATCTCTCATGAGGAAAGGCTGAGAGACCTGGGGCTGTTTAGTCTGGAAAAGACTGAGAGGGGATCTTATTAATGTTCATGGTGGGTGTCAAGTAGGGGGGGCCAGTCTCTTCAGTTGTGCTGTGTGATAGGACGAGGGGCAATGGTCATAACCTGGAACAAAAGAAGTTCCACCTCAACATGAGGAAAAGCTTCTTTACTGTGAGGGTGACAGAACACTGGAACAGGCTGCCCAGGGAGGATGTGGAATCTCCTTCTCCAAATATTTCAAAGACCTGCCTGGATCTGTTCCTGCGTGGCATGCCCTGGGTGATCCTGCTCTGTCAGGGGGGTTAGACTCCACCTCCAGAGGTCCCTTCCAACCCCTAACATTCTGTGATACTGAGTTACATAGTACTTTCACATATATGTATCATTATTTAATATTAGCCTGTAATGCTAATGCATAAAGTATACTTAAACCTTCCAAGTTCTAAATAATAACTATAAAGGATACTGGCTATCAGTATTATCAAATGCCTACAACATTCCCCTTAATTTTAATACCTACACGCATCTACTCAGATATGTGCGAAATCTACTTAAATATTGATTGCTGGCAAACAAACAGGAGAATTTCAGCTTATTCAGTTGCAACTGCAATACTTCATAAGATCAAAAAGAGCTACTGTGCATAATTGGAACAATAACCATAGAGATGATTGAGAAATTTGTATATTACATATAACAACTAACCAGAATGGACTTAAAATAGAGCAATTCTCTTTCAATCCTCAGTTACTGTGAGTATGCAGAAAACACCATTTAAGTTCATTTTCCTTTAACTTTGCACCTTTGTCCAGCCTATCACTTCTACTCAGACTTTTAGTCAAACAGGACAACATGTAGTGACAAGCTGCTAACTTGCTGCTTTTACCTCTCTACACCTATTCAAGTGTTGGCTTTTTACACCAGAACAATGCAACCAATCACTTCCTGGCTAAAGCAACTATTTTGACACTTATTTCTATTAGATAAAGCAGAAGCTCCTGCCTCAAGCAGAACAGAGAGTACATATTGATTATAGGTAGTATGATATAGGAAGACTCAGCATCCAGCTCCAGTTCTTTCAGCTCTCGAGTTCCAGAAAAGAGGAAAAAAAAAAGTACACTGACAATGTTATGCCAACATCCGTTACTTTAAGATAAAGCATAGTTAGCAGCTAGTCTGAAGAAGAACTAGATTTCTGTCCTTCCTTTCCCAAAAAAACTTCAAACTGTATTTATTCACCTTGAGGGAAATAAGTATTTGTTTCAGTCTGTTTTGGATCTTCTCAATTAACAAAATATATTTACATAAACCATTTTATTATATGTTCAACCAGGACTACAGTCAGCTTCAGCTTTTCTTGGTTATTTTCTTAAGTATTCAGTAACAGAAGCCACAGTAAGCAAATGAAAAAAGAACTGTAAGACAGCAAAAGTTATGAAGACAAACCAATAAGGTACACATTTTATGATAAGCTCTATAAAGGATAAATAATTGCTTTTATTTTAGTCTTTTTTGGTCATTTTGCCATCTAGCAGCAATACAGATGCACAAATAATGTAACAGACCGTATCTTCTGATTCTGTAAGATAATATTTTACCGTAATACATAGAACATAGGAATGTATGGGCAGAAGCATGATTCATTGATATTGCATTTGTTGAGTACTGTAGTGACCGAGGAGTTATTACATAGCTAACACAAGATGTCAAACATGAGCACAGAAAAATTGTTTCTTTTGTGGCACTCAGGTGTTGCGTCACCTTCAAGATCAGAAGACAAACACCTATTATGCATTCTGCCAAATAGATGTTTTATACCTTCATAACATTAAAATCCTCAGGCTGCTACCAGAAGTAACAACGTAAGTCAGAAATGTTTGCTGCTTTATTCAGCAACAATATTAGCAGGTATCAGTCAATATAATATTTGTAAAACACTGTATTCTTTTCAGGCATTACTGTCACAAGAAAGAGAGCATTTATTGGCAACTCATATCTGGTGAGCTTTTGTAACCAGAAATCATGTTAGGAAACTCTACAATAATATTTTCAGCATTATTAATAACCCCATCAAAATCCATCTTGAAGGTGGCTGAAGATTCCCCCCCCGCCCATGACAACTCTCCATCAGAGAATAAAGGCTTCTATGAGTCCTTAAAGCTGCAAAGGTACACCACATTATTGGAAAACCAGTAAATGATTGCTTGAATTACTTCAGTCTCATAATTCTGCATATCAGTGGCTACAAACACATTATTTATACAAAAGGGAGGAAGCTGGAACAAAAACATCATTAAGAACAATTAGAATCTAATTCTCATGAATACTGGTAAGTGATTTAAGTTTTCTTCAGTGTAAGCAGAAATCTAAAAATCAGACTGACTGATTTAATATGAACAGATTGGTTCATATTTTTATATGAAGTGCAGTAACAAATGCTTCATTTAACAAATGCAGCCATATCCCACAGATGGACACTTTCTGTATAGACTAGTGCAAAAGAAGCCTTCTGAATCCACGTGGATTTTCACAAGCAGTCCAACCCAGTACAAAGCCATGCTGCAGCTGAGAAGAGCAGTCCTATCCTTTCTTGCTCTCATTTTAACCATCACATTTGACACAATTAACTTTCCAGCACTATTATTGCTGTGATCGTAGATGCTGTTGTATCAGACTATGCCTCGACAAATGTGAAGTGCTACTAAGGAACTTAAATGCTTACTGCTGTCTTGTTTGGACAGCATTACTTCAGATCACACCAAGCTAGATCAGAAAGCATACTAAAAATCCCAGTACTTGCCACAGAATTAGTACAGAGTCTTTTGTTGATGATCAATTCAGGAAAAAGATAAAATAAGAAGTTACATAATTGCAAGACTTGAAAAGTGCTTTAGTGATCTTCACTGGGAATAAAAATTTACTTCAGTAAATTAGCTATGCCAAAGCCCAAATTACAATATATTCCCACTATTCAACCCTGAACAGCTTAAAAGACAATGCTGAAGTCTCTTTATAGGTTTACCAAGTATATTTTTTCCCCCAATATAATGACTATTTTATAAAGCTTTACATATTCTCTTAATCACCATGGAATTCCAAGTATAGCTTTTTCTACTTCAAGCGGAGCAGAGTCTGTCAACCAGCACCAGAGTTACAAAAAGGATCTATATACTCTAAGGATGACTTTTAATACTAAAGATAGACTTTTAATACTAAAGATATCATGTATGTAATGAAACCTCTTTGCTGTGAGCCAACAATCGAAATCCTCCATATACTACCAGGAAAGCACAATAAGACTAAGTCACCATAAAGTAAAGTCAACATTTTTTCCTACCTCAATTTAAGATGTATAAAACCACTTACCTGAAGTATAACTTCTTTCTGTGGTACAGAGAATGCTCTCTCCTCACATAAGGATGGTTTATGAGTGGGTGGAAGATCAATCCTGCAGTAAGGAAAGAATGAAATACAACATACCATGTTTAAGACCAACTGAACAATCAGATATCATCTACTTAAGCTGCCAAACCATCCAACACTCAGCATTCAGGAGCCTATATGTTTCAGTTAGCAATGACATATATTTGAAATAATCTGATGTTAACACATCCACCACTGGCAATATTCAGACACATACCTTTTGTGGAAAAGCACTGCCTATGATTTCTTGCTTACCCTATGAAGTGTTAAGTAGACTGAACTCCCCCCTACTCCATCTAAGTAGTATTACGGACTACAGGCATCTATCGTAATTCCTAGATTATGAGATACAGCTTGAGCAAAACTTACGGCTACAGCATTTCTTTGAAAAGTCTTTCAGAAAGCCTTACAATCAATAATTACATGTAAGACTTCTCTGGTGTAACTTTCTCAGCAAAAGGACATGTTTACCAAGTAATTAAAATGTTTCAGACTATTCAGATAAATATTCTTCAGCTACAGAATTTAAGGGAAACAAAAAAGAAAACAGTATTTCTATCCATGGTAGAACTTACTCAGTTGTAGGGAAACTCCTGACTCCTGATAGCTAATGCTGAAATTTATGCTGAACATTTACTTTATTCCACTCATGAAGCATATACAGACATGACAGGTTTTCATTTCTCATTCAGTTTAAGTGTTAACTGCATACAGCATGTGTGAAAAAACTTGTATTTGCAGATATTCCAAGTTACCATCACTTTTTATGTATGTTCTAAACAGGATCTAGACATCATCCACTTGAACTGACAAATCTTTTCAGACATTTTTGTTTGCTTGTTTTCATTTGATCATATTGGATGCTTAAGGTAAGTTGCATGATTGCACCAGAGAATTGAAGAAACAACCAACATTCCAGAAAGCAAAGAAAACAGTAACTTCTATGCACATATCTGTGGGTGCTTGCTTCATTTTACACATCAGGCTAAATCTCAGTGGACCTTCACACTTCTGCAAAACATGGCCAATTTGTTAGACCTACAGTTATGATAAATTAGTAGTCTGGCATCTTTCAAGATGGACCTCCTCACTGCCTTCCAGTTCACTTGATGAGTTTTCTTTCAGAAAAAAAAATTCTGAAGAGATAAAGAATTCTATTACTCCTGAAGTCATTCTTAGTTTCCTCATTTCTTTTTCAAAAATGCAAGTGATTTTACATTCGTCTATTCTGACAAAACAGCCCTGAAATTAAGACAGCTGAAGAGCTCTTAATGAAATGCAGACATATATGTTCCTGCATAGAAGAAACACTTACTGCATATTGCTTTCAATTAAAAACAAACAGAAGAAATCCAACACATACTCACACTTTGTCAAGATAGGATGGCCTTTTTTTCCTTGGAGTCAGCAGCACTGTCACAAAGATGGTAATGATAAAAAGAGCAAGGACTGCTCCGATCACAGCCCCTGCTACAGCAACAGAAGATGTCTGCTTAAATGGCACATCTGCAATGTGATAGCATAGATTACACCTTTAAGAAGTTCACATATTTTCTATACTCAGATAAGCTCTCTCAGCTCTGAGAAACACTTCTTCCTTCTGTGACCAAACAGAAAGCCCTGTCCTGCACTAGCACTCTTGCAGTATTGTCTCAAATCAACCAAATTAAAAAAAAAACAACTGGTTGAATTAAGAGACCTCAAATATGGCTTCAAAAATTTCATTCAGTAGTTTTAGTAAATACTAGCTACATACTTTTGTTTTCCTTTTCAAGGCAATGTGAAGTTACAAAACACATGCTTTACACTTACATCAGCAAAGAAGGTGTTATCTCAAAAAGCTACATAACTGTGACTTTAGTGGCTCTAAGACAAATGACCAATAAAGTCTGAATAAAGGAAAAAGAGAAATTTAAAACTGGGGGGGGATACTATTAAGAGCAATGAACACACAAACTCACCAATACTTTCTTTACACTTAGCAACGCAAGCCCTATGACTACCTATCATCTCTAAGATTTCAGATGATTGTTTCTTTAACAAGGGAGAAAAAAAGCCTGTTGGGATTTTTAAAGCATTTTTCTTTTCACCTAAGCTTTGCTAAATCCACTGTTTGACAACTCTCCAACTGCATTAAAACACTTTTCACGGGTAACCTTTAAAAGATCACCCATTTTGCAATATTAGGAATACAGCAAGTTTCAAATCTCACAAAACAGTGAGATCTGATAGCATACTGTAATTCAGTATCATCAATCTCAGTGTTTCAAACTTGCACTAACAGGCTTATCAAAAAGTTGTATAATTGGAATACTTCACATTATTTTAAATAAAACTTTTGCCTGTAAAATACAAGTAGCATGCAGAAATAGTGTTGACCTATTTGATTACTGGACCAGAAACATAACAGTAAAGGAGTTTGAAAATAACATCACACTGTACTTGTAAAATATTCCTAATGTAGTTTATTTTCGACATTTTCCTGCAGAAATTGTTATAGGCTGCAATCCTCCAAAGACCATGCAACCACCCTCTATTTCATCTCTTGCTAGAGAAAATTTTAGGAGCCTTTTCAGTGCTGTATTCTGTTCACATGAAAAATTATGCATGTATTTTATCAATTGCTTGTAATTCTAATGTTGTTCTACCTGTGTAGAAGAAAGCTGGACAAGGTAATCTTTTTTTCCCCTCCCTCATTTTGAAAAAACAAACATACAAACAATTTAATTCCAATCTGATCAAGTGATTCCTGTCCTCTCACTGAATATGAAAGATCTGATAGCAATACTATAGTGGGATCACTCAAGCAGGTATGTTTAAGTAGCTTTAACAAAACTATAATAAGCATTTTTTGGTGACATTAAGGGATGAAGTCATAGCTCGCAAGAAGATTAATTCATAGCAGACAATTAACATAATGTACCACCTTCAGAAATCATTGTTCCATTTTACAAAACAGCTTTCTTGGCATAAATTCTTTTTGTCTGTCAGATACTAGTCTATATACATATGAACAATAATTCCCATTTCCTCCTTAAGAATAGGCACATGAATCCATGGAAGGCTCACTTAAGTGTGTTTTACACTGGGTGCCCTCTTGTCTAAGTGAGAAAATTGCAATCAGAATCACAGAATAGTTTGGGTTGGAAGGTACCTTGAAGTTCATGTAGTTCCAACCACCCTGCCATAGGCAGAGAGACCTCCCACGAGACCAGGTTGATCAAAGCGCCATCCAACCTGGCCTTGAACACTTCTAGGGAGGCGGCATCCACAAATTCTCCGGGCAACCTGTTACAGTGACTCACCACCCACACACTTAACCTACCTGCTTTCAGTTTATTTCTCATCCAGTCACTAAAATCTCTGACAAGAGTGCTCCTCCACATTTTTCCTGTAGCCCCCTTTAAGTACCGAGAGGCCACAATAAGGTCTCCCAAGACCTTTCTCTTCTCCAGGCTGAACAATGCCAGCTCTTTGTAGGAGCTGCTTCCAGCTGACAGATCATCTTTGTGACTCTCTTCTGGGGTCCATGTCCCTCTTGTGTTGGGACCACCCCTGAACTAAACACAGTACTGCAGGTGGAGTCCCAGGAGAGCACAAAAGCAGAACCACCTCCCTTAACCTGTTGGCCTTGCTTCCCTTGACACAGCCCCAAACAATTGGCTTTTCAGGATGCAAGTACACATTGCCAAGAGATGCTGAGCTTTTCATCCAGCAACACCCCCCAGCCTTTCTCTGCAGGACTGCTCTCAATCACATCATCCCCGAACCTGTATGTGTACTTAGGTCTGCCCTGACCCAGATGCAGGACCTGGCACGTGGTTCACTTCATGAACCCCCTCTCAAACCTATCACAGTCCCTCTGTGTGACATCCCTACCCCAGAGCTCAGTGTCATCAGCAAACTTGCTGAAGATGTGCTTGATCCCACTGTGTGTGTTACCAACAAAAAAATGTTAAGCACTACCACTCCCAGCACCAATCCCTGAAGGACTCCACTTGTTACTAATCTCCACTTTGACATTGAGCCCTTGACTGCAACTCCTTGAGTGCAACCATCCAACCAACTCCTTATCCACCAAGTTGTCCATCTCTCCAACCCACGCGTCTCCCATTTAGTGACAAGGGTATCACAAAACTAATCAAATTCTTTGCACAACTAATATACATGCTTAGGCTCAGAATTCATGAAGAGGCTTTGGTTTCGTATCAGTACTAAGTTTCCAGTGAGTCTTTTTCTTGTAAATTCTGTTCCAAGTTTATAACATCACAGAAATATTATATTTTCAGTAAAAGTTCAGCCACTGAACCACATTTTTGGGGTGATGACAATATCCACCCATTTACCTCTTAACACTAGCAAAAATGGTACTACCCAGCACGTGCAGCAACGTACAGGAACTGAACTGCAATTACCACAGGGCTCACAGAATTTGCCTTTTGAAACTGCTTTGGCAATAAAGTAGGCACAAAAATTCTTGTTAGTCTAACCCAAGGAAGAATCAGAAATCCATAGAACCATGCCAAGATGAACAAGCCAGGAAGCACCTAAGATGCAACTGGGACAGCTACAGAGCATTTCAACCATGGGTTAGTCAGAAACCACTGAAAGAAATACCGTTAAAGCAGAGGTACAGCAGCTTTAAGGTTTTTTTTTTTTAGATAATGCAAATATAAGATTGTGTATCAGTGGTGCATGAAGTGAAACTGGGCTGCAGCTATGCCTAATTCTCATTCTCAAGGTTTGTATTTTTAGAAAAGTTTCTCAAGACACTTGTTTTGTAAGTTTAGGGTCTCCAAGAAGAAATGCTAAAAAGCCTATCTTGTACAGCTTAAATACTTGAGTTCCTTTTACCCAGACTATGGTTTCATTATGCTTTTTCATCTCCTACTTTAATATATCTGTCAAACATTTCTGAATACTATCTGTTCCAGAAAGTAAGAAAAAGTTTATTCACACAACAGCCATTTGTACTTACAATCAATTCTTTTTACAGCAGACATAATGTACAAAACATTGCAACACGCATAAGCCCTATCCCTATTATCAACTTCAACTCCAAAACATTTCAACTTCTTAACCCATAGGAATTAAATATATATATTTAAAAATCAAAACAAAAAATCCACAGAGACAAAAGCAAGATATCTCATGTGGAGAACATGTTTGTTTGCTTATTTCCAAGTAACACCATCTTTTAAAGATGCTATATCAAGTATTTTTTGATTTGAAGAGAGGTATGATCTCTCTATTCCAGAAATAACTTGGATCAGAACCTTATTCTAGAAATTTAACTCCTTTCCTTGTGTTTGCACTCAAAACTACAGATACACACAATATCATTTGCTGCTGTTCTCAAGACTTTGGTCAGTCATGTATCAGCATTCTATTGATGAATATGAACTTTTCTTTAGAGATGCTTTTCTACTTGAATTTCAAATAAAGCTGTTGTCTTGATCTTTTTCACATGCAGTCATATGCAAATCACAGTGTATTGTCTACGACACTCAATACCACTACTTTTGTGAAGTTCTAAATGCCGAAAGCTATCACAGATCACACGAATAGAAAAGAACTTCCAGCACCAATGCTCATGAAGCAGCTGTAAATATGCAGCCTATTTTCAAGGTAGCAGAGATTTTTTTTTTCCCTTTTCAGGTTTTAAATACTAAATCTTACTAGCCTCATTTTGCTTTTGAGCTGAACACTTTCTCAAGACACAGTAGAAGTACCTCATATGTCAAATGATATGTCCTACATACAATGTACACAGTATCATTTGGTATGATGACAAGGTAAAGACCAAAAACATGAAAGTGTTTTTATATCTGTATTATTTGCAAGGAAAACAAATCCACTGCAATACAGAGACTGCACAATTTATCTAAACTCACGTTTCATAGATTGTGTAGTTGCACCCTTAGAGACAGCGTGCTTTCACTACATGAAATGACAACACAAGTGTCTACTTCGCTGCTATTAATCTGAAATTCTAGTTATCCTCTAGTAACAGCCTGAAATTCTAGCTATCGTCTTCAAAGCAAGTGTTGTAACTTTTTCAGAAGCAGTGTAAAACCTCTCTCAATTTCTGGTCATAAAACTTGGCAAATGCTTTGACACCTCTTAGCATGCTTAATGTTTCTCAGTACCCAGCAAAATTAGCAAACTAGCATTAGCTTGCATTAGCTTCCAGCTTTGAAATCTGTTACAGATTTCTTATTTGTGTTCAGTTCTCCAGCTTTCAAATTCAGTGTCAAGATTCCCAACAAAGCCTCAGAAACAGATCTCCAATTACACCCTACGTACTTGCAAAACAAGTTTTGTAATTATTACTGAGTTTTCACATCTTGCCAATTACAGGCTTAATATATCTTATTGTATGTGTATATATACAGACACTAGCATAACCTTTAGAAATCCACGACTACAAAAATAATTTTTCATCTTATTCAAAGACAAGCCTTTGACCTGTTTACACAGTTACTTCTCAAAATTTTGTTCGTAAGTTAGTTTCAGTGCAATGACTTCTTTTAAGTACATAGTTACAAGAAGGCTCATTAAAATGCTAAGAGGTATTCATATTTGTGCAGAAAAATCTAAGAGTAAAGCTTCAATTCTGCTGTAACTCATTTTAATTGGTAAAGGATTTGCTATACAGAAGCACTAAGTTTACCATGGTTGGTATCTAGACTTGAGTAATTCACTTCATCTGCAAAGTAAAAGCCCCCCAAGATAATATTTTATCATTGCATTAGGTAAACTTTTTAAATCAGAGAGCCAAGACAGCCACTTTTTATTCTTAAACAGTTTTGAATGTCAACTTTAATTTAGCAGTTTTTTACCTCTGACATAGAACAATATAAGCACTCTGCATCAAAACTCAAATCTTAAACAGTAGTACAGCATTGGAGGGGAAAAAGAAAAAAAAAAAGCAGCTCAAATACATTTTCCCCAGGTTCAGTATTTCCATTGTGTCAAATCACAATATAAAAACCTTAAAAAAAAACAAGTTTCAAAAAGTTTATTCCTCCTCTTGTGTAAGTATAAACAATCTGAAAGTGATCAGCCAATGAAATGAACTGTAGGTACACTTAGTTTTCAGTGGTTACTACACATACCACTCCCTCCGAGATATTACTGAGCCATCTATGTGAGAAACAAAGTCTTCTTCATTGTCATCATAACATTTACCACCCATATACTCCATTCCCAATGTTCCACCTTCATAGTAATCCATTGGTCTCTCATAACGTTCCTGGTACCTGTTAATATTGTCTATATTGTTCCAATCTGGTTTTTCAAGATCTTCTAGGTAATCTTTAGATATTAAGATGTTCATTGGATGGTTTATTTCTTTTTTTATACTGTCAGGGTAAGAATCCACATCATCTGACTGAAGAACATCTATTTGTGACTCTTTTTGCATATCTGACGGTGGAATGTAGTTCTTAGCAAAGTAGTCACCACGGAACGTCCGTCTTCTCCTATAGCAGATAATTCCAACCAAAACACTGACAAGTATGAGGAAGAGAGCCCCACCCACTGCACTACAGATGACAGTACCCCAAGTGTCTTCCTGCATTGCTGGCATGGTTGCTGTTGGGAACTCTGTTACTCTAGGTTCTGTTGCTAAACCTGTGATGCCATCAGTCGAAGGATGCCAGGGAACCGTGGGCAGTCGAGTGGTAGTAGTAGGAGGATCTAATGGAAAGAGCAAAGAAGTAGACAAGACACAGAAAAGGCACAAGAATGTCAATGCAAGCTAAATCAGTTAAGGGTTTATAAGAAAGCAAAGTCGATGAGTATGTTCTACAAGAATAGTTTTTCATTCTTAAGCTCATGCCACTACAAAGTCTTACACTTTCCGCAGGCTTTGAACTAGCTTTATTATATGTGCTTTTGAGTTATGCTGCAGCAAGATAGGAAGTTTAGGGAGAAAATGAAATAAACTTTAAGTAGACATCTTGCCATCCTCAAAGTAAGGAGATGCAGCTTTTCTGCTCAGATGTTCACTGTTCATGATTTACCTCCCCCATAGAATGCTCTCTTTCCGGAAAAACTCAAGCCATCAGGAATACTAGATGAATTAATTAGGTCACACAGTCAATCAATCCACAGTAAATTCACACTTCAGAAATTGCTCAGGGCACTGAGTATAAGAATGAAAAACTATGAGTTGTGTGCTCAGTCAGCAGCACACGAACTACTGATTTTTAAGCTATTATCTCCAAAAACATTTTTTGCATTAATAAAACTTACTCAGCTTCACCTTGGGATTAGTCAAAGAAGCATAGTTAAAAATGGCATGTATGAATGTAAATAACACTTATGTTGAGCAGGAGCTTTCAGGATTTTAAAATAAAACCCCAGAACTTTAAGTAAAAATTATTACTGTACATTCCTCCTCAAAGCAATCTGATCCCCCATGCACCAAAAAATGTCCATATTCATTCCTCAATATAAAGTATTAACCAATTTCATGTCAGGTTATGAAAGTAAACAAGAGATTGCCAGATACCAAGCTTCTCCAGCATTCACCTTTCTCCTTTGTTGTTTCGGACTGCTGGAAATGTATGCATCTGTATTTAAGACAGGTTGCAAGTGATGGGCTGATAACACTGGGAAAGCCCCCTGAGATTATCCCAGTCAATAGCAATGTTACATGCAACTCCGATTTCTATTTCTGTGCCTCACTAATAAAATTGGCTTTTTGTCTCATCCAATGCAAAGCCATTTTAAAATTGGTAAAGCAACCCACACTAAACATGTTATTATAGCTTGAGCCTTTTAGAGAGAATATTACATGGACAGTCAAGTAGCTCATTATGTCATGGTACTCAGGTAAATGTCCATAAGCAGAAGTCATGGAACTACTTCTACCGTATTACGGAGGCACCTTAAATTTACCACCACAAAACATAAAATAAGATAAAACTAGAGATTTGTCAAGCTTCCACTTATTGGACAAATCATAACTTTTAAGATTCATAAATATGATTCTTAATCTCACTAGCCAGAAATGGACATACAATTCTCTCATACTAGACAGAATTGCCACTTTTGTCATGATCACGACAAATCCTACTTCAGACTGCACCACAGTTTTGAAGGCAACATTTTAGGCCTTACATAGTAGATATTTTACACAGATTTTCAAAGCACATAATTATATTCCTTGACTATGTAAAAGTGGTGATTTGTTAGGGAGCTATATATAAATGAAATTAATTTGACAGAAGACAGGAAACTGAACAAGGAAGGTGAACTACCAAAATGAAGAAGAGGAATTCAGATTATGATTTTAGTAAAAACTGATTTTAAGTGAGTTGAATAATTTAACCAATGAGTAGAGATTAACAAAATCAAGTTTACCAGGGTTCCCATGTCCCATAAATCCATACGTCAAGAAGGTAAATTCAAAACCCGCTTCCTTTCAAAAGTATTTGCTTTAGAAACAAGATTTGTTAGCTTAAAATACCATTTCAGACAGAACCAGTAATATGATCTTCCAGGCTATATATACATTGAGGGTTTTTTTTCATAAACTGGCTTTTTAACTGTTGATCTATTTTCCTCTGACATATATGTCTTCAGTTCCATCCTCTGTATCCACAATATAAAACACTCATTCACAAGTATGGAGTATTCCCATTCTGTCAAGTTTGTTTAACCATCACATATGTGAAACACAGACACTGTGTCAATTACACTTTTATTAACATGTTAATAGTGTTTTACAAAAAAGCTTTTCCTTCAGAACTTCTGTTTCACCCACCAGTTGTCAGGTTGTCCAGCTACATTCTCTACAAGCACTAATTAATACACTCATCTTGAATTTATTGCAAATGTAGCCTCAGTTCACTGTTTGCTTATATGCTTTTCTACAGTATATAACCACAAAAACTTCTACTGTCTATTTGTGTCAGTACCTTTTATTGTTCGAGAATGACAAAACTAAAATCACCCCTCCTTTTTCATGAAGCCAGTTACAACTAAGGACACGTAATGTTAGCTTCTGATGTCACCCACAGCTTTCTAAATGTAAAACTAGGTTTTGGTGGGGTTTTTTTTGTTTTTTTTTTTGTTTGTTTGTTTTTTGATTCCTGCACCAAGCAAACTTCTCAAACAGAAAATAACAGTCAGTCAACGTCTGGCTACTTTCAAAAACCATGATGAAGGCCCATTCTCCTCATTTGAGACTAATAACACAAACCCCACATTATTTCAAATTCATACTTCTACTTCCCTTTCTTTGCCTTCTGCAAGACAAGGATTTGCTATCAATTGTTTATAATCCAAAACTGAGTTGGCTTCACACTAAATACAAGAAGCCTCTCTTTGCAAGTGCTCTTTTTATGAAGTGGAAAGTGTCTTTCTGTATACATATTACAAATATATTTACACAGGGACATATTTACATCTGCTTCTTAACCTGTTGTAATTGCAGAATTTCCCTTAGTTACTAAGTACATAAAAAATGTAAGTACTTGATAACTGTGTAGCTGGGCATTATAAAACCAGCTCTTTCAACTGCTGAAAAGCTTATGTTGCAGCTCTTATAATGGCACGGAGAAGTACCTGTTCCATGAAAGGAGACTTCCTGAAAGTCTGAGCTTAAATGACTTGAAGTATATTTGTTTCTCCAACTATTTTCACTCTCAAGTCAAGTAAGAGGTGTGGAACCTTCTCCCCACAGTGTCTTGTTTACACAGGTTCCACACTGGAGTTAAACATTTTCCTTAATACTATCTTCAGTTTGTTCCCCCCCCCGTTTTGGCAGCATGACAGGTAAGACTGGTGTCAGCCTGAAGCAGCCAAACAGTTCTTTCATCAAAGTCACTCATCCATTTTGAAAGTTCAGTGTACTTTTGCAGTTTCTGACTGCGATTTTCATGCACCAAGTAGAATATTTTGGCATTTCTTAAGGACACAAGAGAAAAGCAATGATAATCAATCGTGCTTGCACAGAATACTCAGGAAAAACATTGAATGCTCACAGCCTGGCTCTACCAGGCAGCATGCAAATTAGCAGTTAGGATACCCTGGAACCCTCTTTTACAGCAGTAAAAAGCAGTTTATCAATATCCCTTCTAATAACACATACTTTAGAAATCACATTGACTGTTTGTATTCTCAGTGTTGTCAGAAGAGAGGTCTATACATGAAGAAATAAAAGCAAAACTAATGATCAGCCTCTGCTATATTAGCCCTGATAATATCCATTCTACAGGAAGGTAACTCTGAAGTTGTGCCTTCCTAGAACTGGTAAGATTGCTGGCTAACAAAGGCTGGCTTTACTTGTAACAAAATGTAGTCTCTTGCAAAGGCAGTCATTTGAACAGATGGCAGAGCAAGCAAGTATGTTCCCATCTGAAAGAATCAGAAAGTCTCACAGGTCACCTCCAGCAAATGGGTAAAGGGAAAGCCTCAGTAACCAATACAAAGCTGAGGGAACACAGTCATAAAAATACAAATCAATTTCTTGTTTAACAAAACTGAGTAAATGTATATTACCAGATGAAGTGCTTTACATACCAAGCTGACAGCTTGTTTTGGAAAACCTGCTGCTGTAGGACTAAGTCAGGAACTTGAACAAAACTTCATCACCTCTGCAGTGCATGAAAAGCATGACTTGCTTTTGCTGGACAGCTATACAAACCAAGTTTATCTTCACATCACTGAAGAGGTAAGACATAGTGAAGGTATCTGTGCCTTAAAAACAGTATTAAAGTCTATAGCTTTTAGTTCCTGTTAACTACTATTTCCCTATTGTACTTCAAGAGTATTAATACAAAGATTAGGAACACAACAGAATTTATTAAACAGTTTTATTTTTTAACAGTGCATGCTACAACCAAAAGCTTTTTCTGCTAAGCTTACATTCCAACCATACAACACATTTCAACTCAATAGTTATTTCCTCTAGCAGCTTAAAAAGCTTTACAACTACCAGAATCACAAAAATGTTACCTTGATAAATCCTCTTTGACAGCTTCAATAATTAAAATTTGAAAGATATGAACATACAGCTTTGTCTGATATCTTCAAACTTTCACTTTGTGTTTTTGCCAAGTTTTATGCATTAGAAAATAGTCAGAATAACAAAATAAGCTAATTAAATGATTCCTCTACAGTACAATAGTGCCATGCTCACCATGACTAGGTATTTGACTTAACTGAGCAGACAGTAAGGTGGCAAACTTAAATTTTAATACTTCAGTCTTAGTTTCTGTACTTCTGACATCAGTCTCTATGTTCCCTCTGTACAGTAACCTGAATGATTATTTAAGATGGATATTTTTGCTAATTCGTAGTGACTTAGCCATTCCGCACGGTTTTAAGAGCATTTCAATTATTTAAAGATCTGGTTGCACTTGAAAGTTATTCCTGGGAGTTACAATAAAATGTTTTCAGAAATTAGTATTAAGCACAAAACAAGTGCTATACTTTAAGATTGCCTAACCTCTCATTTTAATCAAGTCTCCTATATACTAGAAGTTAATACACAGTACTTTTAATCAGTCAGGCATAATCTTCTCTTGGGTATCTAAAGCAGAGTGCTGAAAGGTTGTTTTCAGCACTAAACTGATGTGTACTACTTGCCTATTTAAGTGCACTGACAGCACCACATTTATTTCAAAGTTGCCTAAAAATCACCTCTATTTTCTTAGATGTAATGGAAATTAATTTCATGTCACCTGAAGTATTTGTCTTTACTGGTGCATATAACTTGTAGAATCACAGCCCTGCATGATCCCTAGCTATCTCAAGTTCAGTTTCGGCACTCCCTAAAACCAGACAAGTTTTGCTATTTACACGAAGTTACTGCAGCAAAACAAAATTGCTGAACAAACACTATCTATCAGTCTGCACCAGAAACCAAGTACTGAAGAATAACTACCTCTGTAGGAAGCTAGATTGTGTTGCATTTGCCATAGCCTAGAACATAAACCACCACCAGAGCTCAACTAGCATGTATGTATATTCTGCTTTTTCCAAAATTGGCGTGATTTTAGGAAACGCTACAGGATTTCATAGTTAGCCCATTTTAATCTGTTAGTCTAAAACATAATTTGAATGCTAGCCCTATATTTTCATGCATGACAGTCATAGTGAAAAGTATGAGTTCTGCTTGCAGATCATATTCATACAACTCATGACTTGAGAAATGGTAGACTTTAAAAACTTCCCCCCTCCATACAGTCAGAATAGGGCTGAGAACAGATCTACAAACTTTGTTGTTTTCTGAACAAATGTATTTGAATGTTGAATTCCAGGAAAATGTCTCATCCTATTTAATAATGATATTCTACTTTTTTTTAACTTGGTATTTTTTATCATGTGACAGTCTTTGTAATTGTTTTGAGACTCGTCTAAGTTCTTGTCCATGAAAGAAGCATTAAAATCAAGCATCCAAGAGTAACTTCTCAAAGAAGTGACTTTTGTATTAACTTGCAGCGCTTAAGTCTTTTAATAGCTAGAACTTTATATAATTTGTTTACAAATAATTCCACTGTCAAATTATTTAGCAGTTTCCAATTAACTAGCTCATTAACTAGTCAGTTAATTAGAACTTACTCATTTTCCACAATGGCTTGCAGTGCACTTACGTCAGTCTGACTGAAACATCCTTTGTTTTCAAGACGCAGACAACTATCAAACGTGCATTCTGAGAGACACTGCTTCAAACACACTGTATCTTCAGTTTTAGTCCTAAGTTTTCCTTCTCATCTCAACATACGTGTTCTTATTTAGTTTTAAGTTCTAACAAACAAGTCATCTGTTTGCATCCTGTAACTGGCCAACATGCACTCTGACAATTTGTATTGTGGAATAAATACTGTCAAGAACCTATTGAAGAGCAGCAATACCAATTTTAATATTCATGTTTGTATTTTTTTCCTCTTACAAAGTATCACATAATAGCATTTATTTATCAAGCTAGGTATTATCTAATTTAGCTAATACATTACGAAAACCTGGAAAGCTTTTCTACCCTTACACAGTACTATTTACATATACTTTAAGTCATACTACTTTTTCACAAAGAAGGTCTCACAGCAAAACAAAGTACACTGTGTTGTAAGATACAAGGATGTTTTCCAACCACAGTGGTGCTTAATGGACAGACAAGTTAAGCCATATTATACTAAGATCAGCAAGAATCCTGCGTGAGATACTCAACTTTATGATCTCTGCATCCTGAAGAAAGGAAACCATGAGTAACTGGAGTACAACAAACATTCAGAATATACCCTAAATTTCTTAAAGCAGAGCATTTTCAACTTTCATAAATGTAGTCATTCCCCTCCCATAAACATCTCTTTTTTTTCCATTTATTACAGACAAGGTACTGTTTATTGTAGTCAACACATCTTAACACTGGAGAAAGCCAAAGTTCACCTACCAAAACCATTCATCTCAGAACCACTATGGGAACTACCTGAACCTTAATCTCTACACTACATTGCCATTACTGAAGAATCAGTTTAACCCCAACTTTCACTGCAGCTCTCAAATGTGTACATTCAATAGCTTTTCCACACAATTAGAAACCATAAATATAGTACGCATCAACTGGCTTTTCCGTTTGCTATTTCAGTGAGTACCAAAAAAAAAAAACCAACCCCGCATCAACATGCTGTCTTGGTCAAGAAGACTTACCTAGTATGTAGATAGTTTTCTGATCACTTCTCTGACCAAGGGAATTAGTCACCTTACAGATATAAGTCCCCGTGTAGTTGTAAGTCAATGGGCTGCTGAACTGCAGAGTGTTGTTGACAGATAGCAATCCCTCAGGCCATTGTCCATCCAACCTAAATCAAAAGAGTCAGTTACATTTCAATGGTGAATCTGTACTTCTGCAGTCTAAACGTAACTAGTTTGAAATAGTATTTGCAAGAGTCTAGAGTGAATTTTTCACTGTGCCCTGACACTGCCGGTCGGCTTTCACTGGATGTTCTCAGTGTTCACCTGAACATTTAGTATTTAATTTCTATGCCAAACTCTTTACATGTCAAATCTGCTGACACTAGCCAGCTGCCTACAAAAGAAAACTACAACTAAGAAAACAGTACCTCAAAAGAATCAAGGAACAATCCAACTCAAGCTTTAAAAACAGTCAAACTACAAAGCACTTACACTGCTATCAGGATTATCTGCCTGTTACTTTTGTATCCAGCTGAGCCATCACAAAAAAATACTTGTCAGTATATGCTTGTTTTACAAGAGATTTTGACTGAGACTTCTGAGCAAGAGTTCAAGCAGTTTCTTCTCTCTATGTGCCTTTTCCCATCCCCCATCACTTTCCCATCTGAATTACAGCACTGAAACCTTATGTTGTGCTTGGGAAAACAACTGGTTAAAAAAATGTTTTCAACCAACTGGATTTTGCAAATCTATGGTATCTCTGCATTCTACATGCGATTGCAGTAACAACTTTGTAAGCACAGAAGACAAAGGGGAAAGGCACTGGAAGTACTTTAACAGAGTTGCCCTCCACCCATTAAATACATGTGTAATTCCATACCATTTTCTTTATCTATTAACAGCTAAGCAGGAATACATCAGTAATCAAACACGTGATCACCAGGTCTCAGTATCTTGAAAGCATTTCGCAAGTATGATTTCACAAGCAGTATCAAACAGAAACTACCCTGAAACTTTAAAACAGGTACTTGAATGGAAAAAACCCAACAAAATCTTGATAAATAGTGAATGTGATCTTCAACAAATGTAGGTTCAAGATAACATTCCCATTGCTTTGCTGACAAGGATTATTGCCCAGAATTGCTTCAGCCATATAATGCTGATAGGTGATTCAGCAGGTACTTCATAGTACCAGAATTTTTTTTTTAATTAAATACTCAATTGGTTTGAAAGCTCTATTCTAATGAATTTCTCATATATGCAACATTATAAAATATTATTGATCACAAAAATATTACTATCCTAGCAAATACAATGTCACCTTTCTTCCAAGGAATAAAGACTTCTTTGGTGTGGTAGTGCCAGAAGCCACAGTTATTTGAACCCAGTACGACGGCACACAATTTCAATACAGCTGTGTTCCATTTCATTAAACACTCAAGATATCCTTTTTTTGCCTATAACTGTTTGGGTTTTTTTCTTGTCCCTCCTCCCCTTGAAGTTCCTCATTCATCAGTATTAGAGCTTCTTGGATGGGTTTTGTTGTTTTCTGCTACAAATTCGTTCATTTTTAACATTAGAAAGTTTAAAAGGTAACTCTGAAGCTGTAAGTGCTTAAAATGTATTTAAATATATTTCTTCTGGAACTGGAAATAGAGGTTACATTGATTAGTTCTTACATATATGCCAAATCCAAATGTAAGAACTGAGAATCCACTTCATCTGAAGAAACGAGCAGTAATGCTGTTGAGAGCCTGGCATGCTTTTTTCAAACACACGAGTTTTTGTGTGTTGCAATCTCGCATGACATCCTGGTCTTCAAGCTGAGAAGATACGGATCAGTCAGTGGATAAGGAATTGTCTGGATGGTTGCACTCAGTTACACAACATCTCAATGTCCAAGTGGAAACCAGTGGACTTAAGGGATCGATACTGAGACTGGTGCTATTCAACGCCTCTGTCGGTGATATGGACAGTGGGATTTGAGGGTACCTTCACAAAGTCTGTTTATGACACTGAGCTCTGTGGTGCAGTTGACATGTGGGAGGGAAGGCAGGTCATCCATATCATCCTGAAAGACCTCGACAGGTGGGCCTGCATCAACCTCATGAAGTTTAACAAGGCCTAGTGCAAGGTCCTCTATGTAGATAGAGGCAATCCCAAGCACAAATACAACCTGGGCAATGAGGGGATTGAGAGTAGTTCTGACGAGAAAGACTCAGAGGTGCTGACTGGTGAAAGACTCAACATGAGCCAATAATGTGCAAGTACAGCCCAGAAAGCAAATTGCATCCTGGGCTGCATAAAGAGAAGCATGGCCAGCAGGTCGAGGGAATTGATTGTGCCCCTCTACTCTGCTCAGACCCCACCTGCACTACTCTGTTCAGCTCTGGAGTCCCCAGCACAAGAGGGACATGGACCTGTTGGAGCAGGTCCACAGAAGGGCCACAAAGATGATCGAAGGGCTGTAACACCTCTCCTATAAGAGCAGGCTGAGAGAGTTGGTGGTGTTCCTGAAGAAGAGAAGGCTCCAGAGAGACCTTATTGCAGCCTTTCAGTACCTGAAGGTAGCCTACAGGAAAGCTGGAGGGGACTGTTTACAAGTCCTTATAGTGATAGGACAACGGGCAATGGTTTCCAACTGGAAGAGGAGATTCAGATTAGAAATTAGGAATAAGTTCTTCATTATGAAGGTGGTGACAGACTGGAACATATTGCCCTGGGAGGTTGTAGATGCTGCTGTGATGCATGTGTTCAAGACCAGGTTGGATGGGGCTTTGAGCAACCTGGTCCACTGGGAAGTGTCTCTGCCCATGGCACATGGGGTTGGAACTACAGTGATCTTTTAAGGTCCTTTTCAACCCAAACCATTCTATGATCTGTAATCACACTCATTTTGATCTAAGTACAGGATAGGGATGGCAGCCTACTGTAGCACATAGGTGAAGCATACATTTTACTAAACCTACTTAACTGTAGCCATGCCATTCTGACTACAGTTAGCTGCAATACTGACTTCAGACTTCAATAGTTGCTTTTAGGATTGAGACAAGTTACAGTAATGTTGTTTTCCCATGAAACTGACATCAAGCAATTCCAAACCACCTATACAACATTTTTCAACTACATTTTGATGAGTTTTTACATGCTAAATTGTCTTAACCATGAAGAAGGTAAGGAACCGGATTACAGCTTCACGTAGGGAGACAGATTACAGCTTCACATAGCATTTAATATTCCTGTGATATTATCAGCAGAAGCTACACATACATTTAGACTACCCTTAGGCAAGTTACCTCCTTCGTTTCTACATGCAATAAATCAATTTAAAAGAGCTGGATTCAATAGTCTGGTGGGTTTTGTCTTTTACCCTAATAGTACTGACAAACTGTTCAGGCTTGTAAATTCACAAGCTAGCCACTTACCTATATTCATACACACACACATCTCGTGAACTCCTTTTAAAAGGCTGGGCAATATCATTACAATCCAATACATACCATATACTCTTTGTTTTCAAAACAGCTGTTACTGTAAACAAAGATGACACCACTTCAATCACGTGGCAAGCCCCTTTTTAAAAGTATTTACCTGGTCCACATAAATTCCATAGGTAATGGATTTGCATCAGCATTACATCTGAGCTGAACATTCTCTCTTCCAATGAACCAGTTTCCATCATAGCCCGTTACTGAAACTTCTGGGGCATCTGACAAAAAACAAGATTTATCCTATCAGCAAACAATATTGTCTTTAAACATGAACTGTGTGAGATGATCAGCTCAGCCAAGCAGAAGCTGTGAGGTTTTTTTGCTTGTTCGATTTTTGGTTTGGTTTATTTTTGGTTTTTTTTTAATTTGAAAAACAACAACAACAAAATACATAGAGAACACCAATACAATTCCAAGCTACAGCATAACATGCAGCAGTGGGTTATATCAGGAATAGTAAACTGTCATCAGTGCAACTGTCCCACTGTGCATTTTCAGCAAATATACACCACTTTGGGGAAGTGAGAGGACTTCAGAAAAAAGAAACAGTTTAAGGTTTTTTTTTAAGGAATGGTAATTTCAAGCTACTTCTCACTAGCAAGATACAGCAAAGGATCAGACAGCATTTTGATCAGACAGCATAATGAGGAAATCAACCAACCAACAAAAAACCCCAGAAACAACAACCAACCCCCCCCCCCCCCCCCCCCCCCCCAAGAAAAAAAAACCCACAGATGCCAGTTAAAAAGTTTAACAGTTATCCACTGGCATCAAAACATAAAAATGTTGTTACAGCTCTAAAAAGCAAGGGGTCACTTCAGATAAGTCAGAAAGACCTAGCTGAAATATTCACAACTCAGAAGAACTAGTAAGATTTCGTACAAACTCCTCCAGCAGAGGAGGAATAGTTGCAAAAGCTGTAAGTATAGGGGAAGACTGAAGGAAGACTAGGGAACACAAAAAAAATCTCTGTTTCTCCCCTGCTGCTGTGTTGCTTACTATACAATTTTGTTTGAAACATGCCTTAGCACTCATTTCACATAAAAAAAGTTTAAGAGCAATTTGCCCCTCATTTCACTTCAAATATAGAACTCTTATTCACCAAGAAACAAATAATCTTTACTTGCATTTCTAGGATAGCACTTCAACAGAATAAACCATTACTAATCACTATTTTATGCCCAATAAAGTGATTCTTTGCCAGACAGAACAAGAAACAAGCCCACATGAGAAGACAGTAAAACTACATCAACAAAGTTGACTTTAAGCCACTACTTTTCTTCTAATTGATTTGACAGGCTTCTCTGATTTGGGAACTTGAATGCAGCACACAGCTGAGACAGTACACCAAATGAAGGACTTGAAAAAAACTTGTTTTGGTCACCTCTGCATTATCTAACAAAAAACACTGAACACATGCCTAAAGCCTGTTTGTCCTAACTAGTTTTTGGTAAGTGGCATTGTAAGCCATCTCACTTTGTATTCATGTGTTTTGAAGCCACAAATTTGTTAAACAAATCTGGTACACGTTTGAATTACATGAGCAATCTGAACCTGAAAAACAAATGTTAGGAATGCATATATTTCATACTTGTTTCCTCAAGGAAATTAGAGTGGAAAAGTCTTAGTAATTTGAAAATAACTTACTGACCCTCTTAAGACCTACTTTCGACTTGACATCTGAAACAAATCTTCCTTAGAATTCTTTTTTTAATACTGCTGAAATTTTAAGGCACTATAAACAGTTTACAGATCAACTGCGTTTGCTATTTTGCCTGTGATCCTTTCATTTTTAAATATAAACATGAGTAATGATATTTACCCATGAACCAATACCCAGAACAAACAGTAGCAACATAATAGTATTCTACTTCCTTTTTATTTCCTGAAATAAGTGCTCACCTCCTTCCATAGGAAGATATACACCAATAAAAAGGGCAGTTTTAAGATATATACCAAGCAGTAACTACCTTACAGAATACTTACACTGTATGTCCAACACGTGAGGGTATCTAATCTCCTCTTCCAAAGCAGGGTGCTTCACAATACAAGTTATGAGTCTTCCTCTTGCAAATCGTGTAGGGACAATCATATACTGACTTACAACCGTTACCGTTCCATTTGGAAACAAAGTAGAGCTGGATTCCATTTCACCAAGACCTCCTTCCCAGTCAATCTCTGCTGCAGGTTTTCCAGTGGCTGCTGTACAAGTGGCTGCTATTGTCCTATTTGCACCATCTATTAGAGGGTTTGGTCCTTTTATTAAGCTCACAACAGGTTCAACTAGGGAAGGATAAAACAAAACTAAATTTAGGCAAGAAAGACTCCACATCTTCAAAACTGTTGCTATGTAAAGGAGTTAAACATGATCTAATTAATTTGCAAAAGCCCAGGCTAATCAGATATCCTAGAAATAAGATCATTTCATAGAGCTATTGTCTCTGATATGACGATTTGATATTGTTCAACTGTGTCCACTCATTGAAGTTTTATGTTGCTCAATCACTGCATTTAATGCACTGACAGGGAATTACAATGTGGTTAGGTTCCAAATGCCAGCTACAGGACTCCAGTTGCGGTGTCTGACAACAGTTTTAAGATACTAGGTTGAAACTATATGATGATTTTTAAAAAAAGCTTAGATTCTCCTGTACTCTCAAGTACTATACTTGATGTATTATTCTATACTATCAGTTTGTGTCATTTCAAAGCTATTTAATTCAGTGTTTTAACATGTGGCATTAAGAGTTTAATCTTCTGTTGATCAGTACAATACAAATTAATTCCATGCTGAAAAAGATACTTAACCTCTTATGTCTTTCCATTATATATACACATACATTATAAATAAAATCTAGTATGCACACAAATATAGACAATATACATAATGAACATAAAATGTTTATGTTTGATATACAAATAGTTTCTGCATAGAAATAAAACTCTGGCTATATATTCAGTCTTGGGAATAAATTCCTACAGAAGTTAAAAGAAAAATAACAATAATCGAACTCAGTACTGTGTCCAACACTCAAGAAATAAACAAGTGGAAGGATCTGACTTCCTTGTAAGCCCATTGCTCATCCCAAAATTTTAGAGGCTAAAACAACACACTTTCTTCTAAAAGGAAGTTGAGTTCCTAATATACGGGTCTACCATTGAGGGACACACACTGAAAACCTTAAAAAGGAAATATTTTTACAATTAAGACATTTCTTTCAGCACTGTACAATGCATCCACCATTTGCAGTCCAAGTCAAATAACTTCAGATACCAGCCAAGATTTTGCTCTCTTATGATGGCCCATTTCTATCATCAATACTACAAGAGGCATGTTTCACAGTAGCATACAGCCTATTACATTATCGTGGTCTTTTGATGTCATGAGGCTATCAGAGTCCTCTGAAATGAATACATCGCTACACACCATAATGCTTCAAAATCCACCTTAGTGGATCAGCCCTCACTAAACAATGCAGGGACAAATCCTGAAATTTCTGTGCCTTTCAGTATCTGTGAACTCAACTTGTCTTACAAGAATGTCTTTTCAAGACGTCAAAGCTGATCTATATTCCTTAAATTAAATCGAGCCAAGTTCACAAAACCTGGCAAGATACATCAACTACATATAGTTTCAAGCAATAACAACAAATATTTTCAGCTTCAGTGAATTCAGTGCCAGAACCAAGTTTTGATTGTTTTCTGCTCAGTCTAAAACTGCTCATGTCTGAAGAAAGCGGTTTATCATTTACTCTATTACACTAAAAGGAAAGGCCACTACTAAGTGGATACTAACATAAAAAAAGTGTTTCCTGCTTTATCCTTTAATAATAAGCCTCATTACCAAACTGAAGGTTGATTGGGCAGATACCAAGAATAGATTATTTTCTACTTTGTTTCTCTGAATGCTTAATTTCCGCAACTTGTTAGTGACCCTACTTAAACAGCAAGGTTTTTCCACCAATTCACATATTCACTCTTCTAGATCTAAAGCATCTCTAACAGAGCTTCTTTCAAAATTTGATTCCTTGCTCTCCAATGCGAGCAACAACTTAAGCCTTCTGCAATAAACTTGGATATGTGAACAAATATACATACGAAGCTTTCTATCTTCTGGAAAAAAGGCCATTAAAACCTAGTATGGATTAACGTTGTATAGCTTTGTTATTTCACCCACAAATTGGTTTCCCTGATTTAACATAAATGTTACTGTGATGTTCACTGGTAACTCAAGGCCCAAAGCAGACAGTTCAGTATGAGGCTTCATTTCTGTTTTAGAAAAAAAAGTGTCCTCAAAAATTAAGCAACAGTAAACACAGAACAGGGTATAGACTAATTTAAAAAGCCTAGTTTCTCCTAACAAGTATCATTATGAGGAAAAAAGCATACATTGTTTTCTCAAATGATAATTGAATTTGTGATATCCATCAGTTTAATTGTGTAATCCTTAGTTGTACACTTGTCAGACCAAACTCTTCAAAACAACTCCACCGCATAAAACATACTTATTCTCAGTCCAATATGTCTTGACACTTCAGGATTTGGGGTTTTTTTTTTTTTATACTCCACTAATGGTTAAGCTTCTACTGCCACATCTTCCCGTACATCATGATTCTTGGACTACACACCAATTACAAGCTAAGTCACCACATACTGAAAAGTGGAAAGCAACTGCTGTTAGGATATTACTGTAGTCTATCCTTTGGGATTACTTTGTCTCTGCAACTGAAGCAAAAACAGAATAAACCCAGCTACTCATTATACATCCTGTTCCACTCATGGATTAAGATAAATATCTTGTGAATTAATCCCTAATTACAAGGGGCCATTGTCATCTCACCTCGCACAATGGAAAACAGTTTTTCTGTTTTCAACTGGGGGGATAAATTGAAGTTTGAAGGGGTTTTGTCTGTTTTTTTGGGTTTTTTTAAATGCAATTTTTTTTTATAACTTCTATATACAGACTCTTGTAGCAGTCCTCTTCTGTTCTGTGACTACTGAGTGTGCCACAGAAACCATACTGAATCATGTCCTACCAACTTTCACCACTCACAGCTGTGGTGGGGAGTGACACATGAAGGAGACTGGGAGAGCATCAGAGAAGCTGCTTCATCCACTTATTAGAAACATTATGCTCTGTTCAGCTCAAATGAAAAAGGCAACAAGGAAAAAACATTTAATTTGGGAAATGAAGCCATCAGTCCCATAAACATCCAAAAGCAGAAGGGACTGCCTCCCACAGTGTAAGAGTTCAAGGGCAGAGGTGATTTCTGCAACCCCTTTTTAAAATAATCAACATAATAAATACACTGACTGAGTGGACAGAGATTATCAAAAGGTCACTGTGCATGGCTCATCTCATTCATGTACCTTAGTAAAAAAATCGTCATGTAAATTCAAAGCAATTGTGTCCTGGTTTGAATGAGAACTAATTCTGTTCAGTGATTTTACTTTTCAGCTCGGTTCTTCTAACTAACTGAACTGTCTGAAGGTAGCAGCCTGTTCTCACAGACAGTGTCTGCTGCTGGCAGCGATAACATCCCATGTTTAGAGTTAGTGCCAAGGATTGGTGTGCAGACCAAGGCCACTGCTGGGTCTTGTGTACCACATTGCGGGGTGCAGAAAGTGAAAGGCTGCACCTGCAGGGAGGAGCAGACAGGACAGGTGACCCTCAGCTGAACAAGGTATTCCAGCCCATATACATCATAAGTCAGTATAAAGCCGAGGGATCATGAGGGTCAAGCCCCTGCTCAGTTAGGGTATTTTTCTTCCCATTTCTTCCTCCCTTCTTCAATGGCCAGCATCTGAGGAGGACTGTCCATTCTGCCTTCAACCCCGATCTATGTGTTCCTGAATCTGGTACCAAAACCCAACTCCTGAACACAGCTCCCACCTGCTGCTGGGCCCAGTCTGGGACTCTCCCAGGGCCTGCTCCACAGCATCAATGGTGATGGTGACATCACTGCCATCAGGGGTGGTTGGGTTCAATACTGGTTTTGTATATATTCCATTTTTATTATTATTTTCATTAAGCTGTTCTAGTTTCCTTCTCTAATTGCCAAGTATCTCTCCCTTATCCCCTTTGCCTTCGAGGAGGGAGGGGAGTTAACAGAGAGCATCTGTTGTAGGTCTAGCAAGCTGCCCTGACTCTAAACTGTGACTCAATATTACAGCATAAATTATATTTGAGTTTAAGAAATGGTGGCAGAAATACGGAAGCTAGATGTGCAGCTCTTTAGGAAGTCAATTAATTTGCACATCTGTGCTTGCCCTTTAACTGGTTAATAACCACTATCTAGTTTAACCCTACTTACTGTAGCTTCATCTTACATTCACAGTGACCATCAGAACGATCTCATTGATCAAGTCTTTACACTTTTTCATATAAGAACAACACAATAAAGCATCCAGAAAACAAGTGCCTTCAACTGTATTGCATTAAGTTTCCACGTCTCAGCTTCTTCTTGGTTTTAAGTGCTTCAAAAACCTTTTTAAACTGCTTCTGTTATTTTCAAAACTGATTTTTTTCTGACATTGTACACAATATATCTGGATGAAATTGGCATGTTTACACCACAAACAGTATTTTTTCCACTTACCATTAACTTCACCAATTTCTTGGCAACAGCATGACACTGGGACTTGTCACTTATGATGAAGAAGGGTCTGACATTTACTTGAGAAATTTATTTCCAAAACAGTAATTCTACTTACTTTCTCTTCCCTCAAACCCACCAGCTTTGCTTCTGTGTAACTTATCCTGCCCACTAATGAATCCTTTATTGTGGACTTTGCGATTGTTTTTGTAGTTGGTTTTTGTTTTCATTTGGGTTTTGTTGTTGTGGTGTGCTTTTGTTTAAGACTGTTAGTTCACTAATTCGTTATCTACTAGATAGCTAATACTTCTACTTGGCCTAGAGTATTGTGGCATAGTTAAAAAGGTGGTACATATCTGAACTAGCACTTCTCAAACAATCACTTTATCAAAACTGTCTGGGAGGATCCATTTTTTATACTGTTTGACACATCTTCCTCGGACTCCTCGGTAAGAATTCATACATTAGCGTGTCCAGAATCTATTCATGGTGACAGATGTACACCTCTGACATTTGTATCCACACAGCTCATTCTCCACTTGTAGCACTAATAAGAGCTAGCTTGCAGAAGAACAAGAACTACTTTATCAATACCCATGCTAAGAAATCTAGCAACATTAAAGTTACGTAAGCTCTACAAGCTACCCTGTTGCACACCATCTCTGCTGCCTTCAAAAGCTATCTTGGCAGTTCAGTTAGCATCTTAAGAAAGGGCAGAAAATTCTTCAGCATATTTTGAACTAGTTGAACACAAGGTTTGAAGAATGAGTTTTAAACAAGATCAATACACCTTTTTAACCCAAAAAGCATTTCTGTGTTTTCACTATCTTAAGGAAATGCACTGTAAAAGAAGAGGTTAAGACTACAAGAGGCACTATGCGCAAAGCAGACTGGGAAGAGTGAAGTCACCAAACATGTTAAGTCTGTTAAGATTAAGTAGCATAAAACAGAGGTTCTGAAACAGGGTCTTAAGAGATCTGTGTGCTGTGGCAAAAAGCAGGACATTTTATTCTGTAGTTATCTTTCCCCTCCATTTGTCTTCAGCATCTTCACCTTACAACATACTAGCATCTACTACATACAAACACTGAATCATTTAGGTTGGAAGAGACCTTTAAGATCAAGTTAACCATTAACCCAGCACTGCCATGTCTACCAGTGAACTATGTCAGTTAAGTGTCACACCTGCCAAGTCTTCTGAAAACCTCCAGGGGCATAACCACTTCCCTGGGCAGCCTGTTCCAGTGCTTGACAACCCTTTCTCTCAAGTAACTTTTCCTAATATCCAATCTAAAGCTCCCCTGGCACAACTTCAGGACAGTACTTGAGGAAAAAAAAAGAAAAGAAGAACAAAACCCAAACAAATTTAAGAGCTATGTCATTGTCATAACTAGGCTTCTTTTGGAAGGAATCCTCTACTTGAACTTAAGACTTAAAATGCATTATCTTACGTACTCTAAAGAAATATTTTAGAGATATACTACAGATGTTAAAAAAAGGAACATATATCCTTGAGTGCAGTGTATTGTTCTGTCCCTTACTTGTTGGCACCTATATAGATTTTTAACTTCTCCAGTCAGAATCATTATTGCATGGCTACACAGCCCCACAAATACCTGCAAGGCATTAGACAAATGAGCAAATGTTAATGCTAAAATATAAGTTACTGGAGACTGAGGACTGAATTATACTAAACACATGATTAAGTTAAGTGTGTCTACTACTCATAGGAAGGAAACTAATTCTTGGCTAAATAGGAACAGACAGACTAGAAAAGAAGGTAATGCTGACTGGACTGGAAACAGTTTCCGCTCTAGTACATGAACTTCTCACTTCAGGAAGTTTTTTAGAACAGCTGCAGAAAGCACTGAGAATAAAGCTGATTTAAAGTTACATCAAGTTTTAATTTTTGATTTGAGCTATTTCCTGCCTTAAGACTCTGCTGAGATTTTCACTGTTGATCTCAGGCCAGTAAAGCTCAAAATTATTCAGTTACATGTATATTCAGATAAACAGTCAAAATACTGGAGAAATAATGGTTTAAGTCCAGATGTCAGTGTAGCAAGTTTTCAAAAGGATAGAAAATGTGCTGCTAAGGGCACAAGACATAGTTAATCTCAGAGCTGTAAATCCAAGCCATACAACTGCTAACTGGGATGCAAAGGCATCTTTGCAAGTAATAGTCGAGCTCTGCAATCCAGAGGTTGATATGAAGTCACTGAGTGTCTTAGAGCTATCAACCATCTACACCACCACCAACCAAAAAAAAAACTTTATTATCAGGACTACTGTCTGATAAATAGTTCTTTACTTAACCCAACCGCAATTTTTCATAATAGATGTCCTACGAAGCAAGTTGCAGTCCTTCTACATTTTCAAATGAAGGATAACAAACACCCAGGCCATGTATTTGCTTCTCAAGTTCCTCCTCAAGTTCTCCATAAAGTCTGAAGGGCAAAACAGACATTTTGCTACTAATATAATCTGAAAATAAAAATAAAATCTTAATAATAGGAAATGACTATAAGAAACAAGAGAAAGGAGTAAGAAGCTCGCACTGTATGGTGATAAAGCACAACAGCTGAAACCTTGTGGTGGTTCCCTGCAACAAACCTCAAGTCAAAAGACTGCTACAACAGCCACAGACATAAGCACTTCTAGTACAGACAGAAGACACAGAAAAGAGAGCCATAAGGCAATATGCTATGTATATGACAAAGAGCTTCTCTGGTCAAATTACTTGTTTCAAATTGGATTAAGCCACTTGCTTTGATGCGTTTATTTTGCCCCACCTTGTGGTGAAAACCAGTTTACATATTGTGGTACAGCCATCTGAACAATCTCATATAGTATTCCACTGCTGTGGAAAGCAGCTAGTAAAGACCAGGAATGTCCTAAAAAGCATATTTGTTTACAAAAATAGTCATTAGGGACCAGAGAGCATCACCTGACTACTTGCAGTGGATACAGAAGTAAGTTAATTCTATAAGAAGGTATAATACTATAATACTTACAAATCAGTAAGTTTTCAATCTTCAGGACTGAGTAATGATTTTACTCCATACTGCACTACAACCGAAGTCTACCTGTGCTTCAGTACTGAACCCTCAACAAGATAGACAAAACTATTTCCTGTGAAAAAGCTGAGTTAATCTAAGTTTCACATTATCCCTATCCAACAGTAGTCTAGGCAGCTTTGCTTTACATTTATACTGTTCCAAGAACAGTGTCTATCAGCAGCCCATATCAACTACAATGCCCTAACACATTTATGAGGGAATTTAGCCAAGGTGGTGACAAAGCTATGTTTGGAAGCTTCTCCTCACATACACAACACAGGTCCCTAGTATTGACACTGACAGGTCTTAGCTCTAAAGAACTTCCAAATGTTTAGATTAGCACAAGGCCTAAATAGCAACTGCTTATTTATTTTTATTATTTGGACAATCCTAAGAGCAAGTTCTCATGACACAAGCCCCAAAGAAGTCTCCTCAATGATGTTAGTAAGAATACTAAGATACCTCTTACGAAAGACTAGCAAATACATTTTTTTCTATTTCCCTTGGGTTAAAAGGTAAATTACAACATATTGGTGAGTTTGCACTATTCATTTCACCTTCATTCATAAAGAAGTTGACTTACCTAGTACTGTTACAATTGTTGATGACTGTGTATTTCCAAGTGGGAATGTTGCTGCTTCACAAATATATTCTCCTGCATCGGAAAAGCTTACATTCTTTAAGACGATTGTTGCATCAGTGAGTGAGTAGTTCTTAAATGACACTCTTCCTTGATAGTCTCCTTGAACAGATATTCCATATTCAGGATGATGTACTGCAATAGTTTGTGAACTTTTACCATGTGTCTTCTCCCAAGAAACTTGTATTATTGTTTCTTTCACATCTATTATACATTTCAGTTCAACCTTCTTCCCCCAAACTGCTGTCACATGCGGATCAACAACTGGTCCAGCTAAGGCACCTAAAAACAAAGCAATCATTAGTTGGTAGACGGAAAGTTATGCCTTCAAGTCTTCACATGAAGTCTTCTTCAGCAATTAGCTTACCTTTTGCAAAGAAAATTCTTGCTTTCATTTGATTAACCATATTCTCTCTGACTCACAGCAGTACAGAAACCTTACAAAAGCATGCTTTAATCAGTAACAAAGCTAGGTGTAGATCAACCATTCTTCAGATAATACTATCACTATTACACAACTTCATATAAACGTGACCTGATAATTGTGTAGCTGGTATACCCATCTCTCAGGGAATTTAACTACATATGAGCATTGTGTGTATTCAGATTACTGAACAAACAGTAATCAGACATGGTACTTTAGCAGTCTGGTTACTGATCCGGAGAATCAGGGAAAAATTTCCATCCAATTAACTGCACCTATTTCTACTTTCAAAAGATAAGGCTCCTAATAAATATAATTTAGAGAGAAAAGCATAGATGAAACTGCTAGCACTTCTCATACCAGTAACTACTTAAAAAGCTAACCAATAAAGAAAAAAGCCCCAAACATAAAATCCAAACTCCACAAACTACTCCGTCTTAAGTGACATTCAATCTAAAAATTCAATTTTAGCTTCAGTATCCTAGTTCCCAACAGACATGTGCACCATCATACATATGCAATTTTTCTGCTACAGAGAAGTAAAGACACCACACTGCAGTGCATTAAGACAAAAAAACATACTAGAGTAGGTATAGTCAAGTGTTTGCTTAAGATAGAATGTATTTCCATTTAATCGCTAAAATCTCCTCCACAGTAGCAACTGCATTCAGACCTCCACATTTTCTACCACCTCCTTTCAAGGAAGCAAATCCACCAAGACAAAGCAGTTCATTAAGCCACAGACTGACAACTTCTTTTGCCAGCCACATGCGCCAGCAACTTCAATCATTCATTCTCTTGGAGTAAACTAACATGATGAAAAAGAAAGTCCAAGTCCACACTGTTTTTCTTTTTACTATGTTTACATTTTAACAGAGCCATTTCAATTGCTCTAATTTTCTCTTTCGTTATTAAATCAGTACTCAAGCTGTTACTGAGAAAGTTCACCCATGGAACGAGATTAAAGTCTAAATTGTAGTAGCACTGTTTTCACAAGGACGAAGAGGTCATTGAACTTGAGCTATTAATTGCCTTTTCAGTCAAGAAGTTACCACAAAAAAAGAAACAATGTCTTCAAGAAAAAAGAAATAAAAATCTCTCTATGTCTTTATGTATGGGACCGTTGTTAGAAAGCATTCCATTTCTCAATTATTTTTCAGTGTTCAAACCATAACTAAATTGATCACGTCACTTAAGTGACTTCAAGATTCAGCTACGAGTTTCTACAGTATAAAACTACCGACTAATGTCACTACTATGAAAACATTAAGTTACAGAAGTGAAACTAAACCAGAACTTCATACCAAGGTTTTTGGTATGCCAGTCGCCAAGTGAGACTGGTGAGGGGAGAAAAATAGCTAGAAACCCTCAGAACCTCTACCATGACTAATCCATAGTTAATGGAAGAACATTTTGTTTAGCCTCCTCATGGCTCTTGAACTAGTAATACACATTGTTGAGACAGACACTGCCAAGACAGCAACTCTTCAAACACTAACAAACACACAGAATACTACCTCATTTTTGTCTCCTCTTGCCATTCATACCTTAACTATTTATATGTAAATTAGAAAGCAACAGTTAAGTAAGGCTCACAAGTTGCATTTCTGCATTGTATTTCAGAAAGTACAGAATACACATATTCTGTAACATCATTTAAGGAAATAAACACTTCTGTTCAGAAATACTTACTTTACAATATTTTTATGTACTGAATATTAACCTGTACTGAACCTTAACTGTGTATAACTCCGAACTTAGTACAGAAAAACCCTATAAGTAAACTTACACAACAGCTGCTTGGACATCTAAGAAGGCAACAGTCTAAATGAAACAGTCAGCCCAGTTTATGGCAGAAAAACACTGTGTTCATGTGCAGCATGAATTGCATTAATATTTTCACAACTCAACCTTCTTTCAGTGATGCTACTTTCAAGACTTACAGACAAAACTGAGCAGGCCTCATCATTTATGTATTTATATACACAAATGCACTTGCAGCTATAGAACATAATCAATTACATCTTTTTATTAATCCCCCTTTTCCAAGAAGGGAAGTAGAGTCTATGGATCATTACATCAAATTTCACACATTTATCTCATCTTCTGACACAAGTTCAGACTCTCAAAACAAAAAAAAAAACCCCAACACATCAGAACACACAAAAAACCCCCACAGTTCATCTATGCTAATCATTTAAGTTGAACTTACATGTAGTTTCTATACAGTATATATACTCCCAAGTGTTTAAAGTTTTAAAAATAGTTTAAAGCCCAAGTGAGAAAAAACACATCTTCAATTTGCAACGTATCTGGTTCTCATCTTCAGCCAATTATTATTTAACTAACTTCTTTTGGTTCCTGAGCAATCAAGCTAACAGTTCAAATCAGCATGTTAGTTAATATGCTGATATTCAGGGCTCTCCAAGACTCAGGACTCAAAAAGACAGGTATTTCCTTGGACAGATACTTCCACTCAGGAGTCAGTATTTTGCTCAGAGATTGTACTTGAATCATGAGTAACAGCTACACATCTACTCTGAATAAAAGCTTTAGAGGCTTACAATGCATAAGATTGTGAAGAACAAGACCTTGATGGCCACATTAATCAAATCCTTAACTGATCCAATGTACTGATGCATAGAACATATTTACTGTTTTAATAAATCCCAGCTCTCCTCCTTTTGAAATCTGACCCTCTTCGCTTGCACCTTCCCTATACTGAAGTTCTTGCTTGTCATCATACTCAATATCCTTTAAGGACATAATTTGTATTCACTTACTAATCAAATCTTATTTTGTAACTTCAAGGCAAACACAGCATCATGAAGTTTTCTTCCATTTTTCTTTAGAATTGACAAAGTTTTGGTGGATCTTTTTTCCCCCCCTTTTCTTTTTGCTAACTAGGAAGACAGAAAAACAGTTTATCTTCCCTCTCATTTCTTCAATCATGTGTGCTGACTGGTCATATGTTCCAGCATGTCTTTGAAACATGAAATAAAGGTGCTTGCAATAACCTGCTTAATTGAAGACACTGTCAGATGACATTTACTGCTGGATTCCAATAATTACTGGATCATTGTATTGTGATATGGTACCCAATCACACTTATTTCAAAGCTTTGAACATAACTGCATTGTTCAGCCTGTACAAGTCTTTTACAACTCCTTGTCTTTACCAGTCAGACATCCTCCTCTAATGAAGCAGTTCATACTACTATTCAGATTGCAGTGGCAACAAACAGATGACTTTCCTTGTTTTGATCAGCAAGAGATTGTCCAATACTGTTTCATATGCAACCTGGTATTGTTGTCATCTCCAGTACCTTTAGATGTTTCCATTTTATCCAAGTCCCTATTCACTGACTGATTGTTTTGATCACAGTGATTCAGTCCATGCTGGTAATACTCTTAAATCCAACTCTATCACAAAAAAAGCTAACGGAAGTTAAGCTGGTGGATACTCCTCCTAGATGATCCACTTGACACACCTATTTCCTAATCTATTTGCAAACATACTAATAAGGCTCTCTATCTATTTCACAGATAACATTGTTAGTTGCATACACACACACACCCCAACAGTCCACATTTCAGCTTCTCGAACTGCAACAGTTCCTCATTTTTTAAAAACTGAGAGAACTTTAAAGAAAAAAAAAAACAGTCATTTACTATTCATGGCTCCACGCTTACTTATTTATACCATGAGGCTGCCCCACCTCAACATCTTCACTTAAAATAATCCATTGTTCAGCTTCAAAATTATTTTGAGAGTGCAGGGTAGTCAAGAATAAGCCCCTTGTTCTAGTACTTCTGTTAAAACACCTTCCAGATGAATGTGGCTTTGACCTTTTGACTTCTGACATCCCCTCCCTAAAATGAGCTGCAATATCTCAACATTTTCTCACACATCTTTCACATGACCACACCGACAAGATTTCAAGGCCCAGTACTGCCCGTGTAGCTCAAACCAAATTGCAGAAGCTATCATTTCAGATAAACACTAGATTTCATGACGAAATTTTCATCAGGTTTACACTGTGTTCACTAGCTCTCCAGTTTCAGACCATTGCAAATTATTCAAAACCACAAGGCACTGACCATTCTTAACCTTGTCAAAAAGCAGTTAAATAAAACAAATCCTTAAAATACACTTCTAGCATTAAAAGTGACAGAACTAGGATCTATCAAATATTGACCATCATAACGGAAGGTGTTCACTAGTAATTCTTAACCTTCTCTAACTGCAAAAAGATTATGAGCTCCTTAATACAACAAAACATGCGTGCTACAAAATGAGAGAGTACTCTTCCTACTTTCAGGCTTGTTATTTGTAGTAAACAGCAGATGTAGAGATTTTCTATATGGAGCAGCCAGGCATGAGTAACTACAAAAGCAATCAATTTTGTTACCTGTTATAGAATCATGGCCTGCTTAACAGCACACCACTGGCAAAACAGAGGGACTACAATGACACTTCCTAGCCACTTACTTTGCACTAGCTGACAAGCGTTTCCACAAGACAAAGTGCAGAATAGAATAGAAAAAAATAGAAAAACTTAAGTTTTTCCCCTACATCAGCAAGTTATTCAAAGCACAGGTATATCTGGCCTTAGCACACACTAACACAAGGAACAAAGAAGAGTTCCCATCAAGAGAGCAGAAGAACAATAAGAACATCTCATTTTAGTGACAGCAAGTTGCTATGCCAGCAGAACTTCCCATGCAACACTCTTAAGGTCAAGCTAAGTATTATCATTCTGACATCAGACAGCTTCGACTCATTCTTCCAGCCCTCTTCGTCCTGCAACAACACTCATCACAGACGTGCAGGAGCCCAACCTACAAAAACTCAATTTGTTTTATTCCCCATTTAGCCTTCTGAATAGGCTCATTCCATGCTTAGTCCATTATAAGCAGCAATGCAAGAGGCAACAAGAGCACAGCTGTGCATTCTAGTGACATTTTTAGTTGTTTACCTAGAGAATCAAACCACTTACAGACATTGCAAAAAACAAGTGTGAAACCTCAACTTGGGGATTCATAAAAACGTATGTTTAAATTACTGGGAAGAAGTCAGTGTCTGTCTTTTGAGTACCAGAGCAAGATCAAATTACTGTGTCAGAAAAATATCAGAACCAAGGAATGAGCCTTAACATTACCTTCCAATTCATATTGTTAAGCAAGTACTATAGAAAAAAGCTGCACTTAGTATTATAAACTGGTGTTGGTCTCACTGAAGGCTCTGCTTTATCACAAGTCCTTGCTTGAAGTGGAATGCTCATATTTTAAGGAAGTTTTTTTGGGAAAGTGGTCTGGGAACAAAAACAGGGCATGAGGTTGGCTTCCATAAGTATTACACTGACTAGACTCAGCTCAACTTGCCATTTTTGTACAGCACTCACATTTTATTTAAAAAAGGCAAACCAGAGTTATACTACTTCCATCTTAGAAGAGCAATTCTTAAAACCTTGTGTTTGTCACAACAATGTAACAGGCATACGGAAATCTACAAGAAGGCAAAAAACTTCTATAAAATGAAGTGTAGCAACTGAATAGTCTGAAGCCAAGACTACTGGAATCCCCTCAGATGGGAAATGCAGAGAAAGGCTGAGGGTGCTTTTTCTTTTTATTAGTGTTCAAGGGACTCTACTGAATCCAGAAGTCAAGTTTACCTGACACCAAAAGGAAACTAGGACCACTATGACCACAACTGTTTCAGTGATGATTTATTCCTAGATTTCTCTCATTGCATGCACATTCATCACTTAGAAATTCATCTACTAACTTCTGAGTGTTTACCTTTTATACCTAGAAATGGAACGAAATAGTTATACTAAAGGGAAAAATGTCTAGTTGAAAATTGTAAAAACAAGTTGCACAAGAAGTGAAGTTTTTCAAGCAATCTGGAAGTTAAAGACACTGCCCAAAAGACCTGGTTTGAATTTAACAATGCATGAAAAAGTTAGTGTCTCTATTTCATTACTGTCTCAAAGTTAACTGCTGCTGAAGCAGGGATTTTACTGAAAACATCAAGCTCAAGACAAACAACTGCTTAGTTAAGTGCTATCATAGGATGTTGTGTAGAATTTTTAAGTACTTTGAACCTCAATCTGCTCCTAAGGGTAAAGCTGACAATGTATCACACCATTCGACATGAGGGTTGTGCTACTTAACTCCTTCATTTCCTCACAGACTATGGGAGGTTCAATTACCTTTGTCTAGTTGCTGAATCAACATGTGCATCTATGTAGATAACAAAGAATACTGATATTTACAGAGAAGTCTACAGCTACCGTTCACAAGATAGTACCCAGAGCCCACAGAGAGAGGATTCATACCGCCTGTTAAAATGCCAGTAATGCAATACTGGACAAAACAACTCTCATCCCAATACAAATCGGTCAAGATGATTATGTATGCCAACCTCTACAGCACAACACATACTTCCTATCAGCAAGACTGATGTTTTCATCACTGAAAGCAAGGAAACATTACAAGCAGGTTTTTTACTTCACTGTGACAAAGGAAAAGCGTAATTAAACTCACAGTTTAATATTAACATATCTGGAGTCCAACTCATGAGTTAGAGCCTCATAAAACCTCTGCATCTTTGCACTTGAAGTCAGGCATGGCTGTCAACCGGTATTCTTATTTCACTATCCTGTTTTCCTTGCATGGTAACTGCTGCTTCTCATCTAGTTTCACTACATTGACAAAGGGCAGAGATGTGTGTCTGCATACACTGCTTCCTACCAAGGTGCACAGACCTTTAGGATCAAGCAGTAGCAAACTAAATACAAATCTAATACACTAGAGGAAAGTTTTAGAAAGGTTAGGCTCATGATTCAAAGTCAGTTGTGAAGGACACTCTTAAGAAGTCAGTTTTATAAGGTTAAAGCTTTAAATCCAACTACTCACCAAGAACATTTACCAAGTCCCATGAATTTTAAACTTGGAATTTCAACTAAATTTTACATCGGGAATTTCAACTAAAACCATGCAAGCACCACCGTCTGCTTTACATGTTCATCAATTATAATGTTATACAGTCATAGAATAGTTTCATCTGGAAGAGACCTTCACGACCACCAAGCCAACCTTCTTCCTAGCTCTATCAAAAACCATGCAACCATGTCCCTAAGCACAACATCCAATCTCCTCTTAAACACCTCCAGGGATGGTGACTCCACCACCTCCCTGGGCAGGCCATTCCAATGCCTGACAACCCCTTCTGTAAAGAAATGCTTCCTAACATCCAGCCTGAACCTCCCCTGGTTCAACTTCAAGCCATTTCCTCTTGTTCTACCCCTTGTCACCAGGGAGAACAGACCAATTCCCACCTCACTACTGCTTCCCTTCAGGTAGTTGTAGGGGGCAATAAGGTCTCTCCTCAGCCTTCTTTTCTCAAGGCTGAACAGCCCCAGATCCTTCAGCCTTCCCTCATAAGACACATGCTCCAAACCCTTCACTAGCTTTGCAGCCTGCCTCTGGACCCTCTCCAGCACCTCAATGTCCTTCTTGTAGAGAGGGGCCCAAAACGACACAGTATTCGAGGTGCTGCCTCATCAAAGCCGAGTACAGAGGAACGATCACCCCCCTGCTCCTGCTGACCACGCTATTCTGGTACAGGCCAGGATGCCATTGGCCTTCTTGGCCACCTGGGCACGCTGCTGGCTCCTGTTCATGTGGCTGTCAGTCAACACTCCTCGGTCCTTCTCTGCCTGTCAGGTCTCCAGCCACTCCTCCCTGAGCCTGTAGCACTGCTGGGCACTGTTGTGGCCCACGTGCAGGACCCGGCCTTTGGCCTTATTGAAGCTCATGAAATTGGCCTTGGCCCAGTGATCCAGCCCACCTAGATCCCTTTGTAGAGCTTCCCTACTCTCAAGCAGATCAACATTTCCACCTAGTATGGTATCATTCTGCAAATTTACCAAGGCTGCACTCTATCCCCTCATCCACACCATTGATGATGATGTTAAAACAGAAGTGGCCCCAGTCCTGATATCTGGGAGCCATGACTCATGACTGGTAGCCAACTGGATTTAACTCCATTGAACACATAACAAATTAAGACATTTGTGTATACCCTGGTAAAAAGTATTCACATGTTTACACGTCAAACTAGTAGGGCAAGCTATGAGCAAGCTGGAAGTTCTTCCACAATTAATATTCCAGAAAACAAGCCTATCTCATCCCCTTGAACAGGAAACAAGCAAGACAACAACTCTCCAACAAAGTGGTCAGGCTGGAAAGCAGGACTGAAATAGACCATTTCATCTTTAATCCCACTCCCTCAAAAAAGCAAACACACACACACAAAAACCCAAAATAATCAACCAACACCCTAACAAAACAGAACTGATATTAAAAGAGTAGATGAATAGTTATCTACAGAGATACACCCTTTCCTTCCCCCAAACACCATGGAAGGCTTCACATTCCCGTTTAAATAAATCTAAATCACCAAGTACCAGAGGAATAGGTATAAATACAGTAAAAAATGCAAAAGAAATTTTTAAAAAAGCAGTTATTCATGTAACTCAAATCTTTCACTGGGAAGTTTGTTAACGAGTTCTAGGCAACCTTCAAAAATCTTTTGAAACTTAAAAGATGAATCAATAATTCCGACAAACCAACCTGGAGGAAAAGGTTAAAGTCCTCATAGGTGGCATCTAGTTTAAGCACATAATCAAAATATCTAATAGATATAGCAGGTAGTCAAAAGGAGCATTGTGCTTCTGTTCCGCATCTTGGCAGGACTGACTACTATCTGCATTAGATACAGAAAAACAAACATTCCAAATAACCTAACCTGATCATGCACTGAGGTAGAGACATGATCTTTAGTTCAAGGACTTTACCAGCCTAATTACTATAATATTATTAACAGACATTTTTAGTCAAGTAATAACCTGGTCTTCCTTCAAATTCTTGTTAGCCATGTCATGACACGTGTGATTACAAGCTCTCCTTTTGGGAGCTTATTTGCAACAAGACATTCAATACACGTATACGACTTGCTCTCTCACAATTGTTTAGTTCACCTAGACCTCACTACTCTGAGGAAATTTCAGACTACATTGCTTTTAGAAGTCTCATTCCCAGTCCTCTTACTAGCAAGCTGCTGATTCACATTTTTTCCACCTGTGTTGCACAACTATCCAACTAACAGAACTATACATTAAGGAATTACCAAAAACAGAAAGAAGCAACTAACTCAGAAAACATTTAGGATTGCTAATTCTTTTCATTTTAATGCTCAGTGAGAAGCACTTAAAAAATATAGTAATTATGAAACCCAAGGTTATGTGTTCAAAAGCACCAGTGCTTTTACCTAGCACATATTTACTCATTAAGACTGCACTTTCAACAACTTTTTTTTTCCATCATCAGGTCTACTGCATTTGAGATTTACCTTGAATACTGTATTTATCCTGTCCAGTTAGACAGTTGTTTTCTCACTACATTTTATTATGTTTTACTTTTTCTATTTGTATCCTTTCATTAAAGGTTTTCTTCCTCATCATATGGACAGACAGATCACAGCAGGTAACCAGTCTTCCCTATTATTTCCTGTATTCTGATCCACAAGCAGATATTCAGCTTTATCACTTGTTTTCTAAAAGCTTTTAACTCTATATATGAATCCACATGAAGTCTATTACCATCTGTTTACCCTCAACTAAGCCACTGTGACATACTCAAACCACTCCTTAAACTAGTTCTCATTCTCAACCACAAATAAGAGAAATAGCAGACAGCCCTCGGCTTTGAGAAAAGTAACTTGCTCTGAGTATGTTCATCAATAGGTTATAACCTGATGTTTAGGCCTAACTTCAGTGCTGCTTCCTTAAAATTGATTCTAAAAAGCTCAATTTCTTCAGTTATTAGCAGTGTTGTGAATCCAAGGTGCCGACAGAAATTCCACTTGGGCAGTAGTGTAGCACCTAATCACTTGGTTTCAGTCAGTTTCTGCTTCAGCTTTTCTGCCTTCTATACATAAAGGATACAGAGCTTCATTTGCCACTAAGTCAGCCCCATCACCTACCACCAACTGCCCTACATGATCTAAGAGACACACACATAACACAAAGATCAACACTCTCTGGACATGAACTCATTCTTAAAACATTTCAGTTCTAGTAATCTCTTCTGAGATAAATCCAATTTATATAGCTGTTGTTTCAGCACTAGATGTAATAAACTTCCCATTACACAAAGAGAAATAGAAGGCAACTGCAATCAGAAACCAACACAAAATTATCAGTAAAGGATTTTTGTCATGGCTATTTGCAGTCTTTAATTTTAACACAGAAAGCCACTATTCTGCTATGCAGTCACAGATACATACACTGCCATACTAACCATAAGGGCAACTGCAATGTTTATCTTTCTAGATCAAATAGACATCACGTCTACCCCAGAATATAAATCCCTTGCTGCAACACATTCTTCACCTTATCATTCTTATTTAATCTATCAGGCCCAGGTATTCAGAACACTCAAGTCTTAGGAATCACTGTTTATCAGTACTAGTTAGTAGAAAAAACACATTCACAGAAAACCTGTGAGGTCACCACAGTGTTTAGCAGGTCATCTCTGACTGACATATAAGCTATATTCATCATTTCCAAACAAGTCACCTACAAATTACCACAAATGAACTCCTAGGTGTAAGTTACTTCATAATGCATTTCTCACTGACAAAAGCAAACAAGCTCTAATGTTGAGTTACAGAATAACGATTTCATGTAAAGAGGCAAGGGACCTCTAGAAGCCACCTAGTCCTGCTCAAAGTCAGCCCTGTCATGTTAGGACTGCTTGGAAATGATCCAGTCCGGTTGTGAATACTGCCATAGAATGAGATACCTAAACCCTTTGGGCACCTGCTCCAGTGTCTGATCTCCCTCACACACAAGTACTTTTTTCCTTATATTGGCTTGGAATTTTACCTATTCCAGCTTGTTCCTAATCCCTCTTGTGCTGCACCTCTAAAGAAAACCTGTCTCCATCTTACTGAGACATTCCCACCAGGAAGCAATAATAAACACCTCCTCATCCTCAGCCTTCCCTTCTCCAGGCTGATCAAACACACCTCTTGCAGTCTGTCCTCATATAGACAGTGTTCTACATCCCAAACAACATGGTGGCCCACCACTGGGCTCACTACAGTACCTTGGTGTCTCTCTGGTACTGGGGAGCCCCAAACTGAACACATTGCTCCAATGCCAATCAGAAGTGAAGGATCACTTTCCTCAGCCTGCTGTCATGCTTAACACAGCAAAAGATGATATAGTCTTTCCTTGATGTAACGGTAAACTGCTGATACATACTCAATTTGTTGACCACAAGGACCCCCATCTGTGCCTCTTAAGCTGCTTTCCAGACCACTGGACCACAGCCTAAGGTCTTTTATGGGGTTATTCCAGTTCAGATGGAGGACTTCACACTTGCCATTGCTAAATAACAGCAATGGTCAGCCTGTTTCTCCAATGTGTTGAGGTCCCTTGAAATAGTAGTCCTGCTTCCTAGTCTATCAACTGTACTCCAGTTCAGTATCATCCACAAACTTACTGAGAGCACTATATTGTACCTTCAAAGACATGAAATGTTATTTGCCCCAGTACCAACTGACAGCCATTACTCTGTACAACTGAAATCCACCCTTCAAACCATTCCCAATCCACCTTTATGCCCTTCACGTGCCTGGAGAAGGTTCAGAAGATTTTCTCTGTAATCTTTCCAGGGACTGGCGCAAGCCTGACTACACTGTCGTTTGATGATCTTAAGGGTCTCTTCCAATCTAAATGATTCAATGATTGCTGGATCCGCCTTTTTTTGAAGATGGGTATGATGTCTACCTTTTACAAGGTAAGAAGCTGCAATGGTCAGAGTCTACATATTAACTACAAGACCACGGAGCATACCTCTTGGAATTATAGTCAAGTCAAAGATAGTCAGCTGACTATCCTAAACAATGAAGACCTAAATCAAGAATCAGTGTACTTCTGTGCCTCTATTTGTAGGCATATGCATTAGTACAGCAGTACTTAATTGTGTTATACACCAGTTTTCCACACCTACATCCTTTCTTTTCTTCCCATGCTACACTGCACTTCTTAAGACTCCACTTTCCATACATTAACAAAAGTTTGTCTTAACCTATGGATTCTGCAAAAATTTCACAATTTTTCACCAAAAAAAAAAAACTCCTCCTAACTTCAGGTAACTTAAAAAAACAACCAAACAACTACGTCGGGCATTTCAACCATTTTCGGATAAAAAAATAGAAAAATACTGTTGTGTTGACAAATGTAATAGGATATTAATTTTACATATGAAGATTAAAGCAAAAATTAAAGTCAAACAGAAAGGGACACAGCATACTCCGACTGCCCACTGCACTGGGTTGAGTGTACACAGGCCTTGCAAAAAGCTCAAGAATTAGCTAGCAAAAATATCTGTACAAGCAGAAACTCTGAATTGCTTGAAATAAACATTTTGGGTTTGTGGCAGTGGGGTGGTATTTGGGTTTTATTGTGGGTTTTTGTGAAATTCATTTTAAGGAAGGACTTGAAATTCTGCTAAGTGTAAAGCAACAGTTTTAAGAATTCATCATTTCCTGCTCCCAGAACTGTCCCTCCTCCAATGAAATTAAAAAAAACAATTAAACTGGTCAGGAACACTGACATCTGTGATACCCTTCTCGATTAAGGGACAAGACCTTCAAACCCTAGCAAAGCCTCAATTCCCTTAAGCAGAGCACTCCTTGTTCTGTGTTGCCTTTCCACATACCACCTACTCTTGGAAGAACTGAGGTCTGGGGGAGTGAGAAAGGAGGTTGTACTTTGCACTACATAGAGCAGCAAAGTCTCAAGTTTAAGTTCCAAAAGGTAGCTAAACATTAACTTCACAAGTAACTGAAAATGTGATCTGCCAGTGTTTAACAACTGCACCCATACAATGAAATAAAAACCTACATACTGTCTCCGGAGAAGCCAATCATAAAATGAAGTGCCTAAATCTCAGCTGTCCATGTCGAGATCTGATGAGTTATCCATTACATTGTGAAGCTATGCAGATGCCTGCTGTCCCCTGCATTGCTGACCATGCTGCCTTTTTTTTTTTTTTTTTTAGCTCTTATGGCCACCCTCCACTGCAAGCTATTTCTAGAAGTTAACCCTTTTTTTGTTCAGGAACTGCATCAAGACAGCAAGCCTAGGTAACCAATAGCCAAGCATATTAACGCTTTCTAATAGAGCCTTGATTTCCTGACAAAACACATTTTCAGTAACTATTGCACTGCCAATTCAGCTCTGTGCTGTAAGGGACTGGTCTTACTGGTTGCTTATCCATGTAACAGAAGAAATGCAGTCAAGTCCTTCTTTAAGAAATTCTCTACAAGTTATTACTTACATTAGGAGTTAACAATGGGATTTATTTTTCAAGTAAGCTTTTAGCAATAAAATTGCTTAACAGGAAAAACTTGTTTCCAACTTTATTTGGACACTCTAATCTTAATAGAAAAAGACTTCCAACTACTACTTTTCTTCCAGTGATAGTGACTGTGGTATACTAGCTCCTGCCTACTCATGCACAAATGAGGCTCATTTAGACTGAAAGGGACTTCTGGAGGTTATCCTATCCGATCTCTAACTGAAAGCTGGGCTAACTTTGAAGTCAGATCAAGTTGCTCAGGGTAATACCACAGTCAGGTTCTGAATATTTTCAAGGACAGAGATTCCACAACCAGTTTCAGAGCTTCATTCTTTGTGGGAAAACATAATGCTAACACATGATTAGATTTTCCCTTCTTGTAGCTTTTGCCTGTTGTCTCTTACCCTTCCCCTGTGCATATCTAAGGAGAGTCTGTCTGCTTTTTCTCTCTCACTTCCTACTAAATAGTCATAGCCAGCAATTAGGATCCCCACTTTAGACTCTTTTTTCAAAGCTGAACACTCCTTCTCAGTCCCAATTAATACATCATGTGCTGCTGCCTATCTTTCTTACCTTCCATGGACACCTCAGCATCTGCTTTGTACTTGAGAGCGCAAAGCTGGGCACAGTACTCCAGATGCTGTCTCACAAACTCTCAATACTAGAAAACAATTGCTTCCTTCAGCTGGCTCACCACGCCCCGTATATTCTTTTCCTTTTACACCACAAAGGCACATGCTGACCCACAAGGGCCTGTATGGTCCTTCCAGTAAGGCTGCTTTTCACCAGACAGCACCACTTCTATGCCACTGCATGGGTCATTACTCCCCAGGAAGACTTATAATTTGCTTCTGCTGAAATTCAGGAGGTTTCTGCCTGCTCTTTCTCCAGTCCACAGAGTCCCACTCAACTAACTCTAGCCTCCAGCATATCAATTGCCCCTCACAATGTAGTAGCATCCACAAACTTGCTTAAAGTGCATTACTGACCTGGAAGAGGGGCTGGAATGTAGACAAAGTGTACTGATCCTTAAAAGCATGTCACCAGTAACTAAGCCTACAGGTAGACTTACACAATTATCAGAACCTTCTGAGTCCAGTAGTACAAAAAATTTTGCATCTATTTAATAATCCACTTACCTAAACCTTATCTCACCACTTCTGACTATGAGGACATTTTAGGAAGCCTTGTTAAAAGCCTCTCAAGGCCCATAACACTCCTTGTTCTTCCTTTGTCCAGTCTTGTTCTATACACTTAGAGCAAACAATTCAGGACGTCTTTACAGAGCAGTCTCAAATTGTGGAGACACCACAACTCCCTTTTCATCATGTACTTCAGTTTTCACCTTATTTGCAGACACATTAATTCACCACACCCAAGGCATGCCTTTTGGGTCTTGGAAAACACACCTGTGTAAGACCTCTCAACAAGAAAACCTTTCACTGAGTTCCATAGAGTCCCATAGCCCTCTGTCTGTAAGGCAAAGCACTCGCAGCAGAATCTTAAAAAAACATCTTAGATCAAGCTTACACAAAGCTTTCTTGATACTTGATAATAGATTACCTTCTGATTTGTCAAAAGGCAACGTAAGTTATTATATTTTCATGGGAAAACACCAATGCATTAACTGTGGTAACTGGTTGTAGTCAAAAGCATTACTATTTTATAGCCATTGAACTTAACATCTGTCTTAAAGAGAATTGTTTGGAAGAGACTTCAAAGAAAGTACAGTTCCACCCCCCTGCGATATAAACTATGAGCAGAAGCTTGAACTACCTCTGACATCACAAGGAGCTCAATCACTGCTATGCAGACCTTGGTATACTTCTTCCTATACAGGATATCCTGGGTAAGTGGGTGTATTGCACTTGCTAGTTACGGGAGGTAGACTTATTTTATGCAACCTCAACTACCAGTAACACATTGAAACTTTCAATGGAATGCATTTAAATCTCCTAAGAAATAAGTAATGGTATTATCACAATGATCAAATCCTCATAGCTGATTTCTTCAGAGCAGTAGTGACTATTAAAATGGTAAAGTACTTTAATGAAGTCATAATTGCATTACTTCTGTTTCAAGCAATTTTACCTTATGAAGTCAAAAGTGCATCAAAGCACAGAAGCAGCAGCACTGATGAAGGGCTGAGCAGTGGGTTTTTATAATGTAAATACTATCAGGTTTTACAAATATGTTCAAAAATGAAATTAAGCTTAACAGTTCTTGCTCTTGGCTTCTCTGATCTCTACTAATAAACTTTGAAAAATATACTTTGTCAACTCTGCTATTGTGGCAGTGGCCAACGTGATGTAGGAGAAAATACAGAAAGAATTTTGGGGGAAAAACAACTACCCTAAGTTGGTACAAGTCAAAACTTTTGCCCCTTCAGCTTCCCTGTTATAAGAAGTTCCTTGCATTTGATATAATTTAACTTATGCTTGACTAAACTGACTATTGTTCTACCAGATTATGCACACCAAAAACAGATTAAGTAAAGCCAGTTACCCAACTTTAACATAATCTCATTTTTTTCCACATTGTCTCCATCACCCCTTCATCCAATAGGCTAATCTTAAGAGCACTTGTCACACCAGTTAGTTTTCAGCTTAACCATATGCAGCACGGGTGGCACTGCAAGCAAAAACAAAGCAACAGAAGTGGGTAAAGAACACCCCAACAAAAAGGGATTAAAAAAATTACACATTAGTGTTTGACTTAGTTATCTTCTAACTCAATGGCTAGTGAAAATAACAGATTTGAAACTAACAAATTCATGAAGCTAGCTCCATTTGTTTCTTCCACTCATCTGTACACACATCAACTATGAAGACCTATTTGATTAGCCTTTACTCACCTTTTAGCAAGTATGGTTTTTTTGACAGGAGACTGCCATTTCAGTGACTTCAAATTCTGCATGTGCCACTGTTTTACAGTGATAACACCAGCACCATCTAAATATTTTAAACAATCTCTTCAGGAAAACATTCTGTTCTTTTCAAACTAATCCCAAGAAGGTACTAAGTTGAAAAACGTTCATGTTATACCAGCCTTGACTAATAGAAAAGGAGAAAGGAATGATCCCCTGTAGACATACGAAGATATCTTAAATGCCAGATAATGAATATCTGATGGGGGGGCAGGAGGGGGGAAACAGCAAGAGCCATCTACTGCTGCAACTAATCCTCAAGTCAACTCAAGACAAGCTACACTTGACTAGCCTTCATGTTTAGAATGTGAAAACATGCTGGTTTAAAGTATTACAAAATTTTAATTGCTTTTACTTCTGTACACTACTTGAGAAACAACTGAAAAGAAGCAAAAATATTGGAGAGAAGAATGCAGTAAAGAGGAGTCTGGAAGCTTACAGTCATTTCTTAGTAACATGCTGATGTTTAACTTGACCTACTCCATTCCCCACACTTGGGAAGAGAGGTAAAGGGAGAATAGAGAACAGGGACAGAAGTTTGAAAATTTTGGATTTTTTTTTTCTTGTTGCCCATTTGATTCTATTGGTAACTCATGGACAGAAAGACCAATTTTAGAATTAACATTTGAAACAGTCTCAGGTCTAAAAGTTGATTACCTGAAAAGAATGAGAAATACAACACTTGAAAGCACTTCTGTGTTACATAATTAAGACAGTTTGTTTGGTGTTTTTATCATGAGTCAGGAGTTGTGCTATACCTTGAAGCTCTTCACCGTGATACCATGTACTGTGTAGTAAGCAGCAACTGGCCAAGCTTTTCCAGAACCAAGGTAAATATTGGCCAAAACCCACCTCAACAGTCTTACTCATACATAGCTACACTTCATTGTAACCCACTATTTTACACCTTCACTATCTTTTCACATCCGAGGAAGTATGACAAGCTCTCACCTACAAGTTTTTTTTTCCTATGAAGCGAAGAAGGATGAAAACACAATCCTTTTCCCTAATGTTGTCTTTACTGCATGTTTTGCTGTTTAATTGCTGCTCATCTATTTCCTTGCATTTTAATCACATTCAGCTACTCCCATCTTTTCTTTCTTGGCTATTCTTGGGATTTCTTCCCATACTTACATGATACCCTTCTAGACTATCTGCTTTCTAACCAGGAACAGAGAATAGCATTATCCACCTCTTTACTGCTAACAAGAAAGCCTAAAGTATCTCATGCCTAATCCAACAATTCATCATCTTATCCATCTTCTCAATAAAAATACATTACTTCATTTCACATAGCTATGATCTCTGAGGCACCAAACACAACTTCCCTTCAAATAAGTACTTTTCAAAGATGTTGTTTTAGGTAGGCTAACCTTACCCAGTCAACACCATACAAAGCCCCACATAGAATAGCATGGGTTAGAAAGTACCTTTAAAGATCATATAAACCACATTCTCTTCAAAGAGCAACAAAAAACAAGACCACATGGCACAAGAAAGTAACTACATAATCATTAAATAATTGCTCCAATAGCCACTCTTTTGATAACAAAATCTGGACATTCAGTTAATACCCAATTACCAGGCCCCTAAGAAAACTCCTCACAGGAATTTCTGCATTACTATCTATACACCAGGCAGTACAGCAGTAAAGATGATTAAAAAAGTTAAAATAATCTTGATTAAATACAATAAAGGTGGAAATAAGTCCAAGTATGGACACAAAGAGTGCTACAACAAAGTAATCTGTCATCACAGATGATCTTAAAAAGGCAACGTATCAGGACTCCAGAACAAGTAGAAAACACAAGTAATCTCAGTACTCTCACTTCCTTGTAAACTTACCTAACCAGTCTGTAGCCATACCACCTTCTGATAAAGAACTCTGTTTGCACAAAGCGGCATTCAATCACAAGACAGCAGGTCACACTACCGCCACAGCAACAATCTTGTGTTAACACAGGATGGAAAATAATACTCTTCAAGTTTATTGCTCTTCAACAGATAACTGAATCAACCCTAAAAAAGGACAACATTTACTATCAGGATTGCAAGTAGTTGGCACTTAACATCTTCTACCACTTTGTAACAAGGGTTTGCATTTCTCCCACCCTACTTCCATTCACTACTGATGATGTTTCTAAAAATTGAGATTCAGACTTTAAATTCTAAAGCTTCTAACTCAATTTTCCTTTGAGCTCCACAAATGTTACTCCTTAGCCCCACATACTGCTTACTGAAGCAACACATACCCACTTGCTTTTCCCTTCTCAGAGTAGATGTATTTGCACCTGTGATTCTGGCATACCTTAAAAGCTCTACAACCAGCACCTGAAGGGTAATCAGCTGGTACAGATGCTCTGTCAAGGCACCATACTTTTGCTTCTCCAGCTACAGAACAGTTGTTTTCCAACTATCATTCTGGAAGTGACACTACGTAGAGGGGATGGGAAAACAGAACAACCTGGATTTGACCATATTTCTAAATGGGATATTTGACTAACTAATCTCACAAGAAATAAATCCTGCTAGAATCTTCTTTTGTTCAATATCAAATGATCTTCACATTCCATGACTTAAAATTAAGGAGACAAAGAAAGAAACACATCATTTAAATAAAGAAACCATTCAACCTTTATATATAGCACAAGTAGCCAAACAGCCATCACAGTTCTTCTGAAATACTCAAAGCATTCAGATTTTAACTCAAACAATATACTTCCATATATATGTGACTACTTGCACACCAGAGGCCAAAAGTGTTAGTTGGCATCCTCATTTTTCATTCATCCCAAAATTTACAATTACTATAACCTGCTTTCACCTTGTCCATGCAAGTTTTATAACCACTTGTTTCAGAGCAACTCCAATCTTCACTATTGCACTGAAGTGCTACAGAAAAATCAAAACTGTCTTGTCTAGTGTTAAATAGCAACCAAGAATCTTAAGCCTATATAAAATATTTTATTAAAGCGTTAGCATCTACATTTTATTTATTTTACATGAGCACCACAGTTTAACTATGTTCTTGAACATGACAGACCTACCAAAATAAAATACAGCTAAGAACTGTTCCAAAACAGCACACCTAAGTTTGTATTGAGTTACCCTGAAGTACAGGCTAGACAAACATTTGGCTTCATTTTTTTTAATCGCTAATTATCAAACAATCCAAGTTTACCTCTAAGCTGCTCTATTTGAGAGTACTCTGTTATTTCTACAAGTGCAGTTGCTCTGTTCCTTCACACATAAGTTTCATATGGTACACTACCTACAACATAGTTCACCAATATTTCATTTTCCAACTTTTCAAATACCTTCTATAACATTCCTATTCCTTCTCCTTCTATTGGCATATTGGTTCACCCAATGCCCTCTTACAAGTGCGTTTCTCTCCATACCATTTTCAAAAATTAAATGTATATTCAGACATGAGTTTCTAAACTATTACCATTGCCTTTTGCATATGATTCAGAAAAAAGAAATACATACTGTTGTCTTTTTGAACACTCTAACACAATTTACCAAAGTAGTAACCTGGTTGGCTTGACTTTTTTTTTTTTTGTTATGACTGAACCTATAATAAAAATGTAATAAAGTTTCTAGTCAATAGTTACTTGGGAATTTCCTTCTTATTTGCAACCCCATTTTTGTATATCGTACACTCTATACTTGTATTATCCACATCTCCATAGTACAACACTTCCAGCTCCACTAGTCTAGAGTTCTGTATTCCAGGATGCTTTAAGGTTAAAAAAAAAAAAATCAATAGGAAGTGAAAAACACATGTCCCACAAACACGTCTTTTTCTGGCCTTACTGAGAACATAACCAACATTTCCAATTGGACAAAAAAAAGTATTTCTTCTAAGTCCCTAAAAAATGCATCATAGAAAGACGTACAGTCTTTCTATTCGACTCACTTTACATTTTTGCTTAGTTTTTAATTCGTGCTTACATTCAAAAGAAAATTGTACAAAAAACTTAATCCCTGTGTGCAAACCGAGGCATTGAAACTATGAAGGATTCATTACTTAGCAGCACACAGGTTCTCATATACAGCACAGCTGCAAAAATATTTGCCACAATGTATACCAAGTTATTTTAGAAATTAAAGGTTATGATGATCTTCCTCATGAATGTCATACATCTTCTCTAGTTCAAAGCCATACTAAGTTTGTTCATGTAAGTTTAGCACTTAGTTCACACTGCAGCAAGCACTGTTTGAGAAGTGGAAGAATGACATACATATAAGCTAGACTCGACAGTCTCATCTTCCTAAATCAAAAAGTTGCTCTTACTTCATAGTCCACATAAACTGTCTTCCTTCCCTCTTCAGGTTTTTTGAGAGTTAATGCTTTCTTGATATTGTTTCTAATTAGAGGTGAAATAAATCATCATTTATAGCTCTCAGTCAAAATGGTTACATAGAAATTGCTTTGATTTTATACTGAAATTATACTAGCTTTTTTTTTTTATTTCTTCCTTTCGATAGCATTATCAGAATTATCTCCCCTTTTTTCTATAGATTATACTTTAAAATTTTGCACTTGAAAAAACTCAAAACCAACACATTATTTCAACACAACATTCCCAGTTTTGGCAGATGTTCTGAAGTGTTATCAGGCAAGTATGCATATGCCAAAAGCAATCCGGGAAGACTGACATCCGAATTAAGCTCACCAAGACTAAAATAGTAAGCTGCATGACACCTTACAAGTTCATTGTTACTATTATTTTCACATTTACATGTGAAAATATCTTGGCAAGGTTAAATCCAAGTCTGCAACTTCACCTTTTTAATCACAAAAGAGCAGGAATGACCCTGAACAAAGGCAGAAGAAAAAAACCTGCTAGTGCAAGAAGTTTGGCAGCCCTGTGATAATTAAGTCTTCAAGCCTTAAATTTTTAAAATGTAGCACCTTCATAATACTGAAAAAGTTGGTTTACCACAAATAAAGCCAAATACTGCATAATATGTGTTTATTATCACTTAAAAGCTCCAAAGTTTTGTGCAGGAAACTAAACCGTTGGATATATTCTAAAGAAGAAGAAAAATAGCTAAATGCTTGAAAAAATGCTGAAGACCTAAGGTGCTCTAGAGAATGTACAAGAACACAATAGACCTTGTTTCAGTTATTTCACCTTACTTTAGCAGTTGATGATCTATTAAAAAAAATAAGAAAGCCATTAATTTTGAGACTTATTCCTGTAGCCAGGACATACTCTATGCAACACCGAACAACTTCTGTATAACCAATTCGACTTTTAAACTGCTTCAGTAACATACAGTTCACCTTCCCTGAAGGAGCATCCTAGTATACTCTGGCTAAGGAGACAGTCACCTAGTCCCACAGAACTCTTGTGCTTGTAAGAAGTACTGCAGCTGTTATTCAGCTTGACTAGGACTAAATCTGACCTCTCAACTAAATTTATTTGAGCACATTAACTCTCGGTAAACTGAAACAGGTTCCCCATCAGAACAAGGAACCACGGGGAACTACCCTTCTTCCTCTGCAATAAACCCTGTATACATGAAGACCCACCCTTCTTCCAGATAAGCTGCCTTTCTTGAGGGACAGATAGAACATACACAATTTAGCAGAGTTCTCTTTCAGCAAATGCATATATTTAATCTTAAATTAGCGCTAATAATCTTTTCTGAAAGCTACACCATTGCCAGAGGGGGGAGACTATTACATGCAAGAGCACAATCTTACAGTAGCAGTGTCTCAACTCCCTCCCTCAAAAAGCATTTCTCAGATACTATATACTGCTTTAAGGTGGCAAGGTTCGCAAGTTTCTTGGTATTTTTATCACACGAACCCCCAGAGACTACTTCCTCTAACTTGTTTCTCGTTCTTTTTAAGAGGGAAAGGACATGGTGTATCCTATAATAAAACATCCTTGCTAACTCTTCATTACTGCATTGGGAATACAACAGCACTGTGATGTTTTCCGAGGTGCTCTTGCCCAAGTCCGCTGTCCCCCTCACCCCCCCCCCACCTTCCACTGCTACAAAAATGACACTACGCATTTTACTACATTGTACAGAGTAAGTACAAACAAATATTAAAAAAAAAAACCAAAAAGAAAACTAACAACAAAACCCCAAAACCACTAACACAACAAAACAAACCCGAACCGACCAACAAAACCCAAACCGAAATCCAAACCAACAAAGTCCCGCTCTGATTTAGTTTCCAGCTAGTACGTCGCTTGCTTGTTTTTCCACAGGGTAAAAAACCGGGGGGGTGGGGGTGGGGGGGTGGGGTGCGTTGTGCTGGGTGGGGACGGTGGTATTTTCCCTACCAGGGGTCACGTCAAACCGCACGGGGGGCCCCCGCACCGCAGTGCCCCCCGCAAGAACTGCTCCAGCTGAGAGCGATGCAGAGTACACAAATCCATTCTCACAAGAGAAGATAAGCGATCTAAAACCATAAGCCTGCAGTAACTAGCACCGATTTCACCCTAATTAATGGGAGACAGCCATGCAAGCCAACAGCACCAGAAAGGCAGACCGTGCTATTCCTTCCCCGAAGTACTCCCGGAGAACAAGAAGACCCACCCTTCTGTCCTTCCCACTAGCTAGAGGGAAGGGGGGGGAAGCAGCCGGGAATTTCCGCAAACAAGCGAAAGCCCCTAGCTCGGGACAGGAATTACGACGGAGAACCTGCCGCTCGCCGGGTTGGTTGGGTTTTTTTCGGGGGGGGGGAAGCCCCAGCCTCGCCACCGGACCAGCGTCGGATAAACTTCTCCCGCTGCCCCGCCCCGGGCTGCGGCCACCCGAGCCGTGCGGCGTGGGGCCAACCGGCGAAGAAACTTCGCGGAGGCGCACGGCGGGGCAGCCGCTCGCGCGAGTAACGGTCCCCCGCCGCAGGAAGCGAACCCAACCACCGACACAACGGCCCTCCCCGTGCCACCGCGGCCTCCCGGGACGCCCGGCACCCTCTCCTACCGGCAAGGCCGACAGCGGCCTCCGAGCGTGCGCCGTCCCGGCGGCAGCGCCAGCGGGGTGGGGGGTGAGGCGGGTTGGTTCTCGGAGAGAAAGCGGGAGAAAGCACCCGAGGGGGGGGGAGTCTTCAGGCGCGATGCGGGCTCCGACCTCTCTCCTTCCCGGTCGCTCGTGGGTGACGCTACCGCAGTCCTGGCCACATCCCACCCACCTCCCTCGTTCGCACAGAGGCCGGCAGGCAACCGACTCCCCGCCCCGCCAGGCGACCAAAGTTTCCCCCAACTCGGCCGAGTCCCCCAGCGTTGCCGAGGCTCCGTTTTCCCTCCTCTTCCTCCACCCGCCCGCTCACCCGGCCCCGGCGGACAACGGAAAAAAAAAGTTTCACTTACTGCAACAGAAGCGAGAGAAAACCAGCACCAGCAGCCCTAGCCCCGGTCCGGGAGGCATTGCCGAGCGAAGCCACCGTCGCTGCTGCCTCCGCCGCCGCCACCACCACCGGGAGGAAGCACCGCCGCCGACCGCTGGAAAAAGTTCCCGGAGAACGGGAGGAACCAGCGAAGGGGAGAAAACAGCGGCAGCCTCCGCAGCAGCTTCGGCCCCTGCCATGCTCCAGGCTCGGCTCCCAGTCGCCGCCGCTACGACGCCCGCCCGCCCGCTGCCGCTCCCCGACCAGCCACCACCTCCCCGCACCCGGTGCGTGTGTCACTGAGGAGGGAGGCGCTGCGCGCCGCTCCCCGCCCTCCTCCGAGCGGGCCACACCACCCCGCCGCGGGGAAGGGGGAGGGGGGGGGGGAGACGGAGGCGTGTGCGGCGCGCGTCTGTCTCGACCCCCGCCCCCTTATCCCCTTTTCCAACCCCCCCCCCGGGGCAAGGCCTCGCCCCTGCCTCTCCCAGCCCGCTCTGCGGACTCGCAGACGCGCCCCAGCCCTGGGAGAGGGGTTCCCCTTGGCAACACGGGCGGCACGGGGGAGCTGGTGGGAGGGGGTGCCACAATGTCCTCCCCCGGGGGGCTGTTGGTATGTCCCGCCCCGCCCCCTCCCCCGCCCCTCCCGCCCGCGCCCCGAGCGTGGTCGGGGGCGCCACGCTCCCCGGCGGCCCGGTCTGACTCACCGCTCGGCCCCCGCTCCCCCGCACGTCTCCTGCTTTCTCCGGCAGCCTCGCCGGCCTCCTCTGCCTCTCTTGTCCCGCCTCGCCTCTGCAGGGAAGGGAGGTTCCGCCACGCGTCCTCCTAGCCTCTGTCCGGCACACGCCGGGCGCGGACCCCGCTGAAGCAGTGGGAAGCCGGCAAAGGAGGGGAGCGGTGCGGCCGAATGATCCGGTGCGGCCCGGCCGGGCCGGACTGCCCCGCGGCCCTGGGACCGGTTAGCAGCTCATGTCCCGGGCGGGGTCCCCCGGGGGACGGCGACAGACTGGCCGCAGTCCGCTCGCCAGGCGCCGGGCGCGGTCACGGGCGTTCCCGTTCGCCCGGCCGCCACGGGGACTGGTCAGGGCCAATGCCGGGCTCCCCCAGGGCCCGGGGAGCCGGCCGGCGCCTCCTCGTCGGGACGAGTCGTTTTCTTCTCCGCGGAGGCGACCGCCCGCTGCGGGGCCGGGACGCAGCGGATCGTGCTCTGGGCCCCTAGCAGCGGGCACTCAGGTTTAGCCCCGTTGTTTTACCGACAGTAATTTTTCCCGCCGTTATCCCCTCATCGCTGACTCTACCGTTGGCAAACCCCCGGTGAGAGGCACGTAATGCGTTACCCGTCACCACAGAGGTGCGGGGCAGGGGCATCTGTTCCCACAGCACCTCCCAATGTGTCTTGTGGAGGCGTCTCGTCAACCTAAGGGGGAGCATCGAGCGCACGGGTACAGAAAGATGTGGACTCCATCCTAAACCCGCAAGAGATGACTGCATCCGAAAGCAGACTTTGGCAGAGCTAAGGGGTGTGAAACCATCTGGGAGTAGTGCGCAGGAATCACCGAGGAATACCAAATATGGCCTTGTGCAGATGGGCCTGCAGGGGTCCGGGGGGCAGCAGGGAGGGTTTTTGTCATGCGAATGCCTGCAGGCAGGAATTGTTGGCTGTGGCACAGCACATAGCTTTGCTCTGGGTAAGGCTGTCATAGATGAGGACAGAGCTGCTCCAGAGGCAGTGATGATGCCCTGCCCCAAGCCACAGGTGGAGACCAACGCTATAAGTAAGGTGGCAGGGCAAGGTGGCGGTTTCCCAGGTAAAGAGGGGATTCATGCCTTTGCCCAAGGTCCCAGGAGTCCAGCTCGGGGATGTCTCAGAATTAGAGCAGGCTGTAACCAGGTCATAAAACTAAAGGTGACTTTTCTAGGAACTAGTTTCTTTGCTGCATCTCAGTACTTATCTATACATCCATACTGTGGGCACAATGGATATATGCCCAAATCAGATTTTTGACAGCAAAATGCAGAGGCTCAAAGGAGTGGGTTAAGAGTCTTGCTTCTTTACAATGTAGATGTGCTTTTTCATTTCAATGCACTATCCTTGCAAACCTTGAAGGAAAATATTGAATAGCTGTATAAACTATACCTGCTGCTGAGATATCTTCTGGGAGCAGGTTCTGTATAAACCCCATGTTTTCTGCAATATGGTGTAATATTTGATCATTTCCTTCAATAGTGGGCATGAACAGCAGTTTTTCTCAAAGCTACGCATGGATAAGTTTGTCAGATGCTCACAATAGTATGTTCATCTGGTCTTCAGCTACACTGAATGTTTGCCAATTAACTGGCCTCATTAATTTGTAACTGTGAAACAAAACAGAACTCAGGGGAAGAGTTACTAGAGGCAAACTGCTAGCTATGATGGACATTCGGCATTGATCACCAGTTTGCTATGCAAACCCACATAACTGAGGGGACTCTCAAAGTTTTGTGAAATCAATGTAAATCCGTACGTCTAATCCTCAGCTAGTACAAAACTCTTCTCATGCCAATTTGCTCTGGGACTGGAATTCAGGAATACTCAGGTAGCACAAAGGATCTTTTCCAAAAGTGCGTAAGGATATTTGTACAACAGTTTGTTTAAAGGGAAAAAAAGAGGTTTTCTCTGTCTTCTGATATTTTTGAAGCCTAGTCCTTTACTCAGTTGTTCGAATCTTTGGTGTTCTGATTCCAGGGAAACCAATATATTCCACCATGCCAGTAAACCTGAATAAATATTTAGTATAAATAATTATACTAAATAATTATTACAGCTCAATTTTTATTTATGCTAAAAGCCTTTATACATGGGAAAATTGATAATCACAGTTTTAGCAGAATAATTTATACTGATATGGCTTTGCTGATGTAACATTCCAGGTAGATGTTTTAATTGGGTGTAATTCCATTTCCCTGCATAGACGAGTCCTATATATAGATAAATCCCCTTTTATAGTTAACAGCCGAAGCAAATTGCATCTCATAATTACATTTACACCAAGTTTAAGGCACTCTTAGGATGTGCAGGAAATATAATGGGGCTATAGTGTAATCGAGAGTGCAAGCCTTAAAATCCTATTTGTGACAACTATAATCAAATTGCCATCTGTTGTAATATTTTCATTTCTTTTCATTCCAAAAGAACAAAAGGCATTGGGTCTTTTTTCAAATAAAATGTTTTGAAGGTCTAGCACCAAAATATGTACATTGATTCATGCAGGCTAAGGAAACAAATCCAGTTTGTCATATTTAAACAGAACTGTGCCCAGTCTGTAGGTAGCATCTTCCAGTGCCAGATTCAGCACTGTTGTAATCAAGCATCCTGGGGACTTTATGATACAAAAGGAAATTTGACTTCATGATATCAAGGCTAAATTTGGCTCCCCAATGCTTCGAACACTCCTGAAGGCATGATGCTTCAAACAATCTTGCATAATATTGAATAAATGCATATAGGACACACTGGCTCAGTTCTTGTAAATCTGTTGTTACTGGCATATTTTTTTCCATAACAAGATGGTTTTCCACAGTTGGCAGCAGTCCTGGTCAGAAGCATCTTTGAACTGTAGAAATACAAAAGACTGTACTTTATTTCCAGTCCATGTTTCCCTCTCTTTCTGGCCATTGTCCACCCATCTGCCCTTCCCCCTCACCCCCCATGAAAAAAAAGCCCTTACCCTTAATTTAGACCAGGGTGTTTGGCAAGCATTTACTTCTCTGTTCTTAACCCTTTTGGTCATTTGAAAACAAAGTCCTGAAGCAGTGTGAAATTAACTTATATGCATAACATTTGAAGTGACGGGACAAATTCCCGCTGGAATGAAGGGCTATTCACTTCAGTGGGAATCGGCAAATGGATTTGTAGCAGAACAATGTGCTTTTCTGAAAACTCTCGCTTCCATTTGAACGGATGGGACGGGGCCTCACTGGTGAAGCTTGCACACCACCACCCGTTATGACCCTTTGAAATAAAACCACACCAAACCAACCCCAAACAAAACCTTCCCTTTTTTTCCACGCACTTCCAGCTGGATGAGATATTTAGCCTGTTGTTACACAGAGTTTCTGCAATTTGCTAACAGGTGGTTGTGTTTCTGCTTCCTTCCTCCAGATGAAGGAAGAATAGTTGTGTCTCTGTGTGCACCTCAGCAAAACTGTAGACAGAGTTACTATTTTCTGTGCTGTATAGAGAAAGGTGCCTGTCCAATTCCTTGTCTAGAAAGCCATGGAAAAGCATCCCTGTAGGCTGTGCAGCAGTCATGACTGACAGCAGTTCCAGCAAGACCAAAGAACGTGGGCTGCATATTTATGTGCATGCGTCTCCTGACCCAGAGGTGGACTCAGTGCTCTGATTATTCATGAATGTGTTTGTGGAGGGCACAAACACCCTACAATGCACAAAGTTTGGGTTATTGCTGGTAAATTACGTTTTTTATAGTGTTGGATACACTTAGGAATTTTTTGGGGGAAGGATGCTCTATAACCAGGATGGCTATTAAGAAATTACTAATATTAAGAATATATGGTAAAGTTTGATTATTCTCACATTTCCTAGCTCTTTGCATACAATATAATGAAAAATGATCTGGATTATCATCTCACAGAAAAATTACCATAAAATTTTGATTCAAACCATAACCAAGCTTAGCCAAGAATAACACACAGTTACGTGTCCCGTCACTTCAAATGTTATATTACGTGGTAAATGATATTTGTCAAATCAATTTGCCCAGTACTTTGCTTATTAAAGATGGCACAGTTAGATTTAGTTTCATTCAAAGACTATCCTTTTAAGGAGAAATCTAAGTGACTCGTTTTTTTGCACACAGAGTGACCCTTCTCTCACACGCTTGTGCAAGAACTTTTATGTGTCTCAGAAAAGTCCCAAAGCTCATGTGTTGTTTGTTTGCGTTTTTTTTTTTCCACAAAAGATTAATGCAATTACTGTCAATAATCACCTTCCAACATTATGTTTCATACCCATGGTCAGGAGTACATAGCATCCAGTCTACAACTGAGATTCCCATTGTCTCAGCCAATTCTTCATGCATTTCTGACAGGGAAAAAATAATAGGTGAGGAAATTGAATGATTTCCAGTCAGATCTCTCTGGTTGCCACTTACCTCACTGAAAAAGAGGACAGAAAACTTAAGGATTCCTCTCCAAAGAATATTTGCAACACAATTCTTCCTCTTTTCTTTCTTTTCTGGTTCCCTTTACTCTAGTCTCTTGCTCTCCTTCTGTATGTTTTCTTGCCTTTCTCTCTTCCTCTTTATTTGTGTATACTTACATTAGATTGTGATGTTTTATGCTCAAAAGTACAAAACACCCTTGATTCGTATGTGTCTGTGTGGACAAATGCACAGTTTGATTATTTTGTTCTAAAACTCCATTTCTTTCTAGGCACAAGCATTAGATACTGAAGATGAGCAGGAAGCAAGCATGGGAAGGTAAGAGAGAAAAAAGTGAAGGGAACAGGTGGAGAAAACAGGAAAAAGGGAAAATGAGCGAGTGAGGGCTGTTGCCATGACTTTTCAGAAGCAGGTGTGTAGTGGTACAGTTACAGAGGAAGAAACTCAAAGGACCGTACCCTGGTCTGCAGCTGGCGAGTAGCTGGTGTAGCAGAGGGAGGATGGTAAATCTCGTTTTTCACGTCACTCCCTCTGGGGCTGCTCCCTAGCCAAAACTACTAGCCAGCAGCCAAGCATGTTGCCAGACCAGTTGGGTGCCAATTGGACATCCCTATACTGCAGTCCCACTTCCCTGCCCTTGGCAATAGTCTCTCCAGTGGCAATGGTCTCTCCAGTGTCCGAAAAGGTTTGCCTCCAGGCACAGCTCCACTGTCTGGATGATTTTCCAGCAGAGGAGAGAGCCACTGGCCTGCAGCTTCATCCAGCCCCTGTGTGGTATACTGGTGGGGGAAGGATAATTACCCTAAATAGTACTGATTCAGCTCTGTAAGAGGATTCTTGCTGTCCAGCAGGTGTTTCTCTCATGACTAAAGAAAATGGAACTGAATCTGCTTTTCTACAGGGTCAAAAAGAAGAAAGATGACTTCCAGAAAAAAAAAAAAAAATTAAAATCCCAATGAGGTCACAATTTTATAGTGCATACCTGCATTTCATTATGATATCAGTTCACTGACATGATCCCAGCCTCAGCAGGAGGTTAGTTCTAGATCCAAGAAAAAGGGAATTTTAACATTCATTTTAATGGGACCCTTTATTCATTTTTAGTAGCAGCACTGTTACACCAGCTTCACTTAATTGTGGGAGAATAAGCAGGTTTAGAATTCCCTGGACGAACTTGCTGTTTTTTTCTTCTCAGACTTACTCTCTTCATCTTCTGAACTGCTCCTCCCTTAGTCTTTTCATTTTCCTTGAGAGTGCATATTCTCATCCTTAGAAATTAGAACCTCGGTGAGATTTTACCTACTCTAAATGTGTAATCTTATTACTTTATTTTTCTTCTTTTCCACTCTTTTCCTCTATGAATTGATTGTTAAGTGCAGCAGGTTTTCCAGAGTATGATAACTCAACTACATGAACAAAAAAGTTATGCGTGCCTGTGTCTTAGACATACAGATTGGATATGTAATATGTGAAAGATCCATCAAGGTAAAGTCATAAGGTAACTTCAGTAACATGCTATATTCCAGCTGCTTGCATCTATATTCTGTACTTGAAACCATATTAACAAGTGAATTCAAAAAACAGTGTCAGGTTAAAACATGCCATGGTTCATTAGTAAAAAGTCACATTATTATGCCTGTAGGTTTCTGCTGCACAAAGCCTGTGTACATGGAAGTTTCTACTATGCCATTTTTGAATATCTATAAAAAATAGTGTCAGCCTGAAACTAAATGAAGTTTCAGTCTCTGAATTATTTTTGAGTGCATTTTAAGTCACTTACAGTCTTTTAAAACTTTGAGTGGCAAAGAAGAATGCGTATTAATTTTAGACATCTATTTTTACATTTTTACATATATACTTGAATTCAGAATTTGCCCTTCTACTTGCAATCTAAAAAGAGTAGCCCAGAGTGCACCTATATGGTTTTGATCCTTTGAAAAAAATAATTTGTATACTGAAAGAACCTTATTAAACTTTAAAACCAAGTCTCTGTGCACAGAGTGGTTCATTTCTATGCAGCTTTTTAACAGATGTTGTTAGAAGCATATAGAATCTCTACAGCTCTGCTTTAACCTGAGCATTCATTGGTTTGTCCCAAGGTGTGTCTTTACACAAACAGAAGTACACTGGTGCACATGGAAAGCATTAATGAGGTTGAAGTCTTCACCTACATAAAAATCTTGCCTCACTTCAACTATTCCCATATATAAGAGAAAGATGCATTAATAAAGAAATAAATATCCTGATTACTGTAAGGAAAAAGAGCACCTTTATTGATAATAACTACACCTAAATTGCAATTATGTAACTGTTATTACCTAGAAATCACCTCATGATAAAACTTGTTATATAACAAGGAAGAAGTCTGTGTAGATTAAGGGCACATGAATAGTGGATTGTTTTCTCTTTGGTCATCCAGCCAAAATATAGGAACAATGTAATTTCTGTTGTGTTAAAAAAAACCCAAACAAAAAACAACAAAACAACAAAAAACAAAACAAAAAAAAACCACCAAAAAACCACAAACCACTCAATTTTGTTGCTTTTAGAAACATTTCTGACCCCTTCAAATTAGGTCTGTTTCTAAACAAAAGCATCATTTAAATGTGAAGTCTCAATATTTCATTGTGGAAATATTTACTGTTTCATTGTTTTAGTCCTCCAGAATGAGACATTCTTCCATTTGCTCAAAACTGTTCCAAATTCACAAATGTTTTCAGATTCTGCAGAAATGGAGTTTGCAGTAATATCTGAGAGGGGGCTGAAGGAGCAAGCAATGGTACACCTACACCTTATTTAAGAGTTCACAAGGTCTCAGAATTTTTCCCCTTTAATTTAATCCGCTCAGAAAGGATTTAGTAATCCTAAACAGGCCACCGTGCAAGAGAAATACCAAATACCTCTTTTCAATTTACATGAAATAAATTAAAGAAATATTTTATGCAAAGTGTACAATACTGAAACACCTGACGTTCTCCTAATGTCATCCTTTAATAGACACAATCAAGGAAGAATACAGACTTAACTGGTAAAACACATACATGTGTAGCTGTAAGTATGAGAAGAACTCAAAAGGAAGAAAACTTGCTCTAAGTTACATTTACCTGTAAATACCTTGAGAAACAAAGGCTGTAAAACATATTTCTCCTGCCCACAAACTCAGACTGGCTAATGCCTTGTAAAATTAGTTGCATACTCAAAACTATCCTTCAACAGCAGGTTCCAAGGTCTAATTATATATTTAATTATCTATTTTTTGTCATCTCATTTACATCCAAGTACATTCAACAGCATGTCATCTGGGATCAATTCTTCAACAGTGATTTTATTATAGTTTCTATATAATGCTACTTTGGTATATCCACCCTGTTCCCACCCCTGAGCATATGGTGTCTCTTTTTTTAATACATCAGCATTAGAGGAAAGTACCCGCATTAAATATGAAACTCTTAGCTTTCGACAGTTGCCAATCCTAGAGTAGTTTGCAAACATTTTTTATATCAATTTCACTTCTGTACCACAAGTGCTTTGTTAACATCTGCCCTGCAGCAGATGATCTTTTTTTTTAACATGGTTTATTCATGTATCTATATTTTGGTGTGAAAACATAGTCGTAACTCTTGGGCTTTAATCTGCGGAAGGAATAGAGCAGAATGAAACACAGTCAGTCACGCTTTGCACTTGAAGGGAATAATGCCATTATTTCTTTGTTTTCTGCAGTAATCCTAGGTATAATAGGTAGAATGGCAAAAATAAATTGAGGTCTTTGTTGCAGTTCTCCCTCCCTCAGCCAAAGAGCCATACTTTCTCTTGCGTACGTCATCTATCAAATGTTGTTTAAGGATCTTTTTGCACCAGCTGCTATCCTGTTTCACTTTTTGCTTCAGCTAAGCTCGCTAAACAATTTGATGAGCATGAAGAATGATGCCAACCTGACAAATCCTGTTTTTCAGATTTTTCTTCCAGAGTTACCCGGTTGTGAAGCACCGCAACCGTGGCTGTATTCACTTTTGGGGCAGTGAGAGCTGTCAGCCCCATTATCTCATGATTCTGCAGGCTAGAAGCAAGTTTGTGGAAGTGCTTGATTTTTCTCTTAGTCTCTAATCAATTGTTATGCAAAATTTCGTTATTATTTATGATTTGGCTGTGTAAATGACTTAATGTGGTTCAGGAAGGGCAGCATCCATTTCATGAGCTGCATTTTCAGAGAAGACTTTGCATTCCTATTATAGACTTCTGCCATTAGCTTTGCATGGGCTGGATATTTAAGTGTTTCCAGCGGAAATGACCACTTTATGTTAGCTTTATAACTTTAATAGCTATGTTCTTCCTCTCCTTGCATTCAATTGAAGGAAACTCACAATAAATAAAATAGGAAACACCGAGAAGTAGCAGATAGTCCCATTCATCCTTAACCCCTGCCACACCAAGTCTGACTCTTTAGAGCATTTTGGAAACTGATGGTTTTCCATGAGCTGAATGCTCATGAGTGGAGTGCAATGCTTCAGAAAGGTTTTACTAGCATGGGGTTTAAATAATCTGCATATGAATAAAAACGCCTCTTCCAAAACAGAATGATTTTTATTCTTATTGCTAATATTCTTATTAATAATCTTATAAATGAACAAGGAAAACAACTCATGTGAGACAGCAATAAGCAATTTCATGTGTAAGGATGTGAACCATAAGAACCAGTGTGTTGGCATTCTGGCAGATTGCATGGGAAGAAAGGGTGATTTTGGCTCCATGTCTGCCTGTTTGTTCAATAAACAGAAGACATTGCGCTTTATCTCATATGTGTGGAAAATAGCCTAAGTTATGTATTCTTTTCCAGGCGCAAAAATGCTGCAGTGCTTAATTTTGTCTTATGAGAGACCCAATCCTGCAAAGACTTATGCACACTCTTTAATTTATATGCCTGGTGTGACCACAGTGATGTCACTGGCACAAGTACAATTCAATCTCTGTGCTAACATTAGCAATATAGAATAGAATATACACAGAATATATGTGACTTCATTACAGTGAGTGAGAAATTTGACCAACACTATTTTGTTAATCAGAAAGTAGTAGTAAATTGAAATAAGACTTTGTCACAAGAGAATACAGAGCAGTTTCAAAAGGGCTAAAATACTGGTGTGAGTGAGAATCTCCAAGACTAAAAGACAGCTGAAACATGTAAAATCCTATTTACTGAATTAGGTTTGCTATGTTAGACACCTTCAGTAGACAGAGAAGATTGCATGAGCACCTAACTCATGCAAGAAAGGAACCTTAGCATGGGAAATGAAGGAATGTTTTATGTGAGTTTGGTAGAAGGGTTGCTTTTAGATGTAGTTATAGACCACTCATGACTGTTCAGTGTAGACAGCTTGGAAAATGCCTACTGGATTACATTCATGAAACAGAAATACTCTCTCATTCAGCCGTTATGACTGTGTCTATTGTTACTGCTCCATTTTACAGTGAATATTTTTACATCCTTTATTGTTGTAACAGCAGGGATAGTTTGTTTTTTTTTTTTTTTTCAATTACTAGAGAAGTCACTGGAAGTACACTTCTAAAGTGACCAAAATTGTTCACACCAGTGAGCGTAATTTGGCAAATAATTACAACTGAAAAAATATGGAAGCAATATAAAAAAAACCTGAAATGTTTCATTTCAGAAACACCAATTGCTTATTTTGACATTTTTTTTAATGAATCATTTTGGCTTTTCCTTTCAAACAATATTTTTCATTGGCAAGTGGTCTATATTTTTTAAAGACAAAATAATTAGAGGCACATAATTTGAGAACAAAATGTAACATTGCAATGAAAAATACACAAGTCCATTTCAATTTCATTGTAGCAGAAGATTTTCCCCCCTTAATTTTAATTGTAATTATTTAACTAAAAAAGAATCATAATTTGCTCTGCTGTATTGGTAATGACTGTAGGTGTCAATAACCTAGTGTATGCATATCAATTTCTATCCAATTACACTTTAGAAGAAAAAAAGAAATCCAGCATAATTGTATGAGAATGCAATTAATATGGTTTTTCAATGTTCACAGGTAACACAATGAAGTAAAGTGGCTACACCCTGTGTGAATATGTAACTAGACTAACTAGGTCCCAAGAACTGAAGTATATTAGAGCAAGAAATGAGGCCAGGGCTCTGAAGAGACCTAGCTCAATTTACTCAGTCCTTTGAAAGTTGTACAGGGTACGATGAGGCAGCTTTGCAGGAAAAAAAACTGTCGTGGTAAGGGCCTCATCAAGAGCCCACAGTGTTCATTGAAATACTGGCTTAAGGCCATCCTGTATAGACAGATAAAAGGGAAGGCATGGGCTTGCTTTATTTCCTCAACTCTTGGAGATCTGCTGAAGAAGCAGAACAGGACAGCTACAGGAGCAGAAAGCTAGTTGCACTCAGAAGTGCGTATCTGGAAGACGTGTTTGCAACACACCAGAGCCCCACTTCAGAGCTTTGGCATGGAAGCATGGCACGCATATCTCATAAATTGGGTAAAGAAGAGTTAAGATGCATGGCACGATTCCAGTGTGTACAAGTGTTAACTATTAAAGAAGCTGTGCTGATGCAAAAGAAAAAAAGGGATTTTGATCATGCTCTTTCACTTTTTTTTTTTTTTTTTCTGAACTGTTGTAAAACTGATCCAGTCAAACCCCACCAAGCATCTGTTGGCTCCTGGTTGCAGCACAGAAATCCTCACTACAAAATTCTTCCCATGAAATGATGGGGTTCAGCACTTTGCACAGAAGACCGCTGTTCTGCCAGTCAGTTAAGAGCCACTGCACTGCAAAGTTTAAGCCCTTTCTCCTATATTAAAGCAGAAATACAATGATTTTGTAACTGCTTATGCAATCACCCCTGTAAGTTGAAATGGCTCTATACCCCCATAGGTTACCACTAGTGAATTCAAGTTTGCATGCACTAACTTTTTCACATTTGTGTGAAAGGAAAACAGAGGGGAAAACTGACGGGATTAGTCTTAATACCTTAGAGCTAAACAAATATTTACCTAGTTTGATTCTGCCATCGTTTCATGACCAATGCGAAGTACAAGGTGACTGCAGGGCTCCTGAAAAGATACAAACAACATTAATCTGCTGATTTTTTTCCCCATTTTGAAATGTATCATAGAATCCAATTTTATGGCACACTTTGATTTTATATGTATCCCTTCACAGGTGAACTAGACATTTTTTTGTCACTTGTGACAATTGCATTTCATATTTGCTTCCAAAATAAAATGTTCCCTTTCCCCATTTAGACTTGCCTTTATACAAAACCACAGCAGATATTTACCACTGCAGCAGCTACTTTTTGACTGTATCAGGCAACCAGCTATTTTCTACAGAAATCCTTCCTGTTACATGATTCCAGATAACCCATAGATCACTCCAAACAAGAACATTCAGTTCTCCTGCTGTCAGAAAAAAAAAAAAAAAAAAAAAAAAAAAATAAAAAAAAATTCTTCTTTGTTGCTCTTTACATAAAATTCAGCCAGTAGATAAGCAGCTTCAGAGTAGATAACTAATGATATTAAAATACCCATGTAAGTACAAATGTGTAACTTACTGATATTTTATATGAGAAAGAATCACTAGACTAATTAAAAAAAAACATAGAACAATGATTTTTGCACTATTCATCTCTGTATAGGGTTGCTACAGTTCACAGAATATGCAGCAGTAGGTGAGAATGACAAATTCGAGTGGTGGAAAGCATAGCACCTTCTACTGACTAGCTTCAGGCTTTTGCAAATGGAAGAGGTTCATACCCCTTTCTTTCTTTTGGCTCCAGACCATTTCCAAAGCCAGCTGAAGGCGTTAGACAATCCTCGGTGTAATTAACGGATGCAGCCCCGGCAACACAGGAGATGCAGTTTAAGCTTTAGAATGGCTGAGATTCTTCCTCCTGTGGTGAAGCAGAGAAACTGCACTTGCCCACCTATGGACTGCAACCCTATGACATACCCAGCTGCCACTAGGAAACCTTGAAAAGGTGTTTGGCAATGCAGACAGAGCTTACAGCTAGTCTCCTTTCAAAGGTTATAGCAACTGCCCTTGGAAGTATATTATACAGTTTCATGGAAGTCACTTAATTAATAGTAATGTAATATTATTAAACATAACCCTCCAGGAAAGAAAAAAAATTCACAGTTGGATAAGAAAAACCTCAAATGAGGAAAATAAATTCTTCCATGGACTGTACATCAAGACTCCAAGACTCAGCATGATACCCAGAGGAAGTGTCTTGTACAAGATTGTCTTGGACTTAAAAAGCACAGGGGGATTAATCCAATGAGAAGTGAATTTATTGTTGCCAATCTGTATTTCCTTCATAGAGAGCAGAAAGGAAGAGGCATTTCTGTGGTGCTGTTCATCTCATCCTAAAGTGGATAACTAAAATAGGGTAGATGAACATACCTTTAAAAGTGTCTGCTTTTTATCTGAGCAATTAGAAAGCCTGGGATAACTAGCTCAGATGTAGGCATTTGCATTATAGACATAGAAATTAGGGAAAGGCAAGTCCAGTCCTTATGAATTTATTTTGGATTAAGACTAATCATAATTCATTGTCATGGTTTAACCTGTTGGCAGCTAAATACCACACAGCCACTCACCCACCGCTTCTCCATCTCCAACCCCCTCATATGGCATGGTAAGGAGAAGCAGGAACAAGAGAAGAAGTAAGACCCCAGGGGTTGAGATAAGGACAGCTTAATAAAACACAAATAGAGGAAAAAAAAAAACCAAAACAAAACAATAGTACCAATGAAATGATTTATAAAGCAAGAAATAGAAGCCAGGAAGGTTCTGCCTGGGCTCAAGATGCCAACTTCCCCTGCTCTGGCCACACTGAAACAAACTGAAAGCACATGCTCAAATCTTAGACCAGCTCTCCCCTTATATAGGGGCGTGATGTCAATATGGTATTGAATATGCCATTGGCTGGTTCAGTTGTTTATCCTGGCTGCGGCCCCTCCCAGCTGCGTGGACCATCAACTGCTTCTGATAATTAACTGAAACCAACGCAAGACATTAATGTAAGCCATTTACATAAGTTTCTGTCTTTTTCCAAGGAACAGAGTATGCACCTGAGCAGACCATGTGACTGAAGACCACCTTAATGCCTTCTCTACATATGTGAAAAGGAAATTGAAAAGCATTTGACTATAACTGAAAACTAGCACAATAGTTTACAAGGCAATGGGAGGAGATATTTCCTGCTCTTTGACTATGTTATAAACCCTCTTTGGTCACTGCTAGGCACATGTGTTGTTGACCACGCTGTAATGCCAGTTGTAGGCACCATGAGCGTTACCAAACCAGAATCAGGACAGTTGCAGAAGAGCTAGATTTCATTCCCTCTGGTTTCCAGGGTTGAATCTTTGAGCAGCTCTGTAGTGAAGTGCTAACTCCACTCATTGCCAGAAATTACTCCAGTTTTCTCAGATGCACAAGCAATGCAAAAGCTCTACCTTTTGAAAGCTCTGAATTTGCTTACTTATTTACACTTAACTGAAGCTAGATTCCTGTCAGTTTTGTTTTGTTTTTTTTTAATTTTGCTGTCCTGCTAGAATATAAACATCACAAGCACCCAGGGAAGTTATTGAGACCAACTTCATGGACTATACAAGAAGTAAATAAGAGCCTGGTGTTGAAACCTTGGACGCTCAAATAGCCATCAGGCTTCTTCCCACGCTGAGGTTTTCTCTGACATGAATCCCAAACATAACTATGTATATGCAGCTCTTGTATATGCATCTTTTAAAATCAGACACCTTCAGGGGTGTCAGGCTGTAAAGGACACTCAGACTTGTTTATATATTGATATATATAATGGTGTGTGCTGCTACTATTCTCTTCATGCATATGAGGATATAAGCAGACACATGCACATGAGTTCATGTCTAAAAGCACTCTTTCCTAAAATTTGCCCTTAACTAATTATGAAAATGGTGCTACTAACCCATTTTCCACTCTAAGACTTTTCCTGTCAGAGGTATCCATCTGAAATGTGAAATCTGGACAGTGTTTTCTCCATTTTCTGACACCCCACTAGGAAAGTAATTTACAAAACATGCCCTCTACATTTTCAAACCACATGACAAACCCCTTAGTTCCACTGGAAGATGAAGATCACGAGAAATTGACATTTTGGATACCTATGCACATTGACATAAAATCATAGTATTTTTTTTTTGACCTCTACTGATTTCTTTTCCAGCTTAGTGCCATACACAAAAACTTGTGGCAGACACTGAGTTGTAGTTCCTGAACCTGAGCCATGGAATACTTCTAAGATTATTATGAAAATTCTGTATCCATATCAAACAAAGGTGATTCAGTATCAACTGACTTCACTGACTGTTTTAAGATCTTTTCTGAATTTGCTGTAAGGGAACATTTTCCCCATTTTCCCAGAATTAAAATTTATATTAAGATGAACGATGGTATGTCTTGACATTTTGATAGAGTGCAGCCATTTTCTGTTGAAGAAGAACTAACAAAATAAAATATCAGAAAACAAATTAACAATTAAAAAACTTGGCAAAATACAATCAAACATGATGATGTTTCACAAGTGTCTAGTTCCTTAGCAGCATTCTTCAAAGTTATGAGGACAACTTAGCAGAGTTAAGACTACGTTATTGGAAAGGGTGGCATGGTAAAGCTATTTTAAAAGAGGTAGTGAAAATTAAAAACCCAATGGAAAATTTGTTAATTTCATGAGAAAAAAAAAAAATCTAAAATGCTATTTGACCAGAATATTGATATTTATGCTTGTAATTAATTTATTAAGTACTTTTATGATCATTGGTGAACAGAGCTTGAGTTCTTTGGCCAAGTTTGTCTGGAAAGCATGGCAACTTAAGCAGAAAAGATCTGTTCTCATGATTAAGAATTAATTGAATATTGGCTCAGAAAGACATCTTGGCTGAATTTCTTATATCTACTTAAGTATGCTCTAAAATTTTTTACCCCATTAGTACTTATGGTCACTGGAACCTAAAAAGTAGACCTAGAAAAACAAACAAGACAGAATACTGATTTTTAAATAGATGTCATATTCCCCCTGGAATTCATGATAATAAGTATTGTGATGAGGTATATTACACTCATTCCATTATGTGCATCACTCCAGATGCTTTTATTTTCATTATTGCAATTTGGGTTATTACTTCTCATGCATAGCAGCTAAAATCTTTATTATTTAAATGATATCCATTAAAAAATAAATAAATAAAAATTAAAATGGTTTCTTACTGTTCAAAGTATTGACTGTGTAGAATTGCAAAGTTTCACACAGTGATACTAAGTGAAAATAAGATTTTTTTTTTTTATAATAAATATTATGGTGAATGCCTGTGTCAAAACTGTGAGTCTAATTTATGTTCCTCATGATGACACAGTATATGGCCAAATTACAAAATTACCACTTTGAAATTCAGTTTCTAGTATGGTTTGATGCCCGTATATATGAGAGAAAGAACTTCAGTGTAAGAATACAGGTTATATTCCTTTTGCAATCCTTGCGCTTAAAAGCCAGCCATAAAAAGACATTGAAAGCATTAGAGTTTCAGACTCAGAATTAGTCTTGATATTTATCATACCTCTGAAACCACATTGATATAATTTTGAAGCCACATTACTAATAAACGTAGTGTCTACCTTGGATATTTTAAGTTCTATCCAGACTGTAATTTACATTGCCATCACCATCAATTATTTCACAGTTCTGTTCAGGACTTCAGAGTAAGTGTAGGAAATAAAAGTGCACACTCAAGCACTTTATAGAAATTCACTTTATTATCTTGCCATTCACTAAGCCCCAGGAGATGTGCAAAGGAGCTTACACAGTGTGCAGCACAATAATATTTGCAATCTTTCCTGTGTCCTGGAAGCAATTCGTGGCAGATCACCTTACCTGGAAGTGCTGGTGGGGAGAAGAGTGTGCCTAATGCTCAAGGACCAGAACAGAGACAAAGCTTGAGACTCTATCCTTTGAAACTCTTCTGGGAGCCATAAATTTGGGAACCAAGCAAAGCAGGGAGACCTAGGACCTCAGCCTTACAATGGAACATATTTTTGAAGCACTCCAACAACTTAATATGGTCACAGAAAAGACAGTATCCACACACGCACACACACACTGCAGACTGTAATTTGAATGATGTTTGCTGCAGAACTGGTGCCTATGGAATGTAAACCTCTTAGGTAAATTCTTTGCTAGGTAAGAATCACTGCTGTTCACTATTGAGTTTAATGTGACTGGATTTTCTTGACAGAACTTCCTTCTCCACCCTTCTGGGGGAATTTGGCGGGGCGAACACCAAGTGACCCAGTATAAGGTAAAGTATAATTAAAAGAGTATAAGAAAAAATAAATTATGTTTAAACTCTTCCTTGCTAGAGGGAGGCTGCACATAATGCACATACTCATATATATTTATGCAGATAATGTTGACATTATTTGAGATTTCTCTTTCACTAAATAACATTTGCATATAATTCTCACATTTTCAGTATCCATGTCATTGTAATACCATGCTAATTCATATTTGGTCTCTGTATTATGAATCACTTCATTACATCTTACTGAAAAACAGGGCTGACCCATGTTTGCGTTCCCATGCCTGAAACAGCTTTGGAATCTATCTGCATGCAGGCTTCTCATTGTCTTTGCTTGCTTTTGTCTTCTCACTCCCAGTAAAGGAGATTTTAATAAACTGCTTGTTGTTTTCTCTGTCCCTGTACAACATTGTACCCATATCACTCAAGAATTGCAGAAAACTTTAGTGAATGCATATGTACAGACCTCAAGGAATTTCTGATCTTTGTCTTCTGTTGCAATTTGAGCCTATGCAAGTTCGTCTGACATGTGAACTGTGCAAAATCTTTTCTGAGCTTTTTTTAAGCTCTGGTTTTGTCCATGGGAATGCATGGCATTTTATTACTTCAAATGTGAAGATGTTTGTTATAACAAGGACAGAAAAGCAGAAACTAAAAGCTCGGTGAAAGAATGTTAGTTAAGAAAACTAGCTAGCTAGGACTCTGATCTCTTTCATTTACACCAATCTTCAGTATAAACCATAAAATCAGGACAAAGTTTATACATAGAATACAAACACTAAAATAATTAAAAGTGTCTTTTCAGATACACATTAAGGTCTGCTGTGTTTTACTGATATTGTTTGTTCATTCCAGAAGACTTCATCTTGTTACCTGAAGGGATTTAATAAATCACTGAATATAATTAATTCATAGTTGGAAAAATGCAGACATGTTTAGAAGGTAAAATATATGTCTTTAATTTCTTCTTGTATGACTATGTTGTTGATGGTTAAGGTGAGATAAGCATCAGTTCCAATTAGTTTGTGTTTTCAGTGAATGAATGGATCCCATCAAATGGTGTTGGCAAGTAGTAAAAACAAGAAGCAGATGTCATGATATGGGAAATCACATGTAACACTGTACACAGACTGCTGTACTGCACAGAAGGTGATGGCTGCAGGAAGAAGGAATGGAGTTATTCCTCAAGAGCCCTGTCAGGAATCTTTTCATCTAGTGAAGTGACATGCTTCGCACTGAAATGTGTTCCCCTAGATAATTATTCTTGCTTTTACTTTGATTTCAGCAATTTATTTTAATGCTTTATTAGTTAACCATAGAGTAAAATATCACTAATCTTCCAGGAAAGTTATTGGATGTTCTGATGAACATCCATGTAAAAAGACAAAGCTGTCTGAATACCTATGGATAAGATTTTCCAAGTAAACATTTCATGCTGTTTTGCTAGAAAGCAACCATATCATTTGTGAATAGGGAATGTTATTTGGCTACATATGTATTACTTAAGCCACTTTAACATTGAAACAAGGTATCTGATTCTGAAAGCTGCAGATCATTTCTACCAGGGAATCCAGTATTGTATATTTCTGTTTCAGCTGGTCAGTAATGAGGGGGTTTAAGAGTTTGCAGAATCTGGATCCAAGGGAAGAGTTTCATACTGTTTTCTGACTCACTACTTGTTTCCTCTCATGTTGGAAAGTGTCTGTCCCAAAGAACATTTACTGGAATAGTTAGAGATGAGTTATAGTATTGCTGATAGCTTTCAGTGAACATTGCTGTTGTACAGTAGAAATCCTGTAAAGCTGGGATAAAAGCTTTGAAGATAAGAAAGATTACCATGGAAATGTCATTATTTGGAGAGGAATAAGTAAATGAACTACCATAAAAACCTTTAATGATTGTTTTACATATATGTATATAAAAAGAGGAAGAGCCAGGTGCTCTCCTTTTTGGGTTCTTAGGTACTGAGTCAGGGTTTTAGGTAATGATCTAGTCATGTCAGTTTAGGTTCTCATTAAGTGTAAAACAGTGTAGTTTTGCTGGAATAAGTGATCCTACATTGAAATATATAAAAAATGCCTTCTGTCCTCCCTCTCTATCTCCCTCTCTTTCTCCCTCTCCCTCTCCTTCTCTCTGCCTCTCTTCCCCAATCTATTCCCCACTCTCTTCCACTCTTCAGACCATTTTTTGTCTCTTTTTAGAAATGTACTCATTATGAAATATGAGTAACAGACTTTATAGGATATTGTAATTGTCAAATATGAAGAAGCCAACTTTATCCTAATAAATCGTATTTCCAGCAGAAAAATGATCAGTCTGAATTTGAGTTTTCTTTCATCTTGGCTGAGAACTGAAAGTTTCAATATGTTTTTAACTAAAGCAGCCTAATGGAGGTTCAGATCATGCTCTCAATTCTTTCTTTTCTCAAAGTAGAGGCAATCACAGGTATGCTAGCATTGTGGGCTGCTGGATTACAAGAACTGAGCAAAATAGTAGTTTGAGGGGTCTCTCCTGATCCAGCTGAAGATGCCATTGAAGCACCCATCCAAGAGACAACCCAATCACAACTAGGCAGTGACTGATTGTCCTGTTTGGAAGATTTGATTGCTCATGCAAGCCCAACCCTATACCAAGATCCCAGTACATAATTTTTCCTTTTAAGAAGCACACTGTTCAAAGCTTTTCTGTGCATTTGTTTGGGTCTGAATAAAGAAAAGAGCTGATTTCCTGAAGTCATCTGGCTAGTGAGGACTAACAAATCTAAAACAAGCATGTCTTCCAGATGCATGGAAAGAAAAATTATTGCTTTTAAGTCAGAGCTCCTTTGCTGCTTCCCTGATAGTTTGGCTAGTTCTCTTTTCCCTGCCTTCCCATTGCTGCATGAATTTCTAGACATGGTGGACTTTCAACAAACCTGTCCCGCAAGTCCTCAAACCCACCTGCTGCTGTGACTTTGAAGCAAACTGTAAGAGACTTGATTTGACTATGCAGCATCTGCTGCCTTGTAAATCTAGGACCCTGACCACTAAACAGCTTCCCCAACTTAACATTTTCTTATCCACTTTGATCTTTGTACGCTTGAGATTCCTTTACTTAAGGAGCTACGCTGTCCAGAAAGGTACGTATATTTGTAATGAGATCTGTTTTCGGTATTCAGACTGAAAACACAAGCATGGTATTTAATGCAACACAAAGCAGAACTGTTTTTTATTTAAAGGAAGAAATGAAAAAGAAGAGAAGCCTAGGCAGTGAAAGCAGAAGTGGTCAGAGGGCATAGGCTCTGTTAAACAGCTTCCATCTTTTGGCAGTCAACATGCACAGGCTGGAGCTTCAGTGCCTGTGGTTTGTATTGCCTCTCTCAGGAGCCTTGCCACTGCAATTGCAACCATTCGTAAAGGAGCATGGTGTGCGCTTTTTCACTGCTGAGGGCAGAGTAAGACCCCTGTAGCTGGTGATTACAGGTTACGCATAACTGCATTTGTCAAGTACTTGAGACCATTGTGAAGTGCTTTAAACTTCTATTTCAGGGTTGTACTTTCCTTTCAGAGAAATCTCTAAAACACAAGGATATCAAATAGCCAAAACCAATAACAGGAATAGTTCTTTCCAGAAACTGCAGCTTCATGGAGATTAGCTCAGTTTGGCTTTTTTTTTTTTTTGGGGGGTGTGTGTATCATAATACTGTGGTATATTACAGTGCTGACAACACGACTGAAATTGAGAAGATTAATATGGCAAAAACTAAGCTGACTTCTGAAAAATGCCAAGTATCTACACATCTCAATTTCTTCCTGTAGAATAGCAAATATATATAAGACATGTGGGTCACTACTGGGGAGATGAGTCAAGGGAAAGGTAGAAGGTTTGCTTTCTACTCTGCTGGAAACTACAGGCACACTAGTGTTGAAGACGTAGGAGTTTTGGTACTTACTTTAGGAGGAAGTAGAACAATAATGAAGAACTATGTATCTAAGTCACAGGAGGAATTCAAAGGGGATGCCAGAAAGACATGAAGTCAAAGCAGTAGTGCTTCCCCTCCACCAGCTTTAGACAGAGACACCATTTGTATTTGGGGGCACAATAAAGCAATTGCTGTGATCTTCCAGAAATTATTTAAATAGATCACTAATAAATGAAGGAATAAAATCGAAACAGTTAAAAAAAAAATAAAAATCACCTGGAAGAAAAATCACAGAGGACCTGATCACTAGTTATGTGTGTATTCCACTCCTTAACATCATAAAAGGTCCTCAGAGTAAATGAGGGTTCAGTGTGAACAGTGCACACATCACAGCTCACATGTATTATTTTAGAGCTAGTCTTACAGTCTTCTCTCGACAATTTAATAAATAGTAAAGTGCAGAAAGCTTGGCATAAAAAGTAGCACCATCTGTTCTCAAAGCACGGATCCTTGTCTCAGGGAAGGGAGCTGCTGTTATTTTTCATGAGAAGGTAGTTAGTTGCCTCACTGGAGGTGAGACTAACCTGGAGTTCTCAGAATATCAAGTACAGTTACAGTTTTATTATTCTCCACACTGTTCCTTGTCTGATAAGACTCAGAAGTTATCTGCAGTTCAAATCACTCCAAGGTCACTGGCTATTACAGTAAGAGAAGACATTGTGAGGTGATGCAGATTACATGGTATAGCAGAAAGCTGCTAGGAGAAAATGGAAATGTATCCAGGTTACTGTCCTTTGTGGGCTAAATTCATTAAAGTGAAGGCTGGCCAAAAATTCCTATGAGGCAAGGGGTCATAAGCTGAGTTCAATGGTGGTATAAATAAAGTAGTTGGCTTTCTTGGAGGGCATCTGTGCTTATTCTGTCTCATCTCTGATGAAAAAAACCCTTTCTGCCACTACTCAAGTATTTACCCTTTATGGGTACCAATATAATCCCATTCTGTTTAAGTAGTGCTTGACTGCATTCACTCCCAACCAATTCCTTGTTTGCCTGTTTGATCTCTGTTAATTCTTCCTCTAACATCTCTTCAGACAGTTTGTGCTGTGAAGAAGAGAGAAACTTTGACTCACAAAGATCACCTGAGGCTCAGAGACCTGTGCTCATCCCTCAGCCACATGGTTGGATAGAAGCCTGCCTACATGGGCCATCAGCAGGGCTTGCAGGTTTCCCCTTCTCCCCCATTCACACCGGCTCTGACTCCAGTACTTTCTTTTCCTTACCTCACCAGGATCATGGTCCTGGAACATACTTCATCTGTTCCACTCATATAACATAGGCCACTTAATTTTTATCTCTGTTTCCTAAGGAAACAGGATAATATAATCCCACTGCATTTTTCTCTCCATTGAGTTGATCTAGCCAGACAATTTCAGTAATTTTGATAGATACAGATTTAAAAGAAAGTGCAATTCCTTCAAATTTTAAGAAAATAAGTGGTCACAGAAGTGAACAAACCCTTTTTGTGCCTTTTTATGATTTTTATTTAAGCTCCTATCATAATATGAACATGAGAATACACACATGAGAAGGTGTGATAAATGTCCATCCATGGCAGAAATTTCACCTTGAGCTCCAAATGAAAAAGCCACAGTCAACCATGAGAAAACACTTGACAGAAAATGAAGTCAGTCTGGTGCTTGTGAAACCTCCCATGTGATGGATTTCTCACTGGGGACCCTCTTCTACCATTGTGAATTTCATCTGATTTACCCATCCCATGGGTAAATAACCATGAATAAATGGCAAGATTGTGAGACAGTCAGCAATATGTAAGTACTGATAACCACAGAATCATAACTAGTGCTACAATTTATCTATAGTCAAGTGCTTTTTTAAACCAGTAGCCAAGTTAACAGACCTCAGTGCTGCAGTCAGTATCTACACAGCATAAGTGAGTGGGACGTGTTTTGCCACCTAGAATATCAGAGGGGCTGCGCACAGTATTTTTAAAAATGTTCAGAAATGTACCAATTACTGTGGTATCAATTGCACTAGAAGATTATGAAGAGCCTTCTATCCTGAAGTTTTTAGGAAATTAATTAAAATATCTGAACACTCATGAGTCCAAAAATTCTTTTTTGTTTAATACCATAATCTTCTTGTTATAAATAAGGGGTCCAGTCATACACAATAATCCAAAGCCTTTTGCAATGCATAATCCAGTGAAAAGACTCTGGGTTTGGTTCAAAATTGGCTAAGCTATTTGTAGCAGGTAGGGACAATAGCAGGATTTTGAAATGGTCAGCTGTTTGAAAGATCCTCTGATAGAAATTTGTGAAGGAGAGCAGTAGTTCACAGTCTAGTCTTTGTGAAAAGAAAGTTGTTCACATGCATTTAGCAAGAAGCATCTCTGGAATGAGGATTTTATAGACTGCATGTCAGGAACTGCAGCACCATGTCCAATTTGCACCTCCATTTACATAAGTTTAAATACAAATAAAATCTCAAGGCATCACAATAGTAGCAGCTGAGGATGAAGCACAGATAAGTCAAGGAAAAGCGGACAGCTGTCATCAATATTCATTTATCTGTGTTGTCAAATCACCACTTTTAAAATAAGGGTGGAAAGTCAAATGGCAAAGTTTAATTGGGCAAATAACTTCACTGCTTCCTTATGCTACTGAAAGGAAATTCAAAGGATTTCCAGACATTAATCTTTTAATTAATCCAAAGAAAATCCTTGGATGATGAGAAACAGTTACAAAGGAAACCTCAGGGATTGCCTCGTGTAAACTGCAGGACTAATCCAGGGATTTGAACATGGGTATCACGTCCTGTCTAACCGTCTGTTCAACCGGTACTCAAATTTGTCCTGCAGCTAGTTACACTGAAAAATATTCAGGGTGGCTTTTAACACACTTCTGTCAGCAATGTCTCGACCAAAAGCCTCTATCAGCTATCTTACAGGACAATTACATCTTCTCTTTGGACTTCTTTATTCTTTTTTTTCTGATGCTTTTCACTTTCTCCAGTCCCTTTCTTGAAGAGATGTTCAAATGCTGATATATAAAAGCAATATGTTAATCTGGACCTTTAAAGGATCATGGAAGATGTGCCCAGATGCAGCAACACCAGTGCAATCCATAGTATGAAGGCTGCTAGTTTTTCATTGATCAAATACATCATGCTCAATAAGGCAGTTCTGCAGCTGGCTTCATAACTCCCCTGAGGTCCTTTATAGTGTTGCTAGGAGCCTGTAAGTGAAGTATCATCTCATAATTTGCCAGAGAATAACATTGTGTACAATGCTCCTTGTCTTCCAAGGACCAGATTCTTTTTTTGTGCTTCAGTCGCTCCACATAGCTAGAGTTGACTGTCTGAATGTTCTTTGATGATTTTCTGACTGATTAATATTAAAACATATTGAACTGGACACTGCTTTCAGATAAAACTTAGACATATCTATAAAAAAAACCTGTGCTTTTTTTTTTTTTTTTTCTTAAGTGGGGGTTTGTGCCAGTGATGTGGAAAATCATGAGTCAACAAAGAGTGATAATCTATTTTTTCTCACAAATAGCTGCATCCTAGGTTTTTAACAAACCAATGTTTAATGAGCTAGAATAAATTAATGGTGGCTGTCTCAGAAGAACTAAATGATACTTTCTCTATTCTGTTTGTTTGTTTGTTTTAATATTTTCACTCAATTTTTCAATGATTCAATATTGTAAAAGGCTTTTGCCTTCTGATTAGAAGGGAAGCCTACAGGAACTTTTATTCTCCAGATAGCAATGTAAATAAAATGAAATTCAGGAAACAAAATAACTATTTAACTTACTCCCTAAGCTGTTTGTATATCACCTATGTATAAACAAAGGAATATTTAAGGGAATAATTTAAAAAGAAGCAATGTAAGCAGTCCTAGTATTTGCCATGCATTATGGTCTCAGGGGTACAAACTTCAAACAGGTGAAAACTTTACAGATCCCTTTGCTTCACTTCTCTCCTCCTGCCTCCCCAGCATGTCTGCCCATGCTAGACAGGGCAAGGACAGTGAATAAACAAGTCGTTTCAACCATCTCTCAGGGGAGAAAGCACATGGCATTTTATGGGCTAGTTTATCTCTTTCCTGCTGACATACCTCAACAGGCTTTACATAAGGAGAAGGAAATGAGAAATGAGGTGTGTGAGAAGCAGGCTGGGTTGGGTGTGGAGCTTTGTACTGGGGAAAACTTGTCCAAGACTTGACTTCTCCACTTGACATTGCTCAGTGACCTGCATTGCTCCCACTGCCCTGAGACTAGTTGGTGGGGTTAGACCATGGCATAGCAGTGACTAATTTTTCTCAGAAATAGGTACGTCCTAGGTTTTTAACAAGTCAAAGTTTCAAGGTGACTTAGCAGGGGTGAGAGAAAACGTAACTGTTCAGAAGGACTGTGAATAATCAGAGTTTTGCTGCACACCCACTTATAATACCTGCATACATAGGCACAGCTAATTCTTGTATTGTGTTTTCCTCCAGAGCTTTTGCTCTAAACTCTTAAGGCACTCACCCAGACTCCAACAGTAGATTTTGTGGCTGCACTTTTCATACTTGGCTGACTACGTCTTGGCTCCTAAATCCATATTTTGGCAGCTAGGGAACTGACATAGCACCAATCAACCTCACTGAAGTCATTGCCTTTGAAAACCAGGCCTCCTCAATTTCTGCTGTAAACGGACTTAAAAGACTTTATTTAAGCACCTAAGACTGAAAAAAAAAGGTCTAAAGATGTTACATAAAGTATAGATTAAACATAACTGTCATCCAGCAATGAAATAAATGAAAATCATTCCTTGATCTGACCAATGTTGTTTTTCTCACTTAAAAAAGATCTGATTCATTGTTTTGCATGTGCCCCCTGTGCAGTTTTTATATTAGAGAGACCAGGCTTTTTTTCCTCCTGCACCTTTCACGGCTGCATTGAAGCTGTGCCGTTAAGGGATCAGTCAGGTCTTATGCTCTTGGTGGTAAAGACAGGCAAGTAGAATATAGCCATTTTTTTTAATCCTTCTGCCTTGTCATCAGTGTAGCAGCTTTTTCAGATCCTCAATTGTCTGCATTCCTGTGGAAGGGATACCACAATCAGAAACTACTGTCTTTCTTTCTTTACCTCAGTCCAAATAAACTTAGCCTAGCTGCTCATTTTCTCTCTTCAACCAATATTAACTTTAACATACACTTCTGCCTCCTCAAATCCTTGTTTCACTTATCATTTCCTTTGTGTTATAACCCGGAAATGCTAACTTCTCATCTACAGCTTGCTTTAATTCTATTAAACTTACTTCTTAACACATGTGATCCTAATTCAGTGCCTTATTTTGGAACTTTCTGACTTTCCCATGTTAACTCATTTAGATGTCATTCATCATTTTCTGAATCATTTTTTCATTTCCCTCTTTCTAGCCTCCTTTTCCTACTAAAGGGAAAACACAACCACAAAAAAACCCCAAAAACTAACAAACAAAAAGAAAAGAAACAAAAAGAAAAAAACCCAACCAACCAACTAAAAAAATTTAATCCAGAAAAGCCAGTCATTTATTTTCTAGTAGGTCTCCATGTGAAACTTTCAATAGAAGAATGTCTGTTGTAAGTTATGCAAGCATAATGCAGCATTCATGCAAGTGATGTGGCATGTTTGCTTTGCAGGTGTCTAGTTTTAACCTTTTCTTCAGCCTTGGAGGACTGAAGACCAAAAAGCTGTATATGAAAATAAGAATAAAAAGCACCTTTTCTTTTAAAGTCTTGTACTGGAATGAATGTTAAATACCCATTCCTGAAAGTCTCCTGAAAATCTCCCTGAAGCAAGCTTCTAGCAGGCAGACAGCCCTTTCAGAGAGCTGCATGCTTTGTAGCAGCAGCAGCAAAATTAAAAAAGTTCTCTACAGCTCAAAACAAAATGACAAAAATTCTATCTGTATAGGTATATGTTGAAGTGGTGTTGTTAAGAATAGCCTTCACCACCTTTAGCTTGAAGAGTAACACGCCTCTCCCCTCCCAGCAGGAAACAATACAAAGAATGAAGCAACAATACCAGGCAGCAAATAAGAAGACCTAGCAAAGCATGGGGAAGTGATTAACTGAAATTTTCAGAAGAACTGGAGGACTGCTTCAGCAGAGAAACACACACTGTGTGTAGTGACACATGGAAGAACTGACTAAAGATGAAGCCAGTGCTCGTCTTCTTTATTTTCTCTTGGGACCATCAGGAAGCAAACACTCCAGTGGCAGAAATTCTTATCTTAAGGGTGGTAATATATTAGGCCCCTGGTGAAATGCCTGTTACAGGACATCCCCAAGGCAAAGACTGCTGTGAAGAGGTTTCTCTGTGGACATTTCCCTTACTGCTAATGAGTAATTACCCCTCTCCCCTCTGTTCATCCCAGCCCGCTGTTACAGCCTGCCATGATGCCCCAGAAGGAGGCTGGTGCTGTGGGAACTTCAGAGGCAGCTTGGCAGGGGCACTCCGGCACTGAGGCAGATGGGGGAAGAAACCTCTTGGACACTGCTTCCTGGGAAATGATCTCCAAAGTGAGCAGTATGGTGAAAAAGAACTGTGCTTCAACTCTCATGTTTCATTTTTTCTAGTCCTGAGGATTCACAGACTCATAGAATTGTCAGGGATGGAAGGGACCTTAAGTTCCAACCTCCCTGATAATGGCAGGGACACCTCCCACTAGAATAGGTTGCTCAGAGCCCCATCCAGCCTGGTCTTAAAAACTTCCAAGGATGGGGCTTCCACCACCTCTCTGGGCAACCTGTTCCAGTGTCTCACCACCCTCATGGGGAAGAAATTCTTCCTAATGTCCAACCTGAATTGACCTATCTCTAGTTTTAATCCATTCCCTCTAGTCCTATCACTACCTGACAGCCTAAAAAGTCCCTCACCAGTTTTCTTGTAGTCCCCCTTCAGACACTGGAAGGCCACAATAAGGCCTCCCTGGAGCCTTCTCTTTTCCAGACTGAATGACCCCTGTTGCTGTTTATGCCAGGAGTGAAGAGATGGAGCAACACAAAATCAGTAAAGAGAAAGCCAAGAGAGGAAGAAGAAGAAGACACTATTAATTTATAACCCTGTTTTATACACCCTAGCCCCATAGGGTGCTTGGTCAGTGATCACCCATCTCCTAGGGTGATTGGCTGAAGTCCTACACCTATTTCAAAATATTTTTCCAATGTAGCATAAACAGAACTTAGCAAAACACCAGGTGTTGGTCTAGCTTACGAAAAACATCCTACTGTTTTTCATAACACTGGTGAGAAAGGCAGGATTCTCACCGAATATTGTGAGAACCTGAGAAAATCCTTCTGCTAGCAGCTTTTCAGCCTCCACAGACCCCAACTCTCGCTCAGTCTGTCTTCACAGGAGAGGTGCTCCAGCCCTCTGATCATCCTCATGGCCCTTCTCTGGACACGTTCCAGCACATCCATATCCTTCCTGTAACAGGGGCTCCATAACTGGACGCAGTACTCCAGGTGAGGTCTCATGAGAGTGGAGTAGAGGGGGAGAATCACCTCCCTCAACTTGCTGGCCACGCTTCCCTTGATGCAGCCCAGGACACAATTGGCTTTCTGGGCTGCGAGAGCACACTGATGGCTCATGTTGAGCTTCTCATCCGCTGGTACTCCCAAGTCCTTTTCTTCATGTCTGCTCTCAAGGCAGTCACTGCCCAGCCTATATTGGTGCTTGGGATTGCTCCGACCCAGATGGAGGACCTTGCATTTGGCCTTGCTGAACTTCATGAGGCTGGCATGGGCCCACCTCTCCAGCCTGTCAAGGTCCCTCTGGATGGCATCCCTTCCCTCCAGCATGTCAGCCGCCCCACACAGCTTGGTGTCGTCAGCAAACTTGCTGAGGGTGCACTCAATGCCCCTGTCCCTGTTGCTGACGAAGATGTTAAACAAGACTGGTGCCAGTACTGATCTTTGAGGGACTTGTCACTGGTCTCCACTTGGATACCAACCCATTGACAACCACTCTTTGGGAGTGGCCATCAAGCCAGTTCTTTATCCACTGAATTGTCCATCCATCAAATCCATATTTCACCAGCTTCATCAGCTTCATGTTGGAAAGCCTCTTGGTACTCACTGGAGGTGATACCATGCTGATGTGCCTCCATAGCAAATATACTGACAGAATTCCTACTGTGAAAAAAAATGAGCTAAGGAGAGGACAAAGGAGCACACATATATTTATTCCTAATAAAAATATAAACCCCACAAGTCTGTGAGCTGATACTTTTGAATCACATTGATTTGACAAGTTCCTGCTGGCAGTAAGAATGAAAAAGAAGTCAGTGAAGTGGCATGTGCATGTGATTACAAACCATTTTCTAACCACATCAAGTGGCCTCAGGCTTCTTTTCTTATGACAACTATTTCTTTAAACAAAAATGTGTCCTAAAGATTTGGCAGAGGGGATCAACTTAGTAGCTTCACAATTTGCAACTGTTCTTAACACTAACATCTCCTGCTCTCAGACAGGGCTGTTTCTAGGACTCATTTAGGTGTTTTCACTCATACCTGGTTTTCCCTGATGAACTGAAACTTAGTTTCTTAGCAAAACTTATAGTCTTGATCCAAATCTCAGCTATTTAGATCATTATCAAACCATTTTCCTGACTCATGCAATATAATTATTTCACTTTACAGCTATCGAGGACTAAATTTTGAAAAATGCTGTAATTTCATGATCAGTTTAAACTGCTATAAATGAGCCTCATGGCTGATAGAAGTAATCCCACTTTACTTGCAATCCTGGTTGTATTTCTGGCACATGGAGTCAGCATTCATAGCTCTCGTGTTCTGAGGTAAGAAGTCCGAGTCTGAAACCAATTCAGGACATAACCTTGGGCTCAATGATACTGAGATCTACTTTTTGATTTCACAAAATTTCAGACACAAAAGCAGACAGGGGGAAGGACAAGGTGAAACGTTCTTTCAGATGTGGATTCAGTTCAGAAGCCCCTTCAGATGGCAACTGGTACAGAACTTCATTTATAACTCCAGACTTGAATCTCCATGCAACTGAGCTGCATAGCAATATTCCCTTATATATTTATCTCCATTTATCCTTTTGAAAGATATATTTACATTAACCACTAATGTAATTCATGTTCAAAATGCTCTGTGATGCCATACTGACACAGCTAAATGTAATTTACCATACTTCGGTACAAAGCTCAAGTACAAATCCCCTCTCCAACCTCTGAAGTAAGATGTACAGTCATGCAAAATTTAGAAAATTCATTCATGGACAGTTTTATTAATTTTCATCTAAGCACAAGCATACATACACTTTGCAAGCCAAAGGAAGAAAAAGTGAGGATTGCCGTCTTTGCAAAAGCCTCACCAGTGGATCCAGAGGAGGTTACATCAATATCACTGGTTTAACACACACTGAACATTTTGCAGGTGTTTGGCCTTTTTAAGGTTGGATTTCAGATCTCTCTTGAGCTTGGTATGAAAGAACTAACAAGCTCAACAACTTGCACAGCACGTGCTAAGCAGCTAAGCATTATTTGCTTCAATAAACGAGCTTTCTATTGGGAAGTCTTTGGTAATATACATACACACTTCCTAGAACTCAGGGTACAGGATGTGCTTTCAGAAGCCAAAAGCAAGTCACTGGAAATGACAAGTAGGCATCAATTACTCTTGTTAGCACATTGAGCAATAGACTACCTTTTACAATATAAACAGAAAAATGAGAAACTAAGTAACACTAGATGAAACCTGACACTATATTATATTTATATGACTTTTTTTTTTTCCTGAAACATTTTTTGCATTAGAGGTTTATAGACCAGATACAGACTGTTTTACAACCTCCTACTTGTGACTTCTCTGTGTGGTGTGTCAGTCCCTTCAGTGCATCTCCCTCCACTGCTGGATTTCCAGGTGATCCAGAGCAACCTCTCGGCTTCTAGATTGTCTTTATGCTGTCATTCCACTGGGTACATCTTAAGTTAGCAGGAAGTTGCCAGTGAGGGTGGATTTGCTTCGTTCAGCCACGAGCAGCTGATGTTAGCAGCTCTGAGGCTGTTCTGATGCACTATGGTCAAGATCAGTATGTGTATGGGGCAGGTAACAAAGTAGGTTCAAACCTACCTCAAGCAAGTTGAGACTAATTTTCCCCTTCTTGCTGTTCTGTCATTAGCACTTTGTAACTGGCGTGGAGGAGCTCTTTCAACCTTTTATGCCCATTCTAATAAGTACAACTCTTTTTTGCTATCGGTAGTACTACTATTCTTCATATTAGAGGATGCTAACTAGTAATTAGGATATGTATGTATAGGCAATGTGCAACTACTTTGAATGCACAGTCCATAAATGTTTCTGGACTGGCCGTACAGATAATCCTACTTCAGATAGCTGGAAATGGCTACCCTGAAAACAGAACCTTATCTGACAGTGGCTGCCAACTGATGAGTCACTTAGTGGATAGTGTTACACCAAAGTGGATTAGGGACGAACAAATCTAAGGTTTGCTGATGGGAACAGAGATGTGAGACAGCAATAAAAATGGAATAGATCAAGAGAGAATGGATATCAGCCTCTGAAACATGGAGCAACAGGCTGGCCAGGCACATTGTGTGAGAATTAGCAGGCTGGCTAGTCCTACAGCCAGGAGGTGTAGAAACCTGATTTTTTTTCCAAGGGGATTAAGATAAGATAAAGTAGTTAAGATAAGACTTTGTAATATTTGGTGTTTCTCTAAAAGAAAACAAGTACATGATGTTGCTCTAAAGGTAATAAGGATTATGAAACCTACATGTATACCTGTTAAAATACTACCACAGAAAATGAAGTCTACCCATGAGGCTGGTATTATTTGGTATTACTTAATTACTGAGTAAAGGAGCATCTGGGTTCCTGGTATTACTTTATTATTGGGTAAAGGACACCTCCAAAAGCACACTGCTTCCTAATGCCAAGTTAAGGTCTTAATTCAACACTAACTCAAGGAAACATGATACCTGCTGAAGCAAAAAGACTATATAATGTGCATTCATAAAGATCTCCCATCGAAACCTGAATCATACCCTAGGCTGCCAGGTTTTGAGATCATAGCCCATCTCGCTATGGGGCACAGAAAAAGCTATTGCAAAGCTTTATGCTTCTGCACACAGTGAATGAATCACACGTTCTGGTCATTTGTGTGGGCTGAATAAGGTTTGTTACATCAAGATATGGATCTTATTCTTCTGAACAAAGCAAAATATTTAATGAAAAACTGACACTTTCTTGATATAAATGAGTAAGCACAGTAATTTGCACTTATATAACTCCTTTCATTTCCAGACCTCAGAGCTTCTTAACAGTGAAAGGTGATTTTTTTTCTTTACTTACATGTTAAAGGAAAAGTTGAAGTGCTTGTAAACGACTTGCACAGACTTGAGCCACAACTCAGGTCAGTCTGCTGTTGTTGTTGTACATTACTGCATCCTCCTCACTACCAATTTAACAGTTTGTTTGGGTTTTTTTCTTGTTTGTACGCAGAGGATAAGTTTATGGCAGATGCAGAATGATTTGTTACTTCATTATATAGATTTATCCTGCAAGCTTTGGAATGTAAAAATAATTTCTGTACTATCCAGTAGAGTTAATTTATAAATATTTAGGGCCAGCTTCATCAGAACTAGTAGAGGATGAACACAGAACATGGTAGCACATATTTTTAATTTTGGCATCAGCTTACATAGCTCTCACTTTGTTCTCTTGTATAATTCTTTCATGGCACTCCATTTTTAAACCTGGTTCACAGCACAGACAGTTGTTGATATACAACAGAGAGAGTGGGATGTAGGGAGGGAGTGGCAATGGGTAATGAGAACTGCTGTGTCCAGCTTTGCTACTTAAAAAAATATTTCCATGAATATATCAATGAATTCACTGTGTCCTGGACATACTGTATATAAAATAAATATGTATTTTAAATGCTCTACCTGTATATGTCAAAGGTTCAATAAAAGCAAAGTCTTTACCTTTAAGTCACTACTTCTAATTACAAGTAAAAGATCTGAGTTCCATTTCTTAGTGGAAGAGTGCTAATAGCACTGATTTTCACTCTTCTTGGTGCCCTTAGTAAAGAGGCAACAGAGGGAATGCATTACCTGTTCTGCCCTAGAGGTGGGTCAGGGCCCAGCACATTGGCAGGTCTGTGAGTAGGATGCTGTTGCTCGCTTTGTCCCTGTTGAATAACAAGGAAATTAATCCCTTGGGTAGCAAATGTGATGCCTTCTGAAACCACAAATTCACACAGGCAGATACAGGGAAAGAATGCAGTGTCTATAGGTTCACACTGTGTAAATCACAAGCCACTCAGAAGTAATGTGTATTGGACAAACATAAACCAGATGCAAAACAGAGTCATGCCAGCTCCTAAGTGATCAATAAGAATATTCAATAAAGCCATTGCAAATGTCCAGCTTTTAATTGGCGCATAAAGTTTTATGAAACCATATCATCACATAAACAGTAACAGCATGTAAAAACTGCAACAAACGTACCAACAGCAGCTTAATAATGTTTCTGACAGAACATATTTCAGGAGAACCTGTTTACCACTGATATCCTTCATGAACTTATATTGGAAATAAAGGCTATTAAATTACAGTCAACCCATGAAATTATTACTACAAGCATTCATTATTTTATGAAGTGGCATACTGACATTCCTTAGCCTGCAGATAGAATTATGAACTCTTGTTACACTAGTACACCGTAGCTTGGCTTTAGATTATAAATTCATCACTATGTTGATAAGCTCCCGCCAGTGTTTCACTGCTTATGGGTAAAATGTGTACATATTTACCAGTCTTGCTAGAATCACAGCTAGATAGAAATGACTACATTAAAATTCCAGGCTTTGGCATTTGTTCATGTACAAAACCAAAGTTGTAGTTCTGCTGAAGTAGAGGACTGTATAAAATAAGGCATACTTTTTTCACTGTGTTAACAAATAAAGTGAAAGTCAGTGCACAAATGACTGTACCATGCTGATAATTCAATCTATAGTCTTACGAGTTTTATTCATGGGTCAGCATTACTGCCTGTGAGCTCAGCTATGCTGAAGGGCTGACTACTGAAGCCTTGTCTCCAGATGGTCATGTAGCTCCACTGACAGAGCCTCTCATGTAGACCAGATCAGTCAGATGGGAGATGCTTACTGTTTGCCAAATTTCTCTGGTAGCTCCCTGAATTATATAAATATCTTTTCTTTTGGAACAACTGCCCACAGTAACGGCTTTACTGGAAGCATAACATCTACCAGAAGATGTCTGGTTTCCACATGGACTTGAAAGTATCAACAGAGCTTTCTGAATGTAGACCTAGCCTCACCTGAAGTACTGTAGAAGATGTTCATGTAGGTTATGAACCAAATTGTAGAATGGATTTAATTCACTCGTTTTCTCTTTGGTTTGTTTTTAGCTTTTTTTTTTTCTAGTCAATGGAGTTGCCATTGTTACCCTTTGCTATCTATTTCACAACTGCACTTGGCTGAAAGACTAGGAAGTTGTTCCTGTTTTTTCAGATTAATTTTTACTTTCTGTTATTTGAAATTTTTCTTTCCATCCTTTAGCAGTTTTTTGGTTCCTTGATGTTCCAACCTGTGCATATTTGAAGGGCTTTCAAGCTGGTGGTTTTAGGCTTTCCAATGTTCTCACATTGTGTCATGTGTGAATAAAGTGAATAAAGAGACTGTAAATATTCATAAGTGGGAAGACAGGAAAAGTCCAAAAGATGATAAAGATTCACACTTGTTCTGGGGATCACCTCAAGGAGATTCCACCAGCACAGGCATTTTCTTTTCATGTTCCCCCAGAAAAAAAAAACCCACCTCTTCCTAGAGCCTGTGTGTAATCCTACAAGCAGTTCTTACCTTTATCCCCTTGAGATAAGAGTATCATGCTCTGTCATATACCTCATCACTCAGTGTCAGGAGATGATACTGACAAATGTGTTAAGCATTTTCCTGTTCTACATGTTGTTTGGATTTGCTTTTCATTAAACAAAATTTCAAATGAAGTCCACTTATAACAGTTGGTTTTGTTGAGTAATCTCTTTGCCACAGTCTTGCTGCAGATGGATCAATGTTGATGTACAGTAGTAAGATAATTTTCTTGAGTTTTGTGAGATACCATATAATAAAAGACAACACATTATTCCAAGAGTACTGGAGACTTCTCTGATGTGAAATGATAAATCAGTCCTGATAAGAGCAAACAGACCTCCAGTCCAAACACAGATATTCAGTTACATGAGATTTTTAGTTGGCAATGCATTCTGACAGACCCATTTAATATGTCAGTATCTTTTCAAAATGGACATCACTGACACCATAAATAACATTACCTCTTTTTTTCTGATTTGTGTTGCTAACTTGATCTGTGTAAGTTTTGTATATTTGGGGAGCTCTGCTTCTGCTAATTTGGGAAGGATATTTGTATAAAATTTGCTTTTCACATTGTTAGTCTGGGACATTAAACCATGGTTGTTAACCTGACTGGGAGATTTCTACATGGCATGTATTCAGACAATAAACATGATATGATATGCATAGATGAAAACTTGCAGACAGTTCACAGTGGAGTTGAATAATATTCCTCCTCATTCAGACTAATTCCAACAGAAATCTGAAAACAGGAGTCTGTAAGTTCTCATCGCTCATACTGGATCCCTACACAGCGCAAGTGAGTGAGTGCAAATTTCTCCAGTGTGACAGGGGAAAAATACCAGCAGCACTGACAGTGGCAGCTGTCAAAGTTATCCATGCTGAAGCCTGTTATTTCTAGCAATCCTCAATTCCAGTTCCAGCCTGTGGCAGTAGGCCACGTTGGTGAAACCCTTGATAGGGATCTCCCTCATCGTTCTCCTCCTAGCACCATGGAAGAGCTGGGACAACTTGTGAACTCAGAAAAGAGTGTGGATGAGAAAACTGGATTTAATTTTAAAAACACTGGGCCTCTCTGCTGGGATGCTCCCTAAAGTGCTGCAGTATGGCACCCTACATGAGGTACCCAGCCAAGATGAGCACACAAGAATGACTGACACTTCTGATGCGGCTGATGGAGACAACAGACATGAAATGACTGCTTTCCCTAGAAAAGAAGATCGGATAAAATATAAATGACTGGCAAAGAATTCAGTGCTGCTGTATTTGTATAATTATTTTTAATTACTGAATTAATAAGGAATGTAATTCAGTTTTACAACTTCACTTGTTAGTTATACAATCATGTAATATAAACTGGAGGTGAATTAGTTGGCTCCATAGTTTGGCTTCCAAGACGTAAATATTTTGAAAATTTGTGGTGAGAACCTATGTTCACAGTCTGAGTTTGTTTGGAAGTTATGTTCTAGTTTGGGAAATACAGCCTTCAAACAGACAGTAAAGTTACCGAAATCAGAAATGTAAATAGATCATTTTTTCTCAAGTTAAGCATGTGTTTGTTAGTGTGTTTGTGTATATTTCAAAGGCTGTCACAAAGACATTATAATTGATTTCCATCTAATATGTTTAGAACATTTTCTTACGCTCTGAAAATTTTCTAGCTTTTTTAGAAAGCTAGACCATGGTGGCAGGCCTCTCTAATGCCAAAATGTTGCTTTATTTTCCTCTTGTGGTAAATGCTTTTCTTTCATTTTTTCTTTTGCTAGAGTGATGTGAAAGTCAAAGATTATTATTCATATATCAACATTTTAGATAATTATAGTGAACATTATATAGAATTAAGTGAAAATATAAAAATAAGTAATTTATTTGTTAGTTTTTATCATTGCATGTAAGCAAATGCTAATAAAACATAAAAACAGGCAGTTGTTATTTTGGGATAAGAGAATAGATGCTTAATGTGAGTCTGATGTTTAGACTTATCTAGTGCTCCTCAGAACTTTGCTGAGATAACAGAAAAAACATTGCAGCTCCAGTCCTATCAGCTTCCTAAAGTCTTCAAACAGTTCCTCATGAATGAGCTTACAGCTTGAGTTCATCTGATAACTCACAAATGCTGCCATTGGCTGTACAAATACTTTGCTAGTATTACAGCTTCATTTGGCTAAGTGGAAAATTATACCCATTTTCACTGTAAAATGCAACTTTGTATATTATACTTGAACTGCTGGCATCATATCCCACCATCCCATTAAAAGGCTAGAGAGGTACTGAGCCACACTACAGAGTTATCTGTATATTTTGTGCAGAGGTGAGGAGATAAGAACAGAAAGCGAGTTTCCAAGAGAAACGGGATGTTGTTTTAAAAGTGCTGATACAGTATCTCAAACTTTAACACTTTAGCAAGAAATGACTCGAAATCAATATTGCAATATTATTCTTGATAAAATGATAGTTTTATCTGAAACCTGACTACCTTCCTTGATGTAATGGATGATATTTAACTGAACAATAGAGATTTTCCTTGAAAAATCTGTCTTTCTTAGGCCTCCTACAAGTAAAACATAGTATAGATTAATGATCATATATAAATAATCATTAATAGATATTGTTTGTTTGATTATTATTCCAGTTTAACAAATCCTAGAGAAAAAGAATTCTTAATAAATAGATTCCCTTCCACCCTTCTGGTAACACTAATTCTTTCAAATTCCCTAATTGGTACCACAATGCTCCACAGTATTACATCTTACACACAAGACTTTTACAAACCAGACTTCTTAAACAGAAAAGACTGCTTTTGTCCAAAGCATGAGGGTTAAATACATTCAAGTTCTTGATAGTGTGTGATAGGAGACCTAATGAGGCCCAAACCCCAGAAGAGAGAAAATCAAGAGTGGTCAGGCAGGTACAGGGGGTACTGGGCACTAGGATATGCCAAATTGCGCTGCTCACCTGGAAGACTGTTGAAGCCATGTTCACGTCAATAGATGCATCCCTTTGATCCACTTGTGGGATAACAGATGACATCACTGCAGATAAACTGACAAAAATTGACAAGAAAGCATCTGCAAAGAGCAGGTAACTACAGCCTGCCAAACCCTTTCTGAAACAACATGGGTAACCAAGTGTTTTCCAACATGCTGCAGTCTTAAGCAAGACTTCAGAAGGATAAAACATTTAATTTCTATTTAAGAAGGAGAAGGAGCCCTGGTAAACTTGTTTTGATGGTTGAAGAGAGGCTGATTCTCAGTGGCTGGAAGAAAAAGCTTGCTAAATTATTAGCTTATCAATCACTGTATTTCTGCTGATGTAGAATATGACACAAACTGCAGAAAAAATACACTTTGTAACAATCTTGGAGACCAGTATAAAAGCCATTTCACTATTAATAAACACCCCTTCTTAAAAAATTCCTTGAAGTCTCCATTCCTTCATTCAAAGCATGTGAGAAGCTTGTTTATCAGTGGTGGGAGCTGAACTATTACTTGTGTTCTTTTGACAAGACTGGTACATGCTATAAGCTATCAACTGTCCCTGTGATATTTGATTCAAAGAAAGTTATGTTTGTAAGTGTGTCTTTAACGGTCACTTTCAGTTCACATTGTTGATATGTAGCATACATAAAGTTGATAGTTAGGTTTGATTAAAGCATAGTTAACAGAAACAGATAGATGTTAGTCAAGAGTAGTAGAGAAGAAGGTAAGCTGAATGGAAAAACAAAACTGAATTTATATCAGTGTTCAAGTGCACAAGTCCATGGGACCTGACAGGATACAGCCATGGGTGCTGAGGGAACTGGTGGGTGAGGTTGCTAAACCACTATCTATTATATTCCAAAAGTCATGGCAGTCCAGTGAAGTCCCCACTGACTGGAAAAGGGGAAATATAACCCCCATATTCAAAAAGGGAAAGGTGGATGAACCTGGGAACTACAGGCCAGTCAGCCTCACTTCTGTGCTTGGTGAGATCATGGAGCAGATCCTCCTGGAGGCACTACTGAGGCAGATGAATAACAATGACGTGATTGGCTACAACCAACATGGCTTCACCAAGGACAAATCATGCCTGACTAACCTGGTGGCATTCTATGAGAAGGTCACAGCATCAATAGATGGGGCAAGAGCAACTGACGTCATTTACCTGGACCTGAGCAAAGCCTTCAACACTGTCCCGCATGACATTCTGGTCTCCAAGCTGGTGAAATATGGATTTGATGGATGGACAATTCAGTGGATAAAGAAGTGGCTTAATGACCACTCCCAAAGAGTGGTTGTCAATGGGTCAGTATCCAAGTGGAGACCAGTGGCAAGCGGAGTCCTTCAAGGATCAGTACTGGGACCAGTCTTGTTTGACATCTTTGTCAGCGACATGGACAGTGGCATTGAGTGCACCCTCAGCAAGTTTGCCGACAACACCAAGCTGTGTGGGGCGGCTGACAGGCTGGAGGGAAGGGATGCCATCCAGAAGGAGCTTGACAGGCTAGAGAGATGGGCCCATGCCAACCTCATGAAGTTCAGCAAGGCCAAATGCAAGGTCCTCCATCTGGGTCGGAGCAATCCCAAGCACCAAAATAGGCTGGGCAGTGACTGCCTTGAGAGCAGACATGAAGAAAAGGACTTGGGAGTGGTGGTGGATGAGAAGCTCAGCATGAGCTATCAGTGTGCTCTTGCAGCCCAGAGGGTCAGTCATGTCCTGGGCTGCATCAAGAGGAGCATGGCCAGCAGGTCAAGGGAGGTGATTCTCCCCCTCTACTCCACTCTCGTGAGACCTCACCTGGAGTACTGCGTCCAGTTCTGGAGCCCTTAATAGAAGAAGGATATGGACATGCTGGAATGTGTCCAGAGAAGGGCAACAAGGATGATCAGAGGGTTGGAGCACCTCTCCTCTGAGGACAGACTGAGAGAGTTGGGGTTGTTCAGTCTGGAAAAGAGAAGGCTTCGGGGAGACCTTATTGTGGCCTTCCAGTATCTGAAGATACCTACAAGAAAGCTGGTGAGGTACTTTTTAGGCTGTCAGGCAGTGATAGGACTAGAAGGAATGGATTAAAACTAGAGATAGATCAATTCAAGTTAGACATTAGGAAGAATTTCTTCACCGTGAGGGTGGTGAGACACTGGAACAGGTTGCCCAGAGAGGTGGTGGAAGCCCCGTCCTTGGAAGATTTTAAGACCAGGCTGGATGGGGCTCTGAGCAACCTGATCTAGTGGGAGGTGTCCCTGCCATTGTCAGTGGGATTGGAACTAGATGATCTTTAAGGTCCCTTCCAACCCTGACAATTCTATGATTCTTTGATTCATAGGGCCGCTGCTTTTATGAAGGGAACAAACCTTAATAAAAGACATGGGTCTTTGCCTGCTATTTTAAGGAAACTTGAACCTCAGTATAGGTGTAAATCTGTAAAGTTATATCACCAAGAGAAGGTTTATTATTTAATTTAGTGGTGGTAATGGAAGGATGCGTTGCAGCATTTAGAACTAAGATTACAACTCCATTAAACCCTTTATCACAAGAAATATGAAGAGAATTCCTGTGGTCTCACTAGTGTTGACTGACTCTTATGGTGACTGACTAATACATCTGCAGCCTTCACTACATTTGTTTTTTCCTTACCCTATCTATAGGCAGAAGTTTTGCTTCCATAAAATAAAACTGTATGCTAATTTTCCTTGCAGCTGATCAAGATAAAATGTATATTTAAGCTGTTTAGCCTCTTGCCATTGAGTTGCCAAGACAGATTTCTTACATTTCTGTCTGTGTCAGAGCCAAATGGAGGTCAGCCTCATAATGTCTTTGCACAAGGAAATATAAGCTTGTACAGCAGTACGAGCTATAGGACATATTTATTTGTATGCATCCTAGGAATATGATCAGTAAGCAACACAAACGAACTTTCATTAGTAGGTGTGTCATATGCCTTAATAATCTCCCTAAAATCAATTCTTTCTCATATATCAGGAGTCAGGAATCATTCCCATTAATATGGCTGTTTGCATTTAAACAAGAAAGAACTTTGCACAGGCCTACAAAGGACTGTGGAAAGGGAAAAAAAAAAAAAAAAGGAAATTTCCCTTTCAGGTTTGTCACATAATATATAAGTAAATATTTTCAAATGTAGTTGACCATTGACAAGATTCTCTGAAATTCAAGGACAACTTTCAAAACATAGCTTAACTCAAGGCTGGTTTATGAATATCTGCATTAATATAACATCATAAAACTATTCTGGGATAGTTTACCAGTGATCTGAAGGAGAAGGTCTCACTATTCTCTACCAAAAGCTTAATAATCTTACAACTGTGAAGTTTAAGAATAATTTATTTGTTTTTTAATTATTCTAAGTTTATACCCACTTAGAGAAAGACTTCAGTTAAGTTAATGCCTGTATTGATACCTTCTTGAAGAAAATCCCTAATGATCTCCTGAAACAGCAGAGAGAGGAACTGTGGTCATATATATACCTGGCTATGCCAGCTCTATGGTAATTTCACTGAGCCTGTTCCAGCACCAGAGCCTGTTCCCAGAGCTGGATCTTTGGTGAGTTACGAGCCTGACACAAGACATCTACCAGTGCAGCATAAGATGTGCCTAACTTTTCTGCAATCAGATTTTGTTTGATTGTGCTGTGTAGACTCAAATTCCATTTGGATAGGAAAGCCTGTGGCAGGGAACAAAGTGACTCTTTCTTCCTACCAGTATGGAGATTGTTTTGTTTTGATTTTTTTTTCCACGGTTGAAGACTGTGGCTCATTTGTTTGAAAGACATTGAAAGCAATTACTTTCTTAACATGCTTTTCAAATGTGAAAATAAGCTGTGATGAGGTAAAATGTAAAATATATACAACTTTAGATAATTTTTTTCTGACTTTTTGTTAATTATTAATAGCATATATCTGGAAAAGAGAGATGTCTCTGGCCAAAGAGCTTTAGAAGACAGTACTCATCTTTGTCCATACAGAAAGGGTACCCTGAAGCTATTGATGGAAATGAGCCATGAGACAAGCGATTATAAAATATAAGGGAGGGATTGTTGGCTGTGGCTTAGGAGTGCAATATACCTGTTACAAGCTTGTCATGGTTAACAGCTTAATAACCTGACACTGCCTGTTCTAGGAGTAGCAATGCAATAAAGCCTTCACTAGGTTTTTAAATTTTATTCTTTCTAGGAAATCAGCTGCAAGATAGATCAGTTTTTGCAATACAGGAATGTAATTCTTTGTCAAAAGGCTAGCTTCAGCAACAAGACACTAGAAATTTAAACTAGCTTCAACAGAAGACAAAAGCATGGTAATATATTGATACATCCCAAGTATGTACATAATAAAATATTCTGTGCAGACGAGGTTTTAATATTGCTAGGAAAGAAATAAACTTCACAGTGTGGTCTTGGTACTTCTGCAAGCATTAAAAGATAGTACTACATAGAAGTTCATGTTCATTTAATTTTATCTAAGGTTTTCTATGGTCAGAGAAGGTCACTGTGAATAAGAAGAAATGGGATGATGGATAAATTATGCAGAAAATATTTAAAATATAATTGTCACTTAGAACTCTGCTCAACCCTAACTCAGAATCACTTTTGGTGTAGAGAGAGAAGCTTAAACTTGTTCATTTAAGGTCTGAATAGAGGGAGAAAATACAAACCTCCAGAGCTTTCCAGTACTAGAGCTACTCTAGAGCTTCCACCAGTGCAACTCAGTGATGGGAAAAGGAGAGGGTTCATCATAAAAGAAGGCAGAGTTGATTCAAGTATTTGAGCTATAGTATAAATAAGGCAATCTTTTAAAGACAGCACAGCTATTAAACCGTAATGAAGAATTGAAAAGCAACTCTGCATAATCACCATTCAGCTAAATGATGATTTCACAGATGGAAGAACAGATGAAATTCAGCCAAACAATTTTAGGGGCAAATGAATAGGCAATAATGTACTTAGGAAGCATTAGCCTCTCTTCATTCTCAGAGACAGTGACCCATTGTTCATGATTAATAAACCCTAAGGCACAAAGAGAACAGAGATAGTGGCTGCCTAAGATCTGTTCAAATCCACATAATAAAACAAGCATAGAAAACTGAATGTTACACTGCATCTTAACATAAAACAGAGTTTTGAATTACTTTCTTATATTCAGACTAAAGAACAAGCCACGCTAAATTATGATGAGTTGCAAGTATCCTCCTGGATGTGATGAAAGTCACTTTTGCTATAACTTAAAGGATCATTGGTTAGGTATCAGTTGAGCTTTCCTTTGCTCACAGGACTTTCTAGGTCTGGCACAAAGAAGCATGCAAAGGATTCACCAGCCCTTAAATGACAGCTTGTCCTTGAGAGCTGAAAACTCAGAAATAGTGCACTAGCATTTGTTAGTAGTAAAGCAAGTTAAACATGAGGAATACTTTTTGTGGCAAGCACTTGAGCTGGTAAAAACCCAAACCAATGGCTTCAAGAGATGAGTGACTCTTTTCGTGTTGATATCAGCAACTTTGGAAAAGGAAATATGCCTGACTGTAAATAGATAATACCACAGTGAGGAAAAGCAAACGCTAGTAAGTCCAGTAGTCCATCTTCATAAATGAGCTTAGAGACAATTGTTACAACTTTTTTTCTCCGAGAAGCCCCCAAAAAATAGTTGGGGTTTTCTTTTGTTTTGTTTTATTTTGCTTGTTTGTTTGTCACCTAGCAGTGTAACTATTACATTTGTCTTGGAAAAATAGATAATTACATGCTCTTTCTTTTGAGGATATTTTAACCTGTAGAATATGTCAAAAGCTAGTTTTCACAGTAAGGCTATTAGGTTAGTGGTCTAAAACCTTCAGTACAAGAAAAGGACAAATAAGTCATCAGGCAGTGTGTTTAAAAAGCAATCCAAAGGAAGTACTTTGTGGTACAATACAAGTGTTGTATCAAAGTCATTTTCACAGGATATTGTAAACCAAAAAGTCAATCTAAGTGAGGTCAGAAGCATAGTTGTGGAGGATCACTCTGCTAGGCAGAAGGTCACACCTTGAGATGAACAACTTGCACAGTCCAGCACCGCAGGACCATGGCTGATTGCAGTTATCTGGTTAGGGATTGAATCTAGGAAGCTAGAGCCAGAGAGAGTATAAAGACAAATATAGTGGGTCATTATGTGGGTACCAAAGATGGAGCAATACTGAATGCCAAGATACCTAAAGTAAGTTTCACTGTTTTGAGTGATTTTCATCTTTTAGAAAACAGAAAAACAATGGTGGTGTGTGAAGGTAGTGATATTTTTGGGTTATAGGAAAAGAGGTGTCATTTTTGTAGGACTTAGAAATAGTGTAAGTTGCAGCAGTATGGACATGCAGATAAAGAAAAAAGGTATTTTCAGAGATAAAGCCTGTGACATTAACATGACAAGTTAGACATATTGTGGTCTAGTTAGCACAGCACTATATTAAAGATTAACCAAATGTGTCAGTATATATTCAAACTTTATGAAAAATTCTAATTCTGTTCTGTAATGAGTGGTCAGTACACACATTTTGTAAATAAAACTTTCTGTTCCTGTTTTGGTAACGCTAACATACCTCATGTTTTCTTTGTTAACTTCTCCAATCAGGGCACGTCTGAACAAATTAAAACTTGAAATTATTGTGTTCATTATGATTTTTTTGAGTTGAAGATATTTAGAACAAAGTATTTCCAGTATATTTTGAGAGAATATTTCAATTACAAATCACTATTTCACCACAAACTAAATATCAGAAAAAAATTAGTCTTCCCCTCCCACAAATGACATAAAAAATCAGATTTTTCTTCTATATTCTTGCTTCTTTAGAAGTAATATAAGAACCATATGATGTACCTTTATGTTACTTAATGAGAAAAAGAAAAAAAAAAGAATGCTGCCACTGCATAGGGAGAAAAATTGTATACTTTAATGCCCAACAAAATGTCATGAAAAATTTTTCAGCATGCTGTTAAATTTTTTCAGCATGAGGTTAAACTGAAAGATTAACATTCATTGCCCTCCCACTCCATAGATCTCTGAAACTTAAACGTGATCTTTTTTGTAGGCAGTTTCTGGGTAAGGTTAAAAATAGAGCTTTGTGCACGTAACTAACACAAAAGTGAACAAATTAACCATATTTTAAAGAGCAGGAGAGGGCAAACATTTTAGACTCCAGGTAATAAAAGAAGATTTTTTTGTCAAAGTTAAACTGACAAATTTTAACTCATGCAAATGACATACCTGGAGCAACGCATACCTAAAAGCTGCTAACTCTGACAGCCCTAAAAGCTCTACAGGGAAAAAAAAAAGATACGTTTCTAGATTTTATGACATTAAGAAAAACTGAATCTAAATCCTTTGTTAAAAACTTTGTTGCATATGAATAACAACTTCTATAACATGATTCAGAGGGTGGTAAGAAAGCTATAAAGAAAATTAATGAGGGTTGACTACTTGATGGGGGTAGGTAGTTTTGGGGAATGTTCACATCTAGAAACATTGGAATGGAAGAGATGAGAGAATTTAAATTGAGGGTCCTCTTGTGTAAGCACTAGCCCAGGCTTCTGGGAAAACATGACTGCCAGGATCCAGAGGCAAAGAAGCTCAGAAAGCTCATCACATCACTTGTGTTCATGCTTCAAGCATAACAGAAGCACCTTTGTGCAGGAGTATCCTAAATTTAGCTGCAGTCTTCTGTGTCACTTGTTAGCCACTTGGGCAGAACCCCTGTGCTATGGCATGGATCCAAGTCCATCCCAGGCTTGGAAAGCAACATGGCCTGGTTAGAAATATGCTCAGAAATAAAGGAAAAAGGAAGGAGTCAGGCTGGCTGTGGAATGATCCTGTATTGTTCATATTGCCAGAGTATGACAACTATTGTCATTTAATGCTTGTCATGAAAGCTTTCGGCTGGGGCAAAAGAGAAAATCAGGCAAGTTTCAAGATGATACATTAAGATCTCCACTAAAAACTACAGATCTATGCTTTGCAGACATATAGTAATTTCTTACAATTTGAATAGTAAATTAATTGTTCTAGGAAAACATATATGATTGTAAGGAGCTTGATGCAAAAAAGAAGTCATGGTCAAGTGTCAGAACACCAAACAATACATATTCCACCATTATGCTCAAATTTATTCAAGTGTAATTGATCCTACTGCAAAGTTTAGTGAGCAAGCAGACAGAATACTGCTGCTGGAAAGCAGGCTTAGTAACAGAGAAGTTAATGAGTACAAGAAACCGAAAAACTAGCTGGACAGGTTTTCCAGGACACCGAGAAAAGTGAGAATAAATAGGAGGGTTGTCCTGGGAGTGGGAATGACAAAAGAAGTAGAAATGCAAACCTTCGGTGTTTTTTCACACACAGAGGCTGCATGATACACAGTAAGATATTTAACCCATAAACTATAATATTTGTACACAAAGTACACAGATGAATATGACATGCCAGGGAGTATGGAGGAACCTGTCAGAGGGCATCAGTGGTGTTCTCCTAGTGTAGTAGCCAGGGTGATAAAGAGGGAGCCACACCTGAAAACTATGTCAGGAAGAGAGAGGTGAGCCCTTTACTACTGGGTGGCCATCAATGGCACGAGGTTGCTGGTGTGAGACACCCGGTTCTTCCGTCTGAAAGAGTGAAGAAGAGTCTATATAGCCTTCAGGGTCCTGAGCCTGCTGTCATACTCAGACGAAGGTGTTGAATCCTACAGAAAAGGTGGCAGGGTTGCCAGATGAAGGCCATCCAGTCAGCTCTGACGTACAGTGTTTGGAAATTCAGTAAAAATGGAAAAGGTGCTACCAATAGGGGAAAAACTGCTTATTTTGTTTCATGATTTCTGTTAGAAATGTGTAGGTCCACATTCATCCTTCACACAAAATGCTGAATACATAATCCTGATAGATTTATGGAAAATCCACTTCTAATGAAGTATTTCAAATGCAGATATGATATGTTCCTTGTCAAGAACAGGGAATTTGTTGCTTACAGGCAGGCTACTTTCCATTAACCTTGGAGACCACAAAGGGACAGAAAAGTAAAGTTTGAGCAGGAAATTACCAGCCACAACATGATATGCTAAAATGGTATCCAATTTTTGGAGTCCAAATAAAATTTTATGAGAATCTTTCCTCTTTTTCCCTTTATTTTAAGGAAAATGTGTCAACTCTCATTCAATTTGATTTCTATGTGATGCTTCAATAGTTAACTTATTCAGAATACTGTTTTGCTGAACAAGTGTCTACATCATGTAGGTAAGGTCTATTTGTATAAGGGATACCTACAACTGATGTTATAGAAAACATCAGTTGTACACAAAACTCAGTGGAAACAGTCAAGGTAACTCATGCTGCAGTGCGGGATTAACCAGGAAACTCAAATAAGGAAAATATGCTTGATAATAGCCAACTATTTGATATCAGAAAAGCAACTGGTATCAGTTTTTTTAAGAAAATGCAGAATTCAAAAGTATACACTAACATATACACTTAAATACTTCGACTGAATAAGCATCACTTGTTTTTGACAAGGTGTGGAGTGTGATGGATTGACAGAATGAACATCTCTTTAAAAGCAGCAGCTTCATGCTTTAAACTGGTTTTGTAGCTTAAAATACAGGCTTGTATGTTAGTGCTTAACTAAAGATGTGAATAAGGAAGTAAATGGAAGAATAGCCTGGCAGTGACCTTCATATAGCCTTGGACTATGGAAAGCATTGAAGTGCCACGCAATAGGCCATGAAATGACACCACACAGGAAAGAAAAGTAAGTTCTTTTCCCTGGATACGTTTTTTTAAAGACTGAAATAATGAACCACATCAGAAGTTTTGAATTGATCTATTGAGTTCCTACTAACTCTCTAAACAAGACACAAAACAGTTTCTTCGTCTATTTGAAAAGGACTCATTGGATGTTAATTATTTCTCTTAGGAAACATGTAGGTCACTTAGAGGATTTGGTTTTTTACAGCGCCTTGATGTTGCTGAGTTGCATAGAGATTTTCCTTCACAGGCATCAAAGACCATATATGAAGCACTTTTTTGTGAAGTCTGGTATGAAAAGAATATAATATATAAATATTTTTCTGCCATAAATTCTTCTTCTGTCATAAATCTGAGTGCTGTTATCAAAAGAAAAGTCTGCAATTCTTTCTAAAGTAAGAGTAAAGGTTAAAAACCCCAAATCCTATCAAATAACCTATTGTTTTTCCAAGCTCAGTAAGAAATTAGGTAAGAAAGCTGCATCTATGAAAGGAAATTTATTTCAAACCTTTTTTCTTATGTGTTAACAAAGGAGTGAACATGGGTTATTGCAGCCATAGGGCAGTTACCAGGATGCAAGAAGGCAAATCAAAGAAATCAAAAAGGTGCAGGGCAGGCAAAGACAGAAATTAGTAGAAGAAATACAAAATAGGTAATCCTTACTGATGACAAAAAAATGGAAAGTGTTAGAAATGTCAGAGGGAACTAACTAAGCTTTGCAAAGATCAGTCATAGGACTTTTAGTAAATATGTATATTGAATTTGGCAAAATGACTAAGATCATGTTGATGAAATGCACTAAGACAAAGCTTGAAGGCATCCTTAATAGAAAACAGAAGTGGAATATTTTTCACCAAATTCATATAGTAAAAATGGAATAAAATTCACAGTACAAAAGGCAAGGCCTTGTACTTGCATGATAGGCAATATTGTAACCTGGTAGTCTCAGTCTGTTATGGCATAAAAGGAAAAAAGTCTGTCTGTAGCAAAAGTTATTATAGAATTTGCTAGAGGTGTTTCTTGTAGAGAATGAAGCAATAATGACACTGTATATTTCAGTTAGGAGACTTCTTTAAACTCATTTAAAGAAACTTATGCACTCTTGCTTCGAAAGGTTGCTCATTTATACAAGGGCAGGAATGACCAGCATAGTAGCTGTGAGTTTTATTTCATATACTAATGAAACCTTGTAGAAATAATAGGATTGTATGTCTCTAATGTGCAGGTACATTTAAAAATATACCACAAGAGAAAATAGAGGTGAGAAGAGAGAATAGAAATGTTTTCTGTCCTGTGCATATGATAGCATAAACCGTGTATATGACAGCATAAGCTGAATTTGATGCTTGGTTTGTTGTTTTGTTTTTTTTTTTCATGATGAACTGTAAAACATATTTTTTCCCACAGTTTTCAAGAAGCAGGTGGAAAATAATGCGAACATGGGAAACATATCAGTAATGATAGATCATCTATCAACCTGAGTGCCACTCTGATCAGTAGATGTACGTTGGTACTTCTTATTCCTTATGTAATTGCAAAAGAAAAAGAAAAAAAACAATCATGGTGGTCTTTTTAACACTGGAAATTTAGAGGACTTTCACCCTTTAGCAAAGTCATGCTTGTGCTCTGTTTTGAGTGCAGGGGACAAATCTAAATAACTGAAACCTCCAGCTCCTTACAACAATCAAATTTGTCTTGTTTAGTTGCAAATGCTAGAGACGTACTTTAAAAAGCCATAGGCATGGACATAGCATTCAATAGCAATGAAGCAAAATTCTGTAAGTTTTAATTTGGCTTCAATTAGGATGTGATTAGGGCTGAAAGATACAGAATAAGCTGAAGCAAGGTCCCTTTTTTCAAACAGTTGTTTGTTCTTTAGCATCCATACTGCATACTTCAAACAATGTGAGGTTTAAGTTGATTGACTGAAGTGTTCATTTGATAAAATACAATAGAAAATGAAATTACAGACATCAGAAGGCATTTAGGCACCTTTAACCATTAAGTGAGAATTAACACCAGCCTATAAGATAAAAATAGAACCATGAACAGAACCTAAGTAATTGGTATTTGTTGAGAGGAAATAATAACTAGAATCGAGGTGCCAGAGTAGACATGTATTGAGATGTGCTGTAACAGCTAGGACAGAAGCATGAAATAACAAGCAAGGAGGATTGTTGTTTGGTAGATGCTTGTAGCTGACTATTTAAATGTTGAGTGTCCTGCTGAATTGCCACTAAAGAACTGTACTAAGGACTAAGGACTAAGTACTAAGGACTGACAAACTGTGAATGAAGCAGAATGAATTTAGGAAAAAGGTAAAAGGTAAGTTCCTGGTGGGAAAGCGATGATTAGAAATGTTAAAATACTCCTCAATCAAATCTGTTATACTGATGTAGCTCTATGGTATAAGGTTCAGTTGTTCTGATTATGACGTTCTTTCAGACTCCTACAGTGGAAGGAGGTATGTGAATGCAGCAGCTTAAAGAACATGGAGACGAAGGAGATAAATATCAGGGCAAGCACTGTTGGTGTGCTGAGAAACTAATTACACCTGGAGGTTTGTAATCCAGAATGGTAAAACTCTAAAGTAGAGAATGCTGGATAGTCATAAAAGATGTGCTTTATAGCAGGGTATATGGGAAAGAAACTAAACCACCACGGTATGGTAAAGGGCTATAACCATATCTACTCAAAAAACGAAAACTGAGGATTACAGTTGTCATAAACAGAGGCATACAATGTTTAAGAAACAGCTGAGAAAAAAAAAAAGAGGAGGTTACTTGAAATACAGACCATTAAAAGTTAAAGACTTCATGGTTAGTTAAATTATGCTAAATTACTGAAAGATTAAGAACGATGTTTAAGCTGAGTGTTTGTCATTTGCACAAATACATTAACTATTGCCAATTAAATTTGCCTAATCAAGCCTAACAATGCTACATGCTGCTTCTCATTAGAAAGTCACTATTTAAAAAAAATAATTACTACTTGAAATGTAATGGTAAAGAAATTATGTATGGATTTCCTAGGGTGCAGCCCTCTGACTCTGTCTTAAGAGTAAGTTGATGTCACTGCCTAGCATTTTTCCCAGGCAAAATAAGTCTTTGCTTCTGTTATTTTCTTTCTGCATCTGAAAAGCATAAGGAAAAGAACGTCTGCTTTTTGTAAAACTATGAAAGTGATAAAAGTGTCTCATACAATACTATAGCACTTCTGCTCATGTTTGGTAGAACCAGTCCTGCAACTCCAGTATTCTTATGGCAGGTAATACTTAAGTCTTAGAACAAAACTCAGCTTGAAACACGAGCACTGGATAAATATTGCAAAACCTAGTGAGAAATCCAAAGAAGGACTAAGCAAATTTAGTCCTTTCTGAGCTGAAATGAACATGACTTAAGATGATACAGAAATTACAGCCCTTTTTAAAGACATAAGAATTAGTATGGTCTTTATTTCAAAGTCTCCCATGGCAAACACTTATAGATTAAGACTGCAGGATGCTTGCTAATGGCATCAGACATGACCTCGCTTCCCAAGAGCATGACGAGTTGAAGAAAGATCTATCTACACTTATTGCTGAAATACAACTTGCCAGAAAGGCAAGTAGCTTCTCAGATATTCTTTAGGACTTTTACTGTACGTATATAATACAAACTGATGAAATAAGTAAAACTGATTTTACTCACTGTCTCCATGTTAGGAACGCATCCATGTTATTTTCCAACCCCACTGTATGAAACTACTCCAAGGATCAACTTCATAGCTCCTGTGAAGCAGGCTGGTGAAGGGCAGAGGGACATATCTGTCAGGAGCAGCCCTCCGCTCTTTGCTTGTGTTCTGCCTATTCAGAGGAGGGACGGATATCTTTGCATTTTGCCACAGCAGACTGGAGACTTCCTGACCTAAATATTCAAATTTGTGACCAGTCCTTTCAATACTGTGATAAAGACACGGGAGTGTTTTAGGGGCCTGGGAAGGTAAGCTGCTCCCTGTGCCTCTTCAGAGATCCCTTTATGGTTCATGGCCACAGGGGATGATGGAGAGAAAGACAGGCTGAGGGCCCAAAGCAGACCTTGTTGTCAAGTATATGACTAGAACCTACCTGGGGAGGGTAGTGCCAGTGGGAGACTGGATTTTAGGAAGATGACAGTCAATCTCCATAATTTCATGTAGGAAGGATATACAAGAAGGACTTTCATAGCCATGTTTATGAACAGAAAGCAAATTTATAGGCAGTGACAGTAGCATAAATTAGCATCTCAGCTCCCTAAAATCATAAATAGCAGTCATTCCTGACTAGTAGTTTAATGTCCTTAAGCATCAAGTCACTCTTTCAGTTAAAGAAAAAACAAAACAATGAAATCAGTACTCTAAACCCTGTCCTTCTTCATCTTCACCCACCCCAGCACAATCTAAAGGTGCATCGTAGGTTGAACTCTACAGAGGAAATAAATATGGGGTTCAAAAGGCTAATAGCTGGAAAATCCTTCCTCTCTGTCTCAATAGTTTCAAGCTTCTGTTGTTTGGGCAGATGCTACTAAACCTGATGCACTAACCCTAGCAAAAACCCACTTGGACTAGAAGGTCTTACTAGTGTAGAGCTGAGGTGGGGTATGTTACCAAAATTAGCTTCTGACACTGTAAGATGGAGCCACCAAACAAGTCATCCATGAATATGATTCATGTCTCTTTTCTGCTCCTCTGCTCCCACATTTTGGAAGAAAAGTCTGTCTGCAACTATGCTAACAGACCTCAGTAACCCTTTCTATCCTACTCATTCAGTAGCAATCCCAAGATTTTAGTGAAGAACCAACAGAATAAAAAGATAAGGGGTCACATTACATTTCAGAAAGATCTGAAAGGTGGAATCTGTATCCCAAAAGACATATTTCATGAATGTGTTTCAAGCACTGAGCTCCATCAGATGAGGTGCACAAATGTAGTCTCAATACTTAAGAGGAGAAACAGTGTTGTTAGCCATTCTTCTAGCATAGCTAGCATGTTCATGCATATGACCACCAATGGACAGTCCTTTAGGAGGTACCTAAATAATGTCCAAAATTTAAAAGTTAATATTTTAACAATTAATATTTTAATGGTATTTTAAATGTTAGTAAAAGAGCAGGGTATATTTATTCTGAAGAAACAGTAGTGCTTACTTTTTGAGATTTTGACCAAGTGATGAGTAGATAGTTGTGCTGGACATCAGAATTATTCATGAACTTTTATTTCAAAATGATTCTTGTCCCTTTGTGGAGAGACAGACCAACATTTGAGAGCCTCTAATTTGTTTTGAGTTGCTAGTCCTTGAGGGTTTGCATGTTTTAGTGTTGGGAAAACAGAGAATGCTTTCTGCCTGTCAGTTTTATTTTAGTCTGTTTTATACATTTACACAAGCTTACAGTGAAAATCCTCACACTTTATACTAGCAAAGAGAAAGGATTAGATTCTTGATTACACAGATTAGAAAGTACTGTCCTTCTGTTATTGTGAGTAAAATCATCACCTGAGGCTCGTCCTTGGGTCTGGTGAGAAAATGAATCATTTTCTGACCTTTTCCCTGCTTGCTGGACTGATGGACACTGGTATTTTTCCAAGTCTATTTCTTTGCAATATAAAACTTACACAAAACTTTTGACTGTGCCTAAATTTCAGTGATGTCACCAGGCATCTCTGGTCGCCTCTTGCAATAAATCTAAAGATTACCAACCTACCACCTGTGGGTGTGAAGTCACCTCCTCAAGCTGTCCAGTGGCACTGTAACCCATTTGGATCATTATCTTGGTGCAGCTCTTCAGAAGTCTTGCTTGTCAACACCCTGAGTTATTTCTTTGGAGCCACTGTATCAAAAATGACCTGTTGACAGCAGTTGTGAATCAATGGTAAGCTCAAGTGAAACTTCAATGTAAACCAAAGTCTGCTAATGTGGCAAAAAGTCAAATGAGCCAAGAGTTGTTTATTGGCAATTAAAAGCTTAAAAGCTTAAACTAGGCCTATAATCGGTTCTTTTCATAGAAAGCACTGCAGGTCATACAAAATGAAACACTTGTGTAAGAAATTTGGGATAGCTAATAGAAGTAAAACTCAGAAAGCCATGATTTTGCACTGCAGTCATGGATGCTTGGGCCACTTTTACCTCTAGCCTAGGCAGCCTTTCATGATAGTTCATAGCCTCTCCGGGCTTTTGTAAAACTCACTTTGGCAATTGACAGTGATCTGGGTATTGGGCATGTTTGAAATAAGCTCCATCTGCTTTCACTTTATGTCCACGTTGCTGAATAAAGACAAGTAGGTAACTTTTTGTTAAATAATGAAGTTTTAAATCCATCTTTTTATACAAACCAAGATGATTAGACTGGATTTGTAAAAGCCTGAATAGCCTTCATATAAGAAAGCCAAGGGCAAGTTAAAATTTACTTGTGCTAGTAGTACTGACAGCACTAATTGCCAGAAACATCCTGCAGTAAAATATATTCATACAGAAGAGAAAAAGAAACTAACACAGACTTTCCTATTGATCCTGATCACCTTCAAAAGTCTGTGGAAGTATGAACTGCCCTCAAACTGTGCTCATTTGATAAAATGAGAATGCTTACAATAGAAACTTGGAAAGCTTTCATTTAAAAATTTGTAACTAATAAATGTACCAATAAAAACATTGAAGTACTGGAAGCAAGACAATAAAGTACATTTAAAGAATTGAAAAAGAGGTTTCAGTCTGTGAAATATAGCATGTAAATAATTCTAGACCGAGAAAGCAGACACAGAGTTGAAAGTAAGAGTTGACAACAGTTCTGTTTATGCTTTTACAGGACTGTAATCAGGCTTGACTCAAATTGTTAATTAAAATCTCTTAAAATCAATTTCTGTTTATGCATGCCAATGTCTACTGCTAGTTATAATTTTTTTTTTTTTAACTTCAGTCTGTCCCTTCTTCTAGTCTCCTCAATCTGCAGCACTGGCCAGTGGAGTAAAGAAAAAAGGAGGCAGAGCAACTTGCAGAAAAGCAGCCAGCATGTCATCCCACTGTTGTTCAGATGTTTTAATTGTGGAGTTCTGAGAAATCCCATAAATAAAATGTTACCAAGTGTTTAAGGAAAGAAATGAAATCTACATGCAAAACCATGCATTTGGGAAAGGCCATGTCCTGTATATGCCTTGTAAAGATGAACTGTTTTTAAAATGAACAATATTGCTATCATGTTTTTTTTTGCTACAGTGGTGCTGAAACCAAATATCTCTTGTTGTTTAATGCATTTTTCTCCTTAACAATGCTGTGACAATCTGGCCTGGTCAGAATAAAAAGAAAATATGACTGTTTTCATCTATGTTAGAATAAGCAATAAGGAGAACAAAGGAGCTAGCAACCTTTGTAGAATACAAGTGAATCAAAGGATATCTTAGATCAAAATAGTTTCTATGACCTTCACTATTAATTTATAATTTCTTTGGAAAAAAAGCTGCACTAATGAAAGGAAACAAATTAAACATACAGACAAGCACTATAGAGCTATGTGGAAATGCACTTTTGAACTTTTGAGTTCTCTGATGCCTTTTGTTTGCTAATCCCTGTGTCAGAACAGCATCCAGGATTTCTGAGCAGAGTCCTGGGATTTAGGCACACCTGACTGACTTTTGGTCACTGTGACCACATGCTTTGCATGCATGACAAGTCTATATCTCAACTGTTTTATTTAGCACTCCGTTTTACTGTGTGCAATGCTCTTTGGAGGAATAGTCAGCTAATTTGGTGTTGGCTACCTTACACATTCCTGGCAGTTCTTGTGTCATGGTCTGCAGCGCATTGCAGCATAACTGCACAGATTGATTTAGACACCTCTGTACCTCCACTGTACTTGGATCATTTTGATAACATGTGTCTGCTTTTAGTGGTAAACAGCTGCTAATAATATCCATTGGGTGCAAGTAAGTAACAGACTAATAACCTCTGTAACCAAGAGCATGACACCCAGCTACCCACCAGGGCTCCCCGTGATGTGCACACCATGCTGCTTTCTGTGGAGAAACTGGAGATTAGTCATTCACACAGGTCATTGACCTCTGGCTTGTAAGCAGGACATTCTGTTTTTAAGGTCATATTTAAAATTTTCCTCTTCTTTTACTCCTAACGTTCAAAAGATTGCAAAAGGACCTTTAGTAATGCTCTTAATGCCAGTCATTAAAACACTAGAGATCTGTAAAGGTTAGCCTAAGTTGGAAAACAACACATAACAGCACAAAGGGATGCTTTTTCTTCTCTACAGTGGTTATTCTGCATATGCAATTGTTCTACCTGCAGTGCTTCAGTCCCAGAAGCCAGAAGTAAAGCCAGCTATGTGCTGCAGTGCAGTACAACTAATAGCAGCCTTGCCATTGCTTGTTCAATACTGTCAGAAGCCTGTGTATAGTTAAGAGTCCCTCCCCATCTGCCACCTCCTGTATGATGCACACCGAACCTGTACCAAAACCTTTAAGCTATACAGCTTTATTTGTAGTACTGATTCATTTATAGCTCATCCTGAACAGCATGAAAGCTCTTCTCTTTTCTTCTCCTGACACAATACAAGAGACTCTCATTAAAAATGGCACCAACAGTGAAAACCATGAAAGATTTTAAAAGCAGACACTTACTCAATGCCTGATGTGTTTTTTTCCCACGCACGCAGCAGCTCAGAAGACTATCTCACCAGCTAGATGCAGTCTTTCCCTGACTGGACCATTACCTTCCTAAAAGGAATCTTTCATGTCCAGAACTCTTTCCTATTATGTTGTATCTCTATTTAATTATTTATTTATTTTGGCCCTGGGTTTATTAATTTGGGAAGAAATGGAGAGAGATGTAATAACTTGACACTGCTTCTTTTCAGCTGTCTCAGCAGAGTCTCCTAACCTCAGGAGCTTTCGTACCGCTCTGCAAATCTACAACATATTTGTGAAACTGGTTTCAGACACATTTTCTAGGTAAGCTCTGCAACGAGACAGTTTACCCTGACTTATTTATATTTCACTGCATTGTTATTCTGAAGCAAAACACTGGGATATATTTCTGGGCATCACTTGACAGCACACTGCATTCCTCCATCTTCACATACTTACCCTGTTTTAATAAACTGTAGCTACATGTGCAGTGGCTCATCAAATAGCTTGCCTGAGGCTGAGCAAGCCTTAGAGCAACATTTCCATGCTCAAATTTTGTTCTGTAATTGACACACAATTAGTAGTAGACAGATAAGTAAATATGCAGGATCTTTGCTTTTTGCTGGAGTGGGAGAAACAATTCAGAATTTACTGGGTTTGAGATAGCTAATCTATTAGTTCCTCAGTCCTGTGGAGACATTTAATAAGAATACTTTTATGAGCCTGTTTCAGTGACAGCTATAAGCTCTTAGTTTAATTTTCCAACTAAAGATATTTCCACTGCTGGGGCCCCACTGATCCACTGATCAGCTTTCTGATCTTTGGTGTCAGCATCATTTGAAATAACATCATGTGGGCTTCTTTTTCCTGAGTTGTAAATAACAAAGAGAGAAATAGAGCTAATCAGTTATGTGAACCATGACTCAGCTCTGTTACTCAAATTAGAAGTGTGTTAGATCCATTAAATAAACAAGCAATTTGACCAGTTTTTCTGAACCTTCCCCATAGTGGAAAGCAGAAAAGGAGTGAGGAGATAAAGCATAGTTTACTTTCTAAGGGTATATGCATAACTTCAGGCTATATGAAAAGGCACTTTAATTGTCGAAATGGCAGAATATATAACCATCCTTTCTACCAAACTGTAAATAGTTTGGCAATCAGAACCTCACTAGGGAAAGGAGGAAACCTCCTCTCATGCCCACTTGCAAGGACTACAAGAAGTACTTTTCCATTAAAAAGGAAGTTTTAAATTGGAATGTCACATCAGAGTAATTTTATCCCAGAATTTCTACTGCTATTTTTTATATATATTTTTTTTTTTAATTATTCCATATTAGTATAGCCCCTGCAGTAGCACATCTATATCACCACTGGGAAAGGATTTGCATGATCTCACTGTGCTGACAGATTTGACATACCTAGCGCACAAGGGTTTTCTTCCTTTCTCACTCTCAAAAAAAATTGCATTAAACCCCTCAATTTTTATTCAGATATTTTAACAAGTCTATCCCCCTTTCAAAATCACTGAATTAACCTCAATTCTAAATTAGATTTTCCCTATATTTTGCTCCTAACTTTTGTAATTTCTTTTTTCTTAAAGGTAAAATTCAATACTCATTTTCCATTCAAGACCAATTTAAAAATGCATAGTTCTAAACAATGGTCACTTCAGTTTTGTGATGGCAGAAATAAACAGATTTTGCTGAGATTTCCAGGATGGGTGAGGAAGAAATGCCTTATATCTCCAGTGATTACTGCTTGTAAATCAAGAAGTTGATACACAACTTTGACTGCTACTTTAACTTGTGGTTTTCATTAATACATAAACATAGTCACTTGAATTAAATGAAGAGCTTTTTCCTTCACCTTCTGTGATGCTTTTCAGACACATTTATCATAATCTGTTGCTTAGACACTGGAAACAAGAATACTTTGTCCCAGTTAGGAAAATTTAATAGATTCTGCTAAGTATTTCTTTGCCTTCACTGCATCAACTAAGAAATCAAATTCTTTGCTACTTGTCCTCAGAAAAACAGTATCACAGCCTGTTTCACAGACTCAGAGTTAGTTATATGGCTCAGAAGTCCACAGAAGGAAATGGAGGCCATTACTTTTCCATTGCAATTTTGAGTCATTTGAGAACATCATGTAAGCTTTTTATACTATTTGAAAATAAGGTGTTGATCCTTCACTCCTGCATGTTTTGATTTGGAGGGCAAGTGCCAAATGGAGGCACTGGAATCAATTTAAGAATGCGGCAAAAAAGGGAAATCCTATTTCTGCCTCTCTGTTTCTCCTTCGATTGCAATCACCAGTCAAGATCCTTATCAATGCACATAAACTGTCAGAAGACTACAAGGGCTGTATTTTTGAATCTGCAGTTTGGAGATTACATGAGCTTTATGAAGAATTAGAACTTGTGTTTACTAACTTTTTTCTGAACTTCTCCATCAGCATTCCACCTCGAGGCCACCCAATGCATTCATCTTACAGAAAACCTGAAACATCAGACAATTTGTGTTCCTATTCAGAATCTTGTCTTGCTTTCCTAACTCCATCCTGAAGAACCTTTAGGTGAACTCACTGACCATGTCTATTGGTTTCATGGTTATGTCAGTTCTCCTTTACTTTTCAATAAGCAACTGTTTGTCATCTGTTGACCCAGACGTGAAAGCATAGTTATCTTATTCTGATTCCTTTCCACTTCCTTTTAACTTTTGGCTCAGTTTCTGAGTAAAAACTGTTAATCCAGATTTACGCAAATGGATGTCCCTTCAGGTTGATTCAACTTGCCAAAGTTTTACTCTATTAACTTCTCTATTCCAACTTGAATTCTCAGTGCTGTGCATATATAAGCACTTATTTTATTACCAACATCTATCTGTAGATATGTGATTCTTTAGCAATCTGAAGACAAAAATGTTTTGAGTTTGCTGCTGTATTACTCCCACTTTGAAGAAAGAGCTTTCATCTCCGGAGAACTAGGGTTTCATGGGATTATTCTGCTTTTATCTTTCCTTCTGAATGCATTACCAGGTTGTTATTGCATTAATTTTCTTTGTGTTCTCCATAGTCATGCATTCCTTCAGGAAAGGAGAAATTATAGGTTGATTTAAATAAAAACAGGTAGCTCTTTTATTTAAAAGTGTCTTATCTTCTTCATATTACGGTAAGTGTATTACATCATTTAGGAGTGTTTTATAAGTGAGAATTAAAAAGTCCATTTGAATTTCATATTTGTGCTTCCCCCCGAACTAAATTACACTAACATCGGAAGGCAGTGCCTGCTTACAAAAGCTAGTTAATGAAATACTGATATTTAAACTCCTAGAGAATAAGCAATAGAAAATTCCTCTCAGAGCACAGTATAGCAAAATTTTAGCTAAGAATCTACGTATCAGCCCATTCCTGAACAAAAGCCTTTCTTTAGTTCAGTGATTCTAGTGTAACCAGACTACTTTAAAAGACCATTCTGTACTTTTCCTTCTACAGTATTACCTTCATATTATAGCCTTTATGTTCTGTAGTTTTCACGCTTGAGAGAGTCATGGAATGACTCTAAGAAGGTGACCCTTTAGAAAGCTAGTAAACTTTCGGAAAAGCCTCATTGTACTATGCTAACTTTGGCCTATAGTGAAGGATTGTAACAGTGCTTTAGCACCAGGGAGGTGCTATAGGCAAGGATATATATATATATAAAATAAAAACCAATCCACCTTGGTTTTCTACCGTTGCTTCTAATTATTCAATTTGCGTCTTTATAATGTCGGCTCCCTGCACTTCCCCTCCTCCTCTCCCGACACAAACACGTGTGCAACCATTTAACCTGCTAGTTACCCCCAGACCGCGAGGCAGCGGCCGGGGTGAGCTCTGCCTCTGTGCGCGGGCCTGAGGCGGCCGAGGCCGGGGGGGGGGCGGTTCCCGGAGCCGGGGCAGCCCGCGGAGGAGCGGGCACTCCCACCGGGAGCTGCTGGCCGCCCGGGCCTGAGAGGCCGAGAGGCTGACGGGTCTGGGGGCGTTGCCGGGGCAACCGCGGGAGATTGAAAGGCGGCGACAGGGGAAGCGACGTTCAGACCGCGAGGCAGCGGCCGCCAGGGCGAGCTGGGCGCGCAGGGAGGGGTAACGGCTCTGCCCGCGCTACAGGGGAGGGGAGTTCTGTCGGTGGTCGCCACCCTCTCGGGAAGAGCTCGGCCGTGGTCAGGAGGCGCCCAGCGCCTGGTGGGTGTGGGACTCAGGCGGAGCGAGCAGGGAAACGCGCAGACGAGCGGGTCACAGGCTGCAGGGGGTGCCACGGCTTGCGCTGGCAGCGAGCGGCAGAGGTTATCTCCTCTGCCGGGTGGCAGGCTTGCAAAAGGAAGCCGAACGGCTGAGGAGCGTCAGGGAGCATCAGACTGGTGGAGCCAGGCTCTGCCCTCCTCGGCACGGAAATGGGAGTGGCCGTCAGGAAGTACCCAGGATCAGAATCAAATGATCTTTAAGGTTGGAAATGGCCTTCAAGATCATCAAGTCCAACTGACTACTAAATATTACCAGGACCACTAAACCATGTCCTGAAATGTCACATCTAGACGTTTTTTGAACACCTCCAGGGATGGTGACTACGCCATCTCCCTGGGCAGCCTGTTCCAATGCCTCATGGCTCTCTCAATAAAAAATATTTTTCCTAATATCCAACCTAAACCTCTTCTGGAGCAACTTAAGCCCATTTCTTCTTGTCCTATCACTACTCACCTGGGAGAAGACACCAACACCCACCTCACTACAACATCCCTTCAGGTAGCTGTAGAGAGCAATAAGGTCTCCTCACAGCCTCCCCTTCTCCATACTAAACAACCCCACGTTTCTCAAGCACTCTTTACAAGACATTTTCTCCAGACCCTTTACCAGCTTTGTTGCCCTTCTCGGGACTCACTCCAGAATCTCAATGTCTTTCTTATATTGTGGCGCCCAAAACTGGACACAGTACTTGATCTGTGGCCTCATCAGTGCCAAGTACAGGGGCATGATCGCTGCCATTCTCCTGCTGGACACACTGTTTCTGATACAGGCCAAGATGCTGTTAACCTTCTTGGCCACCTGGGCACACTGCTGGCTCATGTTCAGCTGGACATCTACCATCAGGGGGACCCTGTGTCCTGTCTCTGTCAAACAAGAGGCAATAGCCTGGATGAGGGGAGTGAATGGAGACAAGTTCATGGTTGAAGCAGCAGATGAACTCCTTCCTTGCCCCCCTTTGCGCCCCCAAGTACCACTGAGAAATAGATATGAGTCTCTGGTTGAGAAAGACCAGCCAAATGAGGATGTGGATGATGGGCAACCTACACCAGAGGTATATCCACAGCCAGAAAGGCCTACTGCTTGTATCGCAGTTACATCTACAAGGATGAAAAGAAGGGTTATAATTATAGGTGACTCCCTTCTGAGAGGCACAGAGGGTCCAATATGCCAGGTAGATCCTCCCCACAGAGAGGTCTGCTGTCTCCCTGGAGCCCAGGTTAAGGATGTCACTAGGAAACTTCCTAGCTTGGTCCTCAGACTATTACCCATTACTGATCTTCCATGTAACATCTTATTCACCATCTTCACCACTGACCTGTATGAAGGGATGGAGTGTACCCTCAGCAAGTTTGCTGATGATACTAAACTGGGGGGAGGAGCGACTGATACACCGGAAGGCTGTGCTGCTATCCAGCGAGATCTGGACAGACTGGAGAGCTGAGTTAATGTAAGCCTAATAAAGTTCAACAAGGGCAAGTGCAGAGTCCTACACCTGGGGCGGAATAACACCATGCACCAGTACAGGTTAGGGGTTGACCTGCCTGGATCTGTTCCTGTGTGGCATGCCCTGAGTGATCCTGCTCTGTCAGGGGTGTTGGACTCGATGATCTCCAGGGGTCCGTTCCAACCCCTACCATTCTATGATTCTGTGATCTGAGCTTTCATTTGAAAAAAACTGTAGGTTGTAGGATGTAGGCCAGTGTATGATGTTTAGAATCAGCCACTGCTTAGCAACTGACCATACCCATATGCCTTAGGAACACTACGCTTCCTGAGGCAGAGAGACTTGTAGAAGGTACCTAGCCTTCATTTCTTTAAATGCTCACAGTGTACCATGCCAGATGTAAAAGATTAGACTGGATGAGGCTTTGAGCAACCTGGTCTAGTGGGAGGTGTTCCTGCCTATGGAAGGGTGGTTGGAATGAGATGGGCTTTAACGTCCCTTCCAACTCAAGCCATTCTATGATTCTGTGATACTGTTTTGCACTTAGAGAGGTCACTCATCTTGGAGAGCAATAGTGCCCCTACTACATGAAAATCTGCCAAGGGCTAAACCAACCAAATAGCATAAATGACTAATATAATATAATATAATATATACTGGTACTGAAATCTCTTTTTGGATGTATATTGTATATACAACTATTTGGATGTATATTGTATATACAACTTAGAATAAAGGTAGAATATATTCTACCATAGCTGTCAGGATTCCTTTATGGCTATTTTCTACTCATTACTACATTCCACTCATTTCCATGCATTAGTACAAGATTTTTGTGATGAGCTTGATAGATTAAAAGCCATGAAGGTCAAAGTTCATTCATATATATTATTAATTAATGTATGTTAATTAATTGAGTACAACTCAATACTTAATGAAACTGGACACAGTGAAAATCAGCTGCTCATAGCTGATCTGTCATATGTACGCTATCTGATTCTATACCTATCCATTTATTTAAGGCTGGCAAATCAACCTGGTGAACTGAATGTCTGAAAAGATACATATCTGAATAAATACACCCTTTCCTAACTTAGGACTGCAGGAAAACGAGGCAGTGAACATAGTGGCTGATAGCCCGTCCAAAAAGGAAGAGAAAATCTATTTGAAGACAACTACAGAAGAGTAAAAACCACATGCAAGCTAATGCCATTTATAAACTGGGCCCTGCTTCTATTTAAGTTTAAAATCTTTAATTATATTAAATAGTGCTGAAAGGCTTTATAAATAATTTAAATTACTTAAAAATTGTTTGTCTATTTATATAGTGTGTCCTAAAAGCTGCTATTTTTTCAGTCAAACAAAATAAGCAAACTTTTGCTTTTATCTTAAAAAAATTATCTGATCTACATTTTGCTAAACATTACACAATGATCAAGATTTTCAATATACTAAAATCACCTAAAATAGAGCGCCTAAAAACCAGAGAGCTATAATAGATATAATCAACTGAAAGAACAGTGAAGGAAGCCCAAGCACACCTTTACTAAATCATTACTTATTGTAAAAAATTAACTCATCATTACTAGTTAAAAGATCTAAACAGATTTTGGGGAGGTTTAACATAATTCAGTTGCCCACCAAAAGGGGAAGTTTTCAATCAAAGCTTCCTGTTAGATATGATTGCACTGATTTATAACCAGATTGGAGATGAGGACAGTTCAAGGTAGGTCAGCTTAAGCTGTGAACATGAAGGAAACCTCTGCAAAACAAGTTAAGCACCCTACCTTTGGCCCCGGTTATCTTAGGCACGGGCTAATTGAACAACAACTTCCCTGACCTCTGAGCCTTTCTCCTTTCTTTCAGGTGGATGAGAAATAGATTAAGGGGGCAAGGTTTCAGAGAGATAAGTTATTAAGTTTCAGACAACTGTAATTTAGAAGCAAATGAGAAAAATTACTAAGGCCCTAAGAACACACTGTTAATAAATGGAATTTTAAGAGGAACACATAGGAGCCATGGCCAGAAAAGGAAATGCAAAATTAAGATGAGATCTATGATAAAATAATCTTTAAAATTATGTATTAAGTATTCATCATTACACTGTATTGTTTGGTTTCTGTGAAAATTAGTAGACAAAATAACTGAATCTGCTGTACAGTTAGAAACGTACCATGCATCTTGCAAATTGTTAATTATAACTGCAATGTTGTAGTGTCACAATGCTGTAGCATCAGCTGTCTTTCTAAAAGAAGGTAAATGTGGGAAGAAGTAGCAGCATGCCAAGCATCCCTCTGTATATGAAAGGGGACTCAGTCTCTGACAAACTTTTGAGAGTATCTCCTTGGCATACTAACGAATGCCAAGCAGTGTTTGAAAATTTGTTTGCTTCCATAGCAATGAAAACCTATGCTCCTAGACAAATGGGAGCTATAAAACTGGAGCTGGGGTCCCATTCTAAAAGTAGCCCCCTGAAGACAGACTGCAGTTGAGTTGGTCATTTGTTTCCATGGCTAAGGGATGTCTCAAATGGAAATGATAGCTGGAGCTAGTGATTGATGTTGGCTATATATTTAGGTTTCCCTTAAGTGAAAAAGCACTTTGAGGCACTTTTGTAATGTTTCCAAGTTGTGATCAAGAACTCAGTCCCTTGTTTCCTAGAATAAACGCCGCCTTAAGCGTGCCTAGTGTTAAATTACCTGGGATAGCCTGACAAGCAGAGTACATATCATTTGCATTAGCTGGTTTCTGGAGAAACAGGAGTTTTGAAGAAAACGGCTTTGGCTACTTATTATCTGAGAAAATAAGAGAATGACAGGGCAGAGGAGCTTTCTCACTCAACCATGACAGTGGGTGCATTGAATGGCAAGATACGGAGCTATATTATTCAAGGTGAACTTTGTCTTGTGCCTTCTGATACAGGCAACTAGTCAAGAGGTCTCCAGGAGTCAAGGAAATCTCATCTTACTCTGTGATGACTTGAAAACTTCATTCCTCTAGAACTCCAAATAGCAGTGGTCCATGAATAAACCAATGGTTTAATTAACACTTGATTATTTCTTGATGTAGTTAAGTGGAAAAACACACTATCAGCGATCGACGTTAAAGTAGTATGGTATCTGGAGAAAGAAAATTAAGAAACTACCCAAGTTCAGGCTGTTGTCTTGATTTCTGAAAAACACTGTCCATGTGAGGCATTTAAAACAATTGCCTTTGACAGTTAATACGTTAGGTTGCACCTTTGTCAGTACATCTCACAGCTAGGTTACTTATTGTTCTGTTATTTTGCTACAGATGAACATTGTCTTGATTTAGCCTGACAATTTTAATAGCAACACAGATCTTAGTGCATCATACCCCTTGATGAGAATATAATATCGTCTTACAGGAAAGTAAGTCCCAAGAAAGTTGCTAATGACAGAAGTAAAATACCAATTAAAGCCTCTGTATTTTTGTTCTATTATACTACTGTGCTTGTTGTGTATGTGTTAATGAGATGCTGTCAGACAGAAAATTCCAATTGCAAAATGGTACTTGGTTACACAAGCAAACTGACAAAGTTCTTCTTGCTAGCAAAAGATTCCACCTTAACAACTGCACGAAAGGACAGTTTTTAGATTAAATAAATAGGAAATCATTCAGACTCACAGAAAAGAGGTATAGCTAGAATTGCCTGGAGAATAATTCATGCATTTTCACCTCTATTTCTGACAGTTTGAGATGGTTGCTTTCAAGTCATCCTTAGCTATCTGTAATCACAAATTCTTTTGTAATACAGCAACTAATCTTTTTCTTCTCCACAGCCTCAGGTGAATATAGTTTCAGAATCAGTCTAATGTCCAGATTTTTGTTTTTAAATTGTAGCAATGAATGAGAATGTACAAGATTGCTAAAGAAGTCTTGAGAGCATTGCAACTATTGTCTTCAAGTTGCAAAGACATTACAACATGTTAGATTATATCATATATTGTTCTAACAAAGATTACTTTTAGAAAAAAACTAGAGAACATAATAATCATTAGAATAACAGTGTAAGATAAAACATATCACGTACAATCCCTAAATATTTAATATACTGTGCTTCAATTAGTTATCCCTATCCTTTATTTATTTTCCTTTGCAAGGGTGTAGTGGAAACAAAATTAGAGGGAATACATCAAACTTTTTCATGAAAGGTTAATTTTTCAATGACAATAGCATATCTTTGACATTTGCAACATAGTATATTAAAGTTTGAACTGGAGTTTTTGAAAGCTGTTTTTAACTACATTTATTGCAAACACTTGGAAAAGGAATCATATCAGAAGAGGGAAAATCCAACATGAAAAATGTTTTGAATTTTATAAAAGTCTAAGTTTTGTACTCCCTAGCTGAGTAAGAAAAAATTGCACTAATCAGATAAAACTAGGTATTGTATCCAGTCTTAAAGGGTAAAAAGCAAACAAGAGTGGCATATTAAAAGGCTTGTAAAATCAGCATCATGTATGGGCAGATGCTGCTGTCCTGAGCTTGAAATGAGTAAAGAATGTCTCATTAAAGATATGTCTGCTTAACAGATAAAGTAAAGTAAGTGAGGAAAGAAGTTCAGTTTGATGAAAACATTGCACCAGGTGGAAGCCAAGTATTCACCTCTTGTAGCACAACCACATATCTAAGAGACTTCATGTCCCATAATCTCCCAGCAAAATGAGTGCAGGGGACAAAAATATATAGTGTATACTGTTAGTAGCTTTAGTAGCTTTGGACTTTGTAGAAGTTACAGGAACATCCACGGCAAGAAATTGCTGAAGTGTTTTCCTTCCAGCAGTTGCTCACTGACAAGCAAAACAAATGAAATACAAAATAATTATGATCCTTGTTTTCACCCTTTTCTTGTTTTTCCTTTGTGCTTTATTGCTTTGCTGTCCACAGATGAATACTTAAGGTAGTGGATGGTAGCTTAAGCACATGACTGCTCTTATGCTCTCTTGACTCATCTCTGTTGGCTCAGTTCAAATAGAGTCTGTAGATCACTGGGCACAGACTTTACATGCACAGTTGGGCTTATGAAAGTTGTATTTTTTTTCAGAAGCACGGTTTCACATAAGTCATTGAAAGGGTTAAAGATGATGCCTTCAGTGTTTTAAACAGAAATGTATATATAATGTCTAAGTAGGGATTCCCAAGTCTGCCTTTATCCTAAATTGTGTCCTGGTGTAGAACTGTTCATATTCAGATTTTGGTGATTCATTGGTTCCTGTCAGGAGAAATATCTGTGTTGAAGGGACTTTATTTGTGATACAGGAAAGCCACAGTAAATTTCCGGTGTTGCATGATTTTTTCACAGCTACACCCCTAATGGTGTGACCTCTCTGCAATTCAGCTGTGTGTGAAATCTGTGCGGTAAGCCCCTGTGTTGGTATGGCTTTAGATTTGCTTTTTTCCTACAATGTACATATGGCTTCAGATTTCATTTTTTTCCTATAATGACTCTTATACAAGCTGGAGGTGCTTTAAGTGGAAGGATTTCTGGGTTGGTAGGCAAATAGCTATGAGATACTATCACTATGCAAACTAATGGGAACCAGGCATGTTTTATTTTTATCTTGAAGCAGCTTGCAGAAGGCAATCCTATATCCATGCAGTAGACTAAGAGAATAAAATGACCTTGTGTCTGACTGGACATGAATAATACTCAGAAACAAAAATGTCATTAACTTGTATGTCTCTTTTCAAAGAAAACCTGAATTAAGAGTTCATTCTTCTTTTCAGCAGCAAGACATGACTAATGGAAGAAGTATGCAGTGTTTCTCAAAAGTAGATTTCAAATCTGAGGTGTACTAGGCCTCCAGGGAAGCTGGAGGGGCAGTGAAATTTCTATTCTCAGTCAGGTAACTAGAAAAACATGAGTAAACCAATCTAAAATTACTTGAAATCTCTGCTAATGGAGGTCCGTGGTAATACTGGTGAGGAGAAAGGATAGGAGTTCTCTCGGGGTCTCACAAGCAAAGATGGAATTACATTCTTGGCCCTAGTCCTGATCAGTTATGTATGGCAGACATCACTTGTCATCATGTTTGGCACTAGAAAGCCTTTTTTCAAAGCAGCAGAGACGATGATACTACAGTCCTGCCAGTCTGTGAGCATGTACTGCAGTCTCCACCATGGGGAAAGCCTGTCCCCATTACCCATGGGTGCAACAGGTTTGCTTGTGAATGGGACCTTACAAACACTTATCAAAAAGGCTTTGTATTGTCAGGTCTTTTGGTCCTCTTGGAGCTACCCTGGGCACATTTAATCCATTCTCCTGGTCCTCATGCTTCTCTGAGCATAATTTCAGCCTGAGGTATAGCAGGAGACTGTGTTTTTCCTCAGGCATCTACCAGGGATAAGTTCTCCTTTAGATGAGGTTTTGTAGGGTCACAGATCCCTTGGCCAGCAGCCAGCTGTGAGAGCAAAGCCCTTGTCACCTCTTTGCCATGGTGGAAGGGTGTCCCAGAACATCTTGCTAATGCATCAGCTCTTTGGGATGGTTTCAGCAATTTTACTGAAAGACTGTTTCCCACTCTGGGTGCTTGTAGTTGCACTTTTGCCAGCTGCTGACACGGGCCTGATGCTTTCAGCTTGTTCTGGGAAATAGTTCTGTAGTTACACAGCTTTTTTTTTTTCCCTTTCTTCTCCTTTTTGTGTATCTGTACAGGTACAGGTTATTTATCGCCAGAAACATTTGGCATATGAAGTCTCTCCACTGGCAGTGTCTGTCAAGATATATATACACAGAAAAAGTTTTCCCCTTCAAACTGTTACTGGTAAATTCTTGAAGCAAAATCAGGAAAAAGACATGCAAACTAATAACTGAGAGTTTAAACTGTGAGTTTTTCTCATGACATAGTTTGTTGAAGCTTGAAGAGGTGGATCTTTTATGTCATGTGTCATATTTTCTTCTGAGCTATAGAATAATCAACAAATAGCAATCAGTTATGCTTCAACATGAGGTGAGTCTTTTGATGAGAGGTGTTCTTAGCTGACTGCTCAGACACGTTCCCAAATGATAAGAACCCAGATCAAAAATCTTACACAGAAAATGAACTAGCAAGCCCTCAGGTCCAGAGTAAATACTATCTCACTAGAAAATGAATTCTGATAGGCTCCTATCAACTTAATTACTTGAAGACTATTATCCATGTAACAAGCTGCTCTGGCATTTCTAAGGAACGGGTACATTTAATAAATGAAGAACTTAGTAAAACCTATTCCCTAATTACACTCATTAGAAAATTTAAGCTACAAGAAAACCAATAAAGCTTCTGCTGTATCTCACACAGACAGCAATTAATGAACAGTTATCTTAAGTCTGAATTAACAAGCACCCTTTGCTTTCTTGAATGTGATACCTTAGGCATCATTTCAATGAAGGAAAATGTCTTATATATATTCTTATTAACTGCACACTAGTCATCAGTCTGCAATTTGAAAACCATGTTGCCATGAATTAACAATGCACTGGTGTCAGAATAATTACAGATATGGAAATGAACATATTGAAATTGTACATGTACCAAAAGAAAGGAAAAAACCAAGTTACAGAAATGTTCATTTTGATTAATTATTTTTTTGAAAAACTCCACAAATTAAATAGTGCATGAAGTCACTTGTTGTCACACAACTTACTACACTGGAAGTTCTGTAGTAAAAATAAAGCATTTTGTCTGCCTTTTCACACCTTCACACTGTCTTTCTGGCCTGATTTTTGTCACTGCAACTGTATTCTCTAGCAAAGATGGCACATGGAGGGAGTATTTCTGTTCTATGTCAAAGGAGTAGAAAATAATTTCTGTAACATTTCTGATTTTTATTTCTTTACCAAGCTGTACTTAGGCTCTCTGCTTCTTCCCCAACAGAAACAGGCAGGATCCTGTATTGCAGCTTACCCTCAATGAAAGTTTAAGGCAGATAGGACTTTAGTGTTGATATGTTTGAAATGTTGTCACTAGGTAGCAAAAAGTGATTCAATTTGTGAAGAAAAGTTAGCTACACACAGCAAGAAATTCTTCAATTAATTAGACACCTTTTGTTGTAAATGTGAAGTAAAATACTTGAGCTAATGCTTTGATCAAATACTGATCAAAAGTGTGTGAAGTAAACTGTTGAGACAATTTGATGCTAAATATCATTTGAACCAATTACACGTTTTGTTTTAAACCTAAAAGTAAATAACCTTTCACCTGTTGGTTTGATAACCTTTCTCCTTCTTAACAAAAGGTCATTTAAAGTTGCTTCTTTTCCTCCAGTTTGGTCCCTCTTGGAAGCAATACAGGCTTCAACTCTCTTTTTTGGAGGTTATCTAAGACTGGTGTAGGAAAGGGATGAAAAGGTCATCGTAACCTTTTCATCCCCCTGCTTTGCCCTGAACAGTGTGATATTTTGTCACTGGGCTCTGTAATTAGGACCTCCTTCCCTTCATTAGATCTCAGGCACCCTGTTGGGCTAGCAACAAACTGAACCATGTTTCCAAGGGAAGCCTGATCGCTTGTGTGTAATGTCTTAATTAAAAAAATGAAGTGATTCTGAATCTTAAAACTTAGACAGGTTTAATTTTGATCACAAAGAAGAATGCAAAAAGAGTTGCTTTATTCTGTAGGAAAACTGCAAAAGGTACTGGAAAAGTGTGTTAATCTGCCTTACTGAAGAAAAGTCTCTGAGTGTTGAGAAAGAAAGAAAGTGTGATTGAGAGCTACAGTACCACTTTTGTAGATTTAATGGTAATTAGGAAAAATGGTTAAAAAGTAGTGCTCTGCTTCCACAACTGCATTTTTGGAAACTGGTGTTTACAAGATACTAAAGAGCAAAGGAGGCAGTCAAAGGTATTCTTTGCCAGACCTACTCCTTTGTGGTTAAATATTAAAGAGACTGATTTTACAAGAGAAATTGAAATGACACATTTTCCTCTTTAACAAAGAACAGGTCAGAGTAAAAGAACTCTTTATGAATACTATTGCTAATCACTGGTGGGGGGAACTGCTTTTTGTACTTATGTAGATGACAAAATTCAGGTCTGGTGCAACAAAACTGGAAAATGTTTTTTGGGAGTTCTGTAAGCCGGAATGGTAGCACCATGCTTTCCATTGCTGCCCTCACCTTCCATCACCCATACTGATAGTTAGGATAGATTTATGCTGAGTTATTAATAAAAAAAAAAAAAAAAAAATTGCAATAGACTAGAGACTTAAAGATTCTTATCTTTTAGGACTTTTTTTAGTAAAATCTGAGAACTATGGATGGAAAGCCACTTAATATTAACTAGAACAATATAATGAAAATAGAAAAAGAATCCTTTTAAGGGGATACTTTGTAAAAGTACTGTACTTGAATCTTTATAAGGCCTGAAGGGGTGTACACAAAGAGTGAAGTAAAGGCTTCTACACTGGGTTTCTCAGGAAAGAACACTACAATCTACACCAAATAGCCGTGCAAAAAAATGCCCTGTAAAAACATATTGTTAGGTAACAAGTCTTCACTAAAGAACACAAAGATATTCTTAGTCTATATCTTGTCATGGTCTTTAACAGCGTCTAATGTGGAAGGACCTGCTGACACATTTTCGGCGGTAAATTGTGGAGATTTACAGCTTGTGTCCTTCGTGCATGTGTAGAGTTTTTGCGCTCTTCTGTGTGCACAAAGTGTGATGTAGGAAGCATTGGGCCCACTCTTTTTGGTCCTATCTGCACCTGCAAATCTGCATGTGTGAGATCAAAGGCAGTAATGCATCATGTGGGAGGGTGGAGGGAGGAGCAATTATCGAAGTTAAAATAAATTGATTGTGGCAAGAATAGAACAGAAATAATAGAAAAAGATAGTCTAGGGCAAATATCTGCAGTCTGGGGAATTGCTACAGATTGGAGAAAAGGTCATGGAGATATGGAAAAAGAAACTGTGTTTTGCAGTGCAACACTTAAATATGAATTTTTCAGCTGGGCAAACTGGAGCATAAGAGGTTCCACAGAAACATAATGAAAAACTTTTTCACTGTGAGGGTGACAGAGAACTGGAACAGGCTGCCTAGAGGGGTTGTGGAGTCTCCTTCTCTGGAGAAATTTAAAACCCACCTGGACACATTCCTATGTGTCCTGTTTTATGTGTTCCTGCTCTGTCAGGGGGCGTTGGACTAGATGATCTTTTGAGGTCCCTTCCAACACTTAATATTTTGTGATTCTGTGAATTTTAGTACTAGTGGGACTAAAAGTTGCACCTAGATTAATCCAAACATGATTAATCTTTGGGTGGATTTTTTTTTCCTAACAAACAGGTCATCTGCCTTCAGTAGCCACTTTTTAGAAATTGTAGTCTCAGTGCAGTTGCTCCTGGATGTTGTGAAGAAGTTCAAGCAAGCAGATAAGTTCAGATATTGCGAGGGATCACATATAAGGAAAGTGTTTACATGTATCTAACTGTAGTTAGCACTGCTCTGTTTAAAGGTTAAACGTTCCTCTTTAGGTCTCCATGAAAGCTTTAAAATACTGAAGTTAGGTTGCTATTACATAAGGCAGAAGTTGCATTGACAGCTGAGTCACTCATTCTGTTTTTATTATTGGTTTAACTTGCTACAAGCTTACATTTTTTCTGTTTGATGGTCATAGATATATTAGAAGGACTTTTAGTAAAACAGAGGTCTGGGTGAATGGCATTTGTGACCATTGACAAGCTCTTGAAGGTATTTAACTGGGGGACCAAAAGGTCTTAAAATCAAGTGGATCTAAAAGAAGAAAAAATAGCGGTAAATATCACCTCTGGTTTATCTGAAAACATAGTGCAAATTAATTAAGACTCAAGCTGGCAGGGTCTAGTAGCGTTTCTGCTTTCTCCAGTGAGTTTTAAATGACTCAGGCAGTTGGCCTCATTGCTGAGGTTCAAAAGCTATGAACCTGAGTATGTGTATCTTTTATCTGAAAATACTGGAGGAGCAAAGCCCTGAGTCACAACAGTGAGGCAGAGTGACAGGTGTTCATTCCCTCAAATCCTTCCTGACCTGAATGCCTTCTTGAGTTTCTCACTGATGGGATTTTCAGAGGAACTGCTAGGAACGCCCATCAGAGACCTTGCACTTAGATAACAAAAGATAGTCCTCAGTTGTGCTGAAACACTTGCAAATACTCTACATGAAACTACACTCTCTTTATTTAAATGTTGGTATAAAAGACATCGATAGGAGACATACTAGCCCCTAGGCTTTCAAAAGCCTTTTGAATTTATTAAAACTAAAACTCACACTGCCTCCAGAAGTTGACTCTCAACTGAAGATTTCCTAATCCTTGCAGCAGCTGCAGCTTTGGTACTTAATGAGAGGGGTCCCTTGCTGACCCACTGAACAATATATTGCACAGGCAACAACCCCTACATTTGTATGCCTTTTATGTATACACTCCAGCAGAGGGTCTGCACTTGCTTGACCAATAACTGATAAATAGCTGCAGAAGCTAGTTCATCTAGGATCTGTTAAAATATATTCCAATTGGGAATGCAGTGACAGCTACAATAAAGATCTGCTGCTTAACTACCTTTGAGCATCTGGCTCTTCCCACAGTGTATTTTGTTTGGGAATATGATCTCTACAAACAGCCTCTTATTTCATGGATGAAGTGTAGTAACTGAACACGTTCAGACAAATTTACCATGAAAGTATTGTATTCCTTTTATCTTTGGACAGAGGAAATTCTTCAGGCGATGTTTCTTTTGATCGGTAAATGCCAACCCTGCAGTCTGCTGCTGGCAGTGATGAAGCTGTATGTATCTGTCTGTTCTGTCTTGACAGTATGGCCTAAACCAGAAATGTATGAAGCTCGTTCTCCAAATGCCTTGACAATGCCAGACATGATGACAGCAAAGCAATTGTGGCAATGGTGCCCTCCTAAACCTGTGGAAAGGTGGGAGGCATGCTCATAGCATACAGCCTGTGGGACAGTCCAAGGAATAACAGGAACCCAGGTAACAAAGCTCAAAAGGAAAAATCCTCATGGTCTGGGAGTACAGCTTACTTGCTTTTATCAGTTCCCTGAAACTCGATCTGTAGAGCAACAGCACTTCTGCCACCCAGCTAAGATAGATGCTACCAGGAAAAAAAAAACAAACCAGCATGGCTCACTAGCAAAGGTCTAAATAGCAAGTGTTCACCTCTCTGGACATGCCTGTAACATGCCTGTAACAAGAATTTAGGATTAATAATCCCTGTTGTTCAGGGAAGTATGAATCTTTCTCTCCAGGCTCTGCTGAAGGCATCAGTCTATTTATGGCAAGCACTCTGTTTTAAGCATGATTATCTAAACTTAACAATTTAATCTAGCTATAAATGATATTTATTTTTTCTAGTCTTACTCTTTCTAGGAGACAGATGTTTGCCTGATGAGATACTGTATAGATGGGTAGAGAAAAGTATTGTATTATATTAATCTATCTGAGTAATAAATACTCTCAAACAGACTGGTTACTGTTCTTTCTTACACCAGTACATTGCCAATCGTGCTTAGGAAATCTTACTGAGAAGTTAGTCCCTCCCAAAGTCTTCAAAACCAAAACTGAGTCACTGTTCTGAGTTTACAGTCCCTGTTAATGCAAAATGTTTAAAAATCAGAAGGGAAAGGAGAAGAGCAAAATGCACCATGCACTGTTAAATTACTTAACCTACATAATGAGGATTAGGGAGTATATTCTGGTAGTTAAATATTTGACAAGTCATTTCTGATAAAAAGTGAAAATCATGATCCTCTGGACATCTTTTTTTTGGATAAAATAGAGCAATGAAGGTCAACCTTCTAGATGATATTTTCGATCAGGGTTGGTAGGACTGGCAATACTGCTAACACAAAGGACCTGCAGAGAGCTACTGGATAAGCTGGTTGGAAATGACTTGTCTTTTGTTTCACATGGAACTGCACCCAGTCATTAAATGTTGACCTGCTTCTTTCAGTTACATACTTAGATCTCTTGAGTGTGCCCATAATTAAAGCTGAAGTGAAATACTGTTTTGAGATAATAGATTACAAGAATCAGCTGCACAGCATAAACTGATTTTGCAGATAAAATACCAGTTCTGAGCAGATGGTGTTATGACCTCTTATCTATACTCACTTGGTTGTCAGAAACATAGCAAAATCTGGTGATGAAAAAAATGGGAAAAGCAATGGGAACACTGTTATCCATTCACTAAGAGAAGGCCCGTATATCAATTGTCTTGCAGCAACAGCAAACCACTAATTAGTAAAAAGATATTAGTTCATTTCAGAATGAGCTGTGGGATTACTTTAAACACACATCAACTCAGGACCAGGTGTGAAACACTTCTGTCACAGAGCTAGTGAAAATGTACTTTGTGGTATGTGATGGAAAGAACATGGTAGCTCTGACTGATGCACTTGAAACTCACAGGAGAATTGGGCACTAGACAAGATGTAGCCTTTGACCATCCTACAGTATCTCACTTTAGCTGATCGTTTTAAAGATATGATTTGCTGATTTTGAGAAACAACCTCCTATGCTATTGTGGTAACTTCTTGTGTTTTAGTACTCAGAGTCCTTAATATCCTTAGGTGAAAAAGAAGAGCCACTGTAAATAGAATGTAGAGCATCAAAATAATATTCAAACTGAATTTATAGTCCAAATGCTCAGTTCTCCATAATTTTTATTTCTGTATCTTGCCAGACTGATAACTTTTATTTTAATCAATGGAGGAGCATATTCAAGCTATTTTAGGGTTCAAAGACTATCAAAGTTAAGAACTCTTGCTCAGATAACAGAAGCATCACAGTTCAGACACCTTTGCAGAACTGGAAGTTGCTTCTTGTGGTTGAAGTCCTGCGTGCTATAAATACAAAAGCTGAAAAGCTGTGAATTTCTACTGACTGTGAACAGAGACAGGGCGATAAAGAGCTTTATATTAATTTGGATTTCCCGTCAGATTGTTAGAGCCAACATGGCCTATTTTCAAGGACCTTGGCAAGACCTACTTATCTGTGGCTATGGGCAAATATTGCTTGGCACTTTCAATTGTGATGATATTTCCATTTCAGAAATCCATTTCACATGGATAGTACTTGGTGACTCTTTTCGTGATGCTGTCCTGTACTTGACATAGCCTGAAATCATACTTAAAACCTAAATTTAAATGCTAGATATTACACTTTCCTCTTGCCATATGAGAATGTCCTATATACACATATCGGCATACGACAGACCCTCCATTACCTCGACTAGGTGAATATATTGTCATCTTTAATATCAGAAAAAATGAGGGTGAGACATCCTATGTTCACTAGATGGCTCTTGAATATTGTTTATCAAAACACAGGTGGGAATTAAAGTTACATCAAGCCACTCCAGACATAAGACAGACAGGATTTTTCATAGAAAGCCCTTCCTTGGAAGGGCTTGGAAGCCCTTGGAAGGGCTTGAGACTTGTAACAGATACGGTATTTAGCAACTTCCAGCAAAGCTGGAGAGATGCACATTGGTTCACAGGTTTCTGAAGGCGAGTTATAGCTCAGGGCTCAAACAGTAGACAGCACTGACTGACAGGATGATAGCTTGTCAATCAAAATGCTAGTCTGTAGCAGAACTATAGACAATGAACTTTGTGATACTCAATATTACATTTCAAGATTATATGGAAGGAGCACTGAAGTAGACACCCAAGTAATAACCTCACTCTAGGAGTTTCCAATTGGGAATTTCTGGTGGAAGCGAAGAGCCAGGTACCACTATATTCATATTCTTCTGACAGAGCTTTGGAAAAAATCCTGTAAGTATCCAATCAGAAGTGAAAACTCAAGTAACTTTCTTGAGCACTTTAATTAATCTGCTGTCTTCACTATTGCCTTAATCTATACAAAGTAGACATCTAATTGACAGTGCTTGTATTATTTGCACTGAAGATGGTTTCCCCTGGTTCAGACTAGACACTCTTTTACCACTGATGTTATGGTGAGGCAAAAAAAAATTAGTGAATGAATTAATGGATTAGATGAATTAGTGCATCACTGAAGTCTGTTATATTGCATCTTTTCTGCATTTTTGTTTTTGTTACGAGTAGGTTAAATAAAAGGTGCTGTAAACTTTGGTTATGACTTGGGAAACATAATAGAGTAATGTAGTGTATGTTTTCAATAGATCAGCTCAGCTGCTTGCTGTTCAAGGCTGAGAAATGAGAAATGGTAATCTGTTTTTCTGCATTTATTTTCTACTTTGTCAGTGAAAGTTGCATCTGAAGGGCTGAACAAATTGCATCTTGTCAGATAGTGTTTCAAAATACGTGTGGGTATCCAGCTTCTCTTAGTCCCTCGTGGTTTCAGTGATAATGTTAGGCTTGAGCTATTTCAGTAGGTGCCCTATTTAAAAGAATATACAGCTGAGAGTGGGAAAAGAAGGTGTGAACTTCTGGTGTTAACCCTAAGTTGGTTCATTTGAAAACTCTCTATTCCAAAATTTATCAGACCCCACAGCTCACCTTGTATTCCAGGGGTTTCTTATTCATACCTGCTAGACTTCCTGATTACTCCTCCCCAACTGTAAAAAAAAAACCAAACAGCTGATAGGATAAAATTAAGCTTTGACAAGGAAAGCAAGTGCTGCAAGTGCCTTGAATTTGAAACCTGAAAACAGAGAGACTGAGATGATAGGGGAAAGCAGACAACAAGTTTACTTCATTTTGGATAACAAAATGCTCAATCAGATGTATTAATTAAAGCCTGCAGACCACCAAGTCCTGGGTAGCAATTTTGTTCTTGCTTTGCTCTCAGTAAGGAGAAAACACATTATACATGTGGTGTGCCCATTCCCTATCTGAAGACTGTACTGCCTGGCTGTTCAGTGCTTGTTGTCTCTGCTTTATCCTGTCTCTTGGAAAAGAGATTTAAAATTAAAACAGGATTCCTCTTGGTCTTAGTGTCAGCTGGAACAGAGCTTGTCTGTTTAGACAAGATTTACTCTTTTCACACCAAAAGTTAAAGATATTCAGGCACCCACAATTTAAACTTTGCCTAAGTATTATGCCACCCTTAATTAAAGCTCCAAATACACTATTCAGAGTATCAAGAAAACTAGTAGCTTGGCTCTTGACAGGCAACCAAATAGTATTTATCAAAATTGGAACCCAAAGTAGTAAAAGTTGGCATCTTAAAATAACAATTCTTATGGCTAACGCAATATTAAACCAAGTTCATTTTTCATTGCAGAGACACTGGGCCCCAATAATTTTTTGCAAAGAAAAGGTATTTCAGGATTCAACTATGAAGGTACTGTTGGTATCAATTTCTGCCCTCCTATGCTATACACTAAGACTAACAGAGTCTGCAGTTATTTTCTACACAGTGCTCTGTTTATCAAATATAATTCATTAAAGTTATGCAATTAATATTTCCTTGCAAAGTACCATACTTGCATCTGGTAGTAGTCATAGCTAACAGATTTAGAGCTCTACTTATATTTTTTTTTTTAATGGGAAAAAAAGGGATTGACATTGTTGTCATATGTGTTTACTTAGTACTACCTGTACTGCCTATATTCTGTCACTCTGAAGAAAATACGTTATTGGTAGCCCAAAAACTTGTTCTCTCTTCATGATTATTGAAAGAGCTTTAACCACCACCTTGCTCTGTAAGAATGGGAACAGATCAAAAATCTGGTAGCAAAAATTATTTATTTTTTGATGGGAAGCTATGGTCATTCTTAATGCTTTTTACAGTAGACTGCATTTAAATGAGAAAGTGAAAAGCTGTACTAAGTAATTTTTAAGATCACAGTTATTAGTATTATAGGAAGATCCTCTAGATGTAGAGAAATTAAAATCAAAGCTCAGTTGCTTTGAAGACTGGAATAATTGTAGAGCACCATTTAAGACAACCTACAGAAGCACTTGTTCTTCAGTTACTTTTCTTGTAGCTTTTGAGCTCTGAATCAGTTACAGCTGGTCTGTGATGGAAATAACAAAGTTGGCTCATTTTTTACTTGTGGAAAGACTTACCCAAAGCTGTCAAACTCCTAGATGAAAATGGCTTTAGGAGAAGTGGGAAGACATTACAGCATCTCCACTGAGAGCAACACTACTTCAGGCTTCCCCCATGCTGTTGCAAGATGGAATTGTTTTTAACAGTGATGTCTGCAAACCACCACCACCTATCATCAGTCCTCTGGTCCTCCATGTTGGGATGTGCTACGATGATGCTAGTTACCTGAGAGCATTTCCTATTTTATCCATATTTTGGCCAGTTTAACTTGCTTTAGGCATGGACTATGAGTAGAAGGTGAAGGCATCTGTGACATTTTCCCTTTTCACTCAAGGCTGCATTGGCTGAAGCTGCCCTGACTGCCTTCACTGGGATCAGCAAACTAATCTAGCTGAAAAACAATGAAAGGGAAAAAGTGGCTCATTTTCAAGATTTCTGCTGATCATGAGGAGATAGCAAGTTGCCACAGTGCCAGTAAACCAAAGCATATACCGAAGTGGGAGTCTCAGTCTACTCCAGAAGCTAGTTCAGGTTTGCTGACAAGTGATCCCTCTCATATCTCTGGTCAGCTTTGATAAAGTAGTGTGTCCAATTACTTTTTTAAGGATGTTGACTTTCAGTTGTGTCTGGGAAAGTATTAATGGCCCTTTTGCCCAGGACTGGTCAACCACACCAATGCACAGTTTTAATGAAACCGTGCATGCAAGTCTACTGCACAGGCAGGAAAATGTAGGTAGTCAATATAAATGTAACTGTAAAATAGATGAAGTTCCATTCTTTTGTAATACTAACACACTCCCCCCCTACTCCCCCCGAAAGAAAAAAATAAAATAAAGTAAAAAAGAGTCTAGGACAGAAAAAGAAAATACCTTGCTTTGGATTCCTGTGACTTCTCTTTTTCTCAGAAAAAGGCAATAGCTTTGGAAGAAGGAAAACAAACTTAAGCTGCTGATGACATTTCAGCCTTCTTTCTCAGTAAGAAGGTACCTGCAAGCCGATCTTCAACAATTCTGTAAGTAGCAAGCAATTTCCATTTGTAATATCTCAGCTTACTGAGTTCAAGATGTGCATGGATGTCATTTTTATTTTTTATGGTGTGCTGCAAAATGCTTTAATGACTACCTTGCAGACACATAAATCAAAATTAATATATGATATCACTTAAAGCCAGCACAATTAAGGGGGCTGTCCTGAAAAACTGCAGCTGTGGCCTTTCTTATAGCTGGTAAGTTCTACTTATTCAACATATACATGCTTTCATCTCACTAAGATGTTAAATTTAAAGCCTCTTAAAACTTTAACCTTCTTCTGGAAAATTTTAGTCTGATAAACGTCAACTGCAAACACTGTGCCAACTATACAAACACTATGATTACAATAAACATATTGAAACCAAATACTTCCTAACGTAAAATCTTCTATAACCCAGGTGTCATAAATTTCTGTAGCAGACGAATGTTTAACAACTGATGGTGAGCTCCTGGGTGAACTTGTCTGAAGTGCTGACAGACTAGTGTAAGTGAAAGGGATTAAGTTCACTGGTCTTGGGCTTCTCTAATGGGATGCTATTAGTAGGTCCAATTGAACTGCTGTATTTGAAAAGCTACGCACAGTCTCCCTAACCTGCAAGTAGTAAGTTACACTTCCACTCAATGAAGTAGTTTATTCCTGTCCTCGTCCAAGCAAACCAATATGAATTGCACATGTCAGTAAGATTACATTTCTGTTGCACATTCTGTTGCACATAGATGTCACACATTTTTCTACATGTCAGGGCTATTCAACTCTGCAATATGATGGCTGGGTTATTCTATTGTCTTTAGAGAAAGTTCAGTAGCTTGATCGTTCTGTCCCACACACAGACATGTTGAAGCACTAACATTGTGGTGTTTGATCACTGGCTGTAGGAGAAAAAAAAAAAAACCAAACCAGCTTATTCAAATGCATCAATTGGTAACACAAGGGAAGGAGAGTGCTGAGCTCAGTTATGTCAGTTTAATAATTTACTGCAAGTCAATATGTGTCAAATAATATGTATGTATACATTTATAAGGATAAGACAAGTTACTTATTAAATACATTCTAGGATTAGAGGAAAGTTTTAGACTATGGAGTATTAAAAATTGTTTGAGCCATCTGCCCTTCCATGGTATGTTCAATCTACACCGAAGAGATGACTCATTTTGCATTTCAACTTAATTTAGTGCAGTTAGATGTTTTTATTTTCAAGTAATTCTGCTTGAAGACAATTTCTCAGTTTAATTTTGCTAAGATATTAAGAAGTAGATGATACTTGGATAATCTTCTCTGCTTGACAACATGGCTGAAGAGCAAATAACTAGATAAAATCTCAAGGAACGTTCAGATGAGAAAAACAGTAATTTCATTGCAGAAAGAAATATATCAGGTGTAGCTTCAACAATGATTTCCAAACTAATCCTTATGAAAATCTGCTAAATCATTGCATATAAAGAACCAGGTAGACTGGACCTATCTAACAAAATGTATCCTTTGAACTGAGAGAATTTCTTTTTTTGACTGTATTAGTGAGATTCTGAAACCATAAATTAAAAAACCAGTACACTACAGATACTGGCTACCAAAAGGAGTCACCAATAAGCACTTCAAACTTCCTTGCTCTTAAAAAAATTTCTTACATCGTTACTTACAGTTGCTATCATACATAATTAGTTGTGCAAACTGTCCTACTGTCAGCATCTGATAGCTCATATCACAGTGGGTAGACTAATTGCTTAAAAAACATTCATAGCGTGTGACCTGAAAGCTTTCAGAAAACGTGCATAAAATTCAGCCTGTGTTATGTCACCCTACCTCCACAGCCGTGGAGAGCTGCACACATTTTAAAGAGACAGAAGGAATGGGAGAGAGACAAGTGTGGGACTAAGCAAAAAGCAGTCCACAGATGAGGTGTGAAAGGCGTCTATTTTCAGTTGGAACCGTGGGGTGAAGTTTTACCATATTATGTACTTAATATAATGGAAAACAGTGAAATGGCAGCATAGCACCAATCTGCTGTGCAGTGCAGCTGCTGTTATAAAAACAGTTCATGAGCTTCTTTTGGTATTGGTGCACTTTGTATGCGTGAAGCCATGTGTAGTATTCTGATAAAGCTCCTAGTAAACACTTATCATCTACAAGACTGTGAATAAAATGAAAGATCACTAAAGACCACAGGTGCAAGGCCAGCCTACCACAAAATGTGAGAGAGAGTCCTTAAAGCCTTGTTCCTTACTGGTACTTTTGGTTTATTGGCTATCTTATCCAGAAGCACCCTCATTTCTCCTATTTTGGGGTCACTGGGGTTTTTGACTACAAGGACTGAAGTTCAAATAACAGGGGTAGCATGCCTGCATTGGGGGCAGCTGTGCCTTATGCCAGCTGGGTCAGACACACACATAGATGTGGGGCTACAGCCACAAACTTACTGACAGCAGAGGTAGCCAGCCCTCCTCTGCCTCCTCCTGGTCTCCCCACATGGAAAATGGGTGATGAGCAAAAGTCCAGCTTGACCCCACTGCTTCCCTTCACTAGGTCTTACAGGTAAGGGGATGGTCTTGCTCCTATAGCAAATGGCCCTGCCTGGGAAAGAATCAGAAAACAAGATAGGCACCCCATCCCTACACTTAGAAGACAGGTTCAAGGTTTGTGGGACAAATGTGAAAACCCTAACAGGGAAGTTCCTGGAGTTTGTAGATCCCCTTTGCATACCTAGAGAAGTGCCAGGTGCACCCACATACCTTGGTTTATGGCTTGGGAATGTAGCTGTGCTGAGAAAAGCTTTCTAGACTGATTGGCTTGGGCAGTGCCAGGTGACTTAGATGAATGATCATTGCTAAGTTGTAATCAGTGCCTATTTTGTAAAATAAAAGTCTAATGTGAAGACAGATCTTAGGTTAATATATTAAAACATAGCATCTTTTTTTTTTTTATTTCTACTGTTTTTTATAGGATTTTTTTCTCAGTAAACTAAGAGGGAAAGAAAGAAGGCAAGCCAAGATTAATACAGATGGTAACGATGGTGATTCACTTATATGTAAAACTGGAGCCATAGAATCCTTCTGTGATGTAGTTTTTGGTCCTTGTACTATATTACAATAGGTAAGGTGCTGGAAGTGGGTGTATCTGAAATGTAGGATCTTCCTCTTTCCTTAGAGCCCAATGTTTTGCTTATTCCTTTAATATTGTTTTGTCTGTGAATACTTTAAGAATTGTGTCATGGCCCTGAGAGCCCTAATAGGGCTTAAATTCCCTGATCAACCACATCTGGGATTCCACAGCACCACCCTGCCCAAGAACCCTATTTCAGCTCCACTCCAGACAGCAGCTCCTTTCTGAACCTGTACCTGTGACCAGCTGTGTTCCTGAACTGTTGTTTCATTTTTGTGGGTTGGTTACAGACCTGACTACGTATGGCAGGTCATCAGTGGGGTGTTGATAACCTTTGTTACTAGTTGTTTTGCTCAGGTCACTCAGCTCAGACTCGCTGGGATAGTGTTCTGCATATGATGGTGTTGCTTGTTCTGGGGGCACCTTCAGCTCCCAGTTCATTTGTGCTTGTGGGCTGACTTTCTGCTGTACCTCTGTGGCAGACTGTCATGAAATACCTCAAAATGTAAGTAAGCGTTTGTGCTTTCTTCCCAAGTATGCTGTGTGTGTTCTGTTTTTAATACACTTTGAGTCGTATGCAGTCAAAATTCCTGCTTAATCTAAAAGCATTTTAGGTGACTTCAAGGCTTTAACCACATGAAATATGGTTTATTTGGGAAGACTACAGTCTCCCTTGGGTAAGCAGCTGCTCTGACCCTTCAGAGTTGAGGCTGACTGTATTTAGCATGTCCTTTTCACAACAGCAATTAAAGAAGTAATTCATAAGGTCAGAGCTGAAGATCAATGAAAAATGAGTAGAGCGGAGGGGTACGTGGTGTTTTGGTTTGGCGCAGCACTGGGGCTGGCTAGAGATAAGCAGACCACAGAGGTGTCTGTGGTGTTACTTGCCTGTGCTTCTGTTGCTTCATTTCCTTGGCAAAGTGCATGGTCGTATTTGCTACCACACACAAGGAGGTTGTGTCAGAGAAAGGAGACTTGATGGAAGGTATCAGTAATGGTGTGCTGTGGTTAGTCATTGCACAGCTGTGTAGCAATATGTTTTATGTTCTGGTTTTGTGCTTGATCCAGAGGCTTTTGTGATTTAGGGTATACTTTGTGCTTGGTGCTGTCATTGAGCCAAGCTATGTCATGTGCATAATGCCAAGATGCTGCAAAAATGCTCACCAGTAATCCCAGTAAATTAGTATTTAGCTTGTATAATAATAGTTTCATATGAACCTAATATTCTTAAACTGTAAAAGGAAAATAATTTAGATATTTTGTCTATATATTTCAAAATTTTCTTGCAAAATTTTACTTAATTGTGCAAAGACTTTGGGAGTGCAGGACAGTTTGGTTTAAGACACATCTTATGGAATGTTTTCTTAAGGAAAATAAATGTGTTCACCAAAGTGTTGTGATAACTTCCTGGAAGCTCACTGTAGAGAACTGAGTACTTGTGGCGTTTTTTGTTTGTTGTTCTACGGCCCTTCCAAGAAAGCTTTAAATTTTTAAGCAGAATTTTGAATGAAGGGCTTCAGAGAGCTTTCAGCCCAGTTCTAGTTTCCTTTGAGGGAACCAGCTGAAGGAGTCTGTTTTCTGATTTCCCTACTAGAAACCTTATGAGGTCCTTTATTATACTTTCTGAGAGAGACCGTCTTTTATTTGCTTTTATTTTTCTTAAATTTTGTTCTGAAGCTGAGTGACATGTATAAAACCAGAAAGTTTGGGAGGACAAAATATTTTAACATGCAAAGCCTCAAGCATGATGTCAGATCTGTAGTTTTTATTCAGGTATGTGATTTTTTTTTTTTTTTTTAAGACCCCAACAGAAATTCAGTTGGTTTGAGATGTGCAAGGAGCTGTTGTGAACATAAGTCTTCTTCAGTCTAAACATGCTGCTTAATAATGTGTTGTATAACAGCACTGATCTGCAAAGATTTGACCTGAGCTTTCTCTTACTTGTGTTGTGAATTAAAAAATGAGTGTTCATGGTGAAGAGCTATCTAAAGCCATCACAGAGGCCACTTAAAGCACAGGATGCCTCATCAAGCTTCTACTGTATGAAATGAACTCACAATTTTATTTAAAGAAGTGTAGATGACTCAAGAGAGCTTCAATATGAAGAACAGTTTGGGAAGATTAGCACGGTAAAGATTAAGTACCCTTCCCCTCCTTGCTTTTAGACAAAACCAATTTTTTACATCTCAAGTTGCTGCTTACCTTTGGAGTTGTATAATTCTTCCTTGACATGTTAAACAGACCTTTATCTTGAGAGGCTAGTTTAAGGCAGGTGCACTACATGTTGATTTGCGTCTCAGGCTTAGAAATATTTCTTTTTATTTAAGCCTGTCAAATCTTCCCATACAACACAAAATAATTTTTAAAGCATGTTCAGGTATTTCTGTGCTACAGAAAGAAATGCAAGGAGGACATGTTCTCAGAAGTAAAACACATTATATCTTCATCTCTATTTAGATCCATATGTGTCTGTTTAGACTGTGAAGTAGTGGGTGAGCAACATCTTTCTAATTCAGACAATTCTAACATGATTTCTGTCTTTCAATAACTCATTCAAAAGAAGTTTCTTTCTTTTCTTACTCCTTATTGAGTAGTTCTTCCTTTGCTATTCTTCCTTTAGGTTTATGTACACTACTTGATTCCTGTCTACTAAAAGAATACTTCTAAAACTGCTGTAAAACTAGTACTATTAGGTATTTTAACTTTAAAAATCACCAGTAGTGAGTGCAAACAAAAAAATCATTGATGTGCTACAGGCTGCACGATTGATAATAATTTCAGGTTGTATCTGCAAAATGACATGTCTGATTTACTTAAATGCTCTTTATAAATATTAGGAGATAACTGTATTTTCCAAATCTTCATTGCCTCCATTATACCAAGGCAACAGGTAAAATGATAGTCTTTGAAAGTGCATGTTCACTGAAAAAATAAGATTGTAGGTTCAGTTTTTTGGCTAGGGTATAATGTGACTTGAGTGTTAAGACACACACTAGGTTCTGCTGTGTAAGGAACAGGCTAGCATAAAGTTCCATTAGAAATTGAAGCAGCATTTATCTTGACTCCAGGTAAATCTTTCTCTGTACTAATTTGCTTCTTGGGTCTTAAATTTTGATCTTGGCTTTTTGAGCCTCTATAGCAAACTCAAGTAAGAAATATTTACCTCAAAAGCTTTTCTAGGTTTGTAACCACCTAGTGCCAAGTGATAGAATAAGGATAATCAAGTAGCAGAAGTGTAATTTTTTTGGATTAAGTTAGACAGACATGAGGGTTGCTGTGGGAATATTAGGCCTTTTTCTTCCATTGGGCAGTGACACTCAGCATTGTATGTGAGGTTGTCAACACATTTGGTTAATGGATTTGGTAGCAGGTGGGAGAACAGAATACCGAGTGCTGAAGCAGCTTGAGTTGTCTGTGATGCCATCCCGGAGAATCAATTATGCATTAGCAGTGTGCAGTACACAATAGTTTTTGGTTTTTTAGTCAATGACAGTAAATTTTCAAAGCTAAAACAATGTTTCATTTTTTGAAGGCACTGTCAGGACTTACAGACAAACTTCATGTTTGTGTTGAGGTGGGAGATTTTAAGGGCCGGGCACAATCACTGAGTATAGTGGGAGATATTGCTCAATGAAGATTGGATGCTTCTACAGGTTTAGTGTACAGTTAGATGACCTGGAACAATGCAAACTTTTTCTGATGAGAGGTTTTTTACTTCAGTGGCATGGATAATCATTCACAGTTTGTGAAAATACTTTTGTCTAGTTAACATGTGAAACAGATCTAATAGCAGTTAATAATATCAGAAGAGAAAAGAAAAAATAAGCCTGGTTTTCTTGTGTTTTCAGTATTTGAAAACATTCTGCTCTTCCTCTGGCATCTTAATTCAAAATTTGCAGTGGGATATTAAGAAAAAAAATAATTCATTAAAATGGACATAATGACATAAGCATCTTGCATAGGTACCTTACAAGTAATCACTAACAGAAACTTAAATGGTGGTGGTCCTTTCAGTAGGTCTGTTTCCTACAAAGAGTTTATCTTATACACAATTCAATAGGTCTCAAATTAGTTGAGTAGTATCAAAGACAGCAAGTCAAATTTGGTTGAGAAGTACCTAGGTGACAATGTTAGGGGTTTGGTTTTTTTCGTAATGCAGCCTCCTTTTATTCCTGTAAAATACTTAACAGTGCAAGTTTTTCTATAGTTGTCATCCATGAAAATATTTTTTTGGTTTAATTATCCATGCCCCTAAGCACTTACTTGGTGTCCAAAATATATTGCTATCAAATGACTTGAACGCATTGCGAAGGGTGCTTGGACACTTCCCAGTTTGCATGTTCACACCATGCAGTACTCTGTTGAAAAGGACAGATCATGTAACGTGGGTAGAATGAATTTAGTCTTTTGTACTAGAGACACTGAAGTCTGCAATAAACAGTTTTGTTGTTTCAGGTGCGCTTTGAAGCCTTCTGTCCTTCCAGGTGAGCTATTAGTCTTCTGTATATGTCCTGGATAGCACTGCCTATACCTATGTTAGGTTGTAGAAATAAAGCAAGAGGGCACTGTAGCCACTGTCAGACATACATGGGGCTGTTGCTGGCTAGTCTGGGGTGAATGGGGTAGCTTCTCCAGAAAGACCTGTCCAAGATTGGAGTGAATCAGTGAGGAGCAGTGGGAGAATGCCTCCATGATAACCAAGTAAATAGTATGGCCTTCTAAAATCCCATCCTAGGCAAGATGTTTGAAATGAACTAGCTGCTGTGTCTCAGAATTCTTTTAATAAGCAGAAAGCTATTCTAGCCGAAGGGCTGTATCAGGCCTCATATCAAGGGCTAAGACTGTAGTCATTGTATCCTCTCATGTTTTATGTGAATACAAAAATCTTACCAATTCAGTAAATGTTTTGTAAATAGAATTGGTCTAATAGTTTTTGACATTCCTTATGTGAAAAAGGAAACAATTAAAATAATTGTACACTTGTTCATTTGATTTTTGTCAAGATGTTGATAATAGGATTAGTGTGTGCTGCTGCTAGGTTTTAGTTAACTGGCATAATTTTCTTCAATTCAGCTTAGCCTGTTGCTTACCTTGCTAGCAACTGAATAGAGCCGTAAATGCATCCTGTTTCCAGTGTAGGGGAAGAAACTGCAGATGTCTGTAGTGAACAGTCTGGTGCTATAAGGAGTTAATAATTGTAGTATTGTGCTGGAATGCAAGGTTATGCCAGTTGCTGTTACACTCTTTGTCATTAATGGCTCTCTTGATTATTTTCTGAGTTCTTGAATTATACAGTCAACTTATTTTGACACAATGTCTTTATTTCTTTAATTTCTTATCTGGAATGGTTATATCAGTTGACTGTTATTAGCAAGTGAAGAAGATGAGAGGGAAATCTAGTATGAAGATACAAAAATCTGTGTCATATGTAATCTAATGAGTAAGCAGTTTTTATTTTAGAAAAGCAGGAGGTTGCACAAACACCACTTTCTAAAAGTATTCCAGATGATAAAATCAAGACAACTACAGAACTGAGTCTGATCACACATGTGAGACTTAACAGTAGAAATGAAATAGTAGAATTGGTAGGAATGGGCATATAAAATAGGGAGAAGTTGTGAAGGAGGTTGCTCCTTAGAAAGCTACTGGTGCTCTCTGAGGGAACTCATGGTACTGACTGTCTTTTCATGGTAGATGAAAGGTGATGGCAGGGTTTAAGGTCAGCCAAGTGGGTTGTTAAAAGGAAAAGGAGACGGACTGAAGGAAGTAGCTGGAATTACATGTGAAGAAACGCATACCTTTCTACTTAGAAAAAGTCTTGGGTGTTATTGCAGGTTCCCTATAAATACTGATATGTCACGGTTTAGGGTCAGGGCAGCCCCTTAGACCTATAACAGATGCTCTCTGTTAACCCCCCTCACTCCCCAAAGGGGGAAGAGAAAGGGAATAAGGGAGAGAGACTTAGCCATTAGAAAAGGAAACTAGAACAGCTTTAATGAAAATTAAATTAATAATTATGAAAATGGAATATATACAAATTTATACAAAACCAGTATTGAACCCAACCCCCCTGATGGTCATTACATCACCATCACCACTGATGCTGTGCAGGCACCAGGGTAGTCCCAGACTGGGCCCTGCAGCAGATGGGAGCTGTGTTCGGGAGCTGGATTCTGGTACTGGGTTCGGGAACACACAGACCAGGATTGAAGGCAGAATGGACAGAGTCCTCCTTGGATGCTCTGAGAAAGGAACCAAAAGAAGACCTGAGCCAAGCCAAGCAAATGTTGGCAAAGCAGTCCAAGAGGGGAGAAGAGCCCAGAGACCCTTCGGATCCCTCAGTTCTAAACCGAATATGGCGTATATGGGCTGGAATACCTTGTTGGTCAGTTTAGGGTCACCTGTCCTGTCCGCTCCTCCCTGCAGGTGCAGCCTTTCACTTTCTGCACCCCCCAATGTGGTACACAAGACCCAGCAGTGGCCTTGGTCTTCTCACCAATCCTTGGTAGTAACTCTAAACATGGGGTGCTATCACTGCCAGCAGCAGACACTGTCTGTGAGAACAGGCTGTTAACCTCAGACAGTGCAGTTAGTTAGAAGAACTGAGATGAATAGCAAAATTACAGAACAGAATTAGTTCTGTTCTCACTCAAACCAGGACATGATACTGTGTCAAAAACAAAAGAAATGGAATATTAGAATCAAAAGGAAAGTTAATAAAGATGTTTCCTGTTTAGTTTCCTGTGCATCCTATTACGTGCTTTGGTCCTGAATATTGTGTGTGGTTTGAGCCTTCATTGTCTCTGTCTTTCCAAATAAGAGAAGACCTTCCCAAGGTACGAGTCAAGCACAAAATTTAATTTAGAGTGGCATTGAGTACCTTCATGGAGTTTATAACCATACCAGCAGCATCTGTATATGTATCTTTACTCAGGTTACTACTAGGTAACTATTTGCTTGAAAGGTAAAGTGGGCAAAGCAGAGATCATTCTATGTAGCCATGTTCTACTGAAAGTATTTATTTTAAAAATTGTGTATGGTTGCTGTTGGGGAGATGCTTGACTTGAATCAGTACAGAAGTTACCATGGCCCCACAGTGAACATATGAGCTGTAAATCATTTACTTGATTTAGTTGACTAAACAGTGCTTGAAATATAAAAGATATTTCTATTTTTTGTGCCAACTGTCTGATAGCAAAGCGGAAACTCTTCAAGTACTAAATTCTTGTTAATCTGAGCTTCAGTAATAAATATGAAGCAGAGCAGTGTTCAGATTGCTCTGATTTGAATGAGTCATTGAAGCAGACGCACTTGGTGTAGTCTATACGAACAGTCCTGCATTGGAAATGCAGACACTGAAGTCAAACTTCTTTTGCTTTTGGATACTTTTACTTTTAGACAATGCAGAATCTTTCTTAATCTGACAGTTAAATTACTGCTTTCCCTGCTATGTCTTTGTGGCAGTAAAATATGTACCTAATTAGGTCTATTATAAATTGTGGGAAAACTGAATTATATCAGGAGCTCTGATGTTATATCAAGATCTTAAAAGCATCTTTTGTAGGTATTCATTAAGGTGTTTGGAACCAGTAACTTTTTTGCTTTTACGAAACGTCAAACTTGATAGATGGCAATAAATCTATTTGACAGGATACTGGCTCATAAAAAGCTGATATTTTAAATCTTTCATGTGCTTGGTAGCCAGTACAATTCATGTAGGGCATAAAAAGCCCCTCTGCTATGATCCACTATCAGTGTTTTTCGGTGAGCAAACTGAAACTACTGCCTTTGAAAAGGGTTTCTGGTGAATAAGAAGAATATGAAACGCAGTGACTACTGTCAACAGTATTTTGCTTTAGATTATTACAGTGACTTGGGTTCCAGACATGTTATGTTCCTACTTGTCTTCTAAAATGCAGAATAATCCCATGCACTAGGGGCCTGACTGGAGTAATTCTTGTGAGCTAATAATGTACAGCCTGGTATTTGGCTTGTAACGCTGTCATGTTTTGTTGCTATGTGAGAGAAAGCAGTAACTTGCCAACTTATGTCTAATATTCAGATACCATTCTTCTTTTGTTCTTAACATAGGTCCCTGACTATTCAGACACAGTCAGATCATTTGACTTGGCTGAAAGTTCCTGTAATTTACTGGCTTCTTATTACAGTGCGATAAAACTACATATTACTAGCACTTGTCTCATAAATGCATAGCCTATTATTTCATAATTTATCATAATTAAAAGATTATTATATTTTATTTAAATAAAACTTGCAACTGAAGGCAATGTGAGAAGTGAAAAGAGTAGTGGTGGTGCGGGAAGCACTTTACTTAAGGGTTTTGTGTGGTTTTCCTAGCTGGTGAGATTAGGTAGCACTTGTCAAAATTGTAAAATGAAAATAAACCAGTGGTGTCTGTGATAAGCCAAGTCTTTGAAAGTAGGTTTCTCATAATAACATGCCTACTTCTATAATCCATAAACCTTGATTTCATGATGGACAATTTAGGAGAGCAATAGTTTGTACATAGCTATTCTAGTTGAGCTATGGGACAAGATGTGATTACTGTGCATTCTTTAATGTTAACTTTTTGGTCTTGGTTTACTGTTTGTGCAGTTCCATGGTAAGAAAAGAAATTAACTGTTGGGACCAAATAGTTGGTGGTCATGCAAGTTCTTTGGAGAACTTAAGACTTTGGATAGCTTGTGGTTAAATCACTCCAAGTTTTCCTTTAAAACTAAGTCTCATTAAGCTAAACACCTTCTGATTACTTTGTAGAAACATAGCCCACAGAATTAGGATTGCAATTAGAATCACACAGTTAATGGCATCATCCTGATTTCTGTTCTGGGCCAATCTCTGAAGTCTTTTATGGTATCATGAGAATGGTCTGATCAAGTGAAGTACTTGTAAATAACACTTTTCTGGTGACAGTCACCAAAACACCTGGCATACAAGCAAATTAAATTATATGTGTTTATCTACTCCACGAAGTAATTAAAACTTTACTTTTGAAATCAGGAAGTGTTAGAATTATGGAATGACTTGGTCTGGAAGGGACCTTTTAAGATATTCTAGTCCACCCTCCTGCCATGGACAGGGGCATCTTTCACTAGATGAGGTTGTTCAAAGCCCTGTCCAACCTGACATTGAACAGTTGCAATAATGGAATATCCACAACTTCTCCGAGTCTTTTTCCAGTGACTAGCCGCTCTCATCGAACAAATTCTTCCTTATGTGCAAAGTAAACCTATGCTTGTTCTGTTTAAAACCGCTGTCCCTCATCGTGTTACCAGTAAAAACTCTCTCCATATGTAAGTCCTCTTTACATATTGAGAGGCTGTAATAAGGTCTGTCTGGAGCTGCATTTTCTCCAGGCTGAAGAACTTCAACTTTCTGTATCCCTTCAGAAAAGGCAGCCCTCTAACATTTTTGTGGTCCTTCTCTGTCTGTCACGTACTGTGGACCCCAGAACAGGATGTAGTACTTTGGGTCTCACAGGAATGAAGAAATGAACAGGAGAGGATGGGGGGTAAGGAGGAGTTTGGTGCTTTGCAGGTAACAAGATTTAGGCTACAAAGCATGAGAAAAATTTCTAAATATGTGGCAAATGCTGTGGTGTGTCCTCTTGCCATTAAGATATACAGGGTTTCCCTTAATGTGAACAGCTGAATTCAATAAACAATGAAATGAAGCAGTATCACTAGGCTTCAAACACTTTTCCTTTTATTCTTGGCTTCTGATATTTACCAAACCCATTGGCTTATAATTATTTGTCTCAAATTCAGTAGGTATCTAGGGATTTAAAAACTCGTGTTCTTAATCATGGTCAGTAATTTTAATCCTATTTTCCTTGTAAGTGGGAGAATAATGCAACTGCAATTTAAATGGGCAAGAACAGTCTCATTCCCTTCTCTCCAGCCAGAGACTAGTCTTCAGCCTATTGCTCTCTTCTCTCTTGTATCAGGGAGATCACCTGTGTGGTAGAGAAATAATCAGGGTCCATCTTACATGTTCATCTACATATTTATTTGGAGCTCTTTAGTTCAACGTGGATTGATTCCCTGGTATGATTTCACTGCCCCAGAGTTGGCTGCACTAACGCAAGGGAAGAAGCAGTGGAGGGGTGAGGATGAGTGACTGGGACAGGAAGGAGGGAAGCGCTCTTCCTGGGAGTCGTGCTATTTTATCCTAACTGTAGATATTTGCATAGCCCATGCAGTGCTTAGTCTGATATCGCGTCCTATCCATTTTCTGCTGCTTCACAATTTTTTCCTCTATTCAGCACCAGTGGCCAGGGGATAAATTTTCCTTTTGTTCCTTCGCGCTCTTCCCATCATTTCTATATATCTCAGGTCTGTAGGTTGGCACCTGCAGGAATATTAAATATGTCTGAATCTTATCATCTGTTCTAGGACAGTGTAGTAAGGCAAGCAGGGTTTTCCTTGGTTTTCAGTGAAAATAGCTCTGAAATCTATCCCATACTCCAGTCAGATAAGGGACTGTTGGCTTTGCTATATGGTCTTTATGATGAGGTGGCCTACTAAGAGTAAGATGGTGTTTCTGAAGTGTATGTTTTCTTTCAGGAGATGCAGGTATGTCGTCTTAAAACAACCTGATTATTCTGAACCTGCTTTTGCTCTCTATGCTATCAAAAGCTGAGCTTAAGTTTCTACTCTCTCCTTTTCTGTCCCCTTTCCTTGTCATACAGGTGCTTTCTGTTATCATTAGGCTAGTGAAGCATTTCAGGAAATTATGATGTCAAGGCATAGCCATGTGTTCAAAGAGATGTAAAAGAAACTTTCATGCATTCAGGGGATCTGTTCTACTGTCAGGATAGTTACAGCTGGTCAACAGGAGGCCTTCCTATAGGGAACTAGGAGAAAAGACTCACAGGTATTTTGTCTGTGTTCTGCAGATTAGGCTACTTCCATTCTTAATGTCATCTGGGCTGCACAGTAAAAGACTAAGAGGAAGAGCACAAGTCTTCATTTACTAAACAGGCTAACTTAAAGGATCTCTCTGCAGCCTCCCAAAGAACAAACAAGCTTACTGGGGAAATAAAGGGCTGTTTAAATTTTGGCAGAAAGCTATGACTGGAGAAAGATTCTTCCAGAATAATATCGGTAGTTGATACCTGAAGAAGTAAACAAATATACATGAAGTTAGAAAACAAAATGAGATGGGAATGGGAATCTCTCCAGGTCTCCTAGTCCGAAGTCCTCCTCAAAGTAGGGCTGATTTCAAAGTGTTTTTTTTGCTTTTCTACCATTCTTTTTAGAAATTATTATTGGTACGAAACATAAAATTATGAACCTCTGAAAGCCTTCACAGGCAGCATTTTGGGGGTTCTAATCAAGGTGGCAGAGTTCTGACTTCAATCTGAAAAATTTCAGTGACACTTTGAAGTATTTTGTTTTAATGAGTATCCATTTCAACAAGTCTTTCTGAATGAAAGACCTTTTCTCTCTCTCAAACAATTCATTTGGAAAGAATCTATTCTACATTTTGTGATCAGATGTCTTCAATGTAGCTAACAGCTGCATCTCTTCACGCTGATCTGGCAGATAGGATACAAATATGTATGCTTTATGTGGATGTCAACCCATGGCTGTCATTACAATGGATGAAAGCTGTAGTGGAAGAAGTTACAATGAACTACTAGCATACACATTTTTAAGTGACAGCATATGCATGTCATGAAGTCTGTGGTAGCTTGTGCATGCTGTGTGTTCAGGAAGTTTCTTACAATAGATAAATAGGTGCTTTAATGACAGAAATGGAGCAAAGTATCTTGAAACCAGATAGGGAGACTGCAACAGCTGTAAAGTTATTTCTTAAAATGCACCCTTACTACTATGGAAGAAATGCAAGACACATGGTGGGATTGCAGCCACTATTTATACACAATGCCTCTGTCCCAAGGGAAATTTCTTTCACTTATGAATATTGAAGCTTTAAAGAAAATAAGTCAACATATTTTGTGTTATATCTGCATATTCACAGTTGTGAATGCAGTTGTGTAGTACATGTTCATCCTAGTTTGTTTTGGTTTTTTTTTTCCTCAGGATGGAAATAGATTATTCACATCTAGAGTTCACTAGAAAGGGGAATATATAATTATTTCAGTACTGGAAGCAAATGCCCCTTGCTTTTACAAGTTGTAGGAAAAAGACATAGCACCTCAGACTTCATGGGAATAAAAAACATGTGTGTGCAATTAAATATTTTTTACATCTTTTATATTAAGTATGAATAGTATAGCTGACCTAGTTATTAAACAGTATTATAAATATTAAAATCTAAAATTGCCTGTTCTCTGCAGTAAAAATTAAGCTTTAATTTGCCCAATTTAAGACCAAGCAGTGAGAACATGAGTAAAGAATTGTTTTCCTGGAAAAAAAAAAAAAGTCTAGTATAGGTATACTTGTTATGCCAGAAGATACAGGTATTTAAGACACAGCAAGGACATTCAGAATCTTGTTAGAAAGGCATGTATGGGTTGGCTTGAGAACATTCTGGAAAGGAAGACTGATTGTATTTCGGACCATCAAATAGCATGGGACTTGCATGCATTTCAGACACTTCTGTATGTCCTTTTCCAGACCTAATCTGCTGAAGTCTATTGTAAAAGAGCTTGGAACTGCTTTCTAAAACATTTCTATTCTAGGCTGCTGCTCTGGATACACTTAAGTGAATTCTTCTTCTGGATTTTTATTTGACTTTTTTTTTCCCTCTAACAAATCTCCAGGGGGCCCATCTAGACTTTTTGACAATGTAACCTCAGTATTACACTGGCACAAATAGGTCTTTGTATTTGCATTGTTAGCATTACCTTTGAAAACCTGGTCTCCTTGGTAACAAGTGCTGCAAACAGATTTGAGGACTTCATATTCTGCTTATAAGCTAGAGAAGACTCTCCAGGAAGTATGTTTTGGTGCTTTAAAGAAGATATTCCCAAAATAATAGAAGGGATCTAAACATTCTTCAGAACTGTTGTCTGTGGCTTATATGAAGTAGGGTTTTTTCCATTAATGTCTCCTGGGTTTTATGAACATAGTCAAAGATGAAGCTCAGTATGCCTTCCTAAAGTAGAAAGTAGGCATGCATCTGTTCAGTTACTCAGAAGCCATATTTTGGTACTTCAAGGAGCCTCCAAGTAAACCTTAAAGCTTGGTCAAGCTCCTGTGCTTGTAGTGTCCACTATGGTTCCTGAAGAGAGAAGGCTGCAGGGTCACACCTGTTCTTCGAAATGAATTGTATGATTTATGTGCAAGGAGCTTTGGGGTGACAATACAGAGGTACAAGGTCCCCAAAGGATGAAACAGTTTCTTTCATCTGCATGATCTAAACAGGTGTTGCCACCTCTTATGCCACCTGCCAAATCTTGGTAGGAAGGAATGTTAATGAATAAAAGACAAAATAAGGCAGCAGTAGCTTGTCTTGAAGCTTGAGTTTCATTGCTTGATTTTAACTCCATGTGTGACTTGCTCAAGTGCATAAGTAGAAAGGAGCTGCAATACCCTTTTCTGATGTTGAATATACAGTGTGTTTTCCCTGAGACAGATGATGAGCAATCATTCTAGACTGAAGGGTGAAGGGTTGAAAAATGCTGTATATATTTTTGAGTTGGACATTAGAAAAATTAGAGCTGAAAAATGTTGTTCCATATGGATTTGAGCTAAAAGAGCTCTACCTATCTTGGCTTTGTTTTGAACATTCAAACTTACAGTTAAAGGCAAAAGCCTGGCACAGAAATTATGTAAAGTAGAAGGTTCTGAAATAAGTTGGTGTGACAGGTCTCCCTTTACTTCCAATAAAGGGTTTCTGCATTGAGTTACTGGTTAGGAGTACTGGGTGAACATGGTTAGTAAGATATCTTGCTTATAACATGCATTTTTGAGGAATTGCAGATACTATTTTTTATCTCTGAACGAGCACTGTCAGTTCTAATACTGATGAATAAGCAAACATGGTATTAGAGATATTTAAATCTTGTCCAGTTAATTCTTAAAGAAAAGAGTGGAAAAAAAATTCAGTACATGTTATCTGAAAAGAGAACCTTTCAAACCTAATTATATGGTTAACTTTTCAAGATGGTGTTTGAAACTGATGTTGAAATTTTTCAAAAATGTAGAATAATAGTAGTAGTAGGTAACTTCTTTATTACTACTGCTGACATCACCTAAAGAGGAAATAATTGCATTATCTAAACCTTGTTTCTTTTTCCTAAGAAAATGGAAATAATGTTATCTGTAACTGAAATGGGTTTGTAACATCCATCACTAGTCCAAGGTGGATATTGAGGAACATTATGATTCCTCATGTGGATTGGCTGAGACAAATGACAGCTACAGCTAAGCCCTTAAAGACGATGGATAAAAGACATGCTTTTCTAGACCAGAATAGATTGGCTGAGTGTGTCAGTAACAATATACTGTGAGAGTGGGCTGCATGTCAGATTATTGATTGTTGGGGGAGGAAGTGACCATCGGGGTGTATGATGGTAATGACATGCAGTAAGAATCATAGTGCTCCTCCTGGGCTTACAGTTACAGCTGTCCTCTCCAAGCTGCGAGTCAAGAAAACAGTGATCCACATAAGGCTCAAGCTGAAATTAATGCTTGGTTCAGGTAGTTTCAGTGTATAATGATGGCACACCTATGTTTTAGCCCCTCAGCACGAAGTGCACTTTTTCCATGGCAAACCCATTGGTGATATGAGTAGAGTGTGTGTTCAACTTAAATGAAGAAGTGAAGGAAGAGGAAATTCATCTGACAACAAGCAAATATGTTCTCTGAGAAACTGGGTATCTTGATCAAGATTAAGAAATCAAACTTTACATGTTTGTTTCTCTGAAACTTAGTGTAAATATTGAAACTTGTGGTGGGTTAATACTCTAAGCTGAGGAAACAGGGAAACCTGTACTGCATGACACTGCAAACACGACTATGGCTTTTCAAAAACTAAGGTTTCTAATGTAGTGTAATACTACTTTAGTGACTGAGAAGAAGAATCTAATTGTAGGTCTGCATTATCAAGGAATACTGGAAACCTTTGATAGTGGCTGAAACCTTTTCTGAACTAGGTGTCTACATGTTTATCGTGTCTACATGTTTATCATGTCCACATATTAGAGGTTAAATTTGTATCCAGGATTTACAGACTGCGGTCTTCTGCTTCCCAGGTATTAACTCGTTTATTTGTTGTTGTTGTTGGGTTTTTTTTGTTAAATATATTTTACAGAACATAAATTTATTAATTTAACAGCAAACTTTCTGCAACAGTTCTCTTCAGGGTGGAGGCAAAAATCTGCATTATAAACTAATAAAATGACAGCCTTTGCTTCACAACAGAGATGGAAACCTAAAACCCTGAGTGCCATATGTAGCCATCTCCATTTGTTAGTTTATGTTGCCGTCTGAAATATGATCACAAAAGACAGAAGGAAAATGTAATTTGTACCTACCCTGGTTAATTGTGGTACTGTATTGATTAGGACACTGTCAACAAATGATGTCTGGTCAAAAAAAAAATTGATACTTTGTTTTTGAAAAAATGTTTACTTTTATTAACTTATCTCAAAAATATTGTAACTACTCTAAGAGCAGTTTCAGAATGCAAGACTCAAATTCTGTTCCTGCTGAGTTAAGTGAAGCTACTGCATTTTACTGGGAAGCCTCAAAGATTGCAGGGGAGATCCTGGTAGTTTTTTTGCAGTTTGTTTTTGTTCTGTTGGTGTTTTTTTTTGTGGGGAGAACTGGCTTTGTGCTGTTCTGGAGCAAATAAAAAGCTTTGATCAGGCTGCAAACTCTCCTTTTCTGTAAGTAACTAATATGGCTATCTGAACACAAAATAACTGGAGATGGTAAAAGCTGCAGTATGGTTGGTTCCCAGACTTGTATACTTCAGATATTAGCCATTCCAAGACTTGCTACTAGACAAAAGTCTTCCTTAAATGTCTTGTCACTGTCTTGGTACATAGAGTTCACCTTATCAATAATACATTTGAAAAGCTGTTGTTTCAATCTTCAAGTACTTTTTCCAGGGTAAAAAAAAAAAAATAATCTGTGATTCTGAATTCTCAAAATCTCTATGTGCATAATTTTAAAGTGTATGAAACAATAAGGAATTACTTCAAGATTTTATAATGTTAGGAATCTTAATGTTCTATCATAATACTCAAAGGGCATGATTTTCTTTTCCTCTTTGTTAATCAAAACTCAATAGTATAACAGGTAGGCTTAAGACACTATAGTGTAGAGCTGTAACCTGAAAAGATTCAGTTGCTCTAAGTTTGCTGTCACAAAATAGAGGTACAAGTTGCACCATTAGTGTGCGACCTGATGTTTGGTCTTTCAGCTGCATATCTCTTGCAGATAGCCTCACTATTCAGTTGCAAATAGTTTGGCAAGACCAAAAATGTGTAACAACCAAACTAGTAACACTCTACATCAATGTCTGACAGCACCCCCCAATGTAGATGATTCATCAGGCATTCAACAAACCAAAACTGTAAATGATATATAATATATGATTTTATTTATTATTTATTTAAAAATTTATTTATATTTCAAATAGAGTTAATATTAAATTTAATATGTTGTTATATATATAAACAATTAGGTTAAGATTTTTCTTTTGCTTAGAAAAAATGAATGCTTTTCCCCCTGCCTGTCTCTTCAGAAAATACCACAGTATCATGGTGATTGAGTTGGGAATTCAGATATCAAATACAGACTAATTGAATTCACTTTTTTTTTCCTCCAATTGCTTCCAGCTCTTAAACTCATACTAATATTTCAGTTATTTTTAGCATTCTCACTGAATAGGGTTCAAAGACTATTTACTGTGAATTAAATAGTTTGCGCAGTGGCATCGGCTACACTTCAATTTTTTTTTTTTGCCTTTTTTTTAAACTCATTATTATTTTGGTAGACTTGCATCAGAAGTCAAACTGATCAGTGGCTTAAAAACAAAATCTTCAGTGAATTGTCTAAAAAAGTTTATTTAGAGTCTGTGGTAAAAATGAAATATGATCTTGCTCCTAACACTGCTAGTATATTAACTGTATAGATAGCTGTCTTGGTGTAGGATAGATAGAAATAAAAATTGAGAGGAGTCTTGAGAAAACACCTCTGGGGACTACTAATTAACAACAAAATCGTCTTTTTAAGTTTGAGTGTTACATTGTGGACTTGCTATACCAGAATCAGCAGAAATGTGTTTTCCTTGTGTTTCATCAATTTGCATAAAACATGAGTTTAGAAACATTGGGAAGCACTAGTCTTTATTTCTTGTGGAAGGTTAAATGTAATTTTTTTGACTGTTTGAATTTTCTAGACGTTTGTGTAGCTTGAACTGAAAACACTGAACCAAAACTTGAATGCTTCACTAAACTAGGTTTAAACAGTTTCTCAGAGAAAGATGGAAAATGAGTTGTTTTGAACTATGTTGCATCATTTGGTGCTTTAAGAATAGACATAAGGATTTTCAATTTTTTCAGAACTGCAGAGGAACTATTAATAAGCAAAATCATATGAACCAAAATATAAATCATTAATTAATCAACTTCTGATATAGAGCACTCAAGCTCTGCCAACTTAGGCAGCCTACATTTAAACAAATACCTTGTTGAAGAGGAATTGCTAATACGAAAGCCTAAATTTTATTCTACTCTTGATGTCTCATGTGCCCCCAGCTGTGTGATTGACAAGTATATATATCTGTGCTGCCATTTTAGATTTGTGATCAGAATTTAGGAACATTTAGGCAGAAGACATCATACTTACCTTTTTTAGATGCTTGAGAAGTTTTAGCAAAACACAAAGCAGCACCTTTATATGGGAAGCAATACAGAGTGCTTAGGCTGCTTAGGTTTTTCTAAGGCACTGTTGTGGAGATCAAAAAATGGCCATTAACTTCCATGTGAAGAACATGTAACTATTGCTCTATGAAGCCTCCCAACAACCTGGAGAGCTACAAATAAGTGCTGATAAGATGCTCACAACTAACTTTACTCCATGTCCAATGATATTAGTAAGGAGAGGTTTTGGGAACAGAAGTGTGAAGGACAATTGTATTGAAAGGAAATACAGCACTGTAGCATAAGATTGAAAGGTGTCTTGTGTAGCTACTTGGTACTTGGCCGTAATGTGCGAGGTAAAGCTTAAGCTGTTAGGAACAAAAGCCTCAACAGCATGAGGTGCCTTTTTTGTAATGTTTACGGTGGCATTCCCTATGTAGCTCTCAAGATGAAACTGAAATTTTATAGCCTAGACCACCACCACCCAGATGCCAAGTTCCACGTAGTTTTTTAGGGATGGCAATTCAACTGGACTCTCTCACTACAAACCAGAAGCTGCAAATCAGACTCGTGTGATTTTATGTGTGTAACGCTTTGGATTGAAGTGTTTCATTTTCAGCTATTCTTGCTGTCCTTGACAGGTCTATCAGTGGCTGATGACCCATGTTTCGTACAGTACTTGAGGTGTCTTTGAAGATAAGGCACTGAGGCTGCACTGTGCTCTTTGCCATGTTTGAGCTCCATGAGGGTGTGGGGATCACGTCATGTCCCATGTCACATAATCATAAAAGAAATGAAGGGAGGAATGGGTTCTTTATTCTTTCCCACCACATCCCTTTCTTTAAGACTACTACTACCACCATGTTTTCACAGTACATGTAAGGTTAGAGAGTACTCAACTGCAGGCAGATTAGTTGTCAATGCTTTCTCTCTGTCAGGGAGACTAAGGCCATGAATAAGGTTTCTGTCTTAAGGAAGTTGATCTCTACGTATGCCTGATGTTGGAGGCATTCAAGCCCTCCAATGAGATAGTCACCAGATAAAATGGCTGCTGTGTTATGATTCAGAAGATCATACTGAGAACCATTAGGCAGCAGGTTACCGTGGTTGCAAATGCTGTGTGAGGTGCTTACAGAACTGGGGTACCAATTGCTGAACAATCTCCAAGAAGCTGGTCAGATAAGAGTAGCAAAGATGTAAATGTCTGATACTCTGCCCTGTCATCCCATAAAACTAGCTTTCTTGTTCTGGCACAAGTCTGAGGCAGTTCTTGCTGGAGCTTATACATAGACACCTTCGTTCTGGTACCTCTGACCCCACCATCCCAGGCTGCCAGAGTGTAGGTTTATGATGATGCTTGAGTTACTTTGTTCGCTTTGTTTGTAGATCTGTATACTGCTCTCCATCCTGGTGTTTTTCTTCTCTCCATCACTTCTTGCAAGTGAATTAAACACACTTCAACAGCCAGAGTCTGTGCTAGGTAACAACTCTCCTTTTCCAATCTGAAAAGGAACCAAATCATCTAGTATTCAGTTGTTTAACATTTTAGCTGATGTTTTTTCAACCAGAAATTTCTCAGTCAACCTTAGTTTAGAAACTGACAATTTAAATATTGTTCTACCTCCTTTGAAGTATCTAGATTATGCTTTTAATAATGCACACCTGGATTTCTACTGCACTTCAATTTGACACAGTATTTTCTTGAATGTTTATAGGCATTTCCTGAAATGAGATGAAATGGACCAAGTTCTTGATATCAAGTAATGGCATGCAGTGAATTAACAAAACACACTTTATATTCCATCATTTTCCTTGGAGATGCATTTCACCTGATACTTTTTTTTTAGCAAAATCTGATGCACAAGAGCACAGAGAATTCCCACCCAAATTTGGCAATTAAAAAAAAAAAAAATTCTGTCACTACTGTAAAGTTGAAATCCCTGATAGTAATATAAAAATAAGAATATTTTCTTTTGGTTTGTAGCTAGGGATGTAGTTAAACTCTTTTTAATTGGTTTAATTTATGTTTCAAATTGAGATTAATGAACATGTGCTAAGCTGTACAGCTTTCCTGCCATGCCTTCCTACTTATTGTCTTGATGCATCTCAACTTTTTTGAGTTTGCTGAATACTAATTATGTTTCAAATTTGGATTAGTTGGAGACTATGTGGTACCTAGCTTTCATCTATGTTGCCTTTCTCCCATGTTGCCTTTGCAGGCTATGGCAGTAAAGCTTGCATCCATAAACACAGAAAACTCTCAAGCATGTTACTGAATTTTTATTCCACTGTAAGTTAAATTGATAGTTAACCACCGTTGTCATTGTTCGTATGTGAGCTGCTTCAGTAATTATCAGTACTATGTTTTGAAAAGGTGTTCAAGATACTGAAGTTTCATGAAGAAAGAATGAGTCTTAAAAGGATAAAGTAAATGTCTGCATTTTATGATGTAACCTAAGGGGTGTAAAATCTTTTGTCAAGAGTCAGCATGGCTACAGTGAGGGCAAAATTAAATTAATTACAAAAGATAAACCAGTTTTAGGGCTTGTTGTCCTTTTTTGAAGGAAAAAAATTCATTGAGCCATTTGCTATGTAGATATCTGGGCACCTATTTACTCCCTTTCCATCTCTGAAAGCAGATGGATTATCCTGTTTGGACAAGAAGCTCTAGAATAGCTTTTGTAGACGAGAACAACATGTTTTATACAGTGGTGAAAAGAATTCATAGGAACAGAAACAACTGGAAGACTTAATCATAAAATTTTCTTTTGAGGTGTCTTAAATGGTGCAAATTGCTATCATATGTGTAGGAATAACTGCTAGGTTTTTATCCCTAAGTGACAAATAATGAAGCAACTGATGCTTTCCTAGTTTAAAATGGGCAGATGGTGTGTTATAACATCTAACTGTAATTGAGGTGGATTTTTTGTTTTAGATTTGTTTCAGTTAGAAATGAATACTTTCTCTCCCGTTACACAGTTTTCTGAAGGGTGATAAAAAGCATTGGTGTTAAGATTACTTTTTTATGCTTTTACAGCCATTGCTTACATGCTTTTGTCTATAGAGCTGTTATGGCTTTCTTTTACAGATGAAACTGATACTATTGCAAAGGAAATTCCAGAAAAACGCCATGTGAAGGTGATTTATATCGTAATTCATTATTAGCTTCTATACTTGGAAATATGGCTAGAGACTGAGAATTAGGCAGTTCTTCCAAGGCCATGACATGCTGTGATTAAATTGTAAAGCCTCACACTGGCTAGCTTTTAAGAGTGCTCTCGTTCTCCTTACAGGAGGCACTTTGATATTAAGTTAGTAGATGCTAGGAGTTTTGTGGGTTTTTTTTGGTGGAGTTTCATGTAACACCTCTGAAGCCTTTTAGTCATGGAAAGGGGTGAAAGAATCAGCTGCTACTGAGTGTTTTTGTTTTGGTTTTTTTTAATGTGAGAAAATTATAGGTAGAGTCAAGGAAAGGATTCAAAGAAAGTATCAGATGAACTACATGTTACTAAAAATCAGAAATAGACTTGTAGTTTAAGGACTTGAAAATTTAGGGATAACTTAAGCAGTAAAACCATAAGCATGTAGGGAATATAACTTGAACATAGTGATTTTTGACTGGTTGCTGTAAAATGCGTGAATAACATAGGCAGCAGTCCAGCTTGAAGCTACCTTTGCTCTGAAATTTTCAACCAGATGGAGTGTGAAGTATTTCTACCCCACATAGTTGCTGGAGATGTTTTTTTGGCATCAATATACAGTATTGATATATTCCCAAAATAATCTGCAGAGTTGTAGGACTGTATCAGATGATATTGCCCCTTTTGCTGACTCCTTTTTTCAACCTCCTACTCCACACAATTGCTTCTTGTTTTAGGAGTGTATGTTAATATTAATGTGTCCTTTACATAGCTGTAAAACTCTAGAATTGTCAGATGAGTTCAATAACAGTTGGCCTAACTGTTTTTCTGAAGCTTTTGAAGTTGCTGTTCCTCATAAGTGTTGTGGCATGTGTCACTCTGCAGGGAAACAGCTCTAAAGGGAAAAGGTGGAGGTGTAACTGCCGAAGGTTATCAACCAGGCTTATTGCTGGTCTGTGCTGGTATTACAGGAATGACAAACCACAGTTCTAAAGTTCTGAATGGGCAGTGCTCTGTGTTTATATTTTCAGCACTGTAGACTGTGGGGAAAAATATCCAATACTGCTTCCTGTTACCTGAGAAACTGTAGTAATAGTACATGATGTTCAAACTGCACTGCATACTGTGAACCTATCTATTACATAGGTGAGAAAGGATAACATACTTAAATAAAACTTAAGTGCTGTACCTCTCTTTGTCATAAAAATGTAACTAATTTAAAAGCAATGTTCTTTTTCGCAGAATGAGTCACTGAGCAAGGAATAATACAAAATATGGAAAGGCTTCTATACAAGAAAGACACTTTCTGTGTGCAAGAAGGAGATTAGTCGGGTGGTATAATAGACTATAAAATTCTGAATAAAATGTACAGGATGGGTGTGGGTTTCTGGCACAAGAAAAACAAAACTTGTTGAAAATGCTCCAGAATCTCAAAAGAAGATGGGAAGACTACAGAAGATTGCTTTAAAAATGTAGGATGTTATAGTCTTAGTGAAATGGGAAAGTATTAAAAATGGAGTGAAAAAGAAATGCTGCTCATGTCTGAACAGGTCTTAACAGTCTTGAAAAGATGATCTCAGCTCATTTAGAAACCAAGCTTACCATGAAAACCTCAGTGTTGTCCAATAAGGTCAAATTGCTCTATATAGGCCCTTAATTAAATATCAGCAGCTGAACCTGTCATCCAATTTCAAAGGGGTTTTCTTGACCCTTTAGAAGGTCTCCTGAGCAAGCTGTTACTACTTAGTGGTTTTATTAGCATCTTGAGCTTTTGCATATAGCCTCATTGGTGTGCTTCAGAAACTGATGGGTTTAAAGATGCATCAGTATGACTCATGACTTTGTACCAGGACTGCATTTCACAAAGATATTCCCATTTTAACACTGCATCTCTGACATGATCTTATTAGTACAAAATACCTGGTTACTGGATTGTCATTGACTCTTGTGAATACTTTTATCATGTTTTAAGCCTTATAATTGTTTGTGAAATACCTGTATTTTGGCTACCACTTTTCTCATGTGCTGTACATTGATTTTTTTTTTAAGTCCCTCCAGGATGGGATGTTTTTTAACTCTTTAGCAATTAAGAATGATGATAGTAGGTCTTTGTTTCCATCCTCATTCTTCAGGTATCTGTCTACTGAAGTAGCTGGTCGTGTTTTTCCATGGCTTGTGAAAACCTTAAGACAGGGAGTGACTGATAGTTTTCTTAGGCAATTTTTTTTTTTTAGTTTATGCACTTTTCTTTTTAATGGTACACTTAAAAAAAGAGACAAAAATTAGCGTGTTGACATTGTGTGTCTTAGTCTCAAACACCTTAACAAGGGCAAGCTTGAGGAAAATACCAGAAGTAAGTTTTCTGGTGAAAAACATGACCACTGCCTTCCTTAAAGCATCTTCAAAGGACAGAAAAGAAATCAATGGTTGCACTGAAGATATTTGCACTAGAAAACATAGACTGACTTGTAGTCCATGGAGTAAGAAGGAACTGCTATTCATGTCTGAACAGATCTTAGATGTCTTGTAAGGCTGACCACAGCTTTCATTAGAAACAAATGGCAATTTGCAGGTAGCAAGTGCTGTGTGGCTTTCAATGAAGAGTTTACTATGTTGCAAACTGGGAGCTGCAGTGCAGGGACGGTGGCAGAGAAGGTGTAATGCAGTGCTCATAGGCATCAACAATAGCACAGCTTGGATGTCAATCCATTTTCATGTCTTTCAAGTACAGCTATCAGTCCTTGTCTTCATTGTGTGATGCACTTAATTGGGTAAGAAATCTGTGAAGTAACTGAAAGCAACAGCATAAGAAAATAAGGGAACAGGAATAACTGTGATGTCTAGGCAGGGTTTGGGTTTAAGACCTCAGAAACACCTTAATCCATAAAGGCCATCCAAAAAGTTACATTTTGAAAACCTGACTTTGTATTACCCATCACTGACACTTCCAGGCAAATGTAACAAAGCAGCATTGATTTGCTATCATCAAGAAGTGGCAACTACTGTGATACTATCTCTGGTACATGCTCTACAATAAACAGAAGAAATAAGAACTATAATTCTTGCTTTCTTAGCTTTCAAAATTGATTTAATGATTCAGCTTACAGGCAAGGACCTTTAAGTTGGTACTCCATATAGAAACTGAAGGTGTCAGTTTTGACAGCTAGGTTCATTGGAAAGAATGACTTGGTGGCAAAACCATGCATCTAGATTGCAACAGAAAAGCTTACTAGCTTTAAGACTCAATTTTTTTGGTTTTTTTTTTTTTTGAAATGCATACCCGGATTACTATTATGCTGTTAAAGCTTGCTGAAGTCCACACAGTGAAAAAAGGTGATTCATAGTTAAGTCTATACTTCATTTAAAAATGCAAGATATTAGTAGGAAGGTAGGTTTCCTTATAGCTCAGTTACATGAAAAGATTCCTATATAAGTCTTTTTCAGATCTAGTAACTCAAGAGAAAGAAATGAATCTACACGTCACACCTTTTAAGTAGTCTCATCTATATGAGATAGATCAAGAAAATGGCCATTGGTGCTAGTAAATTCTGTGATAGGAGCTTTTAAGATGAATTGCTAAAACTTTCTTGCACTTACCTTCTTTTGTTAGGTGGTTTTGTTTGTTGTTTTTTGGGGGTTGTTGTGGTTTCCTGTATTTTTTTTTCCAAAAGTGCTACCTCTTCTGAGGGGAAAATACATTGGGTGAAGAGCTATACTGGTTAACTTTCCTAACTTAGTATTCTTCAATTATTTTCCTATAGTATGATTCAAATATAAAAGCAATAGAAAGGCAGAACTTAACAGATAAATACTGTAAAAAAAAAAATCTCTCTGCATAAATGAGCATGCTTTGGATACTAGTATGTATGAGGTGTGCAGATTTGGACAATATTTTTTTCTGAACAGAGAAAAGTGAGGAAAAGGGGTATGAAAGATGGGGCTGTAGTGTGTAGAAGAGTGGAGGAACTGCAATCAAGAAAGGGTAAAGCAGAATCACTCTAGAACTTCCTTACTAGACTGGGCTAGAAAGGGAGTAGCAGGAGACTCCTAAATTGAAGACTTTTGAAGCTAGCAATTTACCCTAAAGATGTCTGGAAAGGTTCAAAAGTGGTGATGGCTGATACAACTCTTGATTTGTCAGCAGTAGTAAAAGCCAGACTTTCTCTTCTTCAGTCAGTAAATTGAGTTAGTAAGCTATTTTTGCTTCATGAGTCATATCATATTGTTCAATACTTGTGCCTTATCCTCAATCCAATGTTGTACAGGAGGCGTCTAATCAGAAGTGTTTTGTTTTAGCGCTTCTCCTTAGTGTCACTCCCTGACAGCCAAATCTTTGCTGATGTAATTGGGAAATGTGTTAAGGCTGCTGTGTGCTCACCTAATTAAGAAAATGATTTGATCCCTGGAGGAACAGGTCTCTCTAGGTAGAGCAAATGAAAGCATTGCTATCTTGCTGGAGAAAATCCAATCTCAAGTGAACATTTTGAGAACGTGTCTAAGATCAAAGAATATTTCTTATTTTCTTTTGTGCCTCAGCAAAGTTAAACTGAAGAGCATAGCCCAACATACATATTTATACTGGGGAAATTGAATCATTATTGTAAGTAAGATATAGGGGGGTTTGTGGCATTCACAAGGAGATACATTCAGTCCTCCTGTACCCGATGACTAAAAGATAATTATTGGTCTTTAGACTCTCAGATCTGTTACTGTACTCACCTGATGCTTGCTTTTTATGGGCTTATTTTTCAGAAGAAATTAATCTAATGTAGTTCTAACTAACAACATACATACTGACATCTAGGCCAAAATTAAAATACGGCCAAACAGATGAAAACTTAAATAGTAATTTAATAGAAATTTCCAAAAGTCCTCCTGGTTCTCGTTGAATTAGTTTGAAGTTCAGGAACTAAGGGTATTAGGAAAGTACAAGTTTCAATATCCTGCTGCACCTTACCTAGCTTAAAACAACTCTGCCTCTCAAAAGGAACAAAAAAACCTCTAAGAACAGAGGGGGAGATTGGAACAAAAAAAAAAAAAAAACGAAACCAATAAAAAAAAAATCCACCACAAAAAAAGCTACGAACAACCCCGTCACCACCAAAACCTCCCTCCTAACCTGCTGCTTTCAAGTAATCAATTTAAGACCAGGACAGAAACAGTCTGTGTTTATCCATGTCTAGTACAGTAATCATTTAAGGGAAAAAGCATAAATTTGTCATTCCAATATTTGGAAGATGGACTGGAGATGAAAATGACTAGTAATATTAAAATATAAATATTGACATTTTACTGTCTCATAAGAAAGGGTAAATAAAGCAAAAATTATCTGAAATTTTAATTTGATCTGTTTAACATGCAGAGGTATAAAATAGCTATAACATATGGCTTACACTATGATGAGTCTCATATCTTGAAATGCTTTAAAAATAATCAGTAAGATGTGTTACATTTATACATCCGTCTGGATAGTAAAATTAAGCAGAAAGGCCATCAGACCTATTGAAGGACTGACATTTTGCAACAAAGTTAACAGCCGAGGTGTACTAGGGGTAGGTAGTTGATGTTCAGTTACTAATAGCCAGCCAATGCAATCTAAATCTTCATGTTCAGCTTAAGCTTAAAAAAAGCTATCCATGATACAAACTGAAGGTAACTCTGTTTGTGTCATTACACATAAGGATCATCTGCCAGCAACTCATGGAAAAGCTGGTAGCCTGCTGAACCATGCTTATATTCCAAAAACCTGGTTATCCTTGCTGTTTTGGAAAACTTTGGTTTGACTCTTATTCAGGTGGCTGATAATACTAGGTCAAACTATGGAAACTGCAGCATTCTAGGAAAGTAAAATTATGCACTAATTTGGGAACCTGCTCATTCAAGAGAGTGTACAACAAAAAGCTTTTGGGTCTACTTGCATAGAATGGGTTGAAATTAATGTACAGCTTTAATTATTTTGAAGACTATTGTTGCTCTGAATTAACAAAATATCATAAGACCACACAGAGATAACTTTACCAATGTTACTATGGTTTCAATTTAGTCAAAATATCTGCATTTCAAGGATCATCAAAAACCTCAAAAATAGATTTGTAAAATTAAACCTATAGTGAAAAGAAGCTCTCTCAGAAACATGCATCTTTGAGATGTTAAGAATAAGATTTGGTTTTTGTTTTTTTGCAGGTTGAACTCCTAGCGACTAGTGTTTTATGATATATAGGCACCCCTAGTCTTCAAACACCACCTAAGGAAATAAGAACTATTAACAAACAAAATATACTGGCAACCGAGTCCTGCATACAGTTTCATGATATTTTGACCCTGTAAAAAGTATTTAAATGTACCTTCTGGCTAGAAAAGAAAAACCTCCAGTCTTGAAAACTCAGAGCTGTTTTGCTTTTGTTGTATTTTTTTAATACGAAGTACAACAAAAATACATGGGAAACTAAAAAGACAGATAGGAAACTATAAAGAAAAATACTGTTCAGGATAATTAGTTATGCAAACTAACTGCTGGTCATTTTTTCTCTGACATGAAGTGGCTTAGTGTCTTTTATGGTACATGATTTTTTTTTTTTCCCCTCACAGTTTTAATTTAAAAATTCCATTTTATAGTACTTCCTGACAATCATGATAATGTAACTAAAAATAATTTGTTCTTTGTGAAACTGTAACTTATAAGTAATACTAGTATTTCATGATGTTTCATTAATTATTTAAGTTTGAGTTTCCTGTTTTAGTGCTCTGACCTTACAGAATACAGGTGTTAAAACTGGTTGAACGATAGTGGAAAAGAGGTGAGCTTCAATAAGAGTCTGATAGAGATATCTAAACAAAAGTGAATTTGAGCAGGAGTCAAGTATTACAAAATGGCAATTTCTGATCATAGCATCATAGAATCATTATGGTTGGAAAGGACCTCCAGGGGTCAAGTGTAACCTTTGTCCTAGAATTTCTCTAACCACTACACCATATTCTCAAGCTCCATATCTAATCGTTCTTTAAACACCTCCAGGGATGGTGACTCCACCACCTCCCTGGGCAGCCTGTTCCAGTGCCTAACCACTCTCTCAGTGAAGAATTTCCTCCTAATATCTAATCTAAACTTCCTCTGATGCAACTTGAGTCCATTCCCCCTTGTCCTGTCATTACTAATTTGAGAGAAGAGACCAACACCAGCCTCTCTACAACCTCCTTTTAGGTAGTTGTAGAGGGCAATAAGGTCTCTCAGCCTCCTCTTCTCTAGACTAAACAAACCCAGTTCCCTCAGCCGCTCTTCACAGGGCATGCTTTCCAGCCCTTTCACCAGCTTTGTTGCCCTCCTCTGCACTTGCTCCAGCACCTCGATGTCCCTCCTGTACTGTGGTGACCAAAACTGGACACAGTACTCAAGGTGTGGTCTCACAAGTGCCAAGTATAGGGGTACGATCACCTTCCTACTCCTACTGGTCACACCGTTTCTGATCCAGGCCAGGATGCCATTTGCCTTCTTGATGTATCATCTGGCCATAAAACAAGACTGTTAGTATTATGAAGTGCTGTGTTTAACTCATTCTTGTGTATTTTTTTCCTCTATAAGCTACGTTATGTGTTTGGTGAGATCATTTACTCTGATAAATTACAGAGAAGACTATTCTTCAGAAAAGTATTGTAAAAAATAGCAAAACAGGGCACGGAATTGCATGCCAACTTATAGCTAGGTAACTGTGAAATGAGGTAATTTGGACACATTAGAGAAATTACAAATATGTACATTGTGTTAAGTCATAAATAAAATCCTGTCAAAATTCAATCACCTGATTAAGTAGTATATCTAAGTATTATTATCCATAAAATGTCTTTTGCATCTTAGGAGCAAAATAAGACAGTTTTGCATTGACTAATACTGGGCATAGATTCCAACACAGGCATTCATATTTCTTTGTGAAACATTGGAGGTGGTTTCATTGTTCAAAACTTCTCATGTGCACTTGAGCTGCTTTTCAGAGTACGATCCAAGATAAACTAAATAGTACAAGATTCCAAAAAAATATTACTTGACTACAAAATCTTGACTTAAACATCCTATAACCTTGCTTGTTGGCTGGAGTTAACACCTGTGGAATTAGTTAATCTCTTCTGCTTCAATTAGCACTTCATGAGATAGAAGACCTGAAACAGAATATAGAATCTTTTTCAAAACATTTCAATTCTTTGTTCAAAATCTGTGGTACTGGAGGCTGAAAACGTACAAGATCCAGTGGCTTTTATATGGGCTTGAGAAAACATTGTCGAATGAAGTCAGGCCTGTGCTTAAGGCTATAAATGCATTATTAGTTCTGATGAGCGTTGATCATATTATATGTAGTTTCTTTTGTTAGAGATGGATACAAGACAAAATGACAAGTGTGAAACTAATAAGTTGATGGGTCTGTGAAAGTAAAATGGTAGTTTGATCTCTGTAAAAAATTTATTGCTTTAATAATTCCAATTACATAGGCCTTCTGCAAGTCAGTAACTAGGTATGAAACAAATCAAGCGTCAGAGGAATAGCAGGAGTTCCAACAGGGTCTAAGATTTGGGGTGGGAAGAAGAAAGGTAAGCAATAGGAAGGTAAGCAAATGTTTTAATTAAGTCTGAAATGTGTTAATTCCAGACTTATATACTCTAGGTCCTGAATATTCTAAACACCAAACTGAAACACAAATTGAAATTTTGAAGACAATAAAAGCTGCTGTACAAAACCACACTTGTGAGAGGAGAGAAGCAGATAACATGGGATAGCTGACCCAAAATACCTGCAGAGTAAACTTCATTAAGTTTGTAACCAAGTTTTCCTTTGTGCAGAAAAGCTTTTCATTAGCAGCTGTGTGTGCTCTGGGGCATGATCACAAACAGTATCCAAAGGGCTGCTGGCTCAGGTGTGTTAATCACTCTAGGTGGCTACTTTGTTTTAATTGTATGTTCCATTTGGAGATTCTGGTCAGCATAAATTTAAGTTTGCCTACAACTGAAAATGTTTGGCATAGATTGATTAAAGAAGGATTTTTCTATCCTATTTGCATAGAATTTAAGTGCAGAAAAATGATGTTGAAGACAGACAGTGACGTGGGTAAGAATATTTCCCTTTTTTGATTTGTCTAGCCAGAAGTTAAAGATATAAACCCTTAGTCACCTTTTACTTAAAGCAGGTGGTGTGGCACTTATAAATCACTGGCAGTATAGGACAGGAGGAAGAAGCTCAGTCTAGCTTTACCTCTGAAACATGGTTATGCTGTACTTGATATTCCTGTAAGATTTATACATGTCTGAATTGCCATAAGTACAGGTATAATTGTTTACTTTTTGCTGACCTAAAAACTTTGTTGCAGAAGAATTCAATTTCAAGAAGAAATCAAGACTTGACAGTAGAAGTAGAAAGAAAAGCAGTCCTGTTTCTGCAATGTATAACTTCAGATTAGCTGCTTTAGTGAAATGTGTTTGCAACACATATTGTCAATAGTTTATAAGAAATTCATTGGTGAATTACCAAAAGCTTTCCTGTTTAACAGTGTAGCTTAAGAGACATCTTCCTTCTAGTAACATAGCATTTGTGTGATGCCTTGAAAATTATTTATTTTCCTAAACACAAGAGGAAAAGCTATAGGAAAATGATCAGTTGGTTAAAAAGAGTAGTCAGTGGTTGCTTTTATTAACCCAAATGATTCTATGCTATGCTGTCATCTTGCCTTTAACACCACTTCCACATTTCCTCTCTCCTGGTAACTGCAAAAACAAACAAACAAAGACACTGTCTTCCAGGTTCAGTATGAGGCGATAGCGTATGTCTGGTGAAATGGGATTTAAAGCATGGGCATATCCCTCATATAGTTTGGGGTTGCTATGTCTGTTAGTAAGCTCTTTATTTACCCTGCACAGAATCTCTGTGCTGAAATGGACAGGACCCTTCTGACAAATGCTCAGGGCATTAGAAATGGGGAAAGGGGGAGGAAGCAATTAAGCCAGTTGAGTCTTCCAGGAAAAAGATAGATGCTGCAAGGAATTAAGAGTGAAGGCTAATCTAAGGTGTAAAAAGGAATCCAAGCTTTTCAAATTTATCAGAAGGGAAAAAGAGTAAGACGAAGTATTCCATCTATCACATGCGTAACTTGGAGTTGGCCAAGATACTTGGCTCTTACTTTAAGCCTAATGAAGAATGTTTGTACAGTTAAATAGTAATGAAGATTTTTGTGAAGCTATATTACATATTGATGAATACTAGATGAAGATAAAATGGAAGGGCTTAAATATATGTAAAAAACTTTCAGCTTATGCTGGTGAATTTACATTACGGACTCATTAAATTCACCTTGCATTAACTCTATGGCAGCAAAAATCAAAATAAACAAGTGATACAAAGAAAAGTACAGCCATACACAGTACTTGAAACATCAGTGATTTAAAAGGAACAGCGTTAAATAGCCTTGTATATGTCTCAGAATATAATGTGATTTATAGCATGGATGACTTACACTTGCAACAGAGAACACTGACCGTGTTATTGCTCTACTCTAGCTACCAGGAGACAAGTAGGAACTCTGTCAAGTCAAACCATTATAGATGTAGATAATTTTTTTTCGTGGCATTAGCTTTGGACACTTAATAGAGAAGTACCTACATATCTTAGGAAATAAAGGATGAAATCTTCTACAGTGCTGGCAGCTGCAATAAGAAAGTGGGAAGTTATGATGCAGTGGAAATGTATTTGAATTACTTGTGATTTTTTCTTTTTTAATCATCTGATAAAAAAATTTATCTTCATTAGGTTTCTAGGCCTAAAGCAACTGTAACTTGAATAGTTGAGATACATTACAATTATTCACTAGAATTTTGCACTCTAGGTTTTTAAAAAGTATCTACTTGTAAGGAAAGAATTATACAGAGGAAGAAGATACTTAATTTTCTTACTAGTGAAACAGATTCCCATGTTGGTAAGTGCACAATGAATTCAGAGGCAGAAGTACTGTCTAGAAACAATCATAATGGTAAACACATGCTTTTAGATGTAACTTTAGAATTGGATGAACTTTTGTAGTACAGATCTGTCATACTTGGTGCTAAGTTACTTCATTAGCTACCTGATATTCTTATGTCACTTTGTAAGATAGTGTCTGAAAAGTGTTTGTCCTGCTGGGGGATACCAGCTTGTTTGAATACCAGTGCCAAATTCAGCATTGATTTGACAGGCACTTGGCTGCAAGCATTGCACTAGAGGCAAAGCTGGAAGATGAGGATGTGGTTGTCTTCAGCCTGGTAGGACAGCTTCTCAGATGCCAGCAGTAGGTCACAAAATATCACAGGGCTAGGAGAAAAATTGTTAAAAAGACAGTTTAATACATTTCAGAGTTTACTGGAATGCTGTAATCTATTAACATCTGCAGATCTTGAACCTTGTTATCTAGAGACAGAAGCCAAGTACTGTGTTTCAGGATGTGGGAATGTCAAATGGTAATGCAATATTGATACTCAGCTGGCTAAAAAATATTTGTAATGGGAAGTATTCATAAAAAGCACCAGTTTAATCAGTATTTCTAACTAGTGTTTGGGAGACTGGAAAGAAAAGAAGGCTAAAAGGCAAAGTAAAATATAATGAAGTGGAGTGTTTTTAATATATTAATGGTATAATTTTAAGTGGTTAGCTCCGGTGAAGGTCCTTCTAATCAAGAAAATACCTAACTTCACGGGGAATATTCTGTGTTGTGCTTTATTTTCACCAAGACTGTGTACATATTATCTAATTCTGGATGCTGGAACACTCCAGTTGCATACTAAACTGCACATATTAAAAAGTGGAATAACTTGGTGGTAGAGATCCTTACCTGTCAGCCTACTTGGTATGACCGTGATTTTAGGATGTAGTGTACCTATTCCATCATTAAAGTCGATTTGTAACATATGGCAAGTCAAAAGAAATTTTGTTGAGACTTAAGCAGGCTAGCAGTCTGTGTGACATGTGTTGAGGTATTTACCTTAGCATGAAACAGCAGCAGAAAAGCAAGTGAGCAGGTTGTGAGCAGTCATTAATATTGTTCAAGTGGTGTACAAGTATCACATAGTAGTAGCTGCATGTGAGTGTGTCTAATTACTTACTGTCATTTCTATCAGCAACAGTTTTTCTGGGGAGAAAGGGGAGAGGGACTAGGAACTTAAAACTGGAGCTGTAACTGAAAGCACAGGCTAGAATAGCCCTCCATATTTGCATGTATCTTGTAAATCCGCAAACTTACCTGTTCTGTTAATGAAGCATGAAATGAGCTGGGATATCATGTATTCAAAGCAGGATGTCTTTAATACCTGATGGTGAAATTCAAATAGATGTAGACTTATGATATCCTTGGGAACCAGCACACTGCTTTACAATAGGACAGATTGAACAGGTGAGAAAGTAAAAGCAACGGCCAGTGGAAGTCTGTGGTGTTTTAGGCATCAGGTTAGATAGCAGAAAAAATATTGTGGCAATTTTTGAGTTTTAAATCAGTAGTGAACCTGGAGAATTCAGAAGGATAGTTTTATGTGAAATAATGGCTTGTGAGAAGGTTGCAGCTAGTTGAGGAAACCTCAATAGACATTTTTTGCTGTCTAGTACTGCTAAGGACTGAATTCTATTTCCATATCCCTGCTGTTATTTTAGCTTTAGGTTATGCAGAAGCAGAAAGACTTGACAATTTTTTTTAAGTTACTCACTGGTAAAACTTGAATGTACCTACCTAGCTTTTCATCTTAAACTTGACATCTTAGTTGAGCTGTTGTCAGTGTTCCATATTATTCTCTAATATCTTGAGCAATAAATTTTGAAATAAGAATTATTTCTAATGTTTATTAAAGTATTACACCACTCTTATTCAATTTTTGTGATGGGAGAGAAGAATGGGTTTGATCAGAGTGGGAAAGTGAGTAAAACCCTGTGAAAACTGAGGGTAATAACATGTAAGGCAAGGCAAAGTTCAAGTTGTGTTATCCCTTTGTTCTTTAGGGGCATGTTATGGTGTCTCCCAGTACCCTTGCACCACAGATGCATTGTTACTTAATAAAGAACCAGTGGAAACATAGGAAATGAACTGCTCCAAATAAGACTTCATTCTGGCAGTCTGTCTTCATGAAAACCGATGAATAAATCACTTCTGGCTTGTCTGTCTAGAATTCCACCAATCACCAAAGTGTTGTCCTATCTATTTTCCCATTTCCTGTTGTACTAAATTATTTTTATCTTAAGGTATTTCTACTGCTTAACATTGTATTGAGAGGAGAACTACAGCTCTAACAGGCCATAAATAAGACTTCTGCCCAACAAGTTTCTGGCGTAAGTGGCCATAGTAAAACTCTTTGCACCTTCAAAGGAGGAAGGGTAGGAGAGGAACTGTCCTTTCTCTGCTGAAGATACAAGTGTGTCTACTGATGGCCAACGTAAATAATTTCTTGCAGTTTATTACATGCAGAACCTGCATACATAACATGTGCTTGAAAGTATATACTGATATGATACTACTGTGGTTGAGTTTTCATTGGAAAGACAAAAAAATATGCTATTGATAACTGAGTGTTGGTATAGCAATTGTAGTCTTAGATGCATAAATCTGACTTTCTTCATGGTTTAGATAAAGATAGAAATGTGATTTCCATGGGGCTTTTCAAATCCAGTCATGAATGCTGAGTATTATCATACTCATCTATGATGGATGAGGAATAAAAGGTGCTTGGTGTTGTTACCCATATCTTTGAGCAAACTGTATATAATGGATTCAATTTTAACTTAAAAGTAACAAAGAAATTTTTTTCCTTTTGCGTTTAGCAACTGTAAATTCTCACTTTCCCTGTGATAAATGTTACAAAATGTCAAGAAAATGATAGTCTGCTGGGACCATGGAATTGTGCTTATCCAAAAATAAATTAGAATTAAACACTGATACTATCAGTTGCTGTTCTCACTAGGCGTCTTTGCTATATTAATCTTTTCAGTTCCTATCTTACCTCATGAGCTTTTCTTTCAGTCAAGTAGGAGCTTGTGGCAATTTTCCTCTGTGGTAGTTAAATACATTTTTGAGGTTTCCTAATCTCTCTGACCTTCATATATGCCTATAGAAAAAGGTATAGTATAAGTGTTAAAACAGGAACACAAAATATTGCCTGATGAAAACAACTTGTTGTTGTTGGTTTTGTTTGCCCTTTGATTGTTGTTGAAAATACAAGTGGATGCAGATGTAAAATCACAGCCTTAAAAACAAAACTACTAATGGTGCTGTTTGGCCAAAGCAGTGTGTGCCAAAGAATTTTTTTTATCATTAAATTGTATGCATTCCAAACATGATGGCTAGAATGAAAATGCCAATGCAGCATTAACTGAAAGAGTTACAGTAAAGTTAAGCATACAATGTTTGCTTTAGCTATTTATTGTCATTAAGAGAACTATCCTAATACCTTTTAGAGGAATAAATCAAAAGAATCCACTTGTAGCGGTTGTGCTGCAGGTGGCTGAACAGACCCACTGCCTTGTATCCCTGTGCAGTTAAGACAGCAGGTAGGAGTGAAATATCTGTTACTAGCTGAACTGTGGTCCCTTGAACAAGGTCAATTTCCTAGTTGCTAGAATTCTTGCAAGCCTTTTGGCATCAGAATTCACTTAGTATGTATGCCTTTAAATTAGTAGAGAAACAGAGTGAGATATTTTCATGCCATTTCATGGGATTAAAAGTGACTTGGAAGATGAGGCATTTACTAGGCTCTATTCTCTTTCTTTCATGATGAAGTGTTGATTGAATTCAGCACTACCTTTCTGCGTTCTGCTGATGGCTCCAGACAAGGGTCTAAAAGCTGCATTCTCAGTGTTTCTGGATGGATCTGGCATTTCAGTGAACTGTCCATCTAAACAGGATCCCAGACAAGAGTGAAGCCTTGCTTCAGTAGAAAGCTGCAGTAATTGAATAGCATATGGGGGTTAGGGCTGGAAGGGAAGCTGTATGGATATCTTGAAGATCATGGTGTATTTCTTTAAATAATAAAACAGTTTCATTTCTTTAAAGATTATGATAAAGTTCACAGTGGTTCAATAAAAGATGGGCTGCTCAAGCTTAAACAGATTATAGTGCAAGTATGTGACCAAGAGATTAGGAGTATGTCTAATTTTAATTACATGTTTTTCTGATGTGGCTTGCTGATTCAACAGCTTGTGTGGGTATAGAAGAGCTGCTGTTAAGGTCAGCTTATTCATTGAGAATGGACTCCATGTCACTGAGACAGCTGTGTAAATACCTTCATAGTCGCTTGTACAAAAAGCTATTGAAAAATGGAATTTATCTGATCCTTACACTTAACTTAGAATAAAATTATCAATTGCTTAGCCAAAGGAGAAAAATAGGTGTTTCTATTAATGTACTTGAAGTAACCTTCCAGAATTACCACCTATAACATCTACGGTGCAGATGGAAAGTTTGAGAGAGATTGTAGGTGTTACATTTACCTGGAATGCCTGTCTGCTTAAACTGCTTTAGGAAAATTGTTCATGATAAACTAAATGCATAGATAGATATTGAATGATGAGTCTATGACCTCTTTATTACCATGTTAATAGTCCAGGTAAATTTTTTTCTATATACCAATTCATTAGTATGTACCTAGTAAATGCTACCTACTAACATGGTGTATGATTAAAACACTAGTGATTAAAAAAGTTGCATTTCTGACATTTCCTCTTTTCATGTGAGATTTTTCTATGCTGATCTGGTTACTGCTTGGTACATGTCAGAAAGCATGTTGCATTTTTTGGTTCCCTTGTTCCTCCCTTCACAAGATAAGTATGAAGAATAAGTCTGTTTACATACTTGTCATAATATTTTATTCTGAAGAATGGGTCTCGGAATAGGTCACAGGAAGTGGGATTTCTTAACTCTTACACTGTTGGGTTTTTGCAGAATGAACCAAGTATGGTGTTAAAGTTAATTGCTATGCACTTTTTATCATCATGTCTACTTCTACTGTCAGAGTAAAAATGCCCCTTGATGTGTGACTTATAAAAAAAGAACATAAACTATTATCTTCAGAGAACAGAAGAATTTGTGACATGAAATCTCACAAGCCATTGTGTTAATATGGAATGGAAATTCTACAATGAAATTTGTAGCCTGAAGGGGAAGGTTTTTTTATTGCAGTAACATTATTGCTCATTAACCTGATCTGTAATTATGGTATGCATAATGCAACACACACTCTTAATTTAATGGTTGTAGTTTCAAAGTGTTCATTAAATGATGAACAGGCACCTCTGACACAGTCAAAACTTAATACCATTGTTTGAAAATAGTTCATTTCACATGCAACATCTCAAGACTAGATTAAGGTAATTCCTGTAGTTGACTACTTCAGCTTGTTTGATGTATTGCCTTTTTATGGTTTCTTTATCTTAACTGGAAAAGATTTAACTGCATCAACATTATGGCTTTGAGTAATGGGAGGGAAGACCTGCCATCTGCAAAATTGTCTTCTATTGCTTGCATGTTATGTCTAAGAAGCATGTGGCAGTAATTGCCTCAAAATGCTTTGCCCCACTTGAGGTTCTCTTCTTACTTTAGACAACTTAATATATCAAGGAGATTGAAGGAAGGACTGGAAATTATAGTGCCTTTTCACTCTAGCTTTAGTAAACAGGTATGATTGGGATGTATATTGTGTTAATCTAGGGAAATACATTGGGTTCAATTTCCAAGCCTGCTAGTTGAAGAAGTTACTCAAACTTCAGCTGCTACAGCTATGAAAGAGGCATTGGATTAGTGAGCAGACTTTGTAGTTCTCTTATTTTATCTAAGTGTTTAACTCCAGGAAAAAAAAAAAGTCAATTTTTAAAATTCTAATAAGAACTCAACTTTTGAGTTCATTTTTTTTTGGGTCTGAAAATCAGTGGCAGACATCTGTGGCAACTGGAGAAGAACAAAGTGAAGATAAGAAGCTGGTACGTATAGAGCTGATAAATCATGAATTGGAGTCTGGAACGTGGAAAAAAAATATTTTGCACTACTTACATTACTTAGCATTTGGGATTATTTTCAAGACATCCTGGCGAAGCAAAAGAAGCTCACTTGAGGTATGGTTAAAATACTATTTCAACCAAATGATAATAGTGTCTCTGCAGCATGTATATGTGTGCAAGAAAAAAAAATACAATTCCCTCCGAACTTATTAGAATATAGTACTTAGAACAGCAAGTATTTTCAAGAAGAGCAAATGAGTAAAGGCAGTTTATGCTCATCGGAGAAGTTTTCATACTGTTTTTCATTTTGCCTTGAATAAGAATCTCCCCATACCTTGCAAAGGCAAAGTTTATGTGCTCTAGAAGAAAAAGGAGGAGAAAAAAAAAAGTCTAGTAGTTTACCTGACACAAGGGACTTCCTGTTCTTTTGTGGTACTGTCTTGTGGCTGTCAATTCTAAATGGTTATTCAAATATTGTGTGAACTGATTTTTATAACCTAAAGCTAAAAAATCTTTGTGCTGATCTAAGTAAGACGTTTTAAAGGAGGAACAATGTTCGGAAGATAATTGTAACTGTAAAACAAACCTCAGAAAGAGACAAAATAGTTCTCATAAAAATGGGAATGTTTTGGTTTTGCTGGTTTCTACCTCTTAACTGTCTCTTTAATCTTAACACAGAATCCATTCCCTTGAACTACTTCTCAGGTACTTTCTGAGGAAATATGTAGAGACTCAAGACCTGCAGTCATATTAGCCTGAACCACAGGACTGCTGGGCTTGTCCGAAAGCTAGGGTAAGTTTGCAATATGTTGAGCTACACTTGCAGGGTCACAATGACCTGAGGTGAAGAGAGTAGTATGTATTAACATTGCTGCAAAATAAGTCTAATGACACTTGTCACCTCCTGAAGTCATCCTGGAAAGTAGGCTATAAAGAAAGCAGAATGTTAAGCATGAGAAAGCAGACAATGTCAGTTTTGTATTGGAGTAAGTTCTCCTCTAAAAGAGAAACAGTGTCAGAGAAGTTCCTAGCAGAAGTTTGAATTTTACTATTAAAATCAATCAGTAATAAGTTTAGAGTGATTAGAGAAAGTTGTATGAAAACCTGAGACAATAGTTATTCATATAGTTCACTTCCTTTCCCTAAACAATCCTTGTGAGGGTGCTTATTGAACTAAACAAGGCTTTTAGTCCAAACACTTGTTTCCTTCACTTTTTTCTAATGGTCCTTAACTTCCATATAGATGATATCTATCAGTTTGGTTTGTGCACTCATCAAACATATGAGTAGCTGTTCAGCTAGATCTGAAGCTTGGATTCTGAAACCCAAAATTTCTATTTAATCTCTGCATGTGACTATATTGTTTACTCAATTCTGCTGATAAAACATTTCTATAATATATCAGAGTAATATCAGTAAAGCACAATCAAATGGGGGCCTCACAAGAGGCCAGAATTCATGGGTTTCTGTTTGAGCTGATGACTGTTTCCTTCTGACCTCTAGTGAAAGGACTCTTAATTAAAAAAAATGGGCAAATATGCAGTGCAAAATATGAACAGAAGAGACCAACCATACAGTTTTAAGTGACAAATAGTTGGAAAGGTTGTCACTGAGCAGCTTGAAATGAGGGCTTTTTCTAATCAGCCAGGCTCTTAAACATGAAAGAAATAATTGTCTTGTGGATGTACAGCCTCCAGCACTAATTTCAATCAGCAGTACAAGGCAGGTGGTCCTGCCACCAGGCCCTACTTCACTCATTAACTGGAGTAGCCTGATGAAGCTGACTTGTCTCACAGGCACGGACATACTGTGTGGTCTTGGCAAGATAGTGTTTCTGACCAAGCACTCACTTTTTGAAACAGGTGTTTAGAGAATAAATACATAGATTGTTGTGTTCATGTAGAAACCTCCATGCTACTTTCCGAAAATGCCACTAGTCTTAAATGATTATTAGTCAGTTAGAAAATTCAGCCTTGGGTTTATGCCAAAAATCCCTTTAGTAGAGAAGATGAATACTATGCAATAAAACATGTATTGATATGGCAGGTTAGATCGAGGCAGCCTGTGCAGAAACCAATGTACTGGGTGACATAGCATTTCTTTAGGATGGACAGAGCTGAAGGAGGAGGAGATATATTTGCCGTTGAAATGAATGGTGAGCACTGGAGATAGGGAAGGAAAGAGGAGGTCAATATTAGGAAAAATATCCTGCAGCATTAATGATTAAGTCACTATGAAGCTTTTCACAATGGCTTCAGTAACACATATATCAGAAGCTCTCTTCTCTATGAGTTAGGAATAACAGCCAGGAAGGAAGTCCTTCTACAAAAGCTTTTGTGTTGTTCAGTCATCCTCTGTAAGATGCATTGAAGAGCAAAATGAGTAATAGAAAACCTCAACTACTATCAACTCCTTCACAAATATTTGGGTTTTGGTTTTTTTTGAAATGCTGATTTTTGGAGGGTGAATACTGATGAGCATCTTGCAGGTGCTTCCTGCTATAAACTAAGATCATATGAGATATAAGTACCTTAGAAAATGAGCTTGCCGATAAGCTAGTGGAAGATCTGCCTGAGTGGTAAAATGTGCAGTGAAGAGATTCACTCAAGCTTCAAGTGAAACCACAAGCAGGCTATTCATGGTAGCTTAGGTTCTGTTGGGAGCAATTTGGTTTATTAACAGGTCTTAATTTGCAGTGCTAACCAGCTGTTTACCTACTGCGTATTTTCTGCACAACTGTAATCCTGTCCATGTGTAGTACGTCAGGCAATAGGTCAGAATTTTTTTGAGGAATCCTCTTTGGAAGGTGGATAGGTGTGTATGTGTTTTTTGTAGAAGATGAATTGTCAGTATTTGCCACATAAATTGTCCCGAAACCCACATGCTATGCACATACACAGTATCTTGCCATTACAACAAAAGAAAACATTATGATGGGCTATATTGAAGAGAACTGGATAATTTTGCATGAAGTATGGTCAGTAGGCATTTTGCCAAACACTTTTAGGACCTCAGCTTCACCATCAATTCCAATTTCCCTGCTTTGTATCAAGTGGGACAGTTACCGCTCTGATGGCAATGAAAAGACCAATTAGAGGTCAAGAAAATAGAAACAGTGAGGACATACTGAAAAATCTGGATTAGGTTGAATAAGGAAAAGACTGTGAGGGAAAGTGTAAGTCTTCAAGTAAGTGTGAAATGTTGCTGTGGAAAATCAAAATTATGACCCAGACTTGCCCTATATGCATTGGGCGAAGAAGTCGTGAACTAGAACTGCAGTAAGGGATGACTAGGCTAGGATTACGTTACATTTTTCAAGGATTAGGTTAATTAAACATGGAATTAGGTTTTCTATAGAGCTGGTACAATTTTCAGTAAAATCAGTGGGAGAAAAGTTTATGCTCCAGCCTGTGGGAATGATTTGGATGCATATGGCTTGCCCTTGGATGAGAGCTGTGCTGGCACAGCTTCTAAGGTTGCGTAATTCTTCTTGCAACACTGTGTCCTCAGCAAGATCATGGCTTCTGTCGTAGGCTAAACTTGAAGGATACTTATGGTAACTATAACAAGAAGAGCAAAGCATTACATTTTCACCTTATGTTGAATAATATATCCCCATGTATGAGATGCTTAATAATTCAGGGTTTTTTTTTTTTTAGCCTGAAGAAAAACCTCAGGTCAGCCTGCCTGTTGACATGAATTACATGGCGAGTAAAGCAAAGTCTCTGATAAGTGTTTATGAATAACTGAAATAACTGGAGAAGTTTTGTAAAGGACGCTCTCTCTATTAAGATAGATAGGTGGAGCTGAAGGAAAAACTTGCTTTATGGTGGTGCTTTAGAACATCAGGAGGGTCTGCTTGCTTATTTCCATGAAACTCAAATAGTCATCATTTAGAAAAACATTTTGAGCTTATAGCCTAGTTGATTTTTTATTTTCACACTTCTTTTGACAGAACACTTTTTTTTTTTCTATTGCTGTTAGTAAATTTTACTTCTGAGTTGCATTTACCATCCTGTTATGGCTATGTAAATTAGGGAAAACCTTCATGTTGAACATCTAACTAAATTTTCTTATTATGACAAGGCACTTGAGGTCTTAAAGACTGAATATGAAGTAAATGAAGCAGTGCTTAAAACTTCAATGGCTTAAAGTGAGACTATTCAGCCTGCATCATGGTGTATTTGTGAGCTCAGTAGGTGCTCTGATTTCAGGGTGCCAGAGTTGGAAATTGGGTCCCATATTTGGATCTAGACAAGGAAGGCTTGAGGATGTTCTGTCTGAAAGTAGATGGGTAGGGAATTAAGGACCTGTGCCAAGGTGTGAGCAGCAGTGCTTGTAGTGTAGACACTTTGTTTTCTTGACAGCACTGTCTTCACATTGCAGTGGTTCTAGCTAAGCCAATAAGATCAAGTTCTCAAAAGCAAGAGGTTTAGGCAGAAAAGTAACATCCATCCAGTACTCGTTAATACCTTTAGGACAAAATTCACAAATAACTTTTTTTTTATATAGTTTTAGGAGTTAGAGGTTTAAAAGTTTCAACAGAAGTTAAGTTTTATCAAATGTGAAAGTTTTTATTTTGTAGAGATTAAAAGTGGGGAAACTACAGAGGTAGAAGCTGTGGAATTTTCTCTTCTAAGGACACTTTCTTGGTTGTTTTTAGTAACTTTTTTTCAGCATCAGTTTTGATCATGCATGAAATATGTCTGTGGCTCCAGGCCAAATGAAGAAAAGCTACTTTTTATAGCACTGAAAGAAAAAGGCAATTACTTTGTTTTATGTAGTATTGCCTTTTAACCTTTCAGAACAAAATTTGACGCAACTTTACTCCCAATTCTAACATAAGGTTTTCAGGGATAGTCAATTGTACCGCATGGTTAAATACAGGAATCCAGCAGATTAAAAAAAACAACCCACACCTCTGGAATACGTATTACTGAGTGTAGAACGAATGTGAAATAGGCATTGGTAGTGACAGTATTTCTAGGAAGAACTATGCTGAATCACTTGGATAATGAATAAACTTAGCTGCTCAACAATGAAGAGGCAAAGAGTCTGGCTTTAAGGCTATAAGTCAAACCAGATCCCTTTTACTGTGACATTTTTGTCACATCTGTCTAACCTAATGTTCTGTGTTTTGGGGTGTGGTTTTTTTAATCAACAAGAAAGCAGTCCCTATGCTCTGTTGAAGCCCAGATCTTTTACTTAGTTTAATTTGCTTTGACTCAGCTTGAATGTGGCTGTTTCATGGTGTATGTATTCCTGCAAATGCTAGCTGTATGAGTTCAAATTTCATGTACTGATTTTTGTCTGACAGTGTGTATTAGGTAAAATTTTAGTAACATAGCAATGTTGCTTTTAGAGGAAGCACAGACAAGTGCGTCACTATCAGCAATTCCAAGGAAATAATGCAAAACCACATGTTTATGACTGTTTGCTTGAGGCAAGGGACACCATTTGATACAATTAAGGCTTGTGAGGCTGTACAGGGGGACAAAGAAATGCATGGATGAATTATGTTGATACCTAAAAGTAGCATAGCATGTTTCTTGGAGTAGATATGGGGCTCTCAGTGCCAATAAGGCAGACTGTTACACTCACCTTGATTGAGTACATGGATGTTGCTTACCAAGATCCTCTGCTACATTGCTAGCAGTTAGAATAAGGAAAAAACTGAGCTTTACATGTTGCATCTTCCTAGGAAACCACTTAAAGACTTTTTAAGTAATTAAACACTTGAAATTTTATATTATCGTTTGGGCCGGATCATAGATGGAGACTGTTTCTTTACAGAAGCTTTTCCATCGGAGAACCAGAAGCATAATTGTCTAAAAGAAAGCAGAGAGGACTGTTCTGGTCACAGAAGGGGAAGCATTCAGGAAGAAAAATCTATAAGGCTTTTATTTGGAGAGGAGGGGGAAAACGCATGCATTGCTTTCATGTCACTTACAGAAATTACTTTGTCCTGTCCTGCGGAATTTTATCCTGGTTTAATGCAGTAGGCTGTGGAAGCTGCTGATGGTGTTTAAGTGCAAAAACATATTTATAGATGACTGGGTGGAATCTAAGTGACTACTAGGAAAAATCTGTTCTTTATATTTATTCTGTTCATTGGCACTGGAATGTGAAAAATAAGCAGAAAAACAGCTCTTCTTTGACTTGAGACTGTTGTAATGTAAATTGTTTGAGTGAAATATTTAACTTAATTATTGACAGAATTGGAGAGTATGATAATAGAAAATGCAAATGAAATAAGCTTAGTTTTCAAGTACAGCAGGAAAATCATGCGTGTTTTGTCCCTATCATATTATTATTAAGATATGTAGTCTCTTCATATATATAAATGGATAGTTCCTTGAGTATGACGATAGAAAAATTGTTTACTATTAATTCTTCTAAACATATGTAAAACTAACTATCCCCTATTATAACAAATATTACACATTTATAGTGATGGTAATATGGTTTATCTACAAAATGGACATGCATCAGAACGAATGTACTACCCAATTTCTTTGTATATTGACTTTTCATTTAGTAGTTTTCATTGCAGAAGGAGTTAGTAAGCAAGGAAATTTAAGAAAATTACTATGTCCTGACTTATGTCTAATAATTTTGCATAATGACGAAGGTCCTTTCTTTTTAGGTACTAGCCTAAGCTGTTATGACTACATCAAACAAATCCAATGTCAATACTGATTGAAAGAATCATAAAAATATTTGTTACAGAGATGAGTGAGACAAAGCAGAGATATTCTTTATCATGCTTCATGCAGTTTAAAGACTACTTGACTCAACTAATTACCAACTTTCTAAGAAAAAATTTGAATGACTTAAGTCATTAGTCATAACCTTGAAACTGGAAGATGTAATGTCAACTTAAAACTTGGATATACACTCTTCTGAATCTTTTCTGCCAGAGAACAGTTGGGATAAGGCACTGTTCTATCGTAGTTGTTTTATTTATTAATTGATTTATCCTCTACTGGATGTCTTCAGTAGCTATTCTGTTTTGGGTCTACAGAGGCTGTGAGTTTAAGAGGACAGAACAAATGGATGGCTTCTTACAGTACAGACTTCTATCAGAGGCTAAGCAACATGTCTGTTTTGGAATGCTTCTCTCCATAGTGATGATAAACATGTAAGTGTCAAGTAAACCATGAGGAGTGTAAACTACATTAGATGATTGGAAAACATTAAAGCTTATGAGTAGAAAGTATGTCAAAATGACTACATAAATGGAACTTCAGCAGAGGCTTGCAATGGAACCCTAATATGAAATGAAACATGTAAATCACTTGTGTGTAAGTTAAATTCTTAGTAAGAACAAATGTGCTGCTTTAAATTCTAGACAAATGAAGTTAAGCTTTTTTTTTTTTTAACTCTCTTTTTGACCCAAACTGTGTTTTCATTCTGACATGGCTAAAGACTGCTTTTTTTTTTTTTTTTCCTTTTTACATACCTCTGTGGTGTTTTCCTAGTTGCTCACCAGTGAGGAGATTTTTATGAACTTTTTACAAATATTTTTTTTAATACTCTTTATCTCTTGCCCCATTAAAAATCTTATGGTTTGGTTTCTGAGGATGGAATCTGACCAAAACCACTTAATTTTAAATCTCCTGTTATGCTATGCTCTTGGCTTCTTGGAACAGATATGTAAAGAGTATCCATGAGAATTTGCTGTCTGTTCACAATTTCTTTATATGATTTATACTATTTTTACTCCTTGAAATTATAGGAATCAAATAGAATGATGGGATCTTGCTTGGAAAACAAAAAAACACAGTTATTCCCATGAAACAACCTTTTACATGACAAATGAGAGAGACATGATTCGAGACTTCCTCCTGATGACCTGACAAAGCTATCTTCCTCCTACCTTATTTCTCTGTCAAGTAGATACTGCTGTTGCAGATTGCCAAGTCCATTCAAAGGCATTTAAAATCTAGGGACCCACTCCTGCATTAGATTACCATACTTTAGTGATTACCATACATCGTGCTGAAGACTAATTGCTCTAACAGCACTTCTTTGGTGATGTTCTTATGAGACTTCAGCTAAGCACATACCATGTCTTTATGAAAGAGAATTGCTCAGCTTTCTGCTTCCTCTTTGGGTGAGGATTGTTGGTTTTGGGTGTTTGTTTTTGTTTTGTTTTGGGTTTTTTACTTTAGTGCATGTTGAGTATTGGATCAGTGATTTAAGACTTCAGATACAGTAAGTATTGAAATTCATGCAGTTAAATAAGTAAATGATACAAGAAACTGTGTGCACACAATTGGGTTCAGAGCTTAATACCTGGGCTATTATGTCAGTAATGAGTATCTGAAGTAACATGATATAAAGACTTGAAATACGGTATTTGATTTAGTGAGAAGTCAGTAGGCTAATTTTATTTTATTTTTTTTAATTCAGAAGTGTTGTCAGTATTTCATGAGTTTCACAAAGCATCTAATGCTAAACAGCATAATCACAAATAGCATTCACCTAAATATGTTGCATGTTGATGGGACTTTTGGTCATGTGTGAAGGCAGGGAACTAGATTATTAAGTTATGTAAGATTTCATTTCAAGGTCTGACTGCTTTGTTGGTATATTATTCTCAAGAATTCAGAGTAATCCAACTCTTAAGCCAGAGCATTTGGAATGGTATTTCAGCAGCTTAAATCCTGTAAATTGTAGCTGAATAAAATGCAATATGAAGCTTAAGTGCCTCATTGGAGAAAGGCTGAATAACAAGAGCAGAACAAAAGCTCAGAGTCAGGGGTGTAAGCAAAAAAAAAAAAAAAAAGTATAGTCCGTGAGTATGACATCATGAAAAATCTGAAAATCATTTTCTACTTAGCAAATAGTTTATCTACTTGCAGTACCTTATTTTCTTGTAATGTCTTGCAAGACTTATTTACAGACAAAACAGCTAACAGTGTTGCGGTTAACATGCAACTTGAAACAAACCCAACATTTCCTGACATGACTAATGCAGCAGAAAGATGTTTGTGCCACTGTTGTGATGACAGCAAGAAATAGGGAAGTACTGACGAATGAGCTTACTAAAAAAAAAAATGTATAAGGTTTGTGAGGTGGAATGATCTTGAAAGAGTGGGAAGACATTTTTAGCAGCTGCTCCTCAGAGCAACTTGGGAACAGTGAGGCCAGGGAAGAATGCACAATAACAGTCAAGATATGTCTGTGATGGAGGCAGAGGACTTGCCCATGAGAAGCAGGAGAGGTCTGTCTCTTAATGTTTCCTATCCTTATGTGGTACAGTTTCTAGGAAACAAGATGACATTAGGATAAGGAGCTAGCTCGAGACACAAGAGGAATGACCACATCAGCTACTTTGAGAGTTGTCATGTCAATAAAGACAATTTCATCCAGGACCTTTTCTCTAGTTCAAGTGGTTAGAGTTCAGTTCAGTCTGTCATTCTTCTCTGAAACAGTCCCCTGATAACTGCAAGTCCTTCAAAAATCTAAACTCTCTCTCTCAATTGCACTAGAAACCATGCAGATGTAGTTTTGATGTATAAACGTCTTTCACTTCTGAGTGCTGTTGGACTTGTTTGGATATCAAAAAAAATTACAAGGGAAGAAATTAAATATACTGGGTTTGCTATGTCCGAGGGAAATGTGGGCTTGAATGGCAGACTCTTGCCTTGCACCAATTCCTATCCTGTACTTAATTTCATGTAGCCTTTTTTTCCTAAGCTGTGTAAGTAGTTGGATCAAAAATCTGTGTTCAATATAATTGCAAAATATATATCTAGAGCAAAATAGTGCCATTCCCTTGGGATTGTCCCAGTTCTAAATAGGGATAATGATGAAAGTCCTTAGTAGATAGCGGTTCTTTGTATAGCTCTAAATTGTATCAAGCATCTATATTTCAATATTATAAAAGATACTTAAAGCTTTATCCCCAAAAAGTAATATGAATAGAGTTATGAAGTATTGTAAAATGAATTTAATCAACTTTTGATCCATTTTTAGAAGTCATGAAAGAGGCACGCAGTAGGCTTTTCTCCTTTTAGAAAGAGCTTTTTTCCTTCCTTAAAATGCTGCCTATTAATTCATGTACCTTGTATTTAGTTCGTGCTGTCAATATGGTATTCAACTGTAAGATTTTCAGACATCTAAAATATGCTGTAGAGTTGCAGGATGACCTTCTGTTTTCTACTGCATAGATGTTTTGCCTTGTAAAAGCACATGTGCTTCTGAAAGTGGACACTTCTATTTCTTGTTGGTATCTTCAGATATGGCATGTAAATAATCCTTTTACATTCTGTATTCAATTCATATTCTTTTATTTGTCTACTGAAAGCTTGTTCTGATGGCTGTGTGCTCCTCATCACTGATCTGATCCACTGTGAATTCTTTTCTTGATTGTTAAATAGGGATTTTCATGCCTTCTAAGCCTTTGGTGTGTCAGAGTACGAAAGTTGCCATATAGTATTGGATTTTCCATAGTAATAAATGCTAGTAGAAAACACACTAGGATATCACTTACCTGCAAAATAAATTGCATAAAGCTTCATAAAAATGAAACCATCAAATTTCTTGTATGATTCCTTCTTTAAATTAAGTCACTGTAGGTTGTGGATGCATTGTCAAGATGCAATGGTGTAAGCCTTGAAAACAGTTTAAAACATCAGATAATGGACCATGGAGAGACTTAATAGTATGCAGGGTGCAAATACTGCTTTTTGCCTAATGACAGCTGTAGGAGACAGGTAGTACCCTAGCAATTCCCCACTCCCTGGTCTGACTGGTGTGTGAAATAAAATATAATCATTCATATGAACATCCCACAGTAAGTGCCTTATTGACTCTAAAGGAACAATCATGTTGCCTAAATGTTCCAGTCCCATCCCACCTTTAAGAGAAGTTAACTCGTGTTGGTCAGGTGAAGGATTATTAAGATGGTGTGTCACCTTTGTGATTAAAAATTATAAAAGTGCTTATCTTCAGTAACAGTCTGGAGGGATATTGGAATAGTTTCTATTCAAGTTAGCCTGAGCCACATTTGTATGCACCTAGGAACTGGGCAAGGACCTCTAAGGGTGCATTTAGAGTGATTCTAGTCAGCATAATTCATGGTAAATAAATCTTGCCAGTCAGATCACTTTTATGTAGTTGTATGTGCTCATAAGACGACACTTAGCTCATCTCACTTCTCAGTAAAAGATGGAACATGCTATTGAAATGATCCAAGCTCAGTAACTAGAAATATTTGCATGATGGAATGCGTAGATTACTTTGCAGTATGTGGCTTTATAGTAGGTCCTGTGGTAATAGGCTCCTGAATGCTTCTGTTGAACGTGTTTGCTCTTGGATTACTTTGTTAGAGAAGAATGCTTCCCCAGGTTTATCTAGTATTTACAATAAATGTTGCAGATGTATTTGTGGGACCTACCCACAGAAGTTGCTGTGGGGCGTCACTGTGAATGCATTTCTGGTTTGTCATAGCAGCTCTGCTTATAGTTAAAAGCAAGATAGTAATTGGAAGCGGCATCACCTAAACCTGCACCAGTTGTCTCAGCCTTCTGAAAGGATTTGCTTCCCATATTGTGCCACTGTTGAAAGGAAAGGGCAATTCTGTTTTATCAACTTGTGAATACAAAATGGTCGATTGCGGCAGCTGTACAGGTATGATGACATCAGGAGCTTGGGTAAAAAAAAAATCAAACAACAAAAACAAAAAACCAAAACAAAAAACAGCCAAACACCTTGTCACAGTTTAGGGTCAGGGCAGCCCCTTAGACCTATAACAAATGCTGTCTGTTAACCCCCCTCGCTCCCCAAAGGGGGAAGAGAAAGGGAATAAGGGAGAGAGACTTAGCAATTAGAGAAGGAAACTAGAACAGCTTTAATAATCAAAATTAATAATAAAAATGGAATATACACAAGTCTATACAAAACCAGTATTGAACCCAACCCCCCTGACGGTAATTACATCATCATCACCACTGATGCTGTGCAGGCACCAGGGGAGTCCCAGACTGGGCCCCACAGCAGACAGGAGCTGTGTTCAGGAGCTGGATTCTGGTACCGGGTTCAGGAACACACAGAACAGATAGAAGGCAGAAGGGACAGAGTCCTCCTTGGGTGTTCCAAGGAAGGAACCAAAAGAGCACCCCAGCCAAGCAAAAGCTGGCAAAGCAGACCAAAAGGGGAGAGAAGAGCCCAGAGACCCTTCGGATCCCTCAGCTCTAAACTGAATATGACATATATGGGCTGGAATCCCTCGTTGGTCAGTTTAGGGTCACCCGTCCTGTCCGCTCCTCCCTGCAGGTGCAGCCTTTCACTTTCTGCACCCCCCAGTGTGGTACACAGGACCCAGCAGTGGCCTTGGTCTGCACACCAACCCTTGGTAGTAACTCTAGGCATGAGGTGTTATCACTGCTGGAAGCAGACTCTGTCTGTGAGAACAGGCTGTTAACCTCAGGCAGTGTAGTTAGTTAGAAGTTCTGTTCTCACTCAAACCAGGACACACCTAAAACTGCAAGGCATTCAAGAAGAATAAAAGCATGGCTTATCTTCTACCAAGGCTAAGATCTAATATTTAAAAGGATTAAAAGGTGATCTTGTTCTAATCTAAATATTTTTAAGAGGAAGAGACTTGTGACTGTAAATTGCTTTTTAATATAGCAGAAATTGATGAGATTCTGCAGTTAAAAGCTGAACATACACAAATTGAGTCTAGAAGTGGGAAATGTATTTAACAGTGGAAGCAGCTAACTGTTACATATCTTAGGTATGGATATGGTTATCTTAACCTCATTTGACCTTTGAAAAAATGTTAATCATTAACATCTTTGAGTCGAAGGATTGACTTACAGACTTCAAGCAGAAATACTGAAGTTACTTAGCTTGCTGTACCAGACTCAGAGTTTTGCAGTGTTAGAATAGTTTCTATTCAAGTTAGCCTGAGAGAGATTTGTATGCACCTAGAAACTGGGCAAGGACCTGTTCCAAGTGTGCTTTTAGAATTATTCTAGTCAGCATACTTTATGGTCAGACTCAGAGTTCTGCAGTGTTATGTCTTTTAGAATATATGAATCTTAGAATATATGGTTAGATTGCGTGACCCAGCTCACAACTTGTATGCATCCCAATTATTGTTTTCATGCTCATGAAAGAGATGAGAAAAATTTAGTTCAGCTCCTGCTCACCTGTACAAGAGTTAAGCTTCTTTCCTGTCAAGTGTTGAAAGCTTTTGAGATTTTTATGGCTCAGAGAACTGCAAAGGATGTGAAGTTATTCAAATGAAATTGCTTAAAGTAGTACTGCAATTAGTACTAGAACTGTTCTGCAATAAAATGTGAAATGTTGAATGAGTCTGTTAGAGTTTTGTGATAATTCATGTCCATTATATTAAAGTAACTTTATAGAAGTAATCCTGGAAACTGGCATGTTGATCACAGAATTTTATATTGTCATGCTGCTTTGATGTATGGCATAAATAAAAATGGTAGCTTGAGGAGTGAACTTAAAAAAATACTCATGATAGGAGGTAAAAATGGATTAAACCTATTAAGTCTGCTCATTGCCTTTCATATAATACCTTGTCTGCAACTTTGATAACCTATGTCAGTCTGTTACACCTACGAATTTCACAAAACTTTCATACCCACTGGCTTGCATTTTCCTTAAAAAGATTTGTGGAAATGTCAATACTGAAGCTGGATCCAGTTTATTTTTACTTCTGTAATGAAGTCTAAAACTGTTATAAGGGATTGAATCTTAGTCTGTAACTTGGAACTAATCATTAAAACAGTATTAAATAAGTGATAACACAAACCTATGAAAAGAAAGTAAGACATTTCAATTTTTGTTACCTTCCTTTTTTTGTTTGTTTTTTTTTTTTTAACGGACAAAAGTTGTTTTCATGTGGAGAAAGCCCATAATAAAAGTCAATTTGCTGTAACTTCAGCTTTGATACTAACCTAACAGTGTGCTTGCCTATGAGGCTGACAAAATCAGTTTAATATTTTTCGGCATAGGTAAGACTGCTGTATGTCTTATGGCAGGAGGAGTATTGAATGTCCCTCAGTAAGAAGATGACATGAGATAATAAAAAATATTAATGCTTGAAGAAATGGGATGTTTACAGACTATAAATAGATATTTCTTGAGTTGCTGGGTGGAATCTGAGCAGGTGTTTTGCTTAGAATATGTGTGATGGACAAGTCCCTTTCTAGGACATGTAATCATGCAAATTAGAGTTTGTATCCCTCTTGCAGCCTTGGAAGGTTTATAAGGTGGAAAGTCCATCACTGCTGAATGCTCTCTGGGAGATCTGGAGAGAAGGTATTTGAAAGAGGAGAGACAAAAAACACCAGAAAACAACACTAAAACCCACAAACTAAAAACAAAACAACAACCAAAAAACCCAACAAAAGCTACCAACACCCAAAACAGGGAGGCTGGGGATCTAGACATGATAACAAAAGAAAACCCAAAAAAAGACACACAAAAAATCCATTACCACAAATTCCCCAAACACAAGTATACCAAGTCAGGCTTAAAAGCTCATACCTTTAAGTTTCTCAAATTTTGCTCTATCTCCTAGTTTGCTAGAATATAAACTTCAAACCGATGATGTAGACAGAGGTTAATATTAATCTCAATCTCATATCATTTCTTGACAGATGCTTTCTGACTGCATTTTTTTTATTACTAAACTCACCTTGGTTTCTCATTGAAAGTACTGAGCTTTTGTCCAGTGATTACTTAACCAAGGCTAATTGTATTAAAGATTTCTGATGAGCACGTTTTAATTTTTCTTAGGTCAGCTATCATTCGATCTAAATTGTGTATATATTATGTTATGACCAAAATAAATTTTTTCCAAAGAAAGCTGAGAACTCCAGTAGGAGTAGTTTGAGTCTTAATGGAAAGCTTTTAGAAGTGAAGCTGACATGTCTAATAAGCAGCTTGAAGACAAGGGCTTTCCATAGTATAGTACCTTTATGTCACTACTGAGTGTGATCGTTTGTGTTTCTGGTTTCTACAATACAGGGCCTTCATATCCTGGCGATTATTAATCAACATTGACAATGTGTAAGTGGAAAAAAAAATGTCAATTGGATCCTATGTTTGTTTATAGTCTAAAATTGATTTATCCTGTTGCTATCTTAGGCTATATTAACACTGAGCAAGGGTGGCTCTTTGCCCTGATGTCTTCTCATGTTTATATTCAGACACCTTCTGCTCTGTGAACCTGAAGGAAATCTCAGGGACAGAACTGTCTGTACCAGAGCACAAAGGACTCAAATTTGTTAGTTATAGCAGTCTACAACAACCGTGTTTCATGGACATGACTTGTTGGGAAGCAAACCACACTGTAGAGTAGCAGGGTATTATAGATGCTGCTTTGTAGAGTGGTGTGAAGAAAAAAAAAAAAAAAAAACCCATATAAAAAAACCCCAGCATCTTAATTTGGCTTTCATTTATGCCTGAAAATCTTTCTCAGTTTCTGCATTGAAAATTGGGTATTTGTAGAGAAAACTATTATCTAAACACTAAAAGACTCTGTATTAGTCAAAAGATGGTCTTGAGTTTTACTTCCTACAGCGTGTTTTGTCAACCTGTTGGCTAAGGTTAGTTCAAAATGGTACTTAGCCTCACAAGTTGATGAAGCATCTGTTAGGCGTCTTACAGGTGTAATGGCCAAGCAAAATACGCAGTGGCTTAGCCATCTCTTGCTGAACTCTGACTTCATGAAAAGGACTACTCTAAACCCAAATTCAGAATATAATTGGAGAAGGAGGATTTTTTTTTTTCAGGATGACTTCTCTGAGAGTGAAATGTAACAGTTACAGAATTATTTTTTTCTGTGACTTGTTGTAGTTTAGCCAAGGCGTAGCTTGATATTGATCTATACAGAGTAAGACTATTGCTGTATTTAAGAAAAACAATAATCTAGTTTGTTATTCCTTCATCTCCTTCTCTCTACTGCCAGCTAGTAAGATTTAGGGAGTTCTCTATCTCTGTTTCAGAGGATATAAGGAAATTGAACCTCAACTCTACCCCTGCCCACCAACAGTCAAATTTTTTATTTACAGTCTCATTGCATTTGGGCTTCACAGATGTTTGTTGAAATCAGCTAACATCCATAACTGAATCACCCAATTTTATAGTATTAACATACTTTTGAACTCTTTGAAAGTAAGCCTAGAAGACAATTTTTCTCTTATTTTAGTACAAGACTTCAGATTTAATTGTGTGGCTCTTATGAGGCCAGTGTCAAATTTTGAAACTCCCCAAGTCTCTTGCTTAGAGCCTGGAGTGCAGCTTTTCAATTTTGTGAGGTTCTCTACTGCATTTTGTGTTGGAGCAATGGATCACTGTACTTGGAATGCACCCTAAAATAGTAAGTGACACTTTAGAACTGTCTTGTAACCTATTTTGTCCTTGCCTACTTTCTTGTTTTGATTTCTACATGGCTGTTTTTTTCACCTCCACATGTGTTTGTGAAAACACCTGATGAATTCATCCATGCTAAAACTGATAAAACAGGATCAAAGCCCTGATGCAGATATATGGTGCATGCACAAAATAGGTTTTCTGGTGTGAGGGTACACTGGAAGTCCGTTCTAAAATGAGCAGAAATATTTCAGTTCAGTGTATAACTGCCTCTAACTCTTCACTCTCAAAGTGTGTATTAAAATGCAAAAGTTGTGTTAGTACTTCAGAGAGAGAAACAACTATAATTTGGGAACTACCTAGTGACTGTTTCCAGCCTTACTGAAACTGCATTCAGTAACTAAGAGTGAAGCCCTGCTACATGGTGGGCTTGTCATATGCTGAGTGATTCAGCTTCTGTCCACTGGTACAGTCTGCTAAATAGGACAGAAAAAATTGAACTACACTTCCAAATACATTTAATATCATCTGTTAAAGTATCTATCTGGAATTCCAGTAGCTTATACTTATCTGCATCTACTTTACATACACTCACTTAAGTACTGAAGCAGGGGTTACATAGTAGTGTGCTAGTGAAACCTTCTCATTGAAGACTGGGATTTTTTGTCAAGCTGTCTCCCACCTTTTGACTGGTGATGCAGGTTGCTGGAAGAGATTTGCGTACCTTGCAAGACTGTTATCCACGGACCAATGTGCTGTGTCCACCTGATGGAGACAAGATCAGATAAACAGTTGGAAGAGACAGAAAGACCAAGCAGAACTTCCTCAGAAGATGCAGCTAAGGAAACTAGGCTTAGAACCAAAGGCGTAGACTGTAAGCTCAATGAAAATTTGAGCTGTCAAATTTTTGGTATACATAGTCAATTGCTGTGGAAACAAGCATGTTTCTTCTATCTGTAGTCTAATTTTGTCCTTTTTCTTGTGTAAGTAGAAGAGGAAAGCGAAATCTTAATGTAAGAACATACTGAAAGCCAAAGTAATTAAGCCAAATAGCTTGTTTTTAAATTGGCTGGTGAATATTCTTAAATGCAGAAATGTAACTCTAAAAATTGACTTTTTTCGTACAACTGCCTTACTTCTAAAAAGCATAAATAATCTTTAAAAATGTGATTGGAGCACTTGAAAATATTTTCATGTTTAGCTAGTAATTATACAAAGGCAGAAGCTATTAACCTAGTGCCTGCCTTAGAAGAAAAAGTTTCAACCACCGAATTGATAATGAACTACGTGGCTAATGAATGGCATCCTCACCAGTAATATCTATGGAATATAAAGCAGAAAAAAAAAATGGTGTCAAAAATTACATCATGTTTTATCTAAATATATGTGAGGTGGAAATGTTAGTTTTTCTTTAGGAGGAGGTAGTTGACATGGTGTGGTTTTTTTTTTTTTTTTTTCCTGTGATGGGAAAAATTATATTGCTGGATCAAATACATTGTTAATTCTCTCTTATGGCATTGAGATACGACCATGACACTTTTTTTTTGGCTGTTATTCAGAGACAAGACAATTGCTAGTACAGTGCTCTGATTTCTGCACTTATATATTTACTCCTTTGTGATTTATTGGGTGTGCATCTTGTGGTCTGTTCAATATTAATTTACACAACATATCCTTACCTAGAATACAGCTTTGGTATGAGATATTATAACCAGTATAGTATTTAATATGTCTCTATGGAGCAATTCCCTCATTGTTCTTTCTCATGTTCCACTCTGGAAAGAATTAGATAAGCTTCTCTCTCCCTTCTTGGTGTTTTTTTTTGTTTTTAAGGTTACCCATTAACCTGTTAGACTGCTTCAAACTGGGTATAAGCATGTGATAGATTACCAGAATGATAACAGAAATTTGGCCCTTAATGTTGAAGATTTCTTAAGAAAGATCTTGAAAAAAGTTTATTATGAACACACTTAGCAGAATCCTCAGGCATTTTTTAGACTATGAAGGATAATGTAAAACTATCAATAGTTGTATAGGTGATATTCTAGACCAGCCCCTTTTTCTACATGCTACAAACTTCATTCTTCCACTTGAGTGTTTCTTAGCAGCTCCTTGGTTATCCATGTTGGTCTCCTGCCTCCTCTACTTGATTTTTTTTTACTTAGAGGAATTCAGCTGTCGTGAGCTTGGAGGAAGTAATGTTTGAATATCAACCAGCTCACTTGGGCCCCCTTACCTTCTAGAGTGTTAGCCCAAGTGATTCCTTCAAGGAGCCACCTGGATCTGTTCCTGTGTGGCATGCCCTAGGTGTTCTTGCACAGGCAGGGGGGTTGGACTTGATGATCTCCAGAGGTTCCTTCCAACCCCTACCGTTCTATGATATTCAGTACAAATGCTGCTTCATCTTCATAGGAGCACTTTACATCAAAGATCATAATATCTGGCAAAGGCCGTCACTGATAGTCAAAACAGTGATGACATGAGATCTGTTACATTCTTGAGGACAGAGGTGAGCTTCAAGAAAACACTGTAGGGGAGCAAAGCAAGCAAAGGACTCATGAGCTGACCTGGAGGATGAGGTTGTTTGGTTACAGGCAAGCATAGGCACCAGCCCACCAGCAGGATGGTGGTCTTGCAGAGCTCCGCTTTTAGTGAGGATCCAATATCTAGGACCAGGCCTATGTTGTTGGCCATAAAGGACTACTCTTTGAAGACCTCTTCTGTCATTTAAAATGAAGTCATGCATCTTTCAAGTTGGAAAGATAGCAACCAGGAGCATGACAAAAGCATAAACATCCCACAGTTTTACTTTCCTGCTACTCACTCCATGTGTGAATGGGAGCAGAAGAAACCATTATGAAAAATACAGTCTACACAGTATATAAACTTTGTAAAACTGTAGCTTCATTTTCACTATACAGTTTACAAAAACAGAGTTACTGAATTTAATATGCTGTCAACTTTATTATTCTCTGCAGTAATGGATATTTTCTTCAAGATGTAAATCCAGTGACAGGATGGCACATTTTTAAGTTGAGATAAATGAGATCTCTGGATGGGGGGGGGGCGGTGTGTGCAAGTTATATTTTCTGTTGAAGTTAAGAAATAGAAAAGCATGTAAAAGTAGTCTAAAATTATAAATAGAACATATTTTAGAATCCCAAGAGAAAGCCAAGTGACCATGGTCTTCATGGAGTTATCTGTCTTCATCTTTCATGCTGCCATTAATTTTCCATTGAAACAAGAACTATTAAAATATTTTCAGACCCAGACCTACCAAATGCTGTTCCTATCTTTTAGTGTGTCTTTTTTAAATAATTTCAACATGAACAGTGTTTAATAGCTTCAGCTGGCAGTCATGGCAGTACCATAGGACTTAGAAATTGAATAAAGTAACAAAAGGATCTCAACTCTTTATCAGCTTTTATCAGCTGTGATACAGAACAAAATGTCATTGGTTTCAACTATGTTTGCACTCAGTCTGATATCACTACCCACAAGACATCTGCTGGGAGATTTAATTTTGTCACACTGGTGTTTTTCATCAGGGGAATGAATTGAATGTGTGTGGTTAATGATAGGACCCGTCTGCTGTTGTGCTGTCAGAAACATCTTCTATCTAGATGTAAATATTTTACATAAGCTTAAAAAGACCAAGCCTAACTTGGTTTCTGTAGTTTGTACATCTATCAGCTCGGCAAAGGGTGAAACATCCGTCACGTTTCTCTGACTAGATTGGCTAGTCATGAGAAAATCTAGAATGGCTGGCCTCTCGGAATGTAAGCATATTTCTGCTGGCCTCTCATAATAAGGAAACTGTGATCTCTGCGGGGCAGGGGGAAGGCCAGGAGAGAGAAGATGATGCTCTTCATTTTTGGTTAACTTTAACTCCAACAGGTGAGGATGTTATGGGCTGTAACTGATCCTGCTTATCAGACTGAAAAGTGAATGAGTGTGTGAGGGTATGGGAAAACAGGTACCGATGAAGGAAAATTACTTCCAGTGGAAAATGATTTGAAAAACATTTAATAGTAACAGTTATTTGAACAAAGGAATAGCCAAAGAGTCTAGCAGGGAACAGCCTGTGTTCTTATCCAACTCCTGTTTCTGTTGGTGGTTTTTTTTTTTTTTTACAACTTGCCAATCAGAACACTGTATCATTGTTTGTAGGCTTTATCTTCTATAATGTGTTACATTTTAGGCACTTGGATCTCCTGTGTACTCCAAAAATCTTGAAAACTGAAATAATGGAAATAGGATTAAAAGGGCCATACTAAAGTTAACTTCCCCATTTTCTTGTTCTGTGTGTGTGTGTATAAAGCTATTATTTTTCCCTTTGCCAGTCAAGTTGTATCTGAAAAGATATGAAACTTTGCTGTTAAGATATGAATTACGGGGCATTATGTTTTGTTTTGGTCACTAGCAATTTGTCATCTCCTTGTAAGGGCATCTGCATTGATAAAATTTGAGTTCACAGGCTATGTGCTTGGACTATCCATACTACGTGAGTTATTCTTAGGGAAGCTCAATGTCAGTTAGCTGAAGGGAGGTGTGCACCATGCACTACAGGGGACTTCTGCACAACAGTTGTGCTAGCAGTGGTTAAATCCCTCAGAAACATCACTGTGTGCTGCAGAGGAACATATTCTGGAAGGCACATTGAGTAGGAGGATCTCCAATAACCCTTCCTTTCTCTCCAAGGAATCACTGCAGCTGATATTTGACTATTAGCACTGTCATTTTCTCCTGCTGAATGTTGTTAAGACAACTTGACTTCACAGTAAAACAACACTTTCAAGCTGCACTTACTCCTTTTGATGAACTGTTTCAAGAATTTTCTTTCTAGAATAACTATTTTATCTCTAATAACAAGTGTTAAGGAGGGTTTAAAACCAGAAATCTAAACTCAAGAATGCTAGGAGCTTGAAAATTGTACATATTCATGGTTTTGCTTTTTTTAATGTATGCACACTATTAAGGAGAGAGCAAATGGAATTCTCTCACCTGAAATTATTTTTCATGCTTTTCTTTTATCAGACTGAATTTCCCAGACAAATTGAAAGGTAGTTTCCCATATCTTCCTTTTCATAATTACAATTAGTAATTAATATTAAATGACTGCTTTTCAATACCTGCAATCACCACATTCTCTAAAGCTGATAACTTTGTTGTGCTTTGCAGTGTTGCAAGGTATTTTTGGGTCTAAAGTCATGTGGTTTGGTTTGTTTGGGTTTTTTTTCCTTCTCTTCATGTTAGCTGAAAAGACAAATGTATACTACTTGATAGAGACAGCACTGGGGGTGCTGGAAAGAGTGTATTTTTCTTTTGTTTTACTTCATGAAGTTTTTTGGCACATGGCTTTCATTTCTGAACATGAAATATAGCTCTTCTTGGCTTTGCCCTGTGCCCCTTTCACTCTATTCCTAATATACCTTAATGTTTCCCTAAGACATTACATTGGTAACTATTTTCAACTCTGTGAATTTTTTTTATTTCACACACCCCCACCCCACACCCCCACCCCTCATGGTTTGATAGGCACAAGATTTTACTTTCCTTGCTAATTTCACACATTTCTGATAGGGAAGAGTAGTCATCATTGTTGTAAACCTCCAGTTTTACTTTATTTATTACACTTTTTTTATGCAGGGTTTGAATGAATTAGTGTTTGTACAAGTGACATGACAGGAAGGATCATTATTTCCATTGCTGCTCTCTGGGGAGTTCACTAAATCTGATGCGACAACTGTGATATTTTCAAGTATTCTGCTTTCTTAAGACAGACACTTGCTCTGTTTCATTCTTCACTTTCAAGTTTTTGCTTTTGTGAATGTCTGTGTCCTCTACAAGTCCTGCCATGTTAGCAGTAATGTTAGGTTTTGCAGCATCCAGATGTGTAGTAATTTGCTTACAGTCCCCAAGCTGCTTCTTACAGCTTTGTTTGAAGTTGAAGAGTTTTTTTTTATAGCTGTACGAGGGTATGAGATCACTTTCTTAACTATTTAAGCTTTGTGTTTAATTCATGAAACAGTTGTCATGTTACAGTATATTTCTTCAGGTGACAGTAACATGTTTTCCAGTAGCTGAAGGACAGGCATTCAGATATATCCATATGTAATGTTTGTTTTGGTTTGAGTTTTTTCCATTGTTAAGCAGCAGTTTAGTTTAGTAGTGCCCTTTACTAAAATGGGTCATGGTAATCTCTGCTATGCCATACTTGAAACAAGTGAAGCTCAATGAACCCTGTTGTCTTGGTTATTGTTTTCATCTGCATCATGTGGGAAAGTATGATAGGTTTGTTACAAAATGGGTTGTGAGATTTCTTTTCTAGAAGAGAAAGTCACCATAATCCCACTATTCTTCTGCCTCCTCCTCTATGATGGAGCTGTACATGAGTAAAACTTAATCTCACTGCAAACCAGGGAGTTCAAAATAAAACTTGTTTTTTGAGAGTACTTCCCGCATTTCAATATATACTATCTGAAGGGGGAAGCTGAACTGTTTCTGCTGTCATGGCTACATATCTACAGTCATGGATGATTAATAACAATAAGCTAGTGTTGTGTTAAAAACCAAAACCACCCTGTTGCCCTTGCATCTTTCTTGATGTTGAAGATGTAGTATGTGCTTCTTGGCTCTGATATGTGGTCTTGACAACCTTATGCAATACTTTGCTTTACATAAAACACATCTAAAGTTAAACACAGCACAGAAGAATTCTAGTATTTTAAAATTTTGTAAAGCTGAAATGAGTTGTCTTCAGTAATAATTATTAGTGAACCTCTGTCATAAGACTGAAGTGCTTCTCATAGCTACTATTTTAGTTCAAGTTGATAACATACTACTTAGTTAAAAAAGGAAGGAAAAAAACCACTAAAAACACCCTAGTAATCTCAAACCTCCCTTTCTAGTCTTTTTTATGTATTGCCACAATATTGTGAAATTAATCATAAATTAACAACCCCATCTCTGCATAATGCCATCATTGATTCATATGTTGCATCATTTCTTAAGTAGGGCTTTACACTTGGAAATTCAAACTGTTTCTTAAGCAGCATTATATCCCCAACTTGTCTTGGACAAGTGGAGTCAATCTGAATAAGTCACTGTACATTCTTGCTCTTTTTATTCTACTGAAGAATCGCTGTATCAACATGAGCATGTACTGTTTGTAGTAGACTGTAATATTATTGTGGTTGAAATAATGATGCTTATAAAATGAGTTACGGTTTCTGATTATTTCTATATTGACCACTTTATGCCATCTGTATGTGAAGCCCAAAGGAAGGAAATATTTAGTTTTAAGGCACAACTAGTTTGTTCTTTGAAATCTTGCTACACAGCAGTCTTATCTGTCTATATACTCTTAATCCTAAAGGCATTGCTAGAAGATGTAAATTTTTTCCTTCTAGAGGAAAAATAATGTATCTTGCTCTCTCTATGATCAGTGAAATGTGATTGCCTTGGGAATGAATCAAGGAACGTTGAAAACTTTTGGTCATGACACATGATTACTGGTAATCTTGCTTCCTGCAATAACTGGATAGAGACCCAGCTCAAGGTTCTCCCTTATTTTCTGTGAAAGTTGAAAGATTTTCCTGTTTTACAAGCTCTCTGGCAATATTTCATTATAGTTGACTCCCTCCCTGCAATGTCTGGTGATAGGTTCTTGATCCTAGTATTAACTTTAAGTAAGGGGGTTTAAATACCCTGAGCATCTTTTAAGAAACAAAGCCCCAGCAGGACACACTTTACATGAAACAGACATAGGCTTACAAAGTTTGTAAGCTTCTTACTACTTGCATTATTAACTGTCTATGTGTTGGCTAAAATGTCTGTAGCTTTCTCTTAAAACTTCTTCCAGGCCAAACTCCAATACACAGTGAGGAAGAGGAAGTAGGTCCTAGCTGAGATGCCCTTGATGAAGCTTTCACAGAGAAGCTGCCACCAGGTAGCTGCTATGGCAGAAGAGAGATGAGGAGCTCAGATGTTTGAGTCATCCTGCTATTGGTGCCTGGGGGTGGCAAGCACTAGACTACAGGAAGCACTATTAGATGCAGCATTTATTATTTTTGTGCGTGTGGTTCTTTGGCTGCAGCTGGTATAAATACTTCTAGGATGTTCACTTGGCTGCAAAGGATCTCTTCCTGTCCTTGGTACTAGCAAGGCTCCAGAGGTGGCCTGGAGCAGTGTTGTTGGCTGCTGAGTAAGGCATGCCTCTCCTTTTGAATGATGATATAAAACAGCACTCATGGAGTATTCCTGTTGAGCTGACCTGGCAAATCAACATGGGAAAGGATCATCTGGATAGAATGAAGTGATTCTTCTAAATTTCTCTTTTTCAGAGTCTTGTTGCACCATCTGCAGTTTATCTTATGCATATGAATACAGGTATGATTTTCTGCTGGGAGGTCTTGTAAACAGCACAGCAATACATCTCTTGCCCACTGAAAAGGTCTTGCTGTTTTATATCTGCAGTTCTAGTTAAATTCTTTTGACAGTAGGCACCAGTTTTTAAAGGCAGGCATTTGCTGCTGCTTGTGGGTGTGTGCTACCAACTGAGATCTGTATCCCACTGGAATAAAATGGTAAAGGTGAGGTCAAAGATCCAGGTTAGGCCAAATATGGTGTTATGTGTAGTCTTGCTGATTCACAGTGACAATGGAGGCTGACGCTTGAGATGTCATAAAACATACAAATATGAAAGGTGATGTAAAGTGGATGTTGTATCAGTCTGGATGTGATCAAAACAGACTGAGTTTGACAAGAAGTCTGACATTTTGTGGTTTGAAGCAACATACTTCTGTGATGTTAACAGTATGACGAGGAGCAGAAATTAAGACATGAGATTTTAGGCATTAACTTATGTACTATGCTGAATAAATGTAGGATTTGGAATAACTTGATTTACTAATTGATTCAGAGTGTAATTGAACACCTGGACAAGTAGATACTCTCTGGCAGAGCACTCTGAATGCTCACCTGGTTCAGCTGCACTCTCAGCTCTGCTTTGTGAGCTTTCAGGTGATGCAATGCAATAGTTGTAATCTAGTGGTATTCATGAAACAGAAATATTGTCCTGAAATGCAGCTCAGTTAATACATTGTATACTCTTGGAGAAAGCTGGGTTGAATAAATAATGAAATGGAACTGGTAAGGGCTGGGACTCATGTTGTATAGCATGCGTAGCTTGCACAGTAAGCAATTCTGTTCTCTGGTAACAGAAACCAAATTACAGAGGAGTGTTGAACTAGAGAACATGAATTTAGGCAGGCTCTGCTGGACTAAGCAGACCTGTAGCTTGGGCAAGTTCTCCTTGCCCATTACTGCTCAACCAGTGCCTGCAACAGCACTAACACCCAAGTAGTCGGTCAGTAATCTTGGTCTGCATCTAGTACAATAAATTAAGATTCATTATCTGTATTAAAAAAATGACCATTCACTGGAGTGGTTTTGGTCCTTAACAACTAAGATGGTCTTGCAAAAATTTGCTGTCACAGCTCAGAGCTGAGCATGGGCAGGGCTGTTTTCAACAGGCATTTAGTGAGATTTGGAGCCGAAGGAGGTTTTCTAGCATAATTGTATGCTCATTTACATGTGAAAGCATGTTTAATTTATGTCCCTGGGTATGTTTGATTTACTAATATAGGCAGAGCCTTTTTCTGGTAGATTTCTAACCCTTCCCTACTAAAAATAGAGACTTGAAAGTCAAAGTATTTTCAGTTTACCTGAGACTCTACTAACAGATTTACCTTTTTGACAAGTTGGATGATGGGTATGTAAAACTTTCCTATCAGCTTTGAAAGGAAAAATCTTGGAGTGAGGACTGCACAGTCCCTGTAGGGTTATATTTTCTCTTCTCTTCTGAGCATGTAGCATACATGTTTTTCCAGTAGGCCTAAGTGAGGGAAATTACTGATTCTTGAGGACGCTTGAGATTATATGATGAGAAACTAGGAAAAGATGACTGTTTGGCTCTGAAACTACTTTTCTACCTAGCTAAAGATTCATCATTATTTCAATATTTTGTATGTGTGCTGTTGGTTTCTCTTTTGACTACAGGAGATTCCTGTAGTGTGGTATTGTAGGAACCATCTCTGATTTGCTGGACCTTGATTTCAGAAAGTGTTGATTGGAGAAGATGAGTGGATACTTGGAACGTCAGACAATGCTGCTAATATATCCATGGTCAATAGGTCTCTTCAAAAGTGAATTGCTGCTTGATAGTCTCAAGGCATGCATACTGTCTGATCACGCATGGCTAAGCAGAGAATTATGGCTTTCTCCTCATATAAAGAGGAGGGTCAAGAGGTGATTTTCATTTAAATTTTTATTAGCTTTGTGAAAATAGCAGTCAGGATCTCAAAGCAGCTTTGGACTGAAAGATACAGTTCCACTGAGAATAGTTTTTCCCTCCTTTTGTTCACAAAACTCTCTAATATTTTGTTTCTCTCACAATTTCTGCAATTTTTGGGTGGTTAGATTGAGTGCATAAATGCATAAATTCATAAATTGTGCAGATGCTCTATTCTGTTATGTTTTTTAATAACCTGCTGGCTATCTACCTCCAAGTTCAGAAATGATTCAATTTTTTTCACTTCTAAAGCCAGTATGTCATGTATCCCAATCAGGAGGCTAACCTTCACTAGTGTAATATATGAAGTGTGTGAAGGGTCTGCTGATAGATACTAAAGAAGTTTTGAAGATGTATGTGGTTGATTAAGTGTGTTTTAACTTGCACCTGTAATCAGATCTATGTTATGCAACTTAAAAAGCCAATCCAGAATCAAGCTATAATTAACCCACCTAATGGTGTTTATGCTGTCTGGTTCTAACCTTGTTTTTTCTAGATAATGGCATGATACAGACAAGGCAACTATGCAATGAAATATTTTTATGGAGATTGATAGGAATATGCTTATTCTGTGATTAAATTATTTAGCCAATTATGTGTCATACTGGAAATATATTTGTACTGTGTAAACAAGTCAATATGTTTATGGTAAATACTTACAGTGCTCATCTAATGAAGGTGGGTTACATTCCTTGTGAAAGTGTTTGCCACCACAGTCTGAGAGCTTTTATGCTTATACTGGTTGGACCATGTTTTTCTTTAATTGAATGGCATGACTTTGTTCTCAGCTGGTATTTGTTTTCCAGTTGGATATTGCTACTATTGAAGACTTGAAGACAAGTGTTGCTTGCTGTAAGTGTTATCTACTTCTTTTGGTTATATTATCTGATTTAATCTAATCTATTGCCCCCACCTACAGATCCTGTATACTGGGGGGGAGGGGGAGTGCAGAAATCAACCTGATGCAGGTAGAAACGGTTTAACCCCTGGAAATCTGAAAAGGTGGCCAGTGTCATGCAGTTGAAGAATTTTCTTTTTTTCTTTTGTTTTTTTTAAGTTGTTCATGAAAAAATTCTGCCATTATGATAAAATTTAATGTTTAACATTGTGACACAAAGTTGAAGTTCTTGTATATATAAGGGTGAAGATTCCACAGACAACATGAACATGGGTAAACACATGCTTTTTGAACTGAGAAAAAATCCTGAAAGGCAGTTATTCTGACCATGCATATAATTTGGGAGTCACTTGACTTCCAGGAAAACAGCCAGGGTCCCACTAAATCACTGTTTTCTCTGTAACACGGCTGGCCTTTTCTGACTCGGCTTCAGTTCTGTGGCTGATAGTGGCATGAAGGTGTCTTACCACTCAAGACTGATGGTGTAGTGAGGGATTAATATCCTGCCCCTCTTCACAATGCAATCTTCTTACGGAACTGGAAGGGTCATGTTTTTATATATTGGATTTAAACATACAGGTATGTTGCACAAAGGTAGAAAATCATCAGCCTGTGAACTTGTCCAAGTAACAAATAAAAAAACCCAAAAAAACAAGACAACCAAAAAAACCACAGAAAAAATAGAAATTATTATAGGAGTTACTAGAAACTGAAAAAAGTAGGGAAGGCAATTTGCTTAATGCAGTGCATCAGTGAAGGCACAGAGAGGGAGAGGCAGGCAATGCCCAGACAGGGAATACTGAGCTGTCTGCAATGGTAAGTGTTTCTCCATGTAGTATTTATCCAAAAATTATGCGGTTTTCATTAAACTTAGCAAAGTGATAACACTTGACTCTTGTAGCATTTGTGTAGTAGTCTCATTAGTGGGCTGCTCCAAATCTATCCTGTATACTAACAGCTAAAGTAAATTTCTCGTACTTCAGGCTCTCACCTGTTTGTCATTTTCACTTTTAGGACTTCTCATGTTTTCTGAAATATATTTCTTCCTTTTCTGTCAAATGCATTTCTGCTGACTTGACCAATGTGGACATGCTTATTCAGAAATTCAGATGGAGACCGTGTCTTTAAATAGGCAAATGTGTAGCGCTGGCCTTAAGAAAAAAAATTCTCTGAAATCTAAGTCAGTTCATATAAAATATCCCTGTAATACTTTGTCCTCGCTATTCCTGAGAATCTGAAATGATATATTTGAAATGCTATGGCTCTGTGATGTGCCCCTCTTTGGATCTTAGAAACAGGACCTCTCTCTGGCTATGGATTTCTCAGACTTCATCAATTTAAAATAGAAACTGAATTTCTCATTGTGCTTTTTATGCTTTCTTTTTCGAAAGATGCATTGCAGCCCTGTTACTGTGATCAATTTCTGCTACAAAAAAACCCCATGAAATTCTAGTTTCTAAGGAGTGCAAAGTAAGACAATAGTATATTCAGAGTTTGTTGTAACTTCTTTTGAGTTTCCCGTTCTTTGGTATAGCCTTTTTGAGTATTGTAGCAGTGAATAAATATGAAACCAATAGTGAAAGGTTGTAGTATTTTCCTCTGAGTAAATGCTTCAGAAACCATAAATATTGGGATGTAGTCTTGTATACATTGAAGTTGTATGGATAGATTAGTAAAAATTTTCTTGTGATTTTTCTGTAGATGGCTGTGAGTTTTTTCTCCAAGATTTTAACATTTTGTCTTTATGTACACTTTTATTGAATCTGGTGAACTTTGGAAATGGCAGCTTTTCATGCAACTAGCCTGAGGGGTTTAATACAAAACATAAAAAAATCGTCAAAACTTTGCCTACTGATGTGAACTCATTGGAATGCCCTATGTGTTACTTAGCTATGTTGTGATTATAACTATTTGCATTAGTCCAAATATTTATATAATGCACAACTGTGCAAGTATAAGGTGCTAAGTAGAGAATGAATGTTTTCTTTACAAGAGAGGTGCTTATTTCTTTGAACAGATGAGGTCTGTGTGTTTTTAGGAAAACAATTTTCAAGTTTTCAAGTTTTTTAGGAAAACATGCATGGCACTATCCCAAGGAAGCCTTTGTTCTTCTTTAATTCATGCTTCTTGTACTTGTCAGCTGGCATTAAATGTAGAGCAGAACCAAAAGCAGCATTTGTAATTGCTATGTTAATTCCTTTCTATGAATTGGAGTGAGCTTTCTTGTCTTCAGACTAGTTCCAGGCATCAGTCTGAAAGAGGAGACAAATCAGTGTTGTTCACTGCTTAGCCATGGCCCCACCTGTGGCTCTGGTGGGCATGTCAGCATCCCCAGGGTGCAGGGCACAAGTCAGGTTGTAGGGAGTTCTCTTGGTTCTAAATTCACACCATGTTTGAATTTATTTTCACTGCAGGACTATCTTCTCTACTGCAGTGCCTTAAAGTCAGACTAACCAATAAATGTCTCTTAAAGCACTGCACAAGCAATTATTTTAGAGCCTTTTGAGTTTTGAATTTCTTTTCCTCTTTTGCTCTTGTGCCCTTTAATTACACTGTTTAGGTAGTTATTTCAGCTTTGTCATAGTCCAGAAAACAAATTCCAATACCTGCAAATAAAATACAATAAACAAAACACACAACAAAAAAACCACCCTACCTCCCACAAAAAAAACCCAAACCAACAAATGCCCAAAAAACCCCACCAAACCTAAAGACCAATCCTTTTTAAGTCAGAAGGGACTAGAAAGCACAAAGAGCAAAGCAAGGTGTGTGTGTGTGTGTGTATATATATATATATTTTTTTTTTAGGGCAGATAGGCCTTGTCTTCCAAAACATTTTTGATTACTAAGACTGCTTTTGTTTTTTCTCTTCCCAGATACATGCCCAAACACTGAAAGGTGTCCTTAATACAGCTATTTATATTATCAAAATTAAAATGTCTCTTTGAAAATACAACAATAAAGTAATGAGATATAACAATAGTTGTGTCAGAAAACTAGGAATTAGATGATACTTGCCTTATGGAGATTGCTATTCTACCTGGTGTTTCTTCTTTCTAAATACTTATAAACAGACAAGAATGATGAGCTTTGTATTTGAGTGAAAGTTTTTTGTCAGCTGAATGCTCTGAAAGTTTATTGGTGTTTTCACAGATAGCTGAAGCTCTCATCCCGAGCTTTGAGACTCCTGGGATAGAAATCAGGTTCCACCTGACGTGTGGGCAGGTGATGTTTGTAATGGGCCCTAATTGATTTGATGGGCCTATCCTGAAAGACAGGAGGATCTTTCAGGAGTTATGTTTGACATTGTTTTCAAGCAAAAGAGATGAAAAGTAATGTACTGTTGTGGGACTCTTGCCATATTGGTAGATACTGTTAGTTTCAGCGAAGTTGAATTCCCAGTCAAAACAAAACTTGAGCAGACTCAGAATAAATTAGAATAAAATGAAAGACAATACTTGCATGATGCCCTATGAGGAAAATCGGTAAACTTTCATACAGTTCTAACTGACAGAGATACTGTTCTCATGCTAATGTTGCCAATAGTGAAGAAATGTGGGAACAAAAATACAGTGAGTATGTTATACAAGCAGAATTGTGCTGAACCAGGCTGAATAATGGTGTTTGATATGGGATGCCAGCCAGCCTTTTTATGCTTACTGCTGCTGCAAAAATGCTTGCTAATCCTGCTCTGGGAATTGTTTTTCTTAATCATGTTGGGACTTTGATTTCATTGTAATAGAGCAAGGCAAGAGAGGCTTGGGTCTGAGACTCAGGACAGATGGTTTGTCTTTTTCGAAGAAGGGTGCTTTGTAATAGTGTGTCATGCTAGAACTGCAGCTGACAACAGCCCACATAAGGACCAGCACCTTCAGAGAGGCACTTGGCTGTCGAATTCTTGGTCTCTGTTCTCACTCAGTAAAGCTGTCTACTACAGACCCGGGTACATTTGTGACCCTCTTGTCTTAATTTTTGAAAGTTGTTCTTCAAAGCTTTAGCTGCCACACAAAAGGGTGCCAGTTCTGTCAATATCATATGGGAGGAAGAAGGGAAGAACAGCTGATCTGGCCACCAAACCCTTGTATTTCAGGATTTCACAGTATCATCTGACCCTCCATAAAAGTTGTATCAGAAATTCAGTTTGTAAATGCTGCAGTTATAAACATGCCAGAGCATAGAAATATCCTGAGCGTTTAGATGGCAATGAGACATAGCTGAGGGTATGCATCCAGTATAGCTTTGTTGTTCCCAAAATATCCACACTGAACTATGTTGTGTTTTCCAAATCAATATGCAAAATATGAAACTCTGTGATGCTTGTGTAGATGTATCTGAGTGTCAGAGTGGGATTTTCACATGGGCAGTAAAGGGGAAAAAAAAGCCCACATTGTTTCCCGCTGAGATTCCTGTTAGGAGATTAAAGAACGTGGAAACACAGAAAAAGATTGACTATTACTGAAGACAACTGAAGAGTTTTATAATAATGTTGAGTGCATGTGGAAGTACTTAGCTTTGTGGATGACTGCTATATGAAATGATCTCTGCTTAGTGCAAGACAGAGTGCCCATTTTAGGGCTTTTCAATGCCAGTTTTAAGGGAAGGTGATCTTTTTGAAAAAGCTCCAGTGATAAAACCCAGCTAAATTGGGAAATGATGAGTGAGGAATGGTTTCAATCACTTTTGCAGTGTCAGTATACATTTCTACTAAAAATATGACTCCAACTCAAAATTCCTAGTCTTCATTTTTAAGCTAAATCTCCCTGGAAATAAAATCATAAGCTTAAAAAAAGTCCAATTTGATAGAAAACTATAGAGTTTAAATCTTTTAGCTTTTAATAAATGTCCTGTATTTTAATGTATAATGTTCCTATTGCTTAATAATTGATCTACTTTAGTTAAATGTAAGAGCATTTGTGAGTACTTAAATACAAAACACAGATTTCAAAATAATAAGAGTTATAATCCGTTAAGAGAAGAGCAAACAGCGGGGATGCTGCCTCAGTTCTTTCAGTGACAGGACATACACTACAGCACCAAACAAGCGTAAACAAACCAAACCCAAACACAGCTGACTCATTAAAAAAGAAGTCCACATTTTGTTTTTTGATAATCCCTGGTTTGTGGTTCTTGTTGATTTCAGTTGTAGGTCATTAATTACACCTTTTGTTCATTTATCACCAACTATGATTAACTCAGTTACCATTTTATCTGTCTTGGATATCTTTATCTCATACTCAGGCATAGAAATGTACAGATAATTAAAAGCAATAATATAATTTAATGAATAATGAAGTTAAGTGTCTACAAAATCAACGTTGAAGTGTCTGCCTGTTATGATTATAGGTAAGTTAACAAACACTCATTTGCTTTACATAAGAGAATCTAATGTTACCACTCAGCATTTTTATAATCGCAGTCTAAAGCCCACAGAATTTCTTCATAAATCAGATTTTGAAAAAACCCAACCTTTCTTATAAAGCTAAATGACCTTATACCTCAGTGTTTCCAGATAAGACCCAGTGTAAGCTACTCCAAAGACAGAGAGCATCAATCTTAGGTGATTCATTTCCGCAGCTACTCCCAATGCAATTTGGTGAATGCATAGTCTCTTCAATAAAAATTTCTCCCAAAAGACAGAATATTTATACAAAGATGTACTTATTCAAGACATGATTTTTATACTTAAGAACTATGTAACCTGCATTTGAAACATGAAATAAACTTAACACTATATTAATTTTGTAAAATTAACCATTTCCTTCTCAAAAAGTATTACTTCAAGACAGAAATCACAAGGAAGCTTTCTCATTATGTCATCAATTAATATGTATTTTACTGTCCTTCATTTTTCTGGGAAATTCTTATTGTCAAATTTACTGCATGCACATTCAAAAATGCATTTTTATGTACACTGATTTTTATTTGCCCTAGCTGCAGGACAAGGACTTGTGGTTTGCATGAAAGAGCTAGAAGTGGGGAGTGATGACTTGGGTTTTTTGTTTGTTGCCTTTTTGTTGTTGGTTTCTTCCCTTTCCCCCCCTCCCCCCAGGCACTGGTTGTCTGTTTCCTGAGTGAAAGATGGAGAAAATAATGGTTATTTACATGCCAGGAAATTATTTTAGGTATTTGAATGCAAAGTACTTGAGAAATCTGAACTTAAAAGCTAGAAATGTGAAATCCCATGTGGCCTTTTTCCAGTTTGTAAAAAGACAACCAAGGAGAAATTAGAAAACACTATGCCACTCTTCTATTATGAAACAGAACAAAATTTTCTTTGTGGAGAAAAAAAGTATGCTGTCTAGAATAATGTCCATTAGTGGAGCTCACTGCTTTTGCAGATTGAGACTGAACATGGCACTTCAGGGGTAGGAAGCTGTGAGCGTGGCACCATGATGGAGATGGCCAGTGGCAAAGATAGCAGCAGGAAAAAGGTCACATTTCTTTCAGTCTGTTTCAGAGCATGCGGAGTGAGCCACCAAAAGTTTTCTTGGGATAGCAACCAGGCTAGAATGACAGGAGATGGACCACACATTGAACAATTCAGAGATTAGCAAGTAGCTATTGAAAAGAGAAATGCTGTTTTGTTTGAGTGGTAATATTTTTCTATAGACTAGTATGTCTGAGCACATCCAATCGCTTGCTATTATGGGAATCAAATGGTACAAAGTAGTAGCTGATATTTATAAAACAGAGGGAAGACTTTGCTTCTGAGAAAAGGCTTATTAGCCACATTAGAAACCATGAACAAAAGCTTGCAAACTTGAGCTGATAAGCAGACTTTCAAAACATGAGCTACTCAGTAGAAGCAATTTGATGGACTTGAAATGCTAGTATACATCTCAAGGCACAAAATGCTTTAACGTATGTCCCCGTGTAACCCGATTCCTGCTTAACATGTTCCTTTTTTCTTTTCACAGCCCAGTTCAGAAATTACCTAAGTGTCAGTTAAGACATAAGCAATATCATGGGAGACAACTGAGAAAGCAGTAGAAGCTCAAAGGTTTGTTAGTCACTTCACTATGCAATAAAAAATTCTCCTCGATAACCTGTGCCACTCAGCAAAAAGCCAAGATTTGATGGCTGCCTATACCTTGCAAAGGATGTTATCATACAACAGACAGATAAGCCTCTCCTATGTAGAACAAACTAACAAAAGTTGGTTAAGTAGCGTATTCTGTGAGAGTAACTTACTAAACCTGCACGAAGTATGAGAAAAGATACCAAGAAATGTAGATCTTGGGTTATCTTGCTTGAGTTCTTGACATCACCCTCTGAGTGGCTTACTTGTTCTCCAACAACTTAGTATTTAGATATGAAATAGTAAATAGCAAATCTAGAAACAATATATTTCAGCCTTTGTCAGTATATATTTCTCATACAATGCTAAGCTGACTTAAGATAAAAGACTTAAGACCTAGTTTTTGCTCAAAATAGAGGCTGGTCCTCAGCACAACTTTCACTATTCAATTTTATGTACTCCAAAGGACATGTTGCTTGCACCATAATTATATATTTTGTTTTAGGAAGTTCATTTGTACTCAGGATCCTAAAATAGATCGGTTCTGCATGTCCTACTCACAGAAAACCTCCCAGACATAAGAGGTGAAGTAGCTGTTTGGGTTGTTCCTTTTTGTAGGCTGGAAATGTGGTTAGCTATAAATTAGGAAACAGCAGAGCTAAATAAAATAGAATGGGAGCAGCTATCAATATTCTCCAGCTCATGCTGACTGAATTGGTCACAGTTAAAAGGGAAAGGATCCTTTGCTTTAGGAAGCTGAAATTACTACTATTTAGGAGGCAGCATCTTATCACGGAAGAAGAGGTTACTCTGTGAGTAGCTTAACTGATGAACTTCGGTCTCCTGCAGGTTTGTGCTTCTCAAACCTACAGCTGTTATCTTAGATTTTATTATTTTATTTTCATTGATTTCTCAGCTGCCTCCCTCCCAGGGACAGAGTATCTCTCCACCACGACTGTTCCAGCCCATTCCTCTGTCCTTTGGATGGACAGAAAACAGCCCTGGATTTGGCTGCTTTGGACATGTATGTTTGCTGTGTGACTTTGGGGATGCTTAGAAAAAAATAAATGAAATGTCTGAGGCTTGTGGCTTTTCATCCATGAAGACAGTAATTTGGACTTATGTTGCTTTTGAGGCTGTTTGTTATAAAGCAGGGGGTTGTGTGTTTGTTATAAAGCAGGGGGTTGTTCATGCCTTAAACTCCTACTCCTCTGTTGGACTGAAACAGCTCCAATGGCTCCTGGTGGCTCCCTCAAGGTCCCTTTCCTTGGGTGGCAAGACTGAATATGCATTTTGGCTTTCTAGAGTATAAATTAAATGGATGGCAATGTTTCCTGATAAAATAATGTAATTAAAGTTGATAACTACTTAAAACTTTTGAAGCCTGCTTTCTCGTTTTTGTCACCTTATTTTTCATTTCACTGGAATCTAGGTAGAATCCCTTTTCTGTAGGGTGGTGTGTTGGGTTTTGGTGTTTTTTTTCTAGGTAGTCAATATCATAAATATCACTAATGTAAAGAAGGTTCATTTATTTTTATAGTTGTATTTTTAGCTTGTTTATGACATGAATAAAAAATAGTCTATATTCAATAGTCATAATTACTATGAGACGCCAGCAGAGAAATACCTTGCAGAGCTTCATGGTAACATCCTGGCTGTCAATACTTAATGTGTCTACTTTTCAGAATTATTGTCAGCTTTAGCTGTCCAGAAGGAAAAAAAATAGCCATTAGTAGAAGTAATTTCCAAGGAAGTAATAGTTAAGAGGAGAAGAGTGTCAGTTTGTCTTAACACATTTAAATAGATGCTATTTTTTACCATTATCTTCCCCTCAGGAAAATTAGTCCTCTAAAATACAACTTTTTCTATTGAACATAGCTGTTTCAATGGTTATTTCCTATGAAAATTATCATAAATTGGAACACCAGTAAACACGCAATTTAGGGCTTCCAGTATAGAAACAGCTGTTAGCGTCAAGTGATCGTGTATACTCGGTCAGTGAGGGTTTATTGCTGTCCTGGGTGAGCCCTTTCGGCATTCCAGGCTATGCTCAGTCTTAATAGCTGCCCAGTATTTAAACAGGGAGAACAGCTTGGATTTCAGGCCCTGAGAGCTCTGACATTCCTTTCTTGCACAGTCCCAGAGGGCCATGTGGTGCCTTTAATTGTGAACAAGTAAACATTAGTCTGGTGGCTTGAGCAATTCAGGAGATGAAATGAGACAGAAGTTGTCTCTGCAGGTGGGTTAACAGCTGCTGCCAAGTGCCTCTCTATCTCACTATCTCAGAGCAAGCCTCAGAGATGAGGCTGAATAATTTCCAGTGTCATATAAAGACTGGCAAGCAGCAGGAGAGATTTGTTCTGATTCTTGTGAAAAAGATTGATTTGATGTTTGTCTGAAGACTTGAAATTGAGAGAGGAAAGAAATACATTTTTTGTTCTTTTCTCTAGTAATTTAAAATCTTAATTAAGGCATGCAAATTTTAGCTTTAAGTGCAGTTGCAAGCACTAAGAAATTAACCCTCTAAATGCAACTATCTATAATTTAGCTATCAATTAACTTTGTCATAGTGCCTTAAACTGTTACATGTAATAAGTAGAACAATTTTTCTAGAACAAGTACCTTGGAAACATAATTACCTGTCTTATTTGCAGATGCATGTTTTTGACAGAAGCTGCAAGGAGGGGAGAGAAGGCTATCATGTAGAAATAGCTCTAACAAAGCCCCTGTTCTCCATGCAGTCCTATTCAAATATGAGGATCCTCCTGCTTCCTCCCTTTTTCCATCTGTAGATTTGGCATGCTACTACTGCTGGTGTATCCTAAACATGAGATTCCCATAATTAGCAAAGAGAGCCAAAGGAGAAATTTCTTTGAAAAAAAAAAAAAAAACCCAAAGTATTCAGTATTTATCTGAGCTATCTTCACTTTTCCAATAGTTCCATGGTAAGCTGACTTTCGCAATTAAATTTTTTCCTCGTTAAGTGAAGAGGGATGCATTTTCCCATCAGTGGTACATTTGGAGGCTCACCCATCAACAGACCACTTTTGTGAATGCATATCTGTGAGTTAAAGAAAAAAAAAAGGGGGGGGGGGGGGGGGAACCTGCTTTCTAAAAATCCATACAAAGCAGATCCAAATGTGTGTCATCTCTGCAACTGAATCTTGAGCTGTGATCTAGCCATCTTTTATGAGCTGATGAGGGTCACTGTGGGTCGAGAGTTGAATGGATACTTCCAGGAAAAATAAAAGTGTAGTAGGAAGTACTCTTTAGTGCATCCATAAGTGGTACTTGCCCTTTGACTCATTGATATAATACAGCCTGGAAAGACACTTACAGTTTATGCAGTGTTCTGGGTTGGTGTCCAAACAGATCGGTTGCATTTATTGCGTGGAACAACACACAGCTTCAGTCTGGAAGGTCTGGTGTAATGCAATTGTACATGTAAATCACTAGTACAGCACAACCTGGGGAATAAGGAAAAAAAAAAAACCCAAAAGAAAACGCCATAATCTGGAGACTACACCAGAAGGAGGATCATTCTGTGCATGTCTTACTTCTCAAGCTGAATTTCCTCAGCTCTGAGATAAATACTATATGCAGGGAATATTTTCCTGACCCCATGCAGTCATTCCTACAACAGAATGCAGAAGAGAGAGGTTATTTATAAAGCAGAAAGAACATTCTGGTAGTCCATAACTTTTAATAAAATGAGGATTTATGAATAGTAAGGAATTTGGAACTGGCACTAGAACAAGGGAAGTTAAGAAAGCAGAGGGGCTAAGTAAATTGTCAGGGAAGACTAACGTCTGCCAGGATAATTTTATATCCTCACAAATCTGTTGATACCAGATAAAACTACACTCAATTAACTTTTATCATGGAACTGATCGATTTTCTTTTAAGCTTCAGTGAATATCTATTTTTGAAATCTGAAGTGTTCAGTAATATCTGTTCAAACCATGATTTCTTGTAAATGCACCCAATTATCAGGTGGCAAGGACCTGGCCTGGGACTCAGGTCAGGCCCTGTAAATGCCATTCAATCAAACATGAGTTCCCCTCTGCATTCAAAGCAATAGGGAGTATTATGTATTGTTCGTCCTTGACAACCCTGCCAAGACCATTTCAAATGTTCTGGTCCCTTGAGAGAATTGCAATATAGAGTATAAGACTTTCATCATGTTGCAGTGTTACCAGTCCAGCAGAAATATTGCGTAGAAGCTGAAAAAATCAGTTGGAAAAAAAAAAAATTACACCTGTTTATAAAAATTATATTTCGTAGATTTAATCTTTTCTTTTCATCCTTTGCATGGTAGACTTTTTCTTGACAGATACATTTTCAAAGTTTTCATTTCAAAAAATCTCTTCAATCTTTTTGTATTTGAAAGAAATGCATGTTTAAGTAAAAAAATGAGCATGGTGAAGACAGACTGAAATAAAAATCCTTAAGACCTAGACTAATCCAACAAATGAAGGATACATGCAGTTGTGTGAAGAGTGCAAGTTCTGAACAATGTATTATCAAATGCTCTGGAATAGCTGAACCCTATTTTGCAATCATTCAAAAGAGTTTTCAAATCTTGGCTGAAGGTATAGTTTCCTTTTCAAAAAGAAAATTTTAGGACCTCTCATCACCACATTCAACATTTGAATGACTTAATGAACCAACCTCTGGTTGGTTAAAATACAATTTTAAGCCACTCTCAGAATCCTTTTGCTAGCCCTGAATTTTATCCATGGCCAAACCTTCCTTGTTATTTCTTGCAGCTTTTAAGTATTAACATCAGTAACTGCACTAAATTCATCAACACAAAAAACCTGTGCATTAGTGAAGGACTTCTCGTCTATAAAGTGGATTTACATTTCCCTTGGTGGTATCAGGGTATAGAGAGCAGCAGAAGCCCTGATCGTGTATGTAAAGAGCTCTAAGCGCTGAGTGAAGTTGTGCAGTAAGTCAGCAGGAGCACTCCCCCTGCAGTCAGTCTGAGTGGCTGTGGCTGAAAAATGGTACAGTTTGCCTTCAGGGGGACAGGACTGGAAGTGATCTGTTCTCCCTGACTTGAAGAAGCATCCTGGTGGTGATGTGCGGAGGTGAGCCCGGCAGTCACCTGTTCTGCTTCTGCAAATAATTGCAGTAGTTAATGATATGGGTGGACAGCTGCTTCTGTATACCTTCATTTTAAACATAAGTGCTGGGATGCAATGTTTGCTCCAAGGAAAAAGCTTCTGGGGACTCAGTATACAGAAGAAGGACTTTTACTGCTGGTAACAAGTGTTTGATGCTGAATGTTCAGAGGATAAATCTAAACTTTTAATTATGATGTTTCTTCGCTCTTTGAGGCTTCCACACAGGGGAGTTCGAGATCTGCCCAAAGGAAAGTTAAAAACAAACCTTCTGTTTAAGATGGGCTTTATGTTCAATGAGGTATAAACACTGAGCCAAATAATCTCTCTCAAGCACACAAATTTCACTTCAGTGCTATTGAGAAAACCAAGTTAAATAATGATGAGGTTTATAGGACATAGTGATGTGGAAGGGAAAAGAAGTGGGGGAGATGTTTAGCAATAGCTACTTTGCAGAGTTTTTAATATATTATGCCAATTTATATGTTCACAGTGTTGAGGTGTACCAGTAGGTGAAACGTTCTAGCACAGCCCTCTAGACCTGCCAGCCCAAATTTTCATGGACCTTTTCTATGTTTTGCTTTGGTTTTTCACTCTTTACAGCTCCTTCTTTTATTACATAATGCTGATAGAAGGGAAAAAAAAAAAGGTCTTTTTTTTTTGAGGAAAAGAATACAAGTACAGTGGACGAAGAACTACACAAGGCACGAGGAGAATTCTCTTCCTTTTTAACGTTGGCCACCAAGTTGATGAATACTTTGCACTTCACAGGAGAGCAGACAAATGGCTATGCTTGCTGTTGTAAAGCCTCTCTGTTGTGTCACACCATGCCTTTAATCAGCAGTAAGCTTACAAAAGAGGTGGTCACTAGTTCATGAGGGAAAGATCTTATTGAAAGAGTAAACGAAACCTTCATAGCCTTTTTGGTCTTGTTTAGATAACTACACTTTAATGGCAGGAGAGCAGGCATTTAATTACTCCCAGAAATACGTGCATAATATTTGGGTCTCTTTTGAGGAAGTATACTACCTAGAGGTAAGCAAGATGCATTTTTAACTCTTGTGCCCAGGATAAAGCATTTGTAGATCTAATTCAGCTTAATAAATATGATTTTCTAACATACATTTGTTTGCCTACAGATGTATATAAGTGTCAGAGGCTATGGAAAAAAAAAAAGTTAATTTACTGCCATCATGCAGGGTATTTGTCGACATGGTTAATCTGATAAAACCTGTGTGGTGTTTTTTGCTCTTACTTTCGGTGAAGTCAGGGGCTCTCAGTGGCACGTACAGCGCTGTTTTCTGTGCAAATGAGTACTGAAGCCCCTAAAAAAGAGAAGGGTTTAAACAAAAATGGTGCTACAGGAGAGCTAGCATGAGCAGCTAAGAAGCACCACATTTAAGATGTTAATTTACTCAGTGGCAGTTGTATGATAGGAGGCCTGTAACAGTATCTGAGGAGGGGAGTTAACAGCTGCCATCTTCTCTTGGTGGATCACCATATTAGAGCGGATTCCTCAGGCACTGCTAATTAATGTATGGAGAAGAATGAGGTGCAGAGGATGGTGGCATTTGTCATTCTTGATGCACAGCAGAGAACATTTCAATCTGTTTGGTGGAATCCTTAAAATTATTTTCTGTGTTTGATGCTGTAAGCTATCAAAATCCCAGTCTGAATTAGGTGGTTTTTACTGCTACTGCATGTAAAAATAAAATTCTTCATTTGTTTGCTGTTACAGAAATAGTAAGAAGCTTTCAAAATCATCTTGGAGAAAAAGGTTTCTGTTCTAGTATTTGTGCATACAAATAACAAAACCAAAAAAGCATATACTAGAAAGACTTCTTATGTCCACCGCTGAATTTACATGTCTACTGGTATCAAAGAATTGCAACTGCAGCATGGATGCTCGATTGTGTATATTACAGTTCATTAACCAGCCCTCGGGCTGACTAATTGTGCCAGATGGTATAATTTCTGTGTGTACTTGACTTGCCGTGAGTGTTACTATCTTGATTCTGATATTTATCTGCAGTAACTGGGGGGGAGGGGGAAGGGTTTTTAATTCACAGACACCTTCCCTGAAAAGACCAATTGCAGATGGAAACAATTTAATGAGTTGTGATTCCAGATATATCAACAGGAATGTGAACACTCAGCATTCATCAGGGGAGCTCCCAAAGAATTGCTGCTAAAAGAACAGCCTTCAAAAAGCTTCTAATCAGCCTTAGAGCATGCTGGTTTGGAGTTGTGGGGAAGCTTGCAATCAGATTTTGATAGCTTACAATAGTGAGAATTAATGTTTTAACATGAGTTCACTTCAATAAACCTCCAAAATACATAATTGTGTTTTATTTTCTGTTCACAGAAAGATATTATACTCCACTGTATTTTTGCCCTCTCATCTAAGGAGTATTGCTCCTTAGCCAAAAACCAGAAATTAGGAAATTTGTCCCCTCCTCCCCAAGTCCTCTCCCTGAGTTCATGTGTATGTAAATTTAGCTAGGATGAATGTTAGATTGCTTTCCTTAGCCGTTCTGGTAGAACATCCTGGGTTCCCTTTTACTCTTGGATGAGAAGTGTTTTACCTAGGTAATTTCTCATAACAGACAAACAAGTCTGATCAATCCCATCAAACTTTTGCAGGGTAGTGAGTGGAACTACATCTAGCCTGAATTTAACAGAAGAGGTGACTTGCAAAATGTGGTGGAGTGCTTCTGTTGAAATTATCCCTCCAGTGATCCTCACACAATTTAGAGGCTGTGACTTCAGAGAAAAAAAATGATTACCAAATGTACTTCCTTCTGTAAGTACATTTTATTCAGAAAAAAATAATTGGATCCAAGGAAAAACCTTTCAGTGGAGAGAAGAGTGGAGCACATATCTGTTTCTTCCATCCTCTTTCATATCCATTTGGCCTACAGAGCTCTATACCCTTTTATGAAAAGGCTGTATTCATATTATGTAGAATGTACCTAATTCAGTGAAATTTGCAGAAATCCAATACTTTTGTGCTCTTAGCATTCCACTGTAGACTATTTCTTCAACTACATGTGACAAAGCTAAAACATTACTGTGCAAGATTTTGAAGCTAAGGGGGTAGATAAACAATTTCAAAACCAACGTTAATACTCCTCTGAAGACACTTACGTATTGAATAACCATATTGATAAGCATATGAAAATGGAAAGTAAGGATTCTGAGCTGTAGAGGGATTAATTTTTAACAGGCACAAATAATCTCTGCTTGCGATGATAACAGAAACTAAACACCTGCCACACAACCACATTTTTTCACAGAGAAGGGAATCAGACTTAGAAGACGATGCCAGCCTAAAATAAAAGCTAAACTCTTACTTGTCTTTCTGTTCGCTAACATAACCACTTACATAGTCAATAACTGCCAGATGAATAATTCTTACAAAAGACAAATCTTACTGCAAACTACTTCAATTCTGCCATGGAACAGCACTTATCTTTTAATTTTAGCAGTAATTAAATCCCTTCTCTTGTGCATCTGAACAAAAGTGGCATGATCTTAACAGCTTCTTGAAACATGTTATACGTTTGGGGTTTTTTTCTTTCTTTCTTTTTCAGGCAACGGGCAGGGCTGGCTAAGTTAATTTATTTTTAAAATGTGGTTTAGAGTTGTGTATTTGGGAGGCTTGAGTGCCTGTTGCTAGGTTTGCCTTTCACTGCTATGGCAACAGTCGGAGAGCGGGGCTCAGTGGGAGACAGCCGCTGGGTCATGTATCCCAGAGGACTCGGTGTCCTTGGGGTTTGCGAGCCAAGGCAGGCAAAGAGTTTGAGCTGAGATGAGTGTTTTTTAAGATCCTGCAGCTTCAGAACTACCTGTCAGTCTTGTCCTTGCTTTCCCTGGGGACCATGGTAGCAGAGGATGAGTAGGCTCTTGCTGTTTTCTTGGAAAAAGAAAATCCATGGGCAGGGCATGAGAGCCAGGCAGGAGTTTTTAAACTCATCAGGACTGTGTGCAACCTCCCCTGTCAGAACACAACCCGTAGTATTTGCTGAAATGCCTCAATAACTTCAAACATTTATTCCAAGTTTAATTGCCTGACTTCTTGCTAGTTGAGGTGTTTACTTTCTGGACTACAATCCTTTTCTACAAAAAGCTGTGTTCTTGCAAAGTGTCACTTGACAAACCAGGTGTCCGAGCTGGAGTGACTGTGTGACTGTGACCCTGAGCATGTAAGGGACAGTGAGACTGTGTGCACAGCTCGAGGGTGCACCCACCGCCCAGGGGAGGCAGTCACTCTGCATCTTCTTCTATGGGCTTAGATGTTTGACTTGTACGCACTTGGATTTGGGTGCCCTGCTCCCTTTGCTTAAGTTTGGGATTGCGTGTGACCTCACACCTTCGGTAAATGTTTACATGCATACCAGTCCCAAAGGAAGTCTGGTTTTCCCCTTGTGAAAGCATGCTTGCTGGCGTGCCTGTGCTTACCTTTGCACAGCAACTGAGCCATTAGGAGGCTTTTCTTTGTCCACTGTTGGAGGGTTCAAAACACAGACCCTTCTCTGATGGTTTACAGCAAAGTGCTGTCATCCCAAGGTGTATCCTGGCTGGAATGGGGTATGTTACTGCTAACTGCTAGCAGTTGCTGCAGGGAAAGAACTTCAAGATATGGGACAAGGGATGTTAAACGCCCTTTGTAGCCCCTCTTTGAGAAGGTTTTAATTTAGAGGCTCTAGTTCTTGGTTGAGGATGGATGAGTGCATTGTCATATTTAAAAAGTGGTTGTCGCTTCTCACTTTTTGCCTTCCGTGTGTGATTTTGGAGGGTGAGGAGCAGAAGAGATCTGTTGTGTGGGTTTTTTGTTGGTTTTTGATTTGGTTGTTTTTTTAGTATTTCTGTACAGGTGGATTTTCCAAGGGCCAGAAACTGCAAGCGCTGACTTCTGTGATTTTTTTTTTCACTTTGAGGTAAATGCTTTTTTACCTACTTAAGGTATATGTTCCTGCATGGGAAAGGTTTCAAATGGCTGCTGCAGTAATCTGAAGTTTTCCAGTTACTCAGTGTTACTTATGTTTATAGATTAAAAAAACCCCACCTAATTTGAAGAGATAGTGTAAGTTACTAGAACTGTAATTTTTTATACCTTTATAGATATTAGTTAATAGGAGAACTTTACATTCTGAAACACTTGCAAAACATGGGTGGTTTTGAGTTGTTTTTCTTTTAATATCTGAAATTGTGGTGTGCATACCCCTAAAACAACAGGCTTGGATTTTATTATTTAATTTTATTTTTTTTTCTAGATTTCTCTACACGTAGTCATAACATTTGCAAACCCTCAACACTTCCAGCAGGTAACTTCTGAGGAATGAAGAGAACAAATGCATTTGCAACCATCGCGTTATGTTAAACAACAATATGTATCACTGCTTTTGCAACTGAAAACTCATTTCAGGTCACCTTTAGGGCAAATTCTCTGCCTGTGTCAGGGCCTCGCTTTCAGTCTTCTCCATTCTTGTTTTCCTGTCTTGCTTTTCAAGACTATCTAGTCAGCGTGATACATTCCTGACGGAGGCAGTGCAAAACTTCTCCCTGCTTTGAGGTGTCTGGTGCAGGGTGCTTGGCTCTGCTGCCCCTGCCTGCTCCCTACTGCGGGCTCTGCGGGAGAAGCGTCAGTGCACGTAAAAGTCAGATTATCGGGCACTTCTTGGCTCTAAGCAAACCGGTAGTCCTGAGTTAACGCTTCCTTAAGGAACGGTGTCCTCACCCTGTCACCTTTCAGTCACTTGCAGGACTTTCAGAACTGCTTTGGACATGCATCTGGCTCAAAGGTGGGGAAGCCGGTGGCAGCTCCGCCGGCGGCAGCTGCTGCGGGTGGCAGGAGAGCGAAGCCCCTGAGCAGTTCCGCACCGTGGCCCCACTGGGCTGTGTGCGGAGAGGGGAGATGGGGCTGGCCTGCAGCCCCTCCGAAGGGTGGGAAGCCAGCATTGGCAGTGATCGCAGTTGCTGACAGACCTCCCAAGGTTGCGTGTAGCTCTGGAGGTCTCCAGCTGCAGGATGTGCCTGAGGTTTTTCTTCTCGTCTGAGGGCAGCAAAGAGCAAACTAGTGGAGGTGCACCCAGGTAGAAGAGCTTTGGGATGAAGTTGACAGGTTGAGGAATAGATGGGAGTCCAAGAGGGGAACTGACTAGTAGAACCACGTTGTCCTTTCTGGAGCAGAGTTGTTAATGAGGTATCACTCATGACAAAGAGGGTCTTGCTCCCTCTCCACACCAGGCAGAAGGCAGTGTAGTGGAACAGAAGCGAATGGAAATGAGCCTTGGTTCAGGATAACAAGAGAAGTTCCTCCTTGTCTTCCTTGCCTTCCAGGTGCCTTACACAACATATATGAGGCCTTGGAGTTGGATGAACAGGGAAATGAGGTCACTGAAGATGATTTATCTGTGTTTTAGAAGTCACCGAGGTCAGGTCAGACTATCTCCCACATCATGACCATCTCCATGAAGAAAAAATGGCAAGTTATTATTATAGGTAGCTCCCTTTGAAGGGAGATAGTGGACCTAATCTGCTGAGCAGACCCACTTTTTAGGGAGGTTTGCTGCATCTCTGGGGCTTGGGTTAAAGATGTTACCAGGAGACTTCCTAACCTGATACATACTTTTTTCACATGGGTACCACTGAAGTTGCAGTGAGAAGTCCAAGGGGGATCAAAAGTCTTCAGAGTTTTGGGGAGACTGGAAAAGGGATCGGGGGCACTGGTATTGTCTCTCAATATTCTGGACAGCTAGACGATATGATGGAAAAACAAGTGGCTGAAGGGTTGGGCTGAAAGGGTTGTAATAAATGGATTAACATCTTGCCAGTCACTAGTGGTGTTCCCCAGGGCTCAGTCTGAGGACCAGTTCTCTTCAGTGTTTTTATCAATGACCTGGACATAGGAGTCAAGTGCACGTTAAAGTAAATTTGCCAACAATACTGAATTATGATCTGTGGATTCCCTTGGGATAGAGAAGACTTACAGGGAGATTTTGGTAGGTTGGAGCATTTGGCAATTGTCAACCATATGAATTTTAACAAGGACAAATACCAGATTTTGCACCTGTGGTGGCAGTGTCATCCTGGTGTGCGCATATAAATTCCATATTCCATTCCAAGAGGTTGGAATGCAGCCCTGCAGAAAGGGGTCTGGAGGTTTTGGTTAATGGTAAGCTCAGTGTGAGTCAACAGTGTGCCCTGGTGGCCAAAAGGGCCAACTCTACCCAGGGGTACATTAGGCACAGTATAGCAAAGCAAGTCAAAAGAACTGATTGTCCTATTATACTCAGCACTGGTGTGGCCTTACTTTGAGTACTGTGTGCAGTTTTGGGCTCCGCAATATGAGAGAGATAAAAATATTAGAAAGTGGCCAAAGGAGGACAACAAAGATGGTGAAAGGACTAGAGGGCATGACTTCTGATGAGCAGCTGAGGGTACTATGTGTGCTTAGTGTAGGGAAGGGGAGACTGAGAGATGGTGATCTTATTGTTGCTGTCTGCTCATGGCTTGGATGGGCATAAGCTCTGCTGGGTAAACACTGGCTGGACAGCTGGACCCAAAGAGTGGTGGTGAGTGGAATTAAATCCAGCTGTCAGCCAGTCACAAGTGGCATTACTCTTGTATTGGGACCACTTCTGTTTAAGATCTTTATCAGTGATCTTGGTGGGGAGATAGAATGCACCCTCAGTAAGTTTGCAGACAATACCAAGTTGGGTGGGAGTGTTAATCTGCTTGAGGGTAGGGAGACTCTGCTAATAGACTTGGACAGACTGGATTGATAGGCCAAGGTCAACCGTATGAGCTTCAACAAAGCCAAGTGCTGTGTCCTGCACTTGGGCCACAACAACCCCAGGCAATGCTACAGGCTTGGGGAAGAGTGGCTGGAAAGCTGTTTGGCAGAAAGGGACCTGGGGGTGATGGTTGACACCTGTATGAATATGAGCCAGCAGTGTGCCCAGGTGGCCAAGAAGGCCAACAACGTCCTGGTCTGTATCACAAAATGTGTGGCAAGCAGGACGAGGGAGGTGATGGTTCCTCTGTACCCGGCATTGGTAAGGCCACACCCCAGGTACTGTGTTCAGTTTTGGGCACTGAAGTGAGGGGGACAGTGTTCTGCTTGAAAGATAACAAAGCAAGTTGAGCAGCCCTTGTTATCCTGGGGTCTCCTGAGATAAACAGGAGACAGGATGCTGAGGCCTTGAGGCTTGACAAGCTTTATGGGTCTTAGCTCAACTTGCGTGGCTTGCAGATAAGGGAAACTAACTCCAAGACAGGGAGTAATAAAGAAGAGCTTCCCACCAACCCTGTGATCTCTGACTCATTGCAACTCTGTATTTTGAGACAAAAGGTGAAAAGTACATTGTGAGGAAGACTGAGAGCCTTCCTCCCGAAGACCCTGTCCGACAACCACCAGACGGCATTGCGCAAGCGCCAATGGGAGGAGGCCTATGATAATGAGTTCCCAGAACTGATTATAATAATCCAACCCCATATAATGAATATATAACTAACTCTTAAATATGCATGCTTTGGTGTAATAAATACCTTCTCGATGGACACTTGGGTGTTCAAGTTAGGAGAAATGATCCCCCTTGCACCCGGCGCCATAATAAACATACCTGCTTCATAACCTTCTACAGGTTGTAGAGTTTGTTTTCTGCTCGTCAGCACCACAGTACAAGAAAGACATTGAGATATTGGAGCAGGTGCAGAAAAGAACAATTAAGCTGGTGAAGGGCCTGGAGAACAAGTCTTATGAGGAGTGGCTGAGGAAACTGGGGTTATTCAGTCTGAAGAAAAGGAAGCTGAGAGGAGACCTTAGTATGCTCTACAACTACCTGAAAGGAGATTGTAGAGAGGTACACGCTGGTCTCTTCTCACAAGTAACAAGCGATAGAACAAGAAGCAATGGCCTTAAGCGGTGCCAGGGGAGGTTTAAACTGGACAGGAGGAAAAATTTTTTCACTGAAGGGGTTGTCAGGCATTGGAACAGGCTGCCCAGGGAGGTGGTTGAGTCACCATCCCTGGCTGTGTTTAAAAGCCGTATGTATGTGGTGCTTGGGGATATGGCTTAGTAGTGGACTTGGTAGAGTAGGGTTAATGGCTGGAATTTATGATCTTAAAGGTCTTTTCCAACCTAAATGATTCTATACATTTCTTCAGAAGGGGGAGCAGAGAGGGAAGTGGTCAACTCTTCCTTCTGGTGTCTGGTAGTAGCACATGAGGGAATGGCTTAAAGCTGTGTTGAGGGAAATTCAGGTGGGATATTAGGATGAAGTTCTTCACTGAAAGAATGGTCAAGCACTGAATCAAGCTCCCCAGGGAAGTGGCCAAGGCCTCAAGTCTGTCAGTGATCAAGAAGTGTTTGGACAATGCTCTTAAATACAGTATGACTTTTAAACTGCCCTGTGTATAGCAGGAGTTGGACTCCATAAGCCCTGTGGGTCCTTTCTAACTCAGGATATTCTGTATACTTGTTTCCCTCTTTTAGCTGAAAGAAGAAATTAGATATTAGAATATTTACGTAGTAGTGTTGATTAGATTTACTCGTTGTTCCACTTGGCTCTATTTGTCAATCAGGGAAGCTGTAGTCCACATTCTTAATGTTTGTAATGTCAGGATTGGAAATGAAAGACCTGTTTCTAAGTTTCCTCACAGTAGTTTTCACAACACGTTCATTCTTTTCTTTCTCTCTGACACTACTTAAAAGAATAAAATCTGTTAACAACAGGCATATGTGATCAACAGCTCCTCCCACTTCAAATCTGTCTCTAAGCTTCACTTTTTGGAAGTCCATCCTACATTAACCTTCTGCTAGGGTTTATATCAAACAAAAAATGCAGTAACTATGGTGCTGTGCAAATGGGGCGTGTGTGAAACTGTAAACTTCTGCGTTTGCTAGTCTGTTGATAGGATATGGTTGAAATCTACTGGCAAAAGTACAAATGGACATTCTCTGAAAATTGAAATGAACAGTGACTTGAAGAGATGCACAAACAATTGAACTTTCATCCATTTAGTAAATAAAGCATCCTGATTTAGCTGGTATTTTAGAATGAAGTGCTATCTTCACATTCTGAGGATTCAGTCGGTTCACAAAATAAGTTAAATAAAAAGATGGTGTTGAATGAATAAGTGGTTTAGCTGAAGAAACAAATGTGGGCTAATTCAGTTCTTTCATTAATGCATTGTTTAAATTTGCTTCTCTTTTATTTTGGGTAGGGTTTTAGGGAAAGTTTGGCTTACTTCATTACAGGAAGGTTAACAATGCTTTCTCATATACTAGCTTTTAGAATTCAGCTCATATTTGAGGGTTTGTGTGTTTTGTGTTGTTGACTTCAGAGTGCTTCATTCATTCTGGTCCATTTTCAAGGCTGTACCTTTGTCACATATGTCAAATATCTGTGTGTCTGGAGGGAATACTATCACTCTGAGGATTGCTGGGTTTTTTTGTTGGTTGTTTTTTCTTTTTGTCTAAGCAGAGTATCTGAAACAGAAAAGGATACTGAAAGCTAGCAAAGAAAATAAAATATTCAAACAGAAGCTACATACCCACAGGCGATTTCTAGCCGACAGGAATTCCAGTGGCTGTTTTTTTCCAAGTGAGTGTCCAAACAAAGCTTTCCTGTTTGACATTCTCCCCTGCTTCTCCACCTGTGCCACACAAAGACTTTGAGTCTCCATCCTCTGTTTGAATAAAACCTACTTCTATGTCAGGCACACCTCATGCTGGAAAGGGAGAGATTGGGCAGGGAGGAAGGAAGGAACATTCAGTGCTCTTCTACTTTTACTCACAAGCATGATAAGGTTAACTGTTTACTACAGTCAGCTGTGAAAACTAATGATAACTATTTTATTTTTTAAAGTAAATGCTACTCCTCACCTGGAAGTCATTTCAGAAATGATTGAACATTCATGAGTTTTTCTTGATAATGGGTTGCTCTAATCTAGTTATGCACTTACACGTATTGTTCAGAAGAAGGAAAATGTAGGGTATTGAACACTCAAACTTATTTTTCTGAAGGAGAAGGAAATGTTGTGTGAGTTGACAAAAACTAAACCTTAGCAGTTAGCAAGCAACCCAATATACATGATTCTGGAGTTCAGCTCTGACAGCTGCATAAGACTAGCAGTGTAACTCACTGACATGTAAACATTTATTTATTTATTTCTAAGTATGTAACTAGAAGCCATTGCAATGTTTTTGGCTTGGTTTATTTTATTATTTTTTTTGTCAAGACCTACATAGGAGGTGGAAAATAGATAATTCTACATCAAAATGAATTAATATTCTCTTATTCCTGATACATGTCTGGATAACAGGCAGGCTGTAAAGAAGGCTGTGAGCCTCTGCCACTCTTTTTCCTTCCTGCTCCATGCTGTGTGTTCTCTCTCCACCTCCACCACAGCCCAGTGCTATACATTGTGCACATTGATCCATCCTGTAGTATTTAACCCTGATCTTCTTTTCCTCTCTGTAGCAGAACAGGGTTGCAATTGCTCTAGTATCTTTTGTAGACAGACGTTTTTAGTCATGTTTAAAATGAACATAATAACAGTGATCACAATAGAGTATTTATTTAAGAAATCACACATGTAATAGCTGTTTAAAAAAGTGATGTGCTTTCCTGATTTGACAAGGAAGGGAGAGAAAAGAGGTCTGATTTTTGTTCCAAAGGCTGAGCCTGAAATTTTTTCAAGAAAAAAAAAAAGGTTGGCTTTATTTGTGTTTGTTTGGGGTATGCAGATAGAGGAGAGATATGGAGGAGGGGAAATGTTGGTCTGGTAACTTTTTTTGTTTCTTTTGGAGTCTCTGTTGTATGCAACTATTAGTCTAGCACTCAAGCCTGTCTTTTAGGCTTAGTAACAACAATAAAACAGTTCTGAGAATTCACCAAATGGTGAAGCATTACTTTAGGGGATTCTTTTATTCTGGGCTGGACCAAGCAAGGCTGCTTCTTATGGCCATTTTATATAGATAGCTGTAGTTATGTTATTCCAGTCAGTAGAGATCCATTGATTATAGGATTCTTAATTGTTTGGGTTTTGTTTGATCAACTGCATAAAGACAACAGTTGGAGATACAGTTTGTGTGAAAAACAGGGGAGGATGATTGCATTTTGAAAAGGGAATTATGTATTTTGTACATATTTTGTGCTTCTGAAGTATACAATAAAGCTTTTCTACAAATACAGAAATTATACACTTTTAGGGTGAGATGCTTTAAACGCATGGGGTTTGAGGTATATTTTCTTCAATGAGGACTAGGTATAGTTTTGGCCCATTCAAAAATCAATGGCTCAGAACCATATTAGGGACTCCATTAATGCTGTGCTGGCATGAATAAAAATCCTATTTTCCAAGTACTCTTTCCTTGTCCTCCCTATAATAGTGCTGAATACTAGAGGCAGTTACAGCTGAATACTAACAGCAGGTACAGAAAATGTGCTGCTGCTGTTCCTCAGTTGGGGTTCAGGTTTGTGCCTTGGTACACAGGAACCAGTGAGCACAGAGGCAAGAACTACCTTCTAACTGTTAATACAGTTCTGCACACATAAGGGTGCCAGGGGACAGTCTGCAAAGCCAGCACCCACCTGCAGAGGGGTTTGAAGTTTTATACATAGAAAAAGTTACACAAAACTTGTCTGTTGTTTGCCTTTTGGTTATATAATGTCTTTCTGTGTGTGCTCTGCACAGTGTCTAGTTCATAGTACAAAGGCAGTTTGACATTAGATGTTAGGTCTTCTCCCAGTGGTGTGATTTTTACCATGATAACTAGTCTTAGATTAACTTCGGACAATGCCACTTCCCTCCCTCTCCCATCCCCCTGGTCAGGAGATGATTCATCATTTTTGGTATTAGCTCATTCCTGCATTATCTTATGATTCTTTACTTTGAGAACCACACTGTCCCGGCTTCCATGTTTCAAGACAGACAGAGGGAATTTAATTGCTGCTCTTGTACCTTGTCAAAATGACCAAGGGCTGTTGCCTTATCAAGGACACTGAAAAGTTTGGGACTCTTTAGTTTGGAGCAGGGACCTCTGTGGTAGGGTATGACTGAGGCATATAAAATTGGTGAAGGCAGGAGATGAACTGTTACTCACTAAATCTCACCACAGAAGAGCTAGGAAATTGATTTAAATGGATTTGAAACAGCTTTTTATATAGTGCACAGTGGACTTCTGAAGGTTGCAGAGGCAGACACAATATGAGCAGATCCAGAAATAGGATGGACAAACTGATGCATGATTGGTCCATAAGCAGACAGAAGATACACCAGCATATGATTTTTGACATCCATAATCCGGTTCTTGTAACTGTTAGGGAAGCACAAGAGTAATGGGCTATAGGTGGTGTTGAGTATTGGGTGTCCTGTTGTCACTGGGCAAGGTGCACCATGGGCCTAGCCCAGTAAAGCATTTCTTATGCTCAGAACTCAAGTGAAAAAATGCATTTAGCAATCACTTTTTTTTTTAACCCTGGGTGAGAAGGGTAGAAGTCTAAGCATTTTGAGTCTAAGATGCATTTTGACTTAATTTGTAGTCTAAGCTTAGGTCCCAGATTGCTTACCTTATCTGTTGCTACACCTCTGAGCTGAAGCTGTGAACTGATGGCATGTGGCTTGAAATCCTAGGCCAAAGACTGATATAAATTTTAATGTGCAGTACAGACAGAATGGTGAATTGCATCTGTGGGCAGGAGCTACCTGCCAGTCCTGATGCAATCAAAGCCAGGCTGCACAACTCCTCTGTCTCCTGCCCTTTTACTGGGCAGCAAAAGAAAGCTTTGCTTTTTCAGCTGAGAGCAGTGTTGCTTGCTACTCTCCTGCAGCCAAGGAGAGGATGAGGAGGAGAGAGGTCCTGGACTCAGCTGGAAGGCAAAGCTTCTTTGACACCTCCCAGCTGAGATTTTCTTGTTTGTTTTCTTTTCTTGTCTGTGTGAACGCAGAGCTCACATCTACTCTCCTGTTCCTTTAGTCAAATCACAGGGAATAAAATGTGATGGCAGAGGAGATCTTGGTCAAACACCTGCCTCACCTAATGATGACAAACACCAGTGACTGGAAGTCTCTGCTGAGACCAGTGTCTCCCTTTGTGAGTGCTTTACTGATGTGCTAAATATGATTGCAGTTACCAGTCTGAGTGGAGAAATTATTGTTGCAAAGAGTGGCTGTCTCTCAACAAACCTGACCTTGGATGTGTCCTAATTTGGAGGAAGCCTGGGCAAAACCAGTAGACTACTTGATCAAAAATACAATGTCTGCCTAGCTATTTGAAAGCTTTGAGGTCTCAGACTGAAAGATGTGCATAATTAAAGGGTTTAAGCAGTTCTAACAAATTTCTTACTTTTTTCGAAGACTGGACACTCAATGTGAAATAACTTGTGTGGAACTTAGCTGCCCACAGCATGTTTCCCAGTACCAAAACCACTCTGCCTCTAGATCTGGGCTAAAGAAGGAAATTAGAGTTTCTGCTAGTATAAAAAAAGTCCTCCATCTTAATGTGCAGCAGCATGATCACACTATTTATTTAAAGTTCATACTATTTATTTAAAGTCCAACAGACTGTTTTTATTATCTGCTGTCATTGTGATTTGTTGACCTGAATAACAGCTTCAAATATGACGCAAAGATAATCACCATGTAAAGTATACCATGTAGCTTACTTAAGTGGAAGAACATTATTTGTTCGGGAACTAAAAGATCAGGAGCTGATATTGATGTAATAAAATATATTCTGTTGAAATTGTTTAGAAGTGGAAAAGCTTACTGTAGGGCCATATAATTAAGGTGTGGAAATCGATGTTGCTAGTTACCAAGTTAGGTCTTAATAAAGTAAAACCAGGAAAATAATATTATTTTAGAAACAAATGTGGGGTTTTGTGAGTAGCTTGTGATAGTGGATCATTGTTTTTTGTTTTTTGTTTTTTTTTTTTTAAATCATCTCATTCTGGACACTTTCAAGCAGGAAAGCAGTGTAAACCAGTCATGGATACTACTTTTCCATTTTGTCTTTACTTCACCAGGATTGCAGAACATTAATTTTCAGTTATTGGGATGCTCCATCCCCTGGAATGCACAAATCTGTGTTTTCTGGAAACAGGTGTTGTGCAAACTGTGTTGCAGAAAGAGCAGTTCCTTGTGGAGACAAATGCACCCAGTGCTGGTGCATTTATGAAGGAGGTGGGTGAGTAAAGCACCAACAGAACTCAAGAGATTTGGCTGCTGATGGTTAGACTGGTAAGACTTGGCCATTGGCTATACTGTGGGCATGTGTGCTTTCAGTGGTGACAAATAAGAGCCAGCCAAGGACAAGACACTGTCCCTAGGCAACATTGTTATAGTCACAACTAAATTTTACAGACAAAGGCAGTTGTTTTATTGGCACGAAGACACCTTTGTCTGTTCGAATGAATGGTTTGTAACTGAGATGCAAACTTACAGTTCAGAATGGTCTGGAGAACTGTGTGCCATTTATGACATTTCTTGTAAAAAATAAGGTGAAGTTAAAATAAAGAAGGCCACAACAGTGGCTTACACATAACACTGTGGATTTTGCATTAGAGTATTAATCCTTATGGTTGGTTCTCCTTTCAGGTTTGGTTTTGCACTTTAACCACGTGTGCTTTGGGGGTATTTAGCTGTTAGATACTGATATGTACAGTCCTAAGTAACTGTGCTGCTCCTGTATGGTGGGGACTCTTGGCCTTTGCCAGTGAGACATCCACTGAAATGATCTTGTAAATCCTCTTGGGGATATTTGAAGTAATGTGAAACTAAAGTCTTTTCTTTCTACTACCCAGCTTATAATTTATTGCTGGACTGCTGGAAACTGGGGAGTCTAGCAAATTGAAATGTTTTTTGTTTTTTTTTTTTATTGCCAGAGAACACAGCTGTCCACTTTTCACCAAAGACCACCTTAGGAAAGCAACTCAAATTTTCAGAAGCATTTGTGGTTATAATTGACAAGTCCGTCTTTTAAATTGGACACTATCTAGAAAGCCTAGATAGAGCAGCTTTGACAGTCTTGTATCTGTGCTTTAGAAAGTAAAATAGACACTACTCATGTGGGAGCAAGCCCTAGGAGTTTTGGAGGTAGTTGATGTAATTGTACATCAAACACAGATGTTGTCCTGTGATCTCCATATTCCAGGAGTGAAAAAATATGCAAAATTTATATAAAACTTTTATTTTAATGTTTCTACTTGTAGCTTCATCATTTCAAGTGCTATGATAATATGGATGCAGAGAAAGGCAAGGAGGTTTGGTCAGTTTTCAAGTGTCTTAAAAACCCAAGACTTTCTGCTTGTCTCCAGTTTGGGGCCAGACATTGTTTTTTTGCATATTCTAAACAAATTGTGTTCAGGTTAACCACATGCTCGTGTTTTTTAACAGCTTGATAATTGGAGATTTGATGGTAACTGTAGCATTCACTTGGCATGGGAGTTCAGTCTGACTAATGTTTTATTCCCCATTTTCCTCAGTTTCCATCTCTTCAAGATTGTTGATACTGAGCCACAACGTTCAGGATTCGCAATAGGTACTTTTAAATTTAAGCATCTCTGAACGTGAAGTTCACACAAAGCAACTGAAAGCTGATGATCTTTAGAGGCACGCCCATTAGGCATGCTTCCCTTATTTTCAAAGGTGGATATTTGAGAATCCTATTTACAAACTAAGTGTATTATCATAGCTTGAAGTATTTCAAAAACAAAGGATACATTGCTGGTGTGAGCAACCTTTGAAGAGGATAATAAGTATATCCCCATTATGGCAGTGTGTATGCCGTCCAAGATTGGCAGGAAACAAATTGTTTACCAGCAGACTAACAATCTGTATTTCCAAATATCCTGCTTGAAATGAGAGCTGCTAGATGCAATACAGTGAGAGGAGTTGAAATAACTTTGAGCTTTACCCACTTTGACCTTAGATGTAAGCTGTATATACTAGATTCCTAAAATAACTTTAATATCTACATCAGACTACTTGTCAGGCTGTGTTCAGCCTCACAGCCTGCTGTGTTTCAACATGACTTGAATAAGCTTTTAGATCATGACTTTAATCCTAGAGATTCTGAAGCAGCACCACAGTGTCTTTTAAAATACGTGGGTATGAAGCAGCTGTTGAAAATAGAATACCATGGATGAATAGACCTCTCTGTTACAGATATAGGACTTGCTACCTTTTTTCTTTGAAAACACATTTCTGCAATGCACTTGCACAAGAAAAGTGGATTGATTACAATGCATGGCTTAAACTGCCCTGTGAAGAGCAGTAATTGGGCCCAGCTGCCTATAGATTAGCTTCCAGTGATCTTAAATATATCCTTATCATGTGCTCTTAAGTGTAGGGCTTTTGCACATGAGTAAAACCCATACATAAAACTGGAGTGCAAAACTGAAACTGATTTGGGGAAACTAGTTCAACTGGAGCCTACATGTTTTGGATCTCTTAGAATAAGCCTGCGAGAATGCAGGCTAAGGTCCACATTCCCAATGAGAGACATAGAGATCATGGTATTAATAAATTCAAAGTCTTATTTGACAGAAAATAAAATATGGGAATATGAATGTACAAGTGTATGTATTTTGTTACACGGTTCCTTAAAATAGCTGCTGGTAAACCAGGATTTCTACTTGAACAGAGAACTGTATCTTCAGTCCTATATTAATTTAGCAAATTTCTGGTTAGTTTGGGCTAAAGTCTCAGGAATTCCTCTGACAAAGCGTTGCCTCTCAATCTTGAAGGTTATATAATTACGATTTAGAGAGAATTGTGTAAAAGATTGCTGGACTGAGTCAGGAGAGTAGCAAGTGGCTACTGCTTCTGGGAACAAAACAATTTCTGGAGAACCATTACTTTGAAGTCCCTCCCACAGCAGGACACCAAGAGCCAACAGGTACTGGGGGTTGCCCCAAGAAGGAGGTGGCATTATCATGCCTGGAAGGAGAACTGCATAATCGTACATTCCCATCCCAAGCCCATCATTGTGATTCCTAAACTGTTGCCAGGATACTGTCCAATTCATTCAAAAGCAGTTGAGATTGACAGCTGGTCTAGCCCATTTAACTCTTTATGGCTTACAGTTCCTGCTGGCTTACCCTTAGGCATGTCTGGGCAAACCTTACTGTTTAACTCTTGGAGCTTTGGATCTGACCTGCTTCAGCCAGCGTGGCCGTGAGTCAGTGGATTGCTTGGGTGCAAGCTGAGAGGTCTGTGTTTACACTGTTGACAGTCATGAATAAAGTCTGTACTCTCCCCTTCCTCCTTCTCCTCCTGACATCTATGTCTACAAATGTGCTGTCATTTCCCTTTCTGTTGCCAGGGAGGATGAGCAAGTCACAGTTTATGCTATAGCTGTTTGAAAGACGTGTGCATGTGCTGGTTGCTCAACTGAGCCAGACAGACATGAAAACAGAGCTCAGAGGTGTAGTCATCCTTTCACTGGAAGCAATGACTTGAGTTTTGTGTCCTCTGCACAGCAGCAAAATTTCACAGAACCTGTAGGACATTACCTCTTGTCTAGTCTCTGTCAAATTAAGCTGAAACTTCTTAATGAGTTCAAAGTTGTTGGAGAGTTCAGATTAGGGGGTGTCAGGGAGGAGAATCAATCAATAGTTCAATCTTTAAGTAATCTTTCCTTAGGACTCAATCTTCAAATAACTCTTTGTATCTTCACCTCATCTTAGAGAAATTCATTCTAGATTTCAGTGTTTGCAACATGTGGCAAAGGAGCACATCACTGTGTTTTCATGATGCATGTTGAAGGATGGCTTTAGTAGCATGAGAGTCCTGTATTTCCCAAAGGAAGCACTTGGTTCTCTTTCTAAACTAGAGAAGTCAGATGGGGTGGGATGGAAGAGAGAAGGAGGAGTATTTGCAGACTTGTGAAGATAAGTGAAAGCCTTGGACTCAAAATTCATGACTTGAATGTTAAAATCTGAAAATTTCATACTTATTTTGACATATATTCTTGGGTCCAGTCCAGTATTTAAACTCAGAAAGATTTGATTCTGCTTCTTCTTCAAGTTAATTTTTTTTAGGAATGAACTAGGTATCAACATGTATTCCCTTCGTAATCCCAAAGTGAAGTGATAAGGGCAGGGGGGGAAGAGGAAAAAGTTTAGTTCAGTTGAAATAGATAGTTTCTGTGCTGGCGGGTTCAAGTATGCTTGCATTGTAATCATAATTTTTTTTTTTTTTTCTCAGTGATATCTTCCTATACAGACCAAGATCATGAGTTAACTGTAAAGTCAGGAGTGAAAATGCTTTAAAGTAATGCCTCTTCTCTTTATTTCAGTGACTGTTTTTTGATATATTCCCACTTAACAGTTGTAAAGCTTCAGCTATTTTAGGAACCATGGTCACTTGGCTCTGTCATTTCAATAGTATCTTTTAAACCAGCAATTATATGTTTTAAACAATTTATAGCCATCCAGAAAACTTCTTCCTGTTTCATCAATTCCAGTTTAAAACAACAGCAACAATATAAATCACGAATCTTTCCTGATTCAAAACAGAGACCCTTGTTTCTACTGTTAAAGAGAAGAGTTAGGTTAGACTTACAACCATTCTGCAGTATTTGAAAATCAGACAGAAGTCCACTTGGAGAAGTATGAATTAAATTTAGCATGAAACAAGAAACTTGGTTAATAATTCCATGATACAATTTTGTTAGTTACCATTTAACATAACTAAGGAAAGAGTATGTAGTATGAAAAATAAATGTGAAAAAAGGCCAATCTTGTGATAAAATTATAGGTCCTCTGTTTAACAGCCCATTCCATCATCTTTGTTAAACAAAACCAAAAGGTTTGCTAACTGTGAATAATTCCTCTTTCAGTTTAGGAAGAGTAAGTAGGGAAATATGTTTTGGAAATACTTTCTCGTACATTGTCTTGCTGTTTAATTTAACTCTTTCACAAAACAGTAGCTGGGTATATATGGAAAGACTTAATGAGACACAGAATATTGCATTTTACAGGGAATTGCTTGTCATGACTGCACAGTCTTGTACACCTTAACATTTGGCCTTGACCAAAATGACTTTGAAGTAGTATCAGAAAACACTTTAGAAATATTTTCATTTGGTATTTAGTGTGATGAAGTTACTTCCTATATCATCTTCATTACTATAAACTACTCATATTAAGTAGTGCTGAAAAAGTGAAGCATGCCGCAGGTACTAGAAACAGTGGAACAGGAAAAAACGGTTGGAAGATGGTCAAGCAGTGAGCCAAAGCCAGAAATACAAAGTAACAAGTATCTTTGCCTTGAGCTCTGTCTCTGGGGATCAGTGCTGCCCTGCATACTGAGCTATAGGGGGAAACTTATGCTGGGCATCCTCAGCCACTGTATCTACAAACCAAAGACTTGTTCTTTTCAAGCCATGTTCCTTTTTCTTCACGTCTCCATAATTCTCATGTGCATGCTGCTGCTGTGATGTGAAGAGGAGGTTAGAGAAGAGGCCCCCAGAAGGCAAGCTGTAGCAGAGCTATACCAGGTGTCTGTCTCTTGACCTCAACCAGGTCTGGCTGGGGCAATGTGCAGAAATTAACCTTTGAGACAGTTTTTGAGATAACTTTTGAATGGGAATTGTTGATGAGAATTTTACAAAGCTTTCCAAATATTTTGAAACTATTCATGTACTTCCCAGACAATCTTTCCTGATGTATAAGACTTCTATTTGTGGTCACAATCTTGTGAGTTTGAGAAAAGACAGAATGGATCAAAACAAGCTCTCTCTAATTGATTTTGTTTTGTCTGAAGGAGGCAGAAGTACATTTCAAGGTATGAAATATTTAAGTCAGAAGCTACTAAGTAATGGTATTACACCACAGTAAGCAATTAAAATAGATCTGATGGTTTATATGCTGGTAAAAGTAGTGATCAGAGTTTGCTCCCTGGAGTTTATGAATTTGGACCAACTTCCCGAAGAAAATTAAGAGGACCTGATGGAGTAGTTGTTGTTCAGTTGTATTGAAGTGACCAGACTTCCTAATGTAAAACAATAAGGAACTACAAAATAATTCATTATGTCATTGAGAGTGCTTTTCTGCGGTGGTATGCTAGATATAAAATATTTGCTGACAACTTGACAGGGATCCTAGATCCTGGCCCTGAGCATTATCTCAACTTTGTGTAGTATGCTAGAAGAATCAGATGACATTTGGGTTTTGCATCCTGGTCTTGACTCAAGCTAGCAAGTTCTTTTTTAACATCAACCTCATACATTGTACGTTCCCCATGAATTCTCACTGTAAACATACATTTAGTGACATTCTTATCTGCATTAGTCTGAGGTGTGCTGTAGTCACTGATCTCTTCAATGAAAATCGACTCATCTTGTCCCTTAGGTGGACATGGCATACACTCACACAGGGGCTGGAACTAAAGGGAATATACTAGAAATATATATGTACTTTTCTTTCCCGTTCTTTCTTATCCTTATGCTTAGCAGACTGATTACACCATTTACATAGTAAGGACACTCAGGCTTTATTCAGACTAAATTTAGTAATGGGTACAGTTGTTAAAGAAATGAGCGTGTTCTCTAAGTAACACCAAGTTAGACCCACAGTTTCTTATTGTTTTTCTGCTTGGTACCAAATATTACACTTGCTGGCTGAACTTCCTGTGGAGATAGAAAAGCTAACTCTAGATGCTCAGAAAAAAAAAACCCTATGGTTATCAGTGTAACTATCCTAATGTAAATAGCTTTTCTTAGCTTTAATTTTGTGTACTTTACAGTTTAGAAGATTCTGATTTTCCACTTGGCAGCTCTACTATCTCTGCATAGTATCAAAAACAATCTCAAAGACCAAATCAAACCTTTACTGATACCTGTTCAATTCCATTGTTACTCTTGTGGTTGTTAGATGTGTACCTCTTGCTGAGGTGGAAATTTAGCAACCAAAATTGCAGATGCATATACAGACCTACAATACAAATGTCATCACATGTGACAGGTTTACATGATCATGATTTTGTCCTACATACAGACTAAGCAAATGCAATTTAAGACATAAGAGGAGCAGATCTGTTAAGACTGAGATAATCTTGTTAAATCATGTTTTTATCCATGGGGAAAGAAGATATCTTTAGCTGAAACTACTGTGATATTGTTGGAATGAGCAGACAAGCTTTTGAGCAAAGCCCTTAGCTGTGGCTGAAGGTCCAACATAGGATTTTCTTTTCTGGATCCTGAAGAAAGTATGCACGGTATTAATACTCCTGTGTATAAGAGTTATACCAGCAAAGAAGGAACTATAGGACAGAAAAGCAACTAGCATCTTTTTGTACAACTCTATAATAGTATTCAGTAATTAATACCAGTATTTTAACAGATTTGCAGAGTAACATCCTCATCAGTGAGATAAATAAAACCAAAGTGACCATCCTGGTCTGAATTGTGCATGTATCAGTACATACACATATTGGTCACTACTTCATACCTAATGTATTCACAGCATATCTCGTATTGGATACTAACAGTTATGTTATAAAGGTCACTGATACCTTGAAATTATCTGAGAGGTGGATATAAAAGATTTCTCTTAACTAATGCCTCCATTTTTTTATGTCAAACTAAACTGCAGATGCTTCAGAGGGTGGATCAGCACAGCCGTCATGCATTAGCTTGCAACAGTGAAGTGGGAAGTGTCAACTGACTAGAACCGACAGAAGGAATATAAATATATAACTATGGGGGTTTGAAATTAATTCAAATTGGTATTTGAACAAAACCCAACACTACCCATGTTCTGTGAAAAGGCAGTGGGACCTTTGACCAGAACAAGGGCAGGAAAGAGCTCTGAAAAATTATCTAGATGATAGCTGTGTAGCACAGTGTGTGAGAACAACATTAGAAGAGTTGGGTGGAGAGAGATAAGAGACAGGCAAAGAAAAGCACTTCTGCAAAATGCAGCACCTTATGTGGAGAACGTTTATTATCTACGTGACAGTTACATAAAGCAACAGGCATTAGACTTGATGACCTCCTGAGAGAAAACTCCAAAACTGATGGAGCAGAATTACTTTCCTTCAGCTCAATATAGCAACAAGATTTTAGATAGATGAGGCAATGCTAGTTAGTGAGTGAACTATGCAGCTTAGAATTATCCTTAGGAGAAAGATGAGATCACTGATTGAACACTTCACTCAGCATTTAAATAACTGTACATACACTAAAAGCTAAATTTCTTGGAAATAAATATGAAAAGGCTCCTGTTTTACCTGTTTTCTTTTTACAATAGGAAAGATGCTGAAGTTTCACTTGAGAAGCAGAGGAGTATAGGGCCCATCCTCTCAAGTTCTTCAACAGTGACGTTTTGCAATAGAAAAAGCTAAAACCCTGAAGTATGTTTGACAATGGGCAAAATAATAAAAGATATTTGCACTTGCCCTTCAATTTTTAGAGGGGGAAAGATTTTAGTCTTTAGTTTCCCTTTCTCTGTCATGTTTTTGCAAACGGAGTTCCTTTCTTGAAAGGTTTAACATTCATTTTTGTGCAGCTGACTTATAGCACAGCTCTGTCACAAAGCAAAATGTCCTGTTTTGAGTATTAAGGTGATGCATCACTCTTGACCCTTACCCTTTGCACAGAGTGCACTGTGTCTTAATTAAAACAAATGATCTTTCTTTATTCTGTGTTTGCAGGGAAGAGATATGGGACTTGAGCAAAAAATCTGTTAGCAGATTAATGATTTCCAGCCACTCCCAAATCTAAAACTTGACACACTACTTCTGTGTGTATAACTTTAACACTGAGAATCACATCCAAACTCCATTTTACAACATTTTCTTAAGGCCCATTTTGCAGAAATTTTAAAGAAATTTTAAAATGTAATTTAAGAACATTGGTGCTCTGTGTTTTGTTGTGGTTGTGTTTGAAGCCTGGTGGTGATCAGTGGCTTTGGCTTTTTTTTTCTGCAGAATTTGGGCAACCAACTAGAATCCAAGGAAATGTTAGTCACAGCAGCTTGTGGACAGATCAAAGCTTGTGAGTTAATTATAGTCTTGCATAGTGTTACTGCTTTTCCTTCTTTGCATGAGGGGCAATGTACTTCTGTCACTATTTTCCTGATGTACAGTCAGTCTGAAGAGGTCTGCCAGTACAACTGAGCAAGTATTTTAGTCAGTTAACCTTACAGTGCTTCTTCAGGAATGTAAATAAGGAAAAACTCCATCTCAATGCAGAGACAGCAACTACTATTACGAACTGAAGACCTGGGTCTTTAAGAAGGGTGACACTCATGACAGCCTGAAAGCCCAGCCCTGTCCCATATTGGCTGCAGATGGGCAGAGAAAACAATTCGTGCCAATTACTTTTGCTAAACTACACTCAGAGAGATGCTCTGTTATTCAAGTGTCCCAAACTGAGGGCCCACATGAATAAGAACAGATTTGTCTATGATGCTTTCATCCTCTTTAAACAATAGACTTGAATTAAGATTGCTCTAGCAGTTGCCTCTTTCCTCCCTTTCCCTTTTTGTGCCAAGCAGCATTAGCACTGTGGTTTTGTTCAATTTAGTGCTTATATAGCTCTAGAAACATTTTTTGACTTTCCCTGAAAAATGCACAATTACAAACACAAATACTGACAATGCAGAGAAAGTCTTTTAGTCAGTGCAGCATTGCCAGAACTTGCCCGGAATAGTGATGTCTTGTGGAAATGTTTCATTCTTCTAGTTGACCTTGGTTTGAACAGAGGTTTGAACTATATGACCTCCATAGGTCTCTTGGAAGCTGAATTTTCTATGGCTTTGTGTTTTTAACACTTCATCATACAGGTTAGAGAGGTTACAGACTGGTTTGGCGTATATGGCATTGCTGAGCTGGATCAGAAAGTTTTGATCTGCCGCTTTGATGCAAAGACAGGTCCATGCAATGGGCTTCCAGGCTGAATCTGGGTGTATTGCAATCCTGGAATTATGCAGAGGTGAAGCAATCAATCCTCAACTGCAGTGCTAATCTTGCTTTCTAATACCTAGTACTTAGCTTCAATGAACAAAATTCAGTGAACAAGTGCTGCCATTAAGGATCTTTGTTCCTCAGTAGTGTATCCTGTGGATACATGGAAGTACTCAATCTACTTTGATGCCTTCAATTTTTGACCTCAGTTCATTGTTGTGACCATTTTTCTGTGATTTGATTACAGTCTAGATAGAGTGATTTGATTACAGTCTAGGTAGAGACTCATCATCTCTGGATACTTCTAGCATTGCTGTTCCTCTGAAATTGGTTGTTACTTTATTGAAATGAACTGATAGGAGGCATATGTTAAAATAACATTTGATGCAACAGAACACTACAAATAAATATTAGATCTATCAAAACTTTCTGAAATCCACTATTTAGTGGGGTGTTTCCTATGCTGCTTATTAGAGAGTAATGTGAAATATGTGTTTAAATAAAATATGTGCTTTCACAGTGAAGGCCTTCTGGTTTTTGTAGGGTCTTTCTATCCTCTCATGTAATACCCTTTTTTGAGTTTAGGATACCTTCTGTGAAAAGCACTTAAAGGATTTAGATCAAGACCTTAATATTTTATAAAGAACTTAAGTTATGTGGTGAAGAATTAACTAAAGAACAGTAACTCTATTCTAGTTTTACAGCATTTGAGTTAGGTTTTTACATATTATCCTTATCTTAGAGATGGTGAATACAAGAATGAAAATAACCTTTTTAACAGAGGGCAGGAAGAGTGAGCATTTCAGGTCTTAAGAGGTGTGAGTTAGTTATATAGAAAAGGAGTAGTGTTATGTACTTTATTTTCATTGATACGCTTCTAATTAGGTTTGGCACAGCAATGAAATTGATCCTTTCATCTTGTTATTTCTCTCAAAAGAAAGTTCTTTTACAGAGTCACATCTTGGTCTCTCCTCTGTGTGGTAATTTTTACCTGTTTTGACCAACTTTAAATTTAGGTGATTCATGATGTAAAATATTGTAAAATTAGGTGGACACAGAAGAGATAAGGCAGAGCCATGAAATACATTAATCTAAAAAGCATACACTGCATCATTACTTCACAATATTAGACATCCAAAAGTTTAATGGAGCTGAACACATTGAAACTCAATAGAAAACTAAACTTTCTTATTTAGGTTTGGAGAAGGGAATGAAATTTATGGGGCAAGATGATGTAAAGCTTTTAATGAGAGAAACAGTGAAAAGTATGTTTAAATGATAAAATGGTGGAATTGAATGGTAGCATTGAAATCTGTAACTGTACCTACTGATCTACATTTTATTTCCTTTTTAATCTGAATTTTTTGAAAACTGGTGCTATGTCTCGATGAGATTGCAGTGTGCTTCCATTAAGCCTGGATAAATGACTTGTGCAGAGTATGGCTGCGTTTGCATGTTAACAAATCTGGATAGTCAGTCACAAGATAACCTATGTAAAATACATTCAGCCTCACAGAAGGGTTAGGGTTGAAGATGTTATAAATGAGACCAAAATAGTCTTTAAATAAGAAAATAAAAATTTATTAGTGATGGGGAATGAGCAAGCAGCGCTGGGTGCGCGGGGAGTCTGCGCTCCACCAGCACACACAACAAGATGTCAAGCACGCAGGCATTTATTACACTAAATCATGCACATCCAACAGCATTAACTACATATTCATTCTGTGGGGTTGGATTATTATAGTCAGGACCAGGAACTCATTATCACGGGTCTCCTCCCTTTGGCACTTGCGCACTGGTGTCTGGTGGTCGTGGGCCGGGGTCTTCAGGAGGAAGGCCCCCAGTGCACTTGTCACCTTTTGTCTCAAAATGATGAGTCAGGAACCAGAGGGTTGGTGTGATCTGGCTTATCTGCAGGTAGGCTCTCCTGTCTCTTGTCTTCTATCTTCCTGTCTGGGAGTTAGTTCCCTTATCTACAAAGACCAAGACTACACAAGACAGGCTACAGGATTTAGGAGAACCTTGATAACTTTTGAGGCTATGGGAGACAAAACACAACTTACAACTGTGTAAGACAAGACACAGTTTACAGTTAGGTAAAACAAGCTACAGTTTACAAGGCTACTAGGCTAGGATTTATGATGACATTTACAACTCAGGCCTCAGCCAGGCCTGTATCCGGTGGGAGCAGGGATGATGTCCGGAGGGCCGAGTCCCCAGTATAGCAGAATACATTTGGTACCTTTCCATACCTGACTTGGTGCTTTTATTAGAGCAAACCAGCTTAAGCAATTGGTACAAAGTTTGATGAACAAACAATTCACAGTTTATCACAAAGATGACCTCTGGAGGTCCTCTGGTCCAACCTTTCTGCTCAAGCAGGGTCACCTAGAACCCAGGACCATGTCCAGATCATCTACGAGATTTAGATCTAGTCAGTTTTATATATGTATTAAAAACATAATAATACCACAAATTTTGATTGTTACATTCAGGCAAAGTTGTTGGTTAATTTTGGATATTATCTCAAGAAAATGCTAATAATTCTGCATATCACTGTTGTCGCAAGAAAACAAACATCTAGTGGTTTCAGACCTTTTTAATAAATAATAGAGCCTCTATTTTTGTCTCTGTTTCTAGCTTCCCTTCATAAATACAGCTGAAATATCATGTAAAATTGTATGGATAACTTTAAAATAAGAAACAAACTTTAGGAAAAAAATAGTATTTGTTAGACATCAAGATCTGTAAAGAATAATTTAGTGAAGTAGGAAAGAGAGTTAATCATTCAGGTGCAGTGACCTTTTCTTCTGTGGTGTAAACTTTCTAGAATACACTGAGGTACCAGAAGCCCAGCTTTTGACTTTGAAGCTTTAAGGTACTCTGATTTAGGGGTGATTAGAATTTATTTTACTTCTTTTTTCTTTTTTTTCTTTTTTTTTCTTTTTTTTTCTTTTTTTTTTCTTTTTTTTCTTTTTTCTTTTTTCCTTTTTTTTCTTTTTTCTTTTTCTCCTTTCACTCTCGTCTCTCCTCTCTTCTATTTTCTCTCTATTTTCTCTCTATTTTCTCTCTATTTTCTCTCTATTTTCTCTCTATTCTCTCTCTATTCTCTCTATTCTCTCTCTATTCTCTCTCTATTCTCTCTCTATTCTCTCTCTATTCTCTCTCTTTTCTCTCTCTCCTCTCTCTCTCCTCTCTCTCTCCTCTCTCTCTCCTCTCTCTCTCTCTCCTTTCTCTCTCTTCTCTCTTCTTTTTCTCTCTTCTTTTCTTTTTTCACTGGAAGAAGTGTGAGCATGTAGAAACTCTTCAGCTACTGAATCCTATGGTAAATAAAGTAGGCAAAGGTACTTTAAGGCATGTTTATTTGGGCAGGATGTGGGGGGATGTCAATTATATCTTGGGCTCCTCTCTGTCTTTTATACTTACATTGTAAACACTTCAAAGATGGGAGATTTACATTCTTGTTAATAGCAATTTCAATGCAGTGAGCTGTGGGTGAGTAGTGACTTGAGCTTTTTGTTTCTGATGTGATATCAAGAAGCATATGAAGGTATAGAAAAATGACTTTCATAGCCAACTGAAGAACAAGTACCAAGAAAACAAAAGAGATCATAAAATTGCTCCTAAGTACTTTCTGTGCTTCAGTTGCCAAGTCCAGCAAGCTCCATAATCCTGTAGCTCTTTTGTCTTTTGAAATAATAAAATAATTATCAAGTGGGCTAACGGTACCTCTGTGTGGAGTAGTCTTTGTCAGCTGCTAAATTTGAAATATTGGACCAAAACTTAGCTATCCCAGAATAGCTGAAGCTGATTAATCTCTTTGGCAAATATTACTTTTTTTTTTTTTTATTTTTTATTTTATTTTATTATTATTTTCTCAGAATAACAAAGCACAAAATTGAAAATCTGTTCACATTTTCCTTTTTTGAAAAACAGACATTACTCTGCCTGAGACAGAAACCTCTATTTGTTTGGGTTGTTTTGGTTTGGATTGTTTTTTTAAAAAATACCAGTAGGGATATGGCGTCTTACAGGTTTTTTACAATAAGCTTTCTAATGATGGCTGCAAGAGGATGTAGAGCATATGCCCTTGAATGAATTTAAGTGATATTTGTAATACTGCAGTCCTTTTATTCATCAAATATAATGATCTTTAGGTTGAAGAAATTGAAACCTTCCCTGAGTTGAGAGGCTCAACTTACTGAAGTGGTCAATTCTCTGCTCTCCTTCTCCTTTCCTCAAGTTTTTCCAGTTCTGCTATTTTGATAAAAGCCACACTATTTTATCTTGATATAGAGAGAACCAAATGTGTATTTTACAGATTCAGAAATGAAACAGAAGAAACTATTTTATGCATCAATGTTTCAAATTATTTTGCAGCACCAACATTTGCTTTAGTTGCCCACATGACTACCTAGAGCAATACAAACTTTGGTTTTTTCAATTCAGAATATCACTCAATCACAGGTACTTTGTTGGAAACAGGAAATTGTTATTGCTTAGTGCAACAGTTTTTGTTTATTTCAGTCATGAACAAGGAATGATGAAGCTCTATTTTAAGGAATGTGGCCACTGAGAGTAAGTGGGAAAGCTAGTCAGAATATAATATTCCTGAATTTATAGTGCTGTATTGGGATTTGTTTCATCTAGTAGGTTTCTTACATATAACTATATATTGACTAGTAACTGCAATAGATAGCCTATAATCGGGTAACGAGGAACTGAATTAAATGCATCAGAATTTCTTCTAACTACTTGGGTAGAAAAAAAGAGCAATTATGTTTATTCATTGTAAAGCAGGTAACATTTGAACTTTCCTTTCATAATGGCTGAACTCTCTTAAGTAATCCTAATTTTTTCATGGGAATTAATGTACTGTCACAACAGCTTGTTCTGAAGAGATCAGCTCTTGGCCTTGTGGATTGAACAAAATTAGTTCTAGTTCACCTGTCCTAGCTGTGATTTGTCACTTAGCTGTACTGATAACATGCATGTGGATATTCCACTGTGCACGAACCAACAGTCTCTTGGTAAAAATTTCATACATTAGAAGCATCTGAGATTACTTTTTAACAAACTCCAGGAATTTTTTTACTTGCAGTCAACTTTCACAGTGTCTGTAGGCATCAAAAGCTTAGCCAGACATTGATTAACTGATTACATCTACAAAGTCAGCATGACTGATGTAGCAACCTACTAAAAAACAGATTGGATCCACAAACTTCTGACTGTAGAAGTGACAGCATAGCTATACAAATTGCCTGCGGCTTCACTAAGAGGTTTGTCTGCTTACTGTTGCCTTACATGAACTCAATGGCAGACATGTAATGTGGAAAAAAAAGTGGTGGCCATGTGGTTTTTCAGTATTAATTATCTAAACTGAAAATTAAGCAAGTGTGAAACAGGACTGCATGAAAAATAGTTTTAATAGTAATTGGCCACAGACAAAATTCAGCGTTGATTTTTTTTTTTTTTTTTTAATGGGAACACATTGTAATGTATATTGTTTTATTATATGTGTATTTAGATTTTTAGGTTGTTGTGATGTAGTAGATGTAGAAAATGGGGAGGAATTGTCTAGAATTTTTGGAGACGTGTTATCATGTACCAGTTCAAGTAATTAGATCTTGTGTTTTGCAAAAGTTATAAGTTAGTATAACCTTCTATAGTGGTAAATTTGGCATCACTGCTGACCATATAGCTAGGGAGCTATAACACTTAAAATCTTAGTTGTTTTGCAAAGCTTAAACAACTAAATTCTAATACAGGTTTGCTGACCCTAATAGTAATCTTAGAAATAAGCCATATTTCATAACTTGTAGAACAAAGGCCTTCCTTAGTCACTCAGAAATTGAATTGTGTAGACCTCAGGACAAAAACTATAACAGCTGCTTTTTAAAAGAAGAAATATACCCATTTTTTAGTAGCCTTGCTATGCCATTCCACATCCATATTATGTAACTGTTATCATCCTTTTTATTAAATAAGTGGATAAAGCTTGATACACTTGTGCATGTCTTGAAACAAGTTTTAGTGTACGTCTGTCCTGTTCAGAGCTGAAATACAAGATTTTCACTGTTGTTAGAAACCTCTTTATTCTGGTTATCTAAGGACAGTTAACATTTAAGGGGGAGCCTGCACAATTTTTTGTCACAGGTGATCTTTTTGAAGGACCTCTAAAGGGCACAAACTATTTGAAGAGTCCCTAAAGGATGTGAACTGATGTGCTGAGAACAGATTAGGCAAGCAAAGACATGTGATAAAAAAATAATTAATCACTAGGGTGTCTGTCTGCTGATACACAGATAGAGACATGATCATTGTCAGCTTAATTCAAATACATTATCTCACAGATAGGCAGAACTCTGCCACAAGTTAAGGACTTTCTGCAAAGATGTTTAAATTATAAAAATCCTTATGCTAAGAGTTTCTTTGACATCTTAAGTCAGTTCTGCTATGCCTGCATTTGACAGCTTCATTAATTATTCAGATGTTGAAGAGTGGTGCATGGATGCCCTACTAGGCTTCAATGCAACAGGTTTTACAGACCCTGAAACCACAATGAATTACTTTCAAAGTATATGCTGATGATGAGTGAGGCACACAAGTTTCCATTGTGATAGTCGGGGTGAGAGGGTGATTACCCGTTTACGAGTCCTTGAATTAAACAGAAAATGCTGAAGAAAAGGAAATTCAAATGCACTACACTGATCTGCAAACACAAAATTCACTAGGGAGTTTATAATTCAAACTGTCAGAATTGCTTAGGGTTCTACAGATCGAAAGACCAAAAAAAAAAAATCTTCTGTAGTTAACCTAGGGCCACAGCCTGAAAGCTGCAGTTGCATCTTGTACTTTTTCCTGCAGAAGAGTGTGAGGTGGGGCTAAAAGGAGTCAGCCTCCAGTTGTGCAAGAGGAGACGCAGGAGGGCCTGATGTTGATATTTGAGGACCAGATTGCACATCCAACGGAACCACACTGAAGAGATGGGAGGAGGCGGGGAGGATTGGCAGCAAAACAAATATGTTAGAAAATTATTTTGGATGCACAGTATATTTTAAGCCTTAACTGCAAGGTTTTTTAATCACAACTGGATCTTGACTCCTTTCCAGATTTGCTGAGCCACTGTGCCAGCCAGAGAAAGGCACTGCAGACGTAACTTCTGCATTGACATTAACTTTGCTTCCAAACTGCAGCAGTAAAAATTATTTACTAGGTAACCACCTTTGAAATTGTTATAATTGGTTGTAAGACACTGTAAATTGATTGACCACTGCTAAAATTATTAGATTTGTTCTTCGTAGTATGGTCTTATCAACATCAATCAGATAAATGGATTATGCAGAAGTTATTAATCTTTGATTTCTAGTGCTAGAACATAAAGACCCCATGCAAACCTGTTTCTTACATCTCAATTTGTCATCGTACACTCTTCCTGTGTTTGTATTGTCTTGTAAAGATAATTATGATTCATAAATCCTTTCAGCAACTGAGAACTAAATGACCATGAAAATGTATGTTTGTCACTGTGCTTATAAACTAGTGACAGTGGAGGAGAAAACAGGAAGCTAAAATTTATGTGAAAGTGATGATGTTAGAGAGGTTAGCATTTTTTTTTCCTGTCTCAGAAGTTTCCACGATAAACATTTTTTCACATGAGTCAGCCAAGACAGTGCTTTATTTTGCCTATTGGTATATTCTTATTCTGTGGAGTATTTTGTAATGCCAAATAGCTCTAACACAGAATGCAGTGCTAACTGCAGGGCTTGGTCTTTTGAAAGTGAGAATAAGGAGCCAAAAAATTATTAACTGGTCATAACACTACTTTGATTTCTAGAGAGACTATCATAGCAAATGACAAAACAAAATTTGGACATGACTATAATCCATTGTCCTGGTCTGAGTGAGAACAGAACTAATTCTGTTCAGTAATTTTACTTTTCAGACCAGTTCTTCTAACTAACTGCACTGTCTGAAGTTAGCAGCCTGTTCTCACAGACAGTGTCTGCTTCTGACAGTGATAACACCTCATGCTTAGAGTTACTACCAAGGCTTGGTGTGCAGACCAAGGCCACTGCTGGGTCCTGTGTACCACATTGGGGGTGCAGAAAGTGAAAGGCTGCACCTGCAGGGAGGAGCAGACAGGACAGGTGACCCTAAACTGACCAACGAGTTATTCCATCCCATATATGTCATATTCAGTTTAGAGCTGAGGGATCCAAAGGGTCTCTGGGCTCTTCTCCCCTCTTGGCCCACTTTGCCAGCTTTGCTTGGCTTAGCTGGGGTCCTCTTTTGGTTCCTTCCTCGGAGCACCCAAGGAGGACTCTGTCTGTTCTGCTTTTGATCCTGGTCTGTGTGTTCCTGAACACGGTACCAGAATCCAACTCCTGAACGCAGCTCTAAGGGTCTAAGGGGCTGCCCTGACCCTAAACCATGATAGCCATTATCTACTTGTCAGGAGATCTTGTTGGAGCAGCCTAGTCTACTCACAGAGTGGATTTCAGCAAGAATCTCACTTGTATCTGTATTTGATATTTCAGTAATGACCTGAGTGACACAACAGACAATGTATTTATGACGTATTCAGACAATACAATTCCAGGAAGGAATGGAAGGATGTTAGAAGACAGTGGCTCATCAAAATGATCCTTTGACGAATTGGAGTAAAAGTATAAGAAGGATTTTTGTTGACAGGACATTTCTTCATCATTAAAATTTTCCACCAGCTTTCCCTCCCCCTCCCCTTGTTAGATTGCTGATGGCAGTCTTCTTGAAGTGTTTCTGTTTCACCCATATTTATCTTTGGCAAAAGTTGCAGAAGAGCAATTTACCTGAAACTTCCACTTTTCTTGCCAGGAACAGAGTTTCACTCCATTGTCATCTCAGCAAGACATTTTTTAATATTTCATTTATCTTTTTTTTTTTTTGGTCACTGTTGTTCCTCTCCAAGACAGAAAATCAGTCCAATCCTTTCTGCTACCCTCAAAATGCAAATTCCTTGGCAAAAGGAATGGGATCTGCTAGTAGAAGCACCTGGATCTTATCTCTTTACATCTTGTTTTATGTGCCATATTGACCTGGCCATCTACTTCAAGACCAACAGTAACCAAAGTCCATGTGGGAGGTGTCTAAATTGTTTTTTTCCTTAACCATCTAGCTATGCTGGACATTGTTACTGGCTGAACTGTGCTGCAAAGTTTTTTTGGATTTTAAGATGATATACAAATTTTACTGTAAAATTATTTAAGCAGGCCAGTGTTTCTCTTTGGGTTTTGTTTTAAGTTTAGAGTATGTATATAAGCAGGTGTTTGCTGGTCCTCATGTTCTTTTTTTCCTCATGACTCTTCCATCACCCAGGTCTCTTAAGTTTATGCATGTTGCTGGCAGAGAGAAGCAGTCTGCCCAACTAGTGATCTGCATAATGCAGTGAGCTGTGGTGATATACCCCTTGTACGGTGTTCAGTCAAAGTCTACAGAAAGAAGCTACTGGATACTCTAGCATCAAAACTAAGTGAAGCATGTAGGATGGGAAATGAAGTAGCCCTTTTCTCACCCTTCTAATCTGAAGTTCTCATCAGGCCACTAGTTTCTCAGAGCTCAGTCCCCTTGTGTTTTAAATGTAACTCTGCTGTTTTCAGTCTGGCATTTTTCCCCGAACTAGTAGATCAGCTGTGAAAGGCAGAGTTGCAAATTCATTTACACTCAGATGATCTCCTGACCATTTATTACATGTTGATTTAAATCTGTTTGTGGTAGCTAAGATAACAGATGTTTACTGTCTGGTACTATTTGTCTGCATTAATCACCATTTATATTAAGGGCAGGTTTTGGAGAATGAGGTTTCACTGCCCATCAGGAGAATCATACTGAGAGAGCATCTTTCTAATTTCACCAGTATTATGAGTGTTTGCAGATAAAGCCAAGGGCATGAGTTACCTGTTTCTTGGTAGTGACACAGTGGAGAGCTGGGCAAAGGCAAACCTAATGAAATTCAACAAGGATAAGTGTAGAGTCCCACACCTGTGAAGGAACACCACCATGTACTGGTACAGGTTAGGGGTAGACCCACTGGAAAGCAGGTTCATGAAGAGAGACCTTGGCATCCTGGTGGACAAGTTATCCATGGAACAGCAATGCTCCCTTGTGCCCAGGAAGGCCAATGGTGTCCTGGGGTGCATAAAGAAGACTGGCCAGCAGGTTGAGGGGGTTCTCCTCCCCCTCTACTCTGCCCTAGTGAGACAACGTATGGAGTACTGTGTCCAGTTCTGGTCTCCTCAGTTCAAGACAAACAGGGAAATACTAGAGAGAGTCCAATGGAGAGCTACAAAGATAGTTAAGGCACTGGAACATCTCTTTTATTAGGAAAGGCTGAGGGCCCTGTGGCTGTTGAGCCTGGAAAAGAGAAGACTGAGGGGATCTTATTAATGTTTACAAATATCTGAAGAGTGGGTATCAAGTAGAAGGGGCTGGTCTCTTTTCAGTTGTGCCTTGTGATAGGATGAGAGGTAGTGGTCACAAGCTGAAATGCAGGAAGTTCCAAATCACCATGAGGAAAAACTTCTTCACTGTGAGAGTGGAAGAGCACTGGAACAGGCTGCCCAGGTTGTAGACTCTCCTCCTCTGGAGATTTTCAAGACCCACCTAGATCTGTTCCAGTGTGGCATGCCCTGGGTGATCCTGTACCGGCAAGGGGGTTGGACTTGATCTCCAGAAGTCCCTTCCAATGCCTACCATTCCTATGATTCATTCTGTGATTCCATATCTTTGGCCCTGACCATGACAGGGAGAATAGAATATTAGCAAGTGCATTAATTCAAAGTAACTGCTGTTGCATGTGTTCTGAGCAGAGCTTCTGCTTGAATTCTTCAGCGATTTATGGTGTTTTCTGGGAATTAATCATTTCTTACTGTAAGGACCACTTCTTTGAGACTAATTTTAGTGATTAGGAAGGCACCTATATCTGGAAATTGCTTCATATGAATGACTCATGGTTGCTTTGTCTTTGTCTGAGCCATGGGCCTCCTAGGATTATCCAGGTCAAGGATGTCTTGGTGCTTGCCTGCCAATTTACAAGTTGACCAAGCAAGTGCAGGGATGATGGATTTTTTCTGGGGATTTTTGGATATAATGTATATATATGTACTGACTGATTTTATACAGGGATGAGCTCTGAGAGTGAAAGAGAGGATCTCTTTTCTATATCAGTATTTAAAGTGGGCTTATCTAACATGCATTTTAAGATCCTATAAGGATTGTCTCAAATGCGTAACTTACAATTCATCTTCCTTAAAGATCAAAAACGTTTGCTCTTGAGCTGAGTTTTTACCTTGTAGAACACAAGCTTGTAGATTTCTGACATAAACGCAGAAAATTAAAATTGGCTTGGTATTTCTGAGGCTTGCACAGTAGCTCTGCTGTGCATGTGCTTGTCCTAATTTAAGCACATTGGAAAGCAGTCAGGAGTCCTAAATTCATGATGATTTGCCTGTATTATAAGCTCGGTAAGGATTCTTTCTACATGTAACACTTAAATGAGTAAGGAGAGTAAGATGTCTCAGGTAGTTCCTTTGTTGCACGAGTTGAAGGCTGTGGGAATTTGCTTTGGCTGAAAGAGCTAGTGAATTTGAGGGCTCATTTCACTTGAAAGCCCTTTGTATTAGTTTCAGTTCTAATTACACAAATTTTAAGGCCTTTCAGCAAACCTGTGCTGTAATTGGTTTGTGCTTGAAGGTAATTAACTTTTTTGTGTGTGTGCTGTGAACATCTGCAACATGAGAACTACATGAAAATTTTTGTTGTTTACCAGGTCATACATTTGCTTTACGTGAAGGTGATTTATTACTGCTGTTATTTCTTCTGAATGAGGTAGGTCAGAGTATCTGATTTTCATATTTCCTTTGCTGAGAAAATCTGTATCACTTATTATTTTTTTTTAGGAGAAGGTAATCCTGTTTTTAATGTGTGGGGTTTAGTCTGATTGTCTAAAATAATCCTTCTATTCCTCATTTTCTAGTCTAGAGGTTAGAAAATAAGTCAGAAATACTGGGTTTTTTGGTCTGTTGAGTTTGCTTTTCTTTCTAGTTACATTTTTGTTTTAATGGACTTTGGAAGCTTGGAAAAAAGATACAAACTCTGTAAGCAATGATCAGTCTTCCTAAAGAGGCTACCTGATGCTCTTAGATCTCATCATGGAGGTGGCATGCTTATTGTTCCATCCTAGCTGAAAAGGAAATAGCTCTGTTTGTCTGAGATTTATTCTTTTGAAAAAGGGAAAAATTGATTTTTTTTTTTTTCCTGTTTAATATCTGACTTGGTAACAAGCATTTCATTTACTCTTTGCCTGTTTCTAACTTTACAGTCAACTCTCTGGTCTGAAAATTAATTTTTGAACAGGTGTACTTACAGAAGAAATCTTAGGAGAGAGATTAAATATGTGTTGTACTTGGAATATTCAGAGATGAAGGGGAAAAGAGGGAAAGAATATGAAAACACATGGCTCTCAGTGAGAAGCTTTACATAAGCATATAAAAACTTGTGAAGAACAATGAGATAATGAGATGTGAAGTACTATCTGATGTATTAGAAAGTAGAAGCAAAGTAAAAAATGCTCAGTGATCTTATTTTAAAGTGTACACTTATTTTAACAAAAAAAACCCCAAACCAAAAAAAAAGAAACCCAATGCAGCCACACAGTCTGAGTGGCTTTTAGAGGAGGTGCTTTTATTTTTTTCTCCCCCTACTGTTCATGGAATCTTCCATGAAAATGGAGGCTTTAACTGGAGGCAGCTTGTGACAGATCAGTTTTTAGTTACGCAGATGCATAAATATATATATATAAAAATAACTAATTCAAAGAAATTTAACTGGTGATGCTCTAGGAATTAAATTTAGAAAAACACAGGACACTTTGTGAGCCATAATAGATTAAGGCTTAATCTGGTGTTGGCTAGGAAAGGCTGTAGGACTGTGAAATTAAATTAGTTGATCTGTTAAAAGTTAACAGATAAATCTTGTAAGGGAAGGCTGACAAAATTAAGTTTAAAACTACATTTGAAGATACTGTTTAAATGGAACTTGCATCACAGAGGAAAACCAGACAGTTGGTCTTTAATTTAGAATTGGGTCTCAGCTTCCTTTTAACTAAAAAAGAAAAAAAAAAAAAATAGAGGGGGAAGGGTTTGAATTGAAATAGTTAATTCAGTTTAACATAAGATAAAATCTTAGTGAAGACATTGTAAATAGTAGTTACCATATGCTTAAAGAAACTGAGAAAGGCTGCTTGACCTTGTGTAAAGTTTGACCTGCTACATTAAATGTAATAATGACAAATTGTGTTGCCTTCAGTAGGGCTTCACTCCAGGTTAATACAAGTAAAGTTTCTTCTCCATCCTCTGCAAGTAAGGATAAATACTTGGTTTATAAAAATAAGACATGCTAGGAATCACACTGACTATGCTGAAGCTGCTCAGGAGGAACTTTCCAAGAGTGATAGGGGATAGTACTTTATAATCTGAAATAAAATATTAACCTTAAAGCAGCACAAGAAGATAGTGCTAGAAAGGCTTCAGAATAGCTACTGCTCTTGCTAGGAAATAACCCTCAAAGTGGTTGAGAGTTTAGCTATGCTCACTTTCCTTATTGATATTGAGGGTTCTCTTACTGCACTTGGTGTCATGCCACTTCATTTTAGGTTTTGGGTAAATCTTCAAAATTGACAAATAGGTCCAGATAGGCTTTTTTTTTTGTTTGTTTTTTGTTTTTGTTTTTGTTTTTTTTTTGTTTTTTTTTTTTTTTCTACAAAAGATATCTTACTTTAAAATGTCAGGGGAACTTTTTAGAACATGGCCTCTTTGCTGGTGTGGGGGTAAATTACGGTTCCAGCATCTATAAACCTGCTGCTCTCTCTCTCTCTCTCTCTCAAAAAATATTCACTCCTTTTCCGGAGTGTCTGTATTTTTTTTTATTTTTTTTTTTTAATGCAAATTCTGCATTGTGTAACAGGCAGCATGTTCAAGGTGTTCCCAGAAGTTCAGCATGAGTTTTCTGAATTTCTGCAGAGTACCTACAAACAGGTTTTACAGATCTGGTGTTCAGAGAAAGTAGAGGAATAATGTTCAAAATTACTGCTTATCTGAGTAATTTCTTTTAAGACAAATAAACAAAATGGAAAGACCAACTGTATAAAATTGTCAGTGTCCCATGTGGTGACCATATGTTCATTAATAGAGGAGGCTCACAAATGCAGATGTTTTTGCATATCTTCCCTCTACAAAAGAACTAGAGGAAAAACAGTACTTGGGATTAGCAAATTCAAACATTGTTACCAGAGAGTAAGATGACAGATTAATTTGAATAAGGAATACTTTATCACTTCTTATTGCTTTCTGGGTTCTTATGTGGTTGATTCTTGGCCTATTTCTTTCATGCAATTAAAACCAATACATTTGGTTTGTAAATAAGCAATTCTGTCACTTTTCCAACTTTATAGTATTCTTCTGTCACCAGGTATTCAAGAGCCTAGACTACTTGAATGTAATGTTGAGTGCCACTTAATGTTTTATAGGTGTATCAGGTACATAATCATACTGGAAAAATATTGAAACACTCCTGATGAATTTACACTGATAAAGAAGTTGTATGTCTTCTTCTGTAAATCCTTATATAAGCTGTTAACTTTCATGAGACTCAAAATGAAAATCTAGTGAAAATAAGATGTGAAAAATTTTTGAAGTTACAATGGGTTTAATAAAAGCAATTACCATTTAATTTGTTCCTAAAGATGGTCTTTTCTGCTGTTATAGTTGGGGTCTCCTATTTTCATCAGAGTAGAAATGAATTCCCTCATATTTGTACTCTTTGTTAGATTATCTTTTACTTTTGCATTGTGTTGATTTAAAATGTGTTTAATGGACAATTTGTCTAATATGGACAATTTTTAGTTTTCCAGGTACTTGCTGTCAAAATGCATCATACTAACTGAAGCTTCCCCAAAAGATGTCTGATCTTGGCTCAGAAAGTCTCACTGGGAAATATATAAAATTTAAGGATACCTCCTGATTGTCAAGTCTGACTTTTGTCTCATACTCAGGGTCTCCTGGCATCATTTGATGCTTTCTCTATTGGGGACAGTTTGACCATAATTCAGATGATCAAGTAACCCTAAAACTTGGATGAAAAAACATATGACATTTGCCTACTTCAAATTACTACTGTTCATCTGCTTTCACTGTAATTTTTTTACAAGAGTTTGCCCTAGCTGTCCTGTCTTTCTTGGTAAGATAGTGCAGAGGCAGGGACTACAGGCTAAAATGCATTAGAGCTCAGTATGGTCAGCAGATTACTTTCAATTTACTGTAATGCTTTTTATCTGCTAAGAAATATATAAAGAATCTACAGGAAAAAATAAAAACCCTGTGGTATACACGCAAGGAAAAGGCCTAATGTTTGGGGAAAGACAGAAACCTGAGGATAAATAAGTCTTTTAAGATGTGATTGCAGCTGTCTTAAGTTTCAAAGTAGGCAGTTCCAAAGGCTTAGGGAAGTAGATAAGGTTTAATGATGCCCTAATGAGCTAATAGACTCTCACTGGCCTATGAGTAGGAAATGAGCAGGAACAGTATCTGTCTGAAGGGATCCTTCAGACGTTTTGCTTAGTGTCAAATGTTGGAATTTATTTTGGTGACAGATTTGTGATGTCTTTGCAGTACTCTACACTTTGAAATACAGAACTTGTACTTAATGTCCTAACTGGAAAACTCTTACAGACATATGTAAAAAAGTAACACACCCTCCAACGTTTTAAACATATACAGTGGTCCATGTGAAAGATGCTTGGTCTCATTCTTGCAAAAGGAAATACTACATTTGGAGATGCTTTAATCTGAAAATAGAGACACAGAAGATCTTCTTTAAGTGACATTTGTTACAATATCATGTTTATTACTGAAGGCTAAAAGTATTTGTGTGTGCTACCTGATTCGTTATTAAACATACAGTGATGCAGAGTGGGAAATGATGTGTCATCTGAAAAGTGAGGCTAAGCAGCTATATGTTATAACTACTTCAGAAATACAGGTAATTGTGCCTTAACCCAATATTTATGGTAGCACAGTAATCAGAAGTTAAGTGAAGAGTTTCATTATCTTCATTATATCCACTGATTTGGTTTATTCCCAAGGTCTGTGGAAAAGACTGCTAAATATGTAAAACATTGACTAGACAATCACCATTCGGTGTTAAGAATGACAGTAAAATGAAAAATTAACAGGGCAATAGGGATGCAGAGAAATAACTACATGCAGGCCGTGAGGGTGAAGCAGCTGGAGAAACTAGTAACTTTCTCTAGGAAGCCCCAACTTTCAGGCTTGTTGCTCAGCTCCAGGGTGGCAGCTTTTCAGTCATCCACACTGATAGCCTTTTTCTTTGGGGAACCTTTAAAACTTGACTTGTCAATCTCCTTTGAAATGGTGTGGTGTTGAATATCAAAGGGAATAACCTTTTGCTGCATTGGTCTCTGATCTGCCCTACTATCACATTTACAATCTTTTCCTAGTTCTCTGCTCCTTTGAGGAGGGATGGAAATCCTCTACTTTATGGTTTGCAGGGGGTCACATTACTTGTATAGTTCTACTGAAAATAATAGTCCAAAAAATCGTGAGCTGGATCATAAGGAAAACCCTTCTTTGGTCAATATGTGAGAGCTTCATACAAGATCAGTAAAGGTATTTTTATGACAAAGTGTGACAAATTTTCACAGTGTTTAGTAAGAGTATTGTATACAGCAAATAAAACACTTTGCTCTGAGAGGTCCCTAAGCAGAATTAGTCTATAACAGCATGATTTGATAAAGTTTTTATAGAGCTGAAATGAGCTGGTGAGGATGAAAAAAACCCACTCACCCAACCAACCAAAAACACCCACCCAAGAAAACAAAAAATTCGACTTGAAACCCTGTCTGAATTTCTGATCATTCAGTCATATTATGTAGCCATTGATTGCCTGTATACTTCTGAGAATTGCTTGGAAAATTTTACCCCGATAAAGAGGGCTGTGCAGCTGAGGTTTCAAGTGTTGTAGAAGCAGGCTGGTATTCATCATTGCATATTTCACAGTTTTATGATTAAAAAAAAAAGAAATTCTTAAGATTCTGGCCTTTAACCACTTACTGTGGGCAGGTGATAAAATATGTGAAAATGTAGAAGTTTTATAACAGAAAACTTGCTAGGATATGAGTGCATTTGAAGATGAAGTAGAGTGTTCTGTGTAACCTGAACCATGTGGCTTTTGGTTTTCAACTGTTTTTATGGATGCCAGAGGCAGCTTTTCAGTTCCAAAAGTTCGAAGTTCCATTGTCTATTCTTAAGGAAGAGTATTAGTTATTGCAGTAATATACGCTTAAATGTCAAACTCAGAATGGGGTCTTAAATTAACAGAATTATGAAGCTTTTTCATACTTAAAACTGCTTAAATACATGTGGAGCCTCCTGCACGAATCCCACTGCTTGTTTCTGTGAGCAAAGGAATGCTGATCTGAAAAAATGAAACACAAATGAATGCACATCAGAGTATTTTCTAACCTTACATCTGTTCTCAGCAAGACTGTAAGTGAGCATACAGAGTGCTTGAATAGCTGCATAAACCTGAAACTCGGAAGATTAATTTTAAAGTTGTGAATGGAGAGATTTAGAGGTCAAAATTGAAACAGTAAAGTATGTTTCAGTTCATGGTTATGTAGTACAAAATGTGGTCCAATAATAGAGTGAATAGCATGAATACTGTTGTAATTGTTGATTTTTGTTGTTTCTTGTAAAGAAAAAATTGCCATCATTTATATACAAGTTATGAGAATCTGTGACACTTTTCTAAACTATAGTTTTGAAGTCTTAGTATATCTATAATATTCTCTCTCTCCCCATCACTTTAAAGAGTGATTGTTCCCCTTGTACTCAGCACTTGTGAGGCCACACCTTGACTACTGTGCTTAGTTTTGGTTGCCACAGTACAAGACGTGTTAAGATGCTGAAGCGGGTCCAGAGAAGGACAACAAAGCTGGTGAAGGGTCTTGAGAATAAGTCTTATGAGTGACTGAGGGAGCTGAGGTTGTTTATTCTGAAGAAAAGGAGGCTGGGGGAGAATTTCTCGCTCTCTACCTGAAAGGAGGTTATCGAGAGGTGAGTGTTGGTCTCTTCTCACAAGTCCCAACTGATTGGACAAGAGGAAATGGCATCAAGTTATACCAGAGGAAGTCTAGGTTGGACATTAGGAAAAACTTCCATACCAAAAGGGTTATCAAGACTGGAACAGAGTGCCCAGGGAGGTGTTTGAATTGCCACCCCTGGGTGTATTTAGAAGCTCTCTAAATATGGTACTCAAGGATATGGTATAGTAGTGGCTCTGGTAGAGTCTTTTCCAACCATTAGTGATTCTGTGATCTTTCAGTGAGGTGTTTATTTTCCTTTCCTGGTTTGATGTCATAATATTAGCTAGGTTAGAGGGAGAGTTAGCCTAATTGTTACATTTCCTTGGCTTTGTTGGTTTTAAATGTACCATCTGTAAATCTAAAACAACATATAATGACAATGTCAAATGTATAGATATTAGGTCTGACTTTTTCTCAGGTACTGAGCTTCTGTAATAACTGCTGTAGCTGATGAGTTTTGAAAGGCCAGTATTTTGGACTTTGAAGACAGTTTTCCCTGTGTGTCCACTTTACCTATTAAAGCCTGTAAATACTGTCAGAAAACTGGGCTATAGGAGCTAGTATGTCCTGGCTCCAGTAGTCTACACATATTCTATGAGCTGTTTTTAGTACAGTTACACTAAAGTAGGATTGTAATTTGGGTTTGCTAGTAACTGAGTCAGGATGTCTCATTTTTCTATGTCTCTATTCAATGAATAAAATATTCTTCAATCATCAAATGTTAGCATTCCTGCTGAGGAGACACTGTAGAGCTATAAATGCACATTTACTAAAATGCAATTGTTAATTACTCAGATGTCTACTGGAGACTGTTCGTTTATCAGAAGCCAATATGTGTCACTGGTTGTGAGTTTTTAGTGAGTTAGGGTTTTGTGGAAAACTATGAATTCACAGAAAGTAGGATCCTAGACACCAAACATTCTGGCTTTCCTGCACCTCTGAAACGCAAACTCCAAGACTACTGATTTGCAAGCCCCAGGTTCTAGGTTCGTTTGTTTTCAGAGCTACCTTGGGCCTCAGAAGCCTTCAGAGTTAGACATCCTGCCTGCTTGGGTTCCCCTTAATGCATGAGTTTCCCTGGTTGTTTCCTGGCACTGTACTGTGGAAGTTGGAGTTAATTCCAGGATCCAGCATTAGTCTGATGGACCATCCATCCCGTGAGATAGAAGGATAAATAGATATCTTTGTACACAACCAGAACAGGAGTGGGTATGGCCCTAAGCAGCCTAATCTAATGTTATGGAAGACTCTTCTTTGAGCACAAGGCTGGATTAGATGTTCTCTGGAGATCCCTGCCAACCTAATTTATTCTTTAATACTATGATCCTCTTTTGGATCTAAATTTATACCAGGAAGCATGAGAGCACCAGCATCCCATATTGAAGCTGGAGATGTTGGCTTGGACTCCTCAGCAGGAATGTGTGCCAGGGAGTGTGAATCTACAGCTTTGGCAACTTGGAGCTCATAACTGAGGCTGAGATCTCAATCATGGTAATGTGACTTAGTGTTATAAAGTCTGCCTTTGTGGAGGTAGAATCTATGGATTTCCTTGCACAATTGCAATAAGTTGGTGTAATTTTGTATTTTGAAGCAACTAACCACAACACCTCTCTTTTCAGAATTAGAAAGCTTCCACAGACATAATTTTTCTTTAAAAAAAAACCCCAAACAAACAAAAATCATTGTGAGTTGAACTAAAACTTTTCCTTCTAAATGACTGTATTTCTCATCAAATTTATGCCAGTCATTATAAAAGTTGGTGAATCGGTGATGGTATAAAGTACTTTATACCTTACAAAGACAGTCATCTATTGGAAGACCTACACTAGATTTTTTTCTCTGTACTTTTACTGCTGTTTTTATTATGATTCAGGCAAGGATTATGCAGGTTAGCCAAAGATAGTCATCTTTCAGTAACTTTGTTTTTGAGTACTCTTGTTGTCTGAGGACTTTTCTTAAACTATGTGTGTGGAATTTTTAGATTTTGTTTTTCCTCGAAGAAATAAGTTGGGTTAGTAATTCTTTATTACCCTGTAGATAATCTCAATTTTTCTCCTCTGTGAATTTGAGAACTTGAGTTTTATTAGTATTCCAATTTACAGCTTTGAAGTTGACATTTTGTAATGTTTCTCACATGTGAAACTCGGGTTTATCTGTGCTAGACAGGACTAGAAAGGTATGTATTTGCCATAATACCAGATTATAGTAGCCTAATTACTATAACCATGCTACTGCTAACCATCAGGTTCCTATAACCTGATGTTATGACAGATAAAACATTATTGAGGGGAATAAGAAAGCCCAAAACAAAACCCTTGGAAAAATACTTATTAGTCAGGCATATGCTGTGAAGATCAGTGACAGTGTTTGAACAACACTGAATCTTGTGTTATTTTATTTCCTTTTAGGACTGTTACTTAGAATGTGTCTGAATAAGGGATGGGAGACAGAGCTTTGCTATTGGTATGTGTGGTTAACTACAAATTAATGACAGAACATCTCTCAAAATGCAACTGAAGTTGTGCAAGGCAAATGTGGCTAAGTATAATTCCTCCTTGATGTTTTACTACTATTGTTTCCCTTTTTTACACTCCTTACTTTAGTATTAAAAACAATAGAGAGATTAGTTTAAGTAATTGAAAGAGGATGTAGTGCTCTGTACAGCTGTACTTCTTCCCATTCCCTTGTCACTGTTTTAGTTTCCAATCCCAGTAAACAGTTACAGGCTGAGTAATTGTAATCTCTCACTGGCATTTCTTTTCATGTTTGTTTCCTACAGTAAAACAGCTTTAATTCCATTCATTTATTCAGTCTGACAGATGGGTAACATCCTTAGTACAGCATGAGAATGGCTAAAACATGTTTTTGCCGGAAGCCTTGAAATCTAGGTAATTTTATTTATTTTAGTATAATAAACATCTAATCTATGGTCAGACACTGCCTGGAGCCTCTTTTTATTTGCAGTGTTGGAAGACATCTTATTCATACAGTTGCCATGTGTCTCAGACAGAGCCTTGCAAGTCTTGAAAAAGACTGTGAGCCAGAAACAACTGCCAAATCAATTTGCAAGAGGTCTTTCCCTTTTGGAAAGGTTGCCACTTATCTGGGCTCCTTATTTGAATTACCACATATAAGTAAACCCTCGTTTTGAGTTTTTAAGCTGACCATCAAAAAGAAATTAATCAAAAAGGAAATTATGGGAGATGAAGGTAACTGGTGAATTGAAAGTCTTTGAAGTTAAATATCCAATACTAGCAATTTAGGAAATATTGATGCTGACATAATTGTGTCTTTTCCCTAGCTTTTTTTTGGGGCTGACTGACACATGATCTTAAAATTACTTGTCTTTTGTAGAAGCTTTCAAATGAATCTCCTTGAAATGAGTAGGAACAAATCTACTTTTGAAAGAATTTAGAATTGCTGAGCTTGTTTTTGTTACCATGATGACTTAGATTCACAAGAAAAGATTACACAGACCTTGCTTATGTAACTGATTAAACAAAAGTGATCACCCCTTTACTGGGACTCTTCAGTCAATAGTTGTTACCAACCTGGTTTAGTCCATTTGGAGTGAAGACCTAGCCTGCAAAGTCTCAAAAGTTTCAGAGTTTCAAAGTCTCAAAGTTTCCTCAGCCTGGATTATGCTTTATTTACTTTTTTGGTGGCTGCTGCTGGCTATCAGGTCCGTTGGTGGTCAGATCACACAGGTCTTTGCCTGGTGGTGATCTTCCAATGAGTATCATCCTCCATCCTCATAACAAAATAGAGCAGCTACTGCTCAAGAGGTCTTCCTCTGCTGCTATGGGAAAAATGAAACCCTTTTTGGCCCAGGTCAGTCCATTTTCCTAGGAAAACTGTCCTCCCTCTGACTGTAGTGGGCCATTAGTCTGTAACATTATCCACCTCCTCTCAACACCTGTGGCATGCTGGTGAGTGAATGCTTCAGGGGGGAACTGGGTGGTCTTGCAGGTAAGTTGAGTAACAGAACCTCATCTCCTTGCCAAATCATCTTTTACTACAGCTTCCAGATAGCAAACTAGGGAGTAAGAGCACTTTGGTACACATGTATACTTCCCCTTCTGCTTCTCTTACCTGGCTGAGCAAAATCTCCCACCTGGCCACCAGGTGGGGGCATTGCTAAGATATTGATTAATTGGCAAACACATTACCATATCAGTGAGCCATTTACATGCCAAAATCACCTCCTCTGTCTTTTATGCCGTATTTTTCTGAACATTGCACATACTATGACAGATGAAATGCCTAATCACCTATTGTTTTGGTATAACAGTAGAATTAGAATACCCTTAAGAAAAGACCCAATAGCTTGGTAAGATTTCAAAGAATTGCGGCAAGAATCAAGGTGGATTTTTGGGGTTTTTTTTGTGTGTGTGGTTTTGGTTTTTTTTTTTTAAAAGCATTCTGGATGTTGTTTCTTTGTTTTGGTTTCTCCTTCTCACTGTTGGACTGAATTAGATGACTTTTCCCTTATCAGTTTTATCATTAGTTTGCCAGACGCTGCTTTGTCAGGCATTACAAAAGGCTGCTTTTTATTGCATATGAAAAGACAATGTAGGTTGTGTTCTTCATTTGATATCCACCATCCATTTTCATGATAGGTTAAATTATCCAGTTATGACTCACGAAGAAAAAGTGTTTCATTCTGGTTTGATTTTGTTGTTAATCTTGTCATTCTCCATGAGCTTTTAAAAAAATAAAAATAAAAACAATCAACAGGGTTTCAAGTTATTCATATTTAAAAGTTGGTTTAAATATATTATCAGGAATTTGCCATTTATAAACTGGAAAAAAGATATATACCTATAAAATCCATGGTACCTCATTGATATAAGTGTATATTCTGTTCTACTAGGTTGCAAGTTTAAAAATGTAACTTTAAAGTCATAAATATAGGTTTTTACATTAAGTAGATGATTACTTATGGTGGTTTTTTTCTGTTATCGAGCAAGACTTTTCTTAGAAAATATGGTATATATGAAGATATATTACTGCATGTTTCTAAATAAAAGTAGATTAAATGCTTTTCGTTGTTGGAAAAAAAATATTAATGAATAAAAGTTAAAAAAAAAAAAGCTCATTTACAGAACTGTGATGTTACTTAGAAGTTGGGCAGTTTTTAGGTTAACATTAATTCATACCATGTTTGTAATCTTTATCATGAAAGATAAGATAGAAAATGTGATGTGGTTTGCTGACCTGATAAAGCAACCATTTGATGAGAAGCAGCAGAATGAAAACAGATAAGGATCTACTTCATGGGTCTCTTTGTAGTGCTTCAGTAAGGGAAAAAGAATACCAAAAGATCCCTTTAGAATTGCTGCTTTTTAGGGGGTTTTTTGTTGGGTTTTTTTTTTTTTTCTTTAAAGAAGCATCATGTTCCCTTTTCTGTGCCTCGTCAGGCAAAACATGAGATTACCATAACAGTAATGTTACCCAGATCTTAGGTGTATATGAAGCTCTTGAATATTACCTATCCATTTTAGTGCCTTTCGGAAGACATAAGTGCCATTATCCTTATTTTTCAGATGAGAAAACTGGAGCAAAAGTGTATCTATTTGCTAAAGTTCATTTTTGATGGCTAGAGATAGTTTTTTTCAGTTTACTTGAAAATAAACTTAGATTCCTTGTACTGAACTGCATCCTCTTTCAGTGGGGAAAAAGGTATTAGTAAAAAATGTGTCTCTTTTATTTGGGGTTAGGTGGGGACAAGTGTGCAAAATAACTTTTATACATAGGGACCCATGGTTTTTATTTGAAAGATTTCATTTCTTAAGAAACAAGTGGGGAAATTGAAGGCATACTCAGTTCTTTATCAATTTATCTTCTCACTCTGAATAACACTGTTGAGAGTATATAAATTGACCCAGTTTAGTCAAGCTGTCTTTCTATAACTTGCTTATGCTCCCTCCTCAAGAAAGTTGTCTTTTGCCTTTGAATTGCTATTGCTGGTTTAAGTTTTAGCTAATTTTTCCTTTGTTTTTGATAGAGAGACTTTGACATGGACACACGTGTGTCTAGATAATAGATATGTATGTTCTGTATATATTCTTTATGAAGGTGACTGGGCTGCCATTTATATATCTCATTCTGTCATCACAAGTATGATTTTTTTGTGTGTGTGTTTTGTTTGTGGTTTTTGTTTGGTTTTGTTTGTTTTTTTTTACCTCATATCACACAGGAGACCCTTATCTGGTTTATCTTTTGATACATATATGTTATCAATATATCTAAACATGTGAAATATCTTGTGAAATTTGGTAAACCTATGTCCTCAGAAAGTATTTCCCCAATAACCTTTCTGTATCTCATAATGTTTTTTAAACAAGTGGGTAAGGTACATTAAGCAAGGAGATACACAGAGCAAATAATGCAAATAGTTATGCTGAGCTCTGTACCACAAAGTTATTAAGATGCAAATTTGTATTTGTTCATATTACTACTTCTGAATTGCTTTTTCTGTCCTTTTCACTTCATCTTACTGTAAAAGCCCTTAACAGAGAAGACAAAAGATGATGTGATCTACAACCCATGCCAATGGTCCATAACCTTTGTTTAATATCAGATTCTGAGTTAAAATTAAGGCACTGGAGGAGATTGGGAATGTGGATAAATGAAATACCAGGTAAGTAAGAAAGACTAAGTGCAAGCAGTCATGCCTTTCAGGACAGAAAGTCCTGATGTTGTTTCCTGGGTGGTGTCAGTTAGGTTCATCTGGTTTGACCTCTTTTTTTCCCTATAAAATCCAACAATCCCAAATCTCTACCTCCTGGCACTTGCTTCTTTGTTTCCTGAAGTGCAGATTTCTTGTAACTGTTAACTTGGTTTTAAAGAGAGTTTTTTTTTTCTTCTCTTTTTAATTTGTACCTCTTCCCTTTCTTAGTTTCCTCTGACAGCTCACTGCAGTACACCATTGGCTTGTCATCTGGCTTTTCTGGAGAAGGCAGCAGCGTTCATCCTTGTCATCTAAGTCAGTCTTGTTTACTGTGCATCCTCTTATGTGATCCTCTTACATGCTGTGCAAGTGGGAGACTGGATCATAAGGGAAAATACCAGTCTGGAGAACATAAATGATAGTGGTAGGTCTAAAATAGGATTACAGTAGGATGAGGTACTATGTGCCTTCAAGTATTTCTGCCATTTTTTTGTCTGATAAAGGGATCCAGCTGTACATTACATCCAGAGAATAGGTAGGAAAGTAAACTTGTAAAACCAGTCACAGTCTTGCTAAAATTCTGAGCTGTGTCTCCACACTGTTGTATCTACTCACAGGCATCAGTAATGGAATGACAGGTAATTTTTAGATAGGAGTTCCATTACTCACTCAGAATTTGTGCAAGACATTATTTTTTGAACAGAAGAGAAAATGCCAGGGGCAGTACTTTGCAGTGCCATCTACTTCAACCTAATTACAAAGAAGAGTTTTGGAGACATTTCTAAATGTTGCTTTTTCTTCCTCGTACTAGAGGCCTTTTGTCTCTGATTTTTTGAAAGTATATTTATCTCTGCCTGTCTTTTTCTAGATACCTCTTCCCTGGCACTCACATGCTAATTGTATTTTTCATTTCACACTCCTGAAAAATCTTTTGTGATCAGTCTGTGTGTGCAGCAGAAATTCCAGGAGTGGTGTCTCTGGACTTCCTGTGTTTTGTGGATAGGCTTTCTGTTGTCTGGGTAAGTATTTTCTGACCAAAGTGGTTTTTCTCTGACTTTCTAGAAATATTTCTGGAAGCACGGAAAAGTTTGTGCTGTAGCCTGTGAAGTCACTTTCCACTGCTTCGTTATTTATTTTGCAAAAAGTTGTAGGAATATGATAGTTTATTACTTTTAAGAGTTATTTGGACAGTTTGAATTAAATGAAGCAATGAAGTAAGAAATGTCTTGGGAAGGAAACGCAGAGGCAGTCTGACTGCCCAGGCATTATTTTCTAAGAGACTAGGCTTGAAAAGGTTTGACTTTTCTTAATTCTCTGTTGCAGCTGGCTCTGGCCGTTTGCAATGTCTGAAGCAGTGATAGAGGGAGAAGGATATTTAATTCTCCCCGCTCCTGTAACCTTCACGTCCTGGGCAGCTCCTGCATCCTTTTTCATTCCTTTGAAAGGGCGTGCAGCATCTCAGGGTTTTAGCAGGTTGCTCTAATGATCTCCAGGACAGGACTCAAGCACAACTGAATAAATGAGCCCTCTGACAGATCCTGAGGACCCCCTTGCAAATCACCTAAATGAAGCTATGGCAGTCAATATCACTGCAGGAGCGCATTTAATTAGCGCACAAATTAAAATCAGCAAATGAAGCTCAAAACAAAACCAAGGTGGCCAGGAGCTTAGGAGACCAGGAGAGAGGCAGCACCTTAGCATATAAGTCACTTAGTGGTTTTGAAGCATGCATAAGAAACACTGAGGGTTAGTGCTGTTCTGCTGGCATGAACATCCCAGGCATTCACTGCAAACAAAATATGCACCTAAGTGAAGCAATATTACTCCTGGCTAGAGAGTGTTGCAAGATGAATTAAGATGTAATGAAGAGATGAATGAACAGTGGGGGAAAAAGTCAAGAGAAAACATGGTTCAATTTTTCTTTATTATTTACAATAAGGTTTCATTAAAAAAAAGTAATTCTGAAATTAGCTGAGCGTATGTCTGAATTGCTTTGCTCAGACCTGGGAAGTGATTCTTTTCAGAGCTGTCACACAGATGCACAAATGTGATACCAGAACTTTTGGGAGCAGAGAAACGGAAATAATAATAACTGCCCCCCCTTCCCGGATGTTTCAAATGCCCAGAATAAGTATTTATGACACATGCAACCATTCCTGCAATCAAAGGCTCATTAGAGCTGCAGATGAAATCCACTAATTAAATGGTTAGTGGTACATTTATTTTTAACATTGTTTTTCTGTTGATGTCCACAAACTGACTCAGTGAGGGTCCCTACATTGCTAGTGCTGTAGAGATCTAAAGCAGCCATCTTTCCTACAAAGAGCTCTACTATAAAACTTATGTTTGCTGTTGAAGGCATAATTTTTTTTTTTCATCATCCAGACTAAAGAATCTACTGACACGCTGTTTTCACTTTTCATGTCTGTACTTTTTTCTCTCTGGAAAAGCTTTGCTCTTCTCTTTCTGTTGCTAAGAGAAAAAGCCCCGTTGCCAGGGAACAAGTGTCCAGCACATACTGATGTGTCCTCTTTCAGATGTCAAAAGCAGCCCTCCTAAATGTTTTCACTTGCACTCAGGGACAAGTCTTACACATAAGAGAAGGGAAAGGTAGAATTGGTCAGCCTTGCTTGGGGAATGTTCAAAACCACCCCGAAATCCTTGACCTTCTATCCAGCAGTCCTAATTCCAGCTCTTTCTTTTACTTCCCCCCGCCCCCTGCCACATAGCCCAGAGAAAGAATAAAACAGTAGGTTTAAAATTTTCTTTGCTTTACTCATTTAGAAGAGAAGTTTATTCTTCCATTTGAAAATCAGTCTTATGTTCATGTTACATGATCAGGACATGCAGAAAACCTTCAGAAAAAGAGGAGCCCAAGGTTTGTCTGAGACAGATGAGGCTGCAGTGTGTTACTTAGAGATCTGCTCTTGAAACTGAGCATGCATCCCATTGCTGAAAGCTACCATGGTGTTTGTGGCATGCACCTGGAGCAGCAGGCAGAGAGGCATTCGGTACATAGGTAGACCGTCCTTACCTGTGTGCCTGTCTTTTCACCACAGTGTAGAATTAAACCTTTCTGTTCACATCTTGAAGCATTTTGGAGCTAGATGCTTGGCAGCACATTAGGTGAAAAATCTCCTGGGGGAGGAAGAGGCAGTCTCTGTGAGATCCTATAGGCAGAGCTATGTGTGTTTTGTCAGTTGTCAGCAGTTTATTATCAGCGTATGGAAAGGATACCTCAGGAGTGCAGAATAATTCTCTTATTCATTACCATCTTGTCATTAGACATTCTGGGTTAAGGATGCTCTGGGACAGATTTTTGTACCTTGCACTGTGTATGGATGTACTTACAAGTGTTTCATCAGTACACTTAATAAAGCCTTCTAGTGCTTTTCAGGTTAGTAGATCCTGAAATGGTTTGTGGATGCAGGTAACTTGGACAGAGGCTGGAAATTAAATGTAGTTAGATAACACTTGCTTTGAGAAGTCTGTACATGTTGAAGTTTTAAAAAGTTGAAGAAGTTGAAATGTACAGCTGTGTATTAGTACACTCTCTGCAAAGTCTCTGGATGGGGTCCTTATATGGGACAGTTGCATCCAGGCTGCAACCGTAAGGAATGTTTTGGTTCCTCTGGTCATCCACAGATCACCACAAACAGAAGAGGAGAAAACAGTTGTATTTCTCCTGAGCTATGCAACAGCTAGCTAAGCCTAGCAGTGAGGAAACAACCAGAGAAAGGATTTGTGTCTTTCTTTTTTTGCATTTCTGTTAGTTGATTTCCAACCATAAGCAGTTTTCCTTCTACATTGTGCCTCCAAACCATTTAAAAATTGGTCTTCCTCATATTTTCATTTTGGTTTTGACCATCAAAAATTAATTCACTTTTATGGGGGGTCATTTTTTTCTTCTCAGAGTTGCTGTCACAGAGGTACCCACAAAGCAAACAGCAGCCACTATCCAAAATGGGGATTTATTGCAACCAAAGTGGCCCAGCACTCCTCCTGACCAAATACAAGTTCAGATGTCTGTTGGGAATTAACTACTACACAATTGATTCCTAAACCTTAAGGAAAGATGAACCAAAATGGGCTCACACTCACTCATAAAGGGGAAACCTCTCACACAAGAGTGCCCAAGATATCGCTCACCCAAAGCGGGGGCAGCGAGGCTTACTCAATCCACGGAGACTCACTTAATCTTTGGAAGTGTCCTTGGGTGGGCATGTCCAAGGGGTGGGTCTGACTGCCAGGCTCACTGCTCTGTGAAGAACCAACTCACTTGGTTCTTAGGTGTAAGCCCATTTTTACTCTAGTCAAGCATGTATTGTGGTCGTTCTATTTGGTTGAGGATTGAAGGGACAAACCCAAATAAAACCCAGACAAGCCCAGCCCCCAAGCCTGTTATAAAAGGGTCCAGACCCTGAGGCACCAGTTAAGCACCGTGAGGTGCAGATTAACAACTGAGGCACCCAACTGCTCTGGCACACCCTGGGGTTTTTTTTGTCTGCTTTGTTTGTCAGGGAATCAGCATCTGCCACAGTTGGATGATGCAGCCCTATACCAGAGATGACTGATTGTGGTCCAGTTATGCTTTTTGCCTTGAAAGAGCAGTGCTGTAGAGAACTAGCTCAAACCGAAAGCCAGTAGTGACATATCAGCAGAGGGAAGCAGCTAGGTATCCTACGGTGATGCTGACCAGTGCTGTTTTTATTAGTGCTACTGTGGGGGCCTCAGCTCCACAGCCACAGCCCCTGGTTTAACTCAACTTGTGAAACTGTGTATGTTTGGAGAAATATAAACAGTAAAAGGCAAAGGCATTTCTAATGATAAGAAATGGCAATGAACAAATCAAGATAACTAGGGAGTTTTACTCACACCCTCCTTTGTATTGAGCTCTCTCTCTACTGGGGAATTGTCATAAATCATAAAAATCACTGTCCTATTTTTGAGTCTTGCAAACCTCAGCCATGTGATTTCATTCATGTCAAGGATTAAGATTACAGACAGATATTCTCCCCTTTCACTTCAGAAAAGACTACAACTTGCAGAAAAATATATTCTTCTTTATCTTGTCTTGGTAGAGCTGTGTGTGAGCAGCTCGTATCGTCCTCAGCTAATTGAGCTTATTGCATGCGTGATTATGAAAAACAGACTTCTCCTAGATAAATTGTTATTCAAATCTTAAACCATTACCGATTTGTGATACTCAGGTGAGGTTTCTGTACTGTTCTTGACTCATACAATGAAAAAAGGTTGTCTAAAAGTCTCCTGCAGGGAAGAGTTGCATACATACTGTTTTTAAAAAACAGTAGCTTCCCTAGTGACCCACACACAAAAAGCTAGAATTTGTTTTCATGAACCATACTCTGGGCGATGTTTTTACATTTGTATAAAGCAAACAAGAGGGATGTGGGTATGAAACAAATTCATTTATAGTTTTGAATGAATATTCATGGTGTTATTCACCTCTCAGTAACATTTCACAGAGGATCAGAGATCTGCAGTTTAGTTAATTCTCATGATGAGTGAAGAGCAAATGGTTTCCTACTTGTAAATCAGATTTGCCTGTTAAATAGTCTACTTGTTTTGGCAGGTTGTTGTTTCCTCTGAATTGTTATTTAATAGTATTGTACAAACACTAAAAATTAGTCAAAATTAATTGTGCTTTGCTTGAGGTCTTTTTTTAAAGAAAGTATTTTTCACAGAGATACCCATTATTTCCATATTAACAGAGAAGTTAATTTTGTTATGCCTATATAGACTTTCTTTAAGGTAATCAAAATTGGTAGTAATGTGAAAAAATGGTAAAAACCCCTGGCTTTGCAGTTGACATTTCTCTCAATAATTTTGGATAGAGTTCTGCCTGGTGTCATACACAGTATTTTACTCACACAAATAGCAAACCTAGCCTGTCTCAGCAATTTTATTACTCAACTATTAGAGAACATACTTAGAGAAATGCATTTAGGATCTTTTCTCAATATGGAAGCCAATTTTTATATGACTGAAATTGCTTCAATTATTTTTTTTTCTACAGCATAATTGTTAATGCTAGACTTATGGATCACCCACTGAAATAACATTGTGCAGTGAAGGCTTTGGCTATGGAGTGCTGCACCTTGTAATAGCATGGAAGGGTACTTAAAAGTAGTTTTTAGGCACAGAAGAATTTTTGCTTGCTTTGTGAACCTAATAGAGATGGTGTAAATTTTCAGTGTTAATGATGACTGAGTATCTTAAGGCAAGTCTGCCAATGTTTTCCTGTAGAATATTAACTTCTTCTATGAAGAATACATGGTGATACACTCTCTTACAAATATATTTCCTCATTAATATAACACGTGGTCTGGTTTGTGGTGGAGGCTATTACTTCATAAATTCACAAGTTAATATTTTAAATTATTTTCTGTTCCTTCTGAAGTTCAATATTGTCTAGTGATTACTCAGTATTTTGCTTCTTCTCTGAACATTACGGACTACTAGGTGACATTTGTGGATTAGTGGTTTTACTGTCTTAATGAATGTCTCTTTAGGTATATTTAGATATTAAGTTGCAGTTTTGAAAAGGCCAGAAGAGGGGTAAAATTAAACAAGATCTATATTCTTCATGGAAGCTTGGGATTTAGTTTTTGTGGATTTGTCTTTTACATTTTCAATTTTCATTTAGAAACAAATCCAGATGAAGCTGGATTGATATATTGTGATGCCTGCCATTTGTTTTTGTTTTGCCAAGCCTTGGGAAAAAGAGCTTGATTTGACTTCATTGAAATTTAATTGTTGTAATAGATTGTTGAGGAACCACTTAATAAAATAAAGAAACCAGGAAGTCTATAGCACTTTTAAGCTCTACATGAAAAACCTTTTTTGATGAAGGTGATGAAACTTTTGGACTATTCTGGAAACAGGTAGAAAAAAAAAATAATTACACTTTTCATTAAATGCTAATTTCTCATCTAGATAAGATTATTTTGAGGCTAATAATTTCTGTATTTTGATTATATATGGCTAATATGAAATGTATTATTTTAATATTTGTTTACATTATCTCTGAAACACTCTACATTTTATTATTTTTGGAGGTGATATAATTGACAGATGGAAGTAGCACCCAGCCATAGGTTCTGTCAGCGTATAGATACACTTTGCCAGGACTACTGAAATGACAGATTTTAACATGCCTTGGCATACGACATGCTATGGATGATTGGCTCTCCTAGGCGCAGGATACAGTTGATCCAGTAACCTGTTGTGGGAGATGTTGGCTTGTCCGAGGGATTAGAATGAGAATTAGATAGCTAACCTCGAATGAACATCTGTGTACCCTTGAGGAGGCCAGAAAGTCCTGAGAAAAGAACCACCAGTTCACAAACAGGGAAAGCTTATCAATGTTATAACAGAAAGAAAGAAGCACCCAGTTGTGGACATGTGGTCTTTGATTAGGCTAATCAGGTGTGGGCACTTATTATTAGAATGGTTATAAAAGGGCTTGCAGCCACGGCAGCAGAATTAGAAGCAGCAGCATTTGAATCATGAGCATCTGAGCCTTCGGAGTAGTAGTGCGTGTGTGCGTGAGTGAGTTTGCACGAATCTGTCTCAACAATGACATGTCAAGCCATACTTCCACAGCAACCTATAAATATTAACTTGCAATTTTGCACAGTGTTCTATGAATGACTGACCTAAACATACACAATATGTAGCTGACCCAGCAACTTACACATGTTAGTAATATATTCTCACAGTGCTAGTGTGATACTTCATATAGTAAGTTAATAGGGTGTCCTGAGGGCTTGGTTCTCAAACAAAACTCCAAGGCCCACATCAAGCCTCATGGAATGTGTGAAACCTTTCTCCTGTGCTAGGTCTGTGTGCTCACAAGGTAAGCTATTATTTTGGTTATATAGATGTTGACATCTTGGGATATTCCTGGGCCAAGAGATTTGTTTGTTGTAATCAGTGCCTTCCTTTCAGTCAGTTCAGTTACCTACAGATACAATGACTCTGACAGAATGTTTTTTAACATGGAATTAGGTTGTGCTTTAGGACTTTGTTGTTTCTAATGGTTTTTACCTCAGTTTAACCATCATTATACTTTGCCCTCAGCTGCTGCCAGAAACTGACTGTTAACGCATTGAACTTAACATTAGCTCAGCTCTTTAAATTGCAGTTTCAGATTTACCTTAGACATTTTTTCTTTTATGTAGTGATGGAGCAATACTCGCTCTAATGGAGTACGGCTCAGACTCCTTGCTCAGTGCAGATTCTGGTGGCATGCTATGCTGTGTTACGCGGTTACCAGCAAGCAGAGTATACAGTTGCTTTCTAGTGAAGTTGGTGGGAAAGGCATGTGTGGGTATATAATAGTAAAGCTACAGGGAGGTCCCTTGGTTTCTGCAATGCCAGCAGTTGTTTACAGAGCCTGATTTTGGGTCCAAGGTTTGCTGATCTCAGGGGACATTTCTAACCAGAATGAGGGTGGGTTGCATGGGCTTAGCAGAGACCAGGATTTTCCCTTCACAGCAGGGAGATGGGAAAGGCTGCGTGTGGGAACAAAGGAAATGAAAGGAAAAAGAAAGGTAGTTCTTTGATGGTTTCTCAGGGCGCAAGGTGCCAAGTTACAACCATTCTTTTCCCCTAATTCATTTGGTTGAACAGTTTGTCCATTTTTCCTTTTTGGTTTAAATTAATAGATAATAGACTTAAGCAAAAAAAAAAAAAAAAAAAAGGAAATAACTCAAAGGAATGTATATTGTCCTGATGATCAGCTCTGTAAAAGCTTCCTATTAAAATTCAGAGATTGACTTGTGGTCTCAGAAGTATCTTGCATTAACTAGAAATGTTGCTGTATAGGTAGCTCTGGTATGGGTAGTCTTCTGTTCATATGACAACTGTTTTTAAAGGTTATACTGTAAACTGATAGCTGCATAACCTTCCTCTGCATGTGGGAGGAAGGAATGAAGAAAGTAACAGAAGTAGGAGGTGAAGAGATATTTGTCACTCATTCTTTCCTGTTACTGTATTCATCTGTTTAGAAACACTACATCCAGTACATAGCACTTTTTGTGTGAATTGAGGACTAGTTTTGGTACAGGAAAATGGTAGTGGCTAAGAATATATAGTCATGATTTAGAATAAAACAAATATACTTGAATGCCTGTCAGGAACATGTAATTAGTGTATTTTGTGTGTGTGTACATGAGTGTGCTTGTGTGTTCCCCAGTGGCAATTGGGTTTTTGCCAAATTCGGTACCCATTCATATTTCTCTGTCCTGTACAACCTAAGTCTTACAGCTTAATCCATTTAGAAGTAAAGTTGGTATTGAAAAGATAATGAAGGAGAGGTAGAGTTAGAGAAGTAAGGAAGCACAACACTAAGTCCTTTTGGAGTATTTCCTGCTACATGAAACCAAGCTGAGACAAGAATGTCTGTCATTGATATATCACAGATTAAAAATGCAATATGAGCTGCTGCACGTTATATTACAAATGGCTCCAAATCCTAGGTATCTAGTCAAATTTCTCTCCAATCTCCCATGGGTTGGTGTCTGCACTGTAACTTTGACTAAATTTTTAAGTCTAAAAAACCCACCCAGATTGTAATATTTTATCTTCCAGAGTTATCTTCTCAGTTCCTGAAGAAGAGTGTCTGGAATACATAATGAATGAAGTAGTTGCATAAGTAAAAAAAACCTGACCAACCAAACAGAAAAAAAACCCAACAAACCAAGCAAAACAAAAACAACATTGTGAAATTAAAACAAAATCACCTGCTTCGCTTGTTGGTGTGTAAAACTTACCTCATTGGAATGACTAGTCATATTTCAATATTTCTCCTTTTCATGTGCATTTCTGCTTTTATTTAGGCTAAATGTGTAAGATATAGGCAGAAAATACAGTTTATAATAAACATGGGCTTTTTGCGTTTAAACTATTGCATGTGGTGGTAGGTTGGGCCCAAAACAGGGCAAAAGATTCCTACATGACCTGCAAATCTTTGTAAGATGTGCATGTTGTAGAATGGGTCCTAATTTCAAGTATCATGACTAAAAGCTTAAATTCAGAGCCATGATGTGCTATGATGTACAATGATCTATGAAACTGCCAAAACCCACTGTATAAGTGTCCTGGTTTGAGTGAGAACAGAATTAATTCCATTCAGTGATTTTACTTTTCAGCTCAGTTCTTCTAACTGCACTTTGTGAAGTTAGCAGCCTGTTCTCACAGCCAATGTCTGCTTCTAGCAATGATAACACCCCATGTTTAGAGTTACTACCAAGGACTGGTATTCAGACCAAGGCCACTGCTGGGTCTTGTGTGCCACACTGGGTGTGCAGAAAGTGAAAGGCTGCACCTGCAGGGAGGAGCGGACAGGACAGGTGACCCTCAACTGACCAGTGAGGGATTCCAGCCCATATACATCATATTCGGTATAAAGCTGAGGGATCATGAGGGTCTCGTCTCTTTTTGCCCTGCTTTGTTCAGCCCTGCTCAGCTCGGTTTGGGTCCTCTTCCAGTTTCTTCCTTGTCTGGCATCTGAGGAGGACTCTGTCCATTCTGCCTTTGGTCCTGATCTGTGTGTTCCTGAATCCAGTACCAGAATCCAGCTCCTGAACACAGCTCCCATCTGCTGCTGGGCCCAGTCTGGGACTCCCCCAGTGCCTGCTCCACAGCATCAGTGGTGACGGTGATATCATTGCCATCAGGGGAGCTGGATTCAATACTGGTTTTGTATATATTCCATTGTTATTATTATTATTATTATTTTCATTTTCATTAAAGCTGTTTTAATTTCCTTCTCTAATTACTAAGTCTCTCTCCCTTATTCCCTTTCTCTTCCCCTTTGGGGAGGGAGGGGGGATAACAGTGAGAATCTGTTTCAGGTCTAGGAGGCTGCCCTGACCCTAAACTATGATAAAAAGACAGAGTGGGAGAGTACATTACCTTGAAACTCCCTTTAACCACTCAAGGACAAGATACTGTTTTAAAGGTAAAGTAGCAAGCTGTTAAACTTCTTGTGAGTTTTAGTCCAGCGTATGCTGACAAATGATATTCTACAGGACAGATCAATTAAATAAAGCTGAGGACTGAAATGCAACAGTTTCTGTTCTTGGAAAGATGAACCCAGTCTCCAAAAAAGTTTCCATATTTCTATGTAGTGACTTTTAAATTTTGGCTTTTGATATTATTAAATGATTAGATGGGATCTAGATTATACTCTGAAGAGTTTGTGGATCTGGGTTACGGCCAGTATTTCATTTAGCTGTGTCTCTGATCTTTCCCTAAACTTTAGTATTTTAAGTAATAGAAGTTGACTGTGTATGACAAATGAAGATCATGATAACAGTGTGGAATCAGGTTGAAATGAAATGTAACATAATTTTTTTTAGGCCCTTAATTGATCCCAAAATATAGTCACCAAGTAACAGGGGAAGGGAGGAGGACTGAATTCCTAAATTTTTGATAGAGTTATCATAATATCCTGACAGATGTGTATTGGAGTACACAAGAAGAGGTATAGCAGTAAACCCATTGCTGTACTGCACAGTGTCCTCTGGTGCTTGGGAAATGGATTTTGTCAAGGCACGAGTAATTAGCTGCATTGGGTGAAGACTTCCATTCCTCATATGTTTCTATTCAATAGCTCTGAGATCTTAGGAAAAGAAGGTAGGGTCTGCTAAGCAGTTACCAGATATTCTTTCTCTTTGTAGAGCAAAGCTGCCTTTAGATGGTTAAGAGGAGTGAACAAACCTCAGTGTCATTATTTCTGCACACCTTAAATTGCCTGTTTGGGCAAATGGTATATGATGAGAGGCAATTGGGGGTAATTTTAAATTTGAGTTATTTTTTTAACTGAAGTTTCATTACTACTGCTATCATAAGATATGTCTGCTTTTCTTTGAGTTTGGCACTGAGTAACACAGAAGATCTTCTGCCCTCAGTCTTTTCAAATCTCATAATCTTTGAAAGCAAGAGTAGATCCATTTAGAACATTGTCTCTTTCCCAGAACACAAAAGCTTTTTGATTTTCTAAAATGTAGGTTTTATTAAGAATTGGTATTTTTCAGGTGCTAACTCAGGTATTTCTACTGAGGGTATTATTTTATTCAGATAATAAGCTGATTTCCTGCACTTGAAATAAAAGCTACTCAGATACTTCAGGGTGCACCAGCAATAAATCAATAAAGATTTTCCTTATGAATATTGCCATTTGTCATAGTTTTACAGGGAAAGAAAAGGCTAATGATAAGTTTATGGATTAGTCACAGCAATAAAATTTGGTTCATCTTCCAAGAGAACAGAAAAGGTGAGCAAGGTCTTGGAAGCTGACCACTGGCACTGAGCTGACTACACTCTGCTGCCCTTGAGTGAGACAAAGGCCAAGAGGCCAAGAAGACACAGTCTCTAGAAACCAGTGCTACATGGAGGGGTTAGGCTGAAATTTTATCAGAAAACAGAGAAGCTGAGGGTGGAAATTTCCTACAGACAGTGGAGAAATCTAGAGAGCTTGCCAGGTGTTGCTTTGGATAATAACGGTACAGTTTCAGGAAACATAAAGTATAACATTGACTTACAAAAGTATCATGTGTTCTGAAGTGATGTCAGACCAAGTTCCATGATTCTGTGAGGCAGAGAATTTGTATTTCAGCTTTTCCCTATCTAGATGTAACTCACATTTTAATAAATATTTGTAGATTTGGTTTGATGGCTTATTTTTTGTTGGTGGTTTTTTTTTTTTTTTTTTTTGGGGGGGGGGGGGATTGTTTTTTTTCTGTTTGGTTGGGTTTTTTTACTATCTGACCAGTAAAAGGAGAGATTTGAAATTTCCTCACAACACTACAAACAAAGAGATGCTCTCAGATATGATGAGTGGAAGAACTCATGTCAGAATGGACGGTGGCTCTCAGACTTCACAGGCTAAGTAGCTGCTTGTGGTCTTAATTATAGAGCTCCAAATGTCTAAATACAAAGTAAAATGTAAAGAAACATGATTTTTGCATAAGTTACAAAGATGTAAAACATGTGTGTGTTTCCTTTTTCTTTTTTATGTAATTTTTTTTTTTTTTTTTGCAGTTGGCACATTTGAATATCATAATTTGTAGCATGGTTACTCTGCTGCTTGCTTTGATTATTCATGCACTCGCATGGATATGTGACAGAACATGACTCTTAAACAGTTTCCCAAGTTACCATCTGCCAGCTGACACCTTAAATAACTGTGTGCATTCCTATAGCCCAGCACAGTTGTAAACTGAAATACATTATCAGCCTCAATGAAAAATTTAATAGGAAAAAGAAAAAGATATGCCCAAAACCCCAACCAAACAACCTTCCTTTATGCTACTATTTTCTTACTTCCTAAAATTTTATCAAATACAGTTTATTTATATATGAAGTTACAAGTGTGAGAGCTATAATGTGACCAAGTTGGTGGTTAGTGACTGTAAAATTAGTGGAACATAACTGTTTGTCTGTCTTCATACATCTCATTTAGGATGCTGTTGCCTAAATTATTGTTTGGTATTTTGATAGTGGGCATCTTAGGGTCTAATTCTCGTATTTACTTATGGCAATGAGTAGTCTGATGTAGGGCTGTGGTGGTAAGAACATAAACCATTATAGTAGACAAGTTTTTGCAGCTGAACTAAGAGTTAAAAAGAAACCATTTTTTTCTATATTTCATTATTCGCTTTCTTTTGTTATTAGAAGAATGCTCTGTTGGTGATACACCTTTAATATCAAGTGAGCTTTTAGCTGCCACAGGGAGACAATCACGCCAGCCCAACAAAAATGCCTGCAATAGGATCTCCAAGTCTGATGTGCTTTGTGTAGAAGTTGGTTTTGGTTTATTGTGTTTTTTTTTTTTTTAATACTGAAGAGCTTGCCATGTAAAAAGAAATTTAAAAATACCTGACCTCATTCAACTTCACAATCAATGCCCACCCATATCAGTTCAAACACACAAGTCAAAAAACAGGGCAAATAAACTTCATAGGAATGGAAAATGTGCAGGGGTGTAACTGCAACTCATTTTGCTGCATTTTCCATTGTGAGGAATTACAAGATTTCACTAATAGGACTGCCAGTAAATCTCCTAGGCTTTTTTTTTTCCTAATTTTAGTTTGGGCTTTCTGATTATTGTTTAGTCCATTTCTGATACTAGTTTCTGATTTTTCGCTTTCTCTCAGGCCATTAAAATGTTGCTCTAGGTGTTGTCAGACTAAAATTCATTCATGCATTCCTCTGTTGTGTGTACTGTATATTACCTCGTGCAATTATTTAATTAAAACTTAATTATAGGATAACAGCCTACCAAAACAGGTAGATGAATTACAACTCCACTTGAAGGTATAAAATACTTGGATTCAGCTGCAGAAAAGACTCATTTACTGTAAAAAGAAGTGACTTTTGGGAATGATGCTTATCTGCATCAATACCATAAATGCATTTTACTTTGAAAAACTCCCCAGAGGGTTCATGAGGCTTGTTCATTTGCTTTTTACAGTAAATCTAGTTGGGCTCAAGGGTTCCTATTAAGCCAGTGTTATGAATACACCCTTCTGGTGGAATTGCTAAAAAAGCTTTTCAGATAACATTACAAATATAATTAAATTGAGTTATTAGTTATTTAAACTAACCTAGATGCTGGAAGAGGTTGAAGCTTTGCTTTTATGTTGTCGTCGTCTTGTTTCCATCATCATTTTGTGTTTGTGCAAGCATTTTAACAATAATTTTTTGACGCATCTAGAAAAGTTAACAGTAACAGCCACTAAGCTGAGGCAGCTAACAACTGGAAGATGAATGAAAACAGTTTTCTTACAATGTTTTTTCTAAACTGCATAGCAGATGCCTTTGGCCTGGAGGTGTCAAACCTTTGGTTATAGGGTGTTGGAGTTTAGCGTTCTGGCTTTAAAAATATAAATATGAGTGAGTTGGGGTGGTCAGGTACCAACTAGTCAGAATATAGCTCAAAAAAATAAAACTGACATCCTAGATAAATCTATATGTATTTAATAAACAGGAAATGTTTTCATTTGCGAAGCCAAATTTACAGAAAGAATATTCCTAGTATTGACCTGAAAATACTCTCCCCAAAGGAATTTGTTGTTCATGTGACAGAGCTGCAAAAGTAAAATAAATCATAACTGAATGAAACAGTTGAATTTCTTCCAAGAAACTTACAAATGTATTGGAAAAATTGAATATGCAATGAGAATTAATGAAGGATTATAAGCAGGTATTAAATTCAGTTAGTAGGATAATTTAATGCATTTCTAGTCTAATGAAGGAGTGGAATGCTCTCTTTTCACCACTTTTATTAACATGACTGATCTTCACTCATTCATATGATGCTAGTGCTTTTTCTGTTAATGAAATGACTTCTGTGGTACTGCAACATTGGTAGGGTATGTTAGCCTGTGAAGAACTGAAATATAAAACCACAGAAGAAAAAGACTAAAAGCAATGTAGGGCTGATGTAGTTTCCTTTGATTTCTCAGTTCTTCTCCTGGAACTGCATTTCAGTCCACACATGCTTATGCAAAGTTCTTGGTCTACCAGCAGGATTTAACTGTAGAAGTCCGTGTTAAAAGCAGTCAACAAAACAATATCAAATTAATCTGTTCTTGCAACAAAACATTGACGTTGTGCATATGTAGCCATGTCATCCATAGAAATCACTTTTCGTGCTCAGAGGTTGGGCAATAAGATGTGACATTTGGAGGAAGAGATGGGCACGTGATAACAGCAGTAACTTTAGCAATGGACAGCAAACTTGGAACAAACTGAGGACACAAACTGAGGAATGGGGACACGTGCCAAGCTTATGGGAAATTATTTAGGTAGGGACTTTTTTTTTTTCTTCCACATCTTGAAATACATGTACATTTTGGCCATGTCAAGTGCAGAGTCCCAGTGTTCCTCAGAGCACCATGCAATCACACAGACCAGCTAGGGCTGAGTGCAGAGAAGGGGCGTCTCCTATTTGTTTCATGTTCTAGTCAGTTAGGCTGATAGCTGGGGCTTTCACATTTCTTAGGAGCAGGGAGCTAAACTGCTTTTGAATAGCTCTCTGGTGCCTCTCTCCTAGCCAAGGGCTGGTACAGCCAGCCAGTGAAAATAGCTCACAAACAGCACAATTTCACAGTAAACTGAGTTCATGTTCTGCATCACTGTAAGAGGCTCTAATATTGTCTGGAGAACGTGTTCTTTTAAAATAGTTTGTGTGATCCCCCTGATATCAGAAGGCTGTCGAGGAGAATGGTCAGTAATTTACTTTGGAGACCGAGAGGAGCAGTATATTTTTAGCATTAGAAAAGAACTTGTAAAGTGTACAGGCTTATTTTTTTGAAAGAAACTTTGGGATAGAGAAAAATTCATAGGTTTTGATCCTAGATTTCAAGCTGAGATGGTAAATGCATGTCCAAGAGGATGTAGTCACCAACTGTCTATCTATCCATGTGAAATGCAACATGGCAACAGATGACACACCAGTACCTTTCTGACAGGTATTGGGGGCTCTTCAGAAGTAAACAGTATTGAAGTTGGACAACTCTCCAGTTATAAATAGTACATATAATACCTTATCATATAATTTCCAAAAATGCTTCCTATATGTGTTCAACTAATCTTTGTTTCCACCAAAATATATTTTTATATTAAACATTGCATTAGTCTCTTCTCCAATGGATGTTCTGATAAGCTGTGTGAAGAAAGCAGAAAAATTGGCTAAAGAATAGGAAAATAAATAACATAGTTAAGTATAGTTTACCAGATAAGTAAAAAACCATGATTTAAATAAAATTTCTAGAGTGGCTTATGAATGACCATATTAACTAAAGATTGAGACCAAGCATGACCAATTTTCTTCCACCCCCTACTGTGTACTGCTAGAATCAAGTGCACCATCAATTTCCATTGCTTCTAGAAATGACTGAAGGCTCTTCAGTTTTTAACCAAACTCTGTGACTAGAAATCTTAGTTCACAGAACAGTGATTTACGCTACGATAGAGACTGAGTGTGGAAAAATAAGCAAAATTAATATTTTAATGTAATTTTAATAATTTTTAATGTAACCATATTTTTGTGAATTTTTAGTGTTAAGTGCTTTTCCAATGTATTTTAACATTGCTTCAAGTCAGTGAGCAAAGTGGGCAGGGAAATTGAACTTTGTTTCATGAGAATGTGAGCTTTCAGGAACTCTTAGCGTTTTGGCCAGTCTAGAGACACCCAGTATATAGACCTTCCTCAGGGACCAGCTTCCCTGATTTACTTACAAAAGTTAGCCAATAAGTATCCAAGAACCTGTCTGCTTTCAACTGACTTTACAGTAGCTGGCACTGCAGAAAACCACCAGTTTCATCCCTTGGCTGGTAGTTCATTGTTCCTTGCTCTGCAAGCACCAGCCCAGCAGGTGCCCTAGAGCTTCAGTGTTCCTCCAGTAGTTGTAATAACCCAATTCTTAGGTAGATGCACATAAATAAATCAGTAAAATTAACCTGTGTCTAAGATATCGTTAATGCGGTCAATGAACAGTTTACCACTGTGTACGTTTCTTGTTTCTTTTGTGATATGATCTGAAAATAAATGAAAAAGAAATTATTGGATTGTTGCGGTAGCATAAGCAGCTATGGGATGCCAGGGTTGCTGGTTACTGACAGTTGCAGTGGGCTGCTGTAATTCTGGGGTTTGATGGCAGTGCTCTCTTTCAGTCCCAGAAGGTAATGACAGCCTATAGCTCTGAAGGGTACTGAGGTATAAAACTTATATTTTAAAATGGGATGACTGAGACACCTGACAATAACAGATGGAAAGGTCTTTAGAAGGCATTAAAGCTGTTTGAAGGAGAAGTGAATAAGAAATTCAGCGATATGTGGTAAAGCTTACATACACTTGATATTTTTAATAAGTTACTATATAAGTCATTTATTTCAAACGATAACTGTGATGCTGGTTTTGGAGCAAATAAAGTTTCTTATGGAAGGCTGGAGCAAATAATGTAAATATGATTACTGCTTGAAGTCCTCAGAGGCATTTTATTTGTCAATAGTTTAAGCATAAGCTAAATTGGTTTTCTACTGGATAAAGTAATATTTTTGACCTAACAGTAAAAAATACAACCATTACTAGTCATCTAAAAAATAGTCCTAACAGAGCAGTATTAGACTATTGAAGAATTGTTCTAGGAGGTTTTTCTTCTTAAAGTGCACTTGAATATAGTGTTCTTATGGTATCTTTCGTTTAGACTGTCTGAACAGTCCTCTGGAGCTGATGGTTTAAAAACAAATTTTGTGTAAAGCACAATGTAATGAATTACTTTGGATTCTCTAGTGGTGCACACTGGTGGATGCTGGCAAGGAGGAATCTAGCAATTTGAGGGGCTGTTTTGAGGGATTCTGTCTCCTCCTCTGACAAGTTCTGCCTCCACTTCTCTGGACATCGTTTTAAGAGAAACAAAATTGTATGACTAGAAAGAGACTGCATTTGTGTTGTTCCTTGAGCTTGCCTGAAAGAAAGAGCACTACAGGTAGAGTATTTCTGAAATGACTAAGGGGTGATTTCAGGAAACAGTAAAGGTGATTGATATCAAGCTTTAATTTTCAAATCTAGACAAGAGGCATCTTTTATTCAAACTCTGCCTCGATTGCACCTGCTAGAGTAGAGATTTTCTTAGGAAGTTCATGGATGGAATTTTAATGGAGCCATTGAAATTAGAATATACCACAAAACGTATTTTTTTGATGCTTCAAAACCTTACTTTTTTTTTTCTGTAAGTGGTGATCTGGAGGCTTGGGAATGGGGATAAACCACAAGTGTGTAAACTGTCCACAGAAATGCACTTGCTCAAATATGGCCACAAATAGGATGTGATTTGACTGTGACTTTAAGCTTGTAGCAGAATTAAGCAAGAGAACAATATGCTTTTATTTCTTCTGTACATCTATTGCTTTTCTTTCCTAACTATGGTTTTCTTCCCATGAGTTTTATCCAGCAACTTTTAAGGCTACTATTATTTTGCCAGAAATAATTTTTACAAGTACAGCTTCAGTCTTTCCCAGAGCCATGAAAACTGGCCTGTCATGTGTTTGAATTAGTATGTTAAAAGGACAAGAGCCAGGGAAATATATCTTGACAGCTCTAACACTTTGTACTGAGAAATAAAATACAATAAGGAAACTTAATGACAGTAGCACATCAGCTAGTGTAACTGTGATTGGTAATTTTTATTTGTATATGCTTTCTGGTTTTGAGCTGTGGAAATTATGCAGAGAGTGAAGAAATGTGACAACCTGAACAGCTGCCTATTGAAACTCAGTGCTTAAAATGATGAAATTTGTAGATTGGTTTCATACTGTAATTTTACTGTTCATCATTGTGACATCTGCTAAAAGCTCTCGTGGTAGCTATTTCTAAAACATCTGTCAAAGAACATTAATGATTAATTGTTTGGTCTTATTTTTAGGACTTCTGGTTTTTTAATGTGTGGTGATTTCATGGGGCTCATTACCAAAGTCATGGGATCAAACTGATCCCTACCATATCTTCTTCAAAGCCAGCTGTGGGTTGATGACAGCAAATTGTTACCATTAGGATCAACTTTTTGCTCGAGTACTGAGTTGTCCAAACAGAACTACTGGATGTTGGTGTTCTTGAAATACTAAGTTTAGAAATTCACTTAGGTGCACTTCTAACTTGCACACACAGATCATATCTATAAGGGCTGTGTGCTAGATTTTTGTATAGATTTTGAATTTTCTGTAGTTTTGTTTCATCCCTACTAATTTATTATTCAATATCAAAATTCAGATTTTTTTGTCTTGTCAATTATACTTTCTTGTTCACTAGTGCCATTTCAGTTTCTCTGAATCCTACCTTTTTGCCTGGTTTACATGAACAAATCACATAGAGGGGATGGATTTTAATGGATCAAGAGTATTTTTTCCTAGCTTATTGTCTTTGCAGTCTGCATGCTAATTTGGTTCAGAGTCAAGAGCATGGAACTGTGATGGCTTATTTAGAACTGGATACTTGCAGAAATACCTGATTTGAGGATAAAGAATCAGACCATTTAACACTTTCAAGTACATTAAGAATTAAGTAAAAATAAGCTATACTGGTGGGGTTAGAAGTGGTATATGTAATAACTAAGCCAACAAAAGTCCTGAAAGGAGGATTAGAAGAAAAGACGTTGTTCAGAAATCACATTTTTTCGACTAACCTTAGAGCTTCTAATGTCTTACCAGTGTAAGTTACGGTGTTCCTCTGTTGCTGGAGATCTGAGCTTGTTTTGTTGCCCTTTGCACTTGCTAAAGAGCTTTAGGTTTCAGCTTTGCATGTCCCCTGATGTACAGCAGTGATGACATGCCAATATTGCCACCATGCAAGCAACTATGTGTTGTATTACATGAAAAAAATGGTTTGTCTCGGTGGAGAGAGAAACCCCATAAATACATTTTCCTAGTAATTAACTTCCTAAGAGGTTAATTTATGCCCTCATTTTTCTCCTGGATAGCCAGACATCTCTTTGTTTCCCATCCATTGATTCCAGCGTTGCTTTGTCCTACAATAAATTCTGCTTTATTTTGTCTTCAGTTTGTGATAACTTTTCTCTATGTTTGTGTGTTTCTTTGTACTTCTTTCCTGTCAGTGCCATAGTAAAGTTTTATCTAAAAACTTCATCTTCTATAGGAAGCTGAGATACTCTATGCTAGTTTTACTAAGAATTTACTCACAATCAGTTCATTGGTGCCTTGACTGTGTGTAAGCAGAGCTTTGTGTTGCACTCATTTTGTGAAGTCACATATCACAATCTGCAAAACCTGGAATGTCAGGAAGAACCCTGGGTTTATATATTTAAACTCAAATTGCCTTTATTTAAAATGAGATGCAATTGATGCCAACCTTCTCTAACTGGCCTCTGTTTCTGAATAATTCTTAATCTGTTATTTAGCACTTGGAGCATAAAAAAAAAATAAATCTTTGCTCTTCTCTGGGTCTCTAGGCAATTTTTTGCAGGATTTAAGAGTTAATGTGTTTGGGGCTTTTTTGTGCCTCTTGCTTTTGATGAGAAGATTATTTTACACCAATTCTTGCCTATCTTTCTAAATGCCAATTAATTTCATAAGCTACCTTACAGTACTGTTTCCTACTTGCGTCACAGTAGTTCCTCAGTCTGTTCGAATTTAAGATCTGGTCTTGCAGAGCCTTTTATTCCTGATCTTCAATTCAAGTCAGGGGCACAACTCTGCCTCTCCCTTACCCTGTCTGAAGGATGGCCATTTAGCATTGAACATAAGCCTGTCTAGGACAGCTGTTAGTTTATGTGCGGTAAGAAGGCAACACTTAGAATCCAGGGAAAAGGGAAGGTAACAAGGTAGGGAATTAAAAATACAGGGTCGGGTACTCAAGGGTGTGAACAGATGAATTCCATGTGATTAAGAGAAAGGTAAGAAAGTTGTCAGAGCACTCAAAGGCTAGCATTTTTGAAACTTGTTAACTCTTGGTGTTTTGATCCAAGTGTTTTCTTGTTAATCAAACTCAGTATGTCTTTGTGGTCATAATATAATGATGTAGTAAAGCTTAGATGATCAAAAAAGGCACCCTTTGTGCTCTCAGGATGAGTACATGGATAGGAGAGCAATTTGCAACAGTAGATAGAATTCCATATTTTCAGACATTCAAATTTAGCTAGTACAAATAAATATATCATCTCTTTTGTAGTGCTTGCAACTTACCCTTACATCTTATTTGCTGAATTTACGTTTACCCTACAACCAGTTTTTGATAAGGGCAGAGTTTCTCTGTTACTGGGAAAACTATGGTTCTTTCCTTTGTTTTTTTTTTTTTTTTGGCCACCTTTGTTTTTTTGTACTGAGTAGGTGATGAGTTTATCTGCTTTGTGACAGTACTGATGGTGACTTAGCCATTAGGAACTGGATTTGTTTCTTTTGCTTCAGTGAAAGCTTAAGCATCAGTTGAATGATGCTATAATGGACATAATTTCTCCCTGCAAGTGTTTGGATGATGTTCAGCAGCAAGTGCTATGGCTCAGCCAATAAGAGATGTTCACATGTTTAAAAATAAAAATAAAATAATTAAAAATGAACAAAGGTAGGTGGATTAATCTTAATGGATATTCATAGTATTTGGCTTTGCTTTTCTTCTGGAGTTGCATGTGAAAGTCTGGGGCAGTTATTTCTTTCTCTCTCCTCCCTCTCCATTTATTCACCACAGTGTTTTTTCATCATCTGTATTGGACTACTATTTGTTAAAAGAACTTTACTGTGTTTGTTAGTAGCTTATTTGGTTTTATTCAACAGAAATGAGTTTTTACTGGTTGGGTGAGTACTTTAAACTCTGCAAAACCTACTACCAGCTGTACAATGAATTCTTTCGTGTTTATGAATCTTGAAGAATATCTATTTGCTGGGACCAATGTAAAGCAGTTCTTGTTTTTGTGTTATTTAATATTGCTTATGTTTGTGAATTAATCATCTTGTTACAGGGCCATCATGAGTATAAGTAAAGTTTTAACTTACAACCTCGTTGGTAGTGCTTGAGAAACTGTTCTAGTAGTCTTTACTTTTTCACCCTTCTGGAATGAGGCTCTATTGCTTTTGCCAAGCTAACTAAACTTACTCAGGTTTGAATGAAATTTACCCTTTTCCGTTTTCATTGGTCTCCAAAGTTCCTTGAATGGTTGCCTTGAACAATGAATATATAATCTGAAAAGTCAACGTATAGGCTGAGGTATTTTTACTTTGTGGGAAACAATGCAAAGCCTGTCTCTGTTTGTCATTTGGCATTTGTATTCTGTAATAAATACTTCTGGAATGGTTGAATTAGACTCTGAGTTTAATTGTGTTTAAATAAGAAAGAAGTCCTTCAGCGTGGATAAGGAATAATAAAATCATTTATTGTTCATGTTTCTGTGACAGGTTCTGAAATTGGATATATTTGAAAACAGAAAATCTGTAAACATATTTTATGTGCTGTTATGTCATTCTTGCAGGTTTTCTTTTATATACAGTTAAATATTCTATTAACCACATAATGTTTTAAATGCTGGCTATGGCACAAAGTTTCATGTCCTAACACAGGTTGGGGCAAGTACTCTTGGAATTCCTGTTTCTAATCCAGAGTTGCTCAATAGCTGTAATCTTTCTTAAAAGTGTTTGATGTGATGCACACCTTCCTTTAGAAAGTAAGGTCTGGAGACACTTAATTGTCTCAGAGTCCTTAGGCAGTAATGTAGCAAGGATGAGATGCTTAAGGACATGATTATTTACAGAAAGATAACTGAAGCCCTTCTTGAAGGTGAGGAAGAGAGCTACTTTGTTTACAATAAGCAGACCCAATGAATAGTGTTCTATCAGAACTGTGTTTCGTACATGCATTAAAACAATTACTTAGTGTCTGTGTGCCTAAAACAATTAGATACATATGTCATCTTTGTAAGGCATTTGACTCTTTGCTGCAGTGGTTTTTGTATTTATTTTCCTTTTTCTATTCTTTTATGAATGAGCAATGTAGTTTTGTGTAAGTGGAAATAAAACTGATTCTCAATAAATTGCTTAATAATTGTCCCATGTATTTGCTTTTGTTTCTCACTATAAGGTAGAATAACATCCATTGTTCTGGGTAAAACTGGAATTTTAATTAGCCTTGTCAACAAAAATCAATATTTTTGTCAAAATCATGGTGATATTTTCCCAAAAGAGTGACACTGATGCTTAGATTGGGAAGCATTATCTTAGTCACATTCACATTCCCTCTTGGAATATTGCATAAACGTAAAAGCCAGCAAACTAGTTGTTAATAAGCAAGCAGTATTTTAAGGCATCTTCTTGAGCAGAATTTAGATACTCATCTTATGAAAGTAATTATTTTTAATTGTAGCACCTACCTAGCAAATAAAATTGAAGTATCTTAAGTGGGGAAAAAAAAATGCTTTCAAAGCAAGCTTTAGAATCCCAGTGACAAGAACTCATGTTCTTTTTTTTCTAAGCACCCCTGTAAGATTTTTCCTGCATAAGTAACTTTGATTTTTCATTCATGTTTCACTTTTGGCCTTTCTTTTACTTAATTAGCAGTGTAAGATGAAATTAATTTATTTAAAACAAAACCCAATTCAAATGTATCTGGACAAGAATAAGCAGGTCTTTCTCAAAATTTATGAAAGAAGTCCCTTAAGGCACTACTGTTTGTGCTTTTTTGCTCAGAATGGTGGCAGCCTCTGCTCTCTGCAGTGGTCCAAAGTGAAGATTCTGGATAACATTGATGATTTTATTTCACAGATTTCATCATGCCATTAACAAATACATCCTCTTTTATCTTCATCTTTCTCTTTTCAATCTCTACATTTGATGTTACATCAGCATGCTTCAAGTGGAGTAGTAGGTATGTTCATCAGACACTCAGCCTCTCTCAGATGTAAGGAAATACACAATTCTTAGTGAAAGGATCATCTGCATTGATCATCACAATATTTATCATATCAAATTCTGAAGTGCCAGAAATACCAAAATACTTTCTAGCTCCCTTATACTATGATTATTTTGCAGCATTCCTGTTAATTCATTTGTATTCACTGTCTAGATCTCACAAAAAACTATTAGGTCATGACATTTAGAGAGAAACTATACACAGAGCAATATACTGTGCTTTTCTTTTTAGTTTTTATTCATTTTTAAAAAGCAAAGTAGATCTCTGAAGACTGCATTCCTTCAATATACATTCTTCTATTTATACTTTAAAAGTATAATGAAGTTGCAATGCTATGTTTTAACCTTAAGGTTATATTTGTTGCTATACAAATTGAACCAATCATTATGGCTACATGGAAGAAAAATAAGCTTGGAAAGACGGGTAGGTTCACAGGGAACAAAACTCTTTATCTTTAAAATACATTATCTTAGATAATGATTGGATGTGACATGAGAAAAAGACACATACAAGTAGAAAAGCGTATTGATTTGTGCGTTAACTCTGATAAAGCTGGAAAATTCTCTCAACATGCAATTCTCTGTCAAATTGATCAAAACAAACCCTCTTAACCTGTTTATATAATTAACCCTTACATTCACCACAAGCCTAATGCATTCATATGTAGTTTCTAGTGCTTCAACAAAACCACCAAACCAAAAGCACTTGCCAGTTGGGGGTAGGGGAGAAACCCACATCATTACACATGAGGTCCTGTGTAAAGCACTTAAAAGTAGCTATGATTGAAAGAGTTGTTTTCTTCAAGTAGGAAATAAAATATGATCACTCCATGAAGATTTGGGGCCTGGGGACTGATACTAAAGAGCATTTTTAATGTTTTGTCTTGCTATGATGCTTCATGTGGCTAAACAGAACTCTTGAGTGGTGAACAGCTGCGAGTTTAATCTGCTTAAAATTTCTGCACTGATGCCTGTGCGTGGAAGTTAGTTTGGGCAATTTATTTATTTATTTATTATTTCCCTGGTTAGGCTCATGCTTAACAGAGGAGATTAAAATGTCAGGTGTATATAAAGTTGTGCTGACCCTGTAGCTGGAACTAAATTCTCTCTGTTTTGTTTTCTGTCTCATTTGCTCCAAAAGACTTGTCGTATTTATGAGGGAAAATGTGTAGCTGAAAATTTATGTAGCAGGAGTTTAAGAGGAGAATTGCAGAATTTAGATTCAGATTTTCCTCAGGTGGAGAACTATACTGAAAACAAGTCAGGCTATTCTTATAATTTGATAATATGTAATTTGAACAAATTAACCCCTGCCTCTGTCAGGAGCCTTATTCAGCACTCTTAGTTTAACACTGTGGTCCTCTTTGTTTCACCTAGAGAAAGCATTTAAAATAGGTGGGTTATGAGAAAGGCACACCACAAGGAAAGTGAAAAGTTGCTCATCCCCTTGGCATGCTGGCAGCTGTAGAGGAGGGTTCCCTGGTTTAAGTTTTCCTGACATCTCTGTTAAGAGCCTAGCTATGCTAGAACCCATAAATGATAAAGGCTTTTTATGCTTTCCAAATATGATGAATTAAAAACATTAGGCTTTCTTGAGTATTAAGTTTAGATGGCAAGTACGTTAGAAGCTGTGATACATTCTCTAAAAAGAGTGATAGTGTGGGAATAGAAGGACACTTTGCATTTACCCCTTTTACTGCTTGGGGAGAGCAGACAATAATGTCTCTTCTAAAGGTAGAAAGCAGCTCACTGTAGTTGGGGAGATGCTGTTCTTTCATTAATACATGTTCAAGTATGTTTTGAGTGGCTTTGCAGTGTCTCTTACTGAAGGTCATGGCGATATTTGCCAATTCCATAAATAATTTTAAAGATAGTTTATTGGTCTGCCTTTTTAGTTAAGTGATTGCAAGCTGCCATCAAAACAGCTAACTTGTGTATATGTTTAACCTGGACAAGAGAAGACTGAGAGGATATCTTAACAATGCTCATGAATATCCACAGGGTGAGTCAAGAGGATGGGGCCAGGCTCTTTTCAGTGCTGGCCAGTGGCAGGGCAAGGGTCAACAGGCACAAACTAGAACACAGGAAGTTTCACCTCAACATCAGGAAAAACATCTTTGCTTTGAGGGTGACCAAGCACAGGAACAGGCTGCCCAGTGAGGTTGTGGAGCCTCCTCTGGAGGCTTTCAAAACCCATCCTCACATGTTTCTCTGCAACATGCTTGAGATGAACCTGTTTTAGCAGAGGGGTTGGACTAGATGATCTCTAGAGATCCCTTCCAACCCCTGTCATTCTGTGATTTGTATAATTCATTTCCCAGGAGCTCTGCCATTTAAGCATTTCTGATTTAAACATTTTTATCCTTTATTGGAGACTCACTGATGATAATGCTGTGTGCAGAGGGACAGGTTTCTGTTCTACTTGTGCATGTATTATTTAGTAAGTGTTCTCAATGTCTTTCAAAAGACAGCAAACATACAAAGTACTTTATAATCATGAAGCAATCTTGTTAGGACTACCGTATTATCCTGTGTTGTCTGAGAGCTGCTTGATCTGTGGATCTGTCTTCTTTTTCAGTCTAGTCCTACTAGACATCATATTGCAGCTGTACAAGGTAAATAATACTGGCTCTGTCAAACTAACCAGAGTGATTAATAGTCCTTGATGGCAATTAACTTCAGATGCTGTAAAGTGGTGTTTTTAATTCCATAGGTAAACACACAGCTACTTGTTGTCTTCAGATTCAAGAAGGCCTCTAGCTGCACCAATCATACTAGATTCTGAATGACCTCATGCTGTGGATTTTAAATTGCAGGGATTTAGGGTTATCTTCCCATTATATGCAAAAAGAGCTTTTGTGGGTAGATCTTTGTTAAAGACTGAAAAGTCATCTTAGAAGTCAGATGTTTTATCTCCTACAATTTCATGTTATGTAGATACCTTCTTTTGGGGAAGGAATCTTTCACTCTTAAAGAATCACTGGCAAGCTATTACAAGTATGGTATGGAGAAATTCTGCTCTTTCAGTTCTGTACTAACAAGAATGCTATCCTACTGAGTTATTAATTCATATTTAGTTGCTTTCGTGTGTGCTACAGATTTTACTGTGTGGAACTGGGACTTTGTGTGAATGTGGATCCGTTTAAGTAACAGTTGAAAATGCTTTCTGGCTCTGAATCTCTAAGAATTTCAGCTGTTTATTGAGAAGGATTGTTCTCATAGTGTAAAGTTTCTTTTATTGTCATTAAACCATATCTAAATCATGGAAAGACAAGTAGTTTTCTTGTAAGGTGTTTTGCCTGGAGAAGCCATGCAGTGAAAGTTTATAATAATAATAATAATAATAAATGCTAGTGAGTTGCTTTGCAGAAGGGCCATTAAAATAAAATTAAAAATTAATTGAACTGTGAATTCTAGATTAGCGTTCTGATTAATCTCGCATCTAATGCAAAAAGTAAAATCTGTGTATTAGAAAAATTTATGCTATAGTTGCTCCCAGCTATATCAGTATAGGAGACATGATTACCATTAGAACGAGCTGTGCAATAAGGGTCTTATAACACCACATTAAATATTATCATTAGTGATTAAGAACTGGGATTAGAACAGGTTTTGCATGATAGAAAACTGATGACTTTAAAGGCAGCCAAATTTGGAAAAAAGTTGAACCCTCATGCAGTGTTTTACCTGGAGAATGACTATGCCTGGTTTGTTCTTGATGTTTGCTCTTTCTGTTGTGATGTAGTGGAACCATTTTCTAGGACTGTAGTTAAGCCACACTACTGTAGGTGGTAAGAGCAATGATGAAGATGAGGGAAAGGTTTGTCATACAGGAATAGGAAATCAGCATGATACATTGATGTTTTTAGTACAGAAAAATGTGAAACTTCATAGGAAAATGGTTGGAGGAATCGTTTAATATGTGCATGCAGTTTCTAGGGTTTGTTGCTGAGATCACCAGCTTGTGATCAAAGAGTCTGTGTTCTCCTTATTCCTGGATCTGCCACAGATCTACTAAGTGACCTTGCTTTAAAGACACTTTGTCCTTCCACATTTATTTTGCTTTCCCTTGTTTTGTCAACTAGCCAACAGTCTTTCTAAATGTACAATGCAGCTGTTTAATGTGTTGTTTTCCAGTTTGGATAACACAGAATGTATTGGGACATTTACATGTTTCCATATTAACTTACTATCACTCCAGTATATGCAGAAATATGAGACTTAGTATGATAACACTTTCTTAAAACAGATCACAGAATAGCAGGGGTTGGAAGGGACCTCGAGATCACTTAGTAAAGCTGGTTCACCTTGAGCATGTTGCAGAGGAACATGTCTAGGTAGGTTTTGAAAGGCACCAGAGGAGACTCATTGGGCAGCCTGTTCCTGTGCTGGGTCACCCTGTGCTTGGTCACCCTCAAAGCAAAGATGTTTTTCCTGATGTTGAGGTGGAACTTCCTGTGTTCTAGTTCGTGCCTGTTGACCCTTGCCCTGTTGATGGTCAGCACTGAAAAGAGCCTGGCCTCATCCTTTTGACTAGCCTTGTGGATATTTATAAACATCGATAAGATCTCTTCTCAGTAGTCTCTTCTTCAGTCTAAACAGACCCAGATCTCTCAGCCTTTCTTTCTAAGAGAGATGTTCCAGTCCCCTGATCATCTTTGTAGCCCTCCATTGGACTCTCCAGTCATTTCCTGTATTTCTTGAACCTGAAAGCCTAGAGGTGTATGATATATATTTTCATTCAATGTTGGGGGATCTGGGAAAACCTGTTCCTAGCAAAGAAATTTCAGAAAGCTAGGGATGAGGAGCAGTGTGCCTACATGATGGTTTCTTTCTGAAACATTGAAACTATAGAGATGTTTTAGACAATCCCACAGCTGATAAAAGTATATAGAAATTATTAGTGGTAACATACAGTTCTTTCTCCTTCTTGTAAAAGCTGCTCATTACCCTAATGAGGTCATGCAAGCAGCAATGAGTCATAGAGTCTAGGAAAGAGGGAATTTGTAGACATGTTTAGCTAGAGCATGGGTTGTTACTGAGAGATACCATCTTAACAGAGTCTGCTGAAGGTTCAGCAGAGACATCTGCAGCAGTTCATCCCAGGAATATCCTAACTCACTTGCAAAGCACCAGCTGAAATACTGCTGTGGCAGATAAGGAAGCACTTTGTATGTCACTACTAATGTCTAATTGCTAAACACATGCCCACAGTACAGATCTGACTGGGCCCTGCTGTAACTGCACACCAGAGGTCCAGAACTCAGATAGCAAAAGGGAAGAGGTGATTGAACTGATGTAGTAGAAGATCTTTCCAGAAGTTACACTTGGCAAACAGCTCAAGGAACATACCAGCAACCTGTATGTGCAAACTGCTAATATCCAAAATGAAAGAAGCCCAAGTATTTAAACAGTGATGGATTGCTTCAATTGGTTTATGATTTGCCAAAAGGAAACCTTCTGAATTATTATGGAGAGTTACATTTATTTATTATTTTTTTAAAAACAAATAGTACAGCAGAGGTGTAGAGACTAGAAGACCTGCTGGAGGTCAGGTGGGAAGTCCCCATGTCTTACTAAATAATGAATAACAGTAGAACATAAAGTTCCCAAAGTGCTTTGTGAACCCCATCTCATTAATTCTTTATAGCACCAGCATGAGTAACAGCATAAAGGTCACCCAAGACTTTATATTTGTTCTTATACATAAACAAAAAGATGGGTCATCTGTGTCAAAGTGACATGAATTAATAACTAGAGAACTTGGTATGTTGAATCTGTACTGTACTTAGGTGTCCTGTTGCTAACAGGCATTTTGATGGTAACATTAATATGGTACACTCTTAAAAGCTGTTAAATATATGGAGTGAACATAGCTGTAGCTTGAGTTTGAAGTATGGTGTTTTTTTATTTGTGGGGGGCTTGTGTTTTGGGGTTTTGTGGGCTTTTTGTTTGTATTTTTGGGGGGGGAGTTGTGTGTTTTGCTTTTTCTGGTTTTTTTTGGTTTTTTTTTTGGCAGGGGGAGGGTGTTGGTTGTTTGGTTTTGTTTGTAAACAAACAAAAATTTGAAGAAAGTGGATACTCAGATCTCTCTGCTCTGGACTCTGTGTTTAACTTAAGAGTTTGGGCTGGAATGAGACTTTTCCAAAGGCAAAACCATCTTGTATGAGTCTATGGAGGTAGGTGCAAAGCATTTCTGTAAAAAACAGCTTTTTCTATGGGAAGTGGACACACACAAGTGGGAATAGGAGGTTAGTTTTGATACAAGGATTTTTATATGGCTTGTAGCTTTTGTCCCCTACGTGGTTATCTGAATATGTAGTCTTCTGGACTACTGCATCTGATTGCAGTTGGCATGGCTTTTGTGGAAGAGGTAGTAGAGATGTAGCTTATATAGGCACCAGATGGATTTCCCTCCCTTTCCCCAAAATGTTGCTTTTTCTCTTCTCCCACACAAAAGACCCTCAATTCTCAGCATGTTTCTCTCAAGGCCACATACTTCTGCTCTTCACTGTATGTCAAACCATCCTTTTCTGTCAATGACCTGAATTACTTCAAGCACAAGATCTTTGTTAGCTGCAGGCATAACCCTTTCCAAAGAACAAATACTGTGCCAAAATCTTCCTGCACAGCACATTCCAGTTTCTGAATGTCTTGTGGTGATAGTTATTAAGTACATCTTGAGTAAAGCCAAGCCAAATTTAAATCCTATAAGACCTTGGCTTTGTTTATCCTGACAAAACTTTGCAATGCCTGTTGAGTAATCATATTAGATTACTCTAAGATAAGATGAGAAATCAGTTAATACTTGTAGCAATTGATGCAAGTTTTACTCTTTATGCATTTGCAAACCTACAGCAAAGCAGTAAATCTGTGTATCAGCTTAGGGTGACATCCACGGATTAAATAAATTAGAACAGGAGTCATGCTTTGCTCCTTTGTGTTCAAAGATTCTTCCAGGCTAGAGGAATTGCTGAAGCCTGATCAGGAACCTCACTTGTGCCCATATTCTACAGTCATGATAAGCAGAGATTATGAAATAAAGTGCTTGTTTTCTATGCTTAAACTTTAAAGTGAACTCCCATTTTTCTGTCTTAATGTCTTTAATCACATTTCTACTTTCGTGATGCTTCTCTGATTTCAGACTAGGAATAAACCAGAAAAAAAAAAAAAAAAAGAAGCTTGAAATGAGCAGGTACACTTATTTCTGACAACTTTTAAGGCTCACAAAGTATTCATAACCCTTCCTGTCTGTATCATTAAAGACTGGGTGATGAATGGATTGAGAGCAGCCATGTGTAAAAGGACTTGGGGGTACTGGTGGATGAAAAGCTGGACATGAGCTGGCAATGTGTGCTTCCAGCCTAGAAAGCCAATTGTATCCTGGGCCACATCAAAAGAAGCGTGGCCAGCATGTCAAGGGAGGTGATTCTGCCCCTCTGCTCTGGTGAAATCTCACTTGGAGTACTGCATCCTGCTCTGAAGCCCTCAACACAAGAAGGGCATGAACCTGTTGGAGCATGCCCAAGGGAGGGACACAGGGATCAGAGGGTTGGTATGACTTCCCTATGAAGAAAGTCTAAAAGTGTTGTTCAGCCTGGAGAAGAGAAGGCTCTGGGGAGACCTTATTTCAGCCTTCCAGTACTTAAAGGGGATTTATAAAAGATATGGTGACAGATTATTCAATAGGCCTTGTAGCAATAGGACAACAGGTAATGGTTTTAAACTAGTAGTCAGGAAGACTTTTTTCACTCTGAAACAGGTTGCCCAGAGGGGTGGTAGATGTCCTGTCCCAGGAAACATTCAAGGTCAGATTAGATGGGGCTCTGAGCAAACTGATTTAGTTGAAGATGTCCCTGCTCATTGCAGGGGAGGTTGGACAAGATGACCTCTAAAGATCCCTTCCAACCCAAACAATTCTATTATTTTGTGATGTTTAAAAGGTGACGTGCAATTAATTTCTGAGAACTCAAAATTACTTGTCAGTACACATAGGTGACCTGTATGCTCTCTTATATTTTAAGATCATGATTAGTTTTCACATGAAAGCTGTAAAGAAAATCCCACCACAGTGATATTTCTGTGAGCAGAGGATGCAGTAGTCTGCAAAGTGTCAGCAGCTCAGGTATGTTAACAAGAATTCAGCAGAGGTGATCTGCGCTAATCTTTCCTTGCATCTCAGGAGGGTTTCTTGGCACCCGCTGAGCTCTCCACAGTTCAGTCCAGACTGCTGCTGCTTTTTCAGTTACTCACTTAGAACTGAGCTGGGGGTGCATACACCAAACTAGAGTCATAGGCATGCACTCAGAGGTGCTATTAGTGTACACAGGTAATCTTTTTTGGAACGTAAAGATGCTCAGTAAGGCAAATGCAATCAAAGCTTTATGGACTATAGCTAGCTCTGGGAAAATACTGTTCCAATGTGTGCCTGCAGTAGGACACCATTTCCACATAGATGTGATATATCTGGTTTCACAACTGTCACATTTTTACTTTCTCATTTGTTTTCTTTCTTACATACTATCCCCTTTAGGCTTCTCTGAAATATTCACTGAATGGTGAAACAACACAAACACCTCAATTTAGGAGAAAAACATGGTAAACTCCAGGATCATTTTTATAGGGAAATCAAGCTTTCCTGAGAAGTCTGTGTGCATGAGAACTAATCCATATTCTTTGCGATATATGACAGGATATATTTTGTTGTTGTTCTGTGAAGGGTTGGGGTTGCAAGCGCACTTGCTTTTTTTATTTTTTTTTCTTTTACTGCTTGTCCTTTCTTCCTTAACCGTCTGAATCCTTCATTCTGGAAAAATTTAGTCATATGTCTTCTGATGAAAACTGGCTTGCCTGCATACAAGACGTCCAAGTAGATGACAGCTGGGAGAGTATCAGTGAGCAGTACAATGGGTATTAAAATTTCAAAGCTAGAGTAGGGTGGAAGGAGTGCTTGTATTCACAGTCTGTTTACAAGTGGAACATACCACCTTTTTGAAGCTTGTCCTTTCTACTGAAAGGCTGGGGTTTTGTGGAGTTTTTTGTGTGTGTGTTTGTTTCTCCCCTGCATTTTTCTATTCCAGAGATTAATGCTGTGGCAAAGAGTAGTGTGAAAGTTCGAACAACTTTTTTTAGCTTTTCACTTTTATGTAGAGACCTAAATACCTGAGTAAAACATTCAATCTGGTAAAAGAGGGAGCAGTTCTTTGATTTTTAGCTTCATCCGTGGGACTGGGGCAATGTTATTCAATAAGGTCTTGGGATATTGGGGTTTTTTTTTTGGTCGGGAGGGGGATGGGGGGGTGTAGAGTGGATTAGAGCTGCACTGATCAAGCAGCAGTATGCAGCATTGCTTTATGGTTGTGCATAGACAAGTATACCAAACATGAAATTAGTATTTTCATGTATGTAGTCCTATTTTTTATTCTCGGTACTTTATTTTTTTAAGATTTTCTTTTCTATTCTTGGGTACACATGTAAGGAAAGTGGGGAATATGACTTCTTGATAGGAGGGCTGCTTTTTATTCAGAGAAGCATCAGGATCAGATAATACAAGTTTTGACACTTTTTTTCAATTTAGTTTTATTAAATAAACTGAAATACTTTGTTTAGTTGCTTTGTAAGTTTGATTCATTTAAAAAAAAATATATTTTTTTCTGCATTGTGCATAAAGCAGTCAAAATAATAGAAATAAAGAAACTTTAAATTTGATTCACAAGTGGTGATGCCTTAAAGGTACTTAGTCCCAGAACCTTTTTATGAAATGTTTTTTCAAGCTATTGCCTTAGACAGTTAACCTTAAGCTAATTGGTTTTTAAGGTATCCAGCTTGAAACTTTAAGCTAATGAAATGAACTGGACATGCAGTGGCTTCTGTTGGCAATGGAAGAAGAGTCATTGTTTTCTTACATACATCACTAATGTCTAGGCAGACGTCACCATGGATGTCCACTGCTGCACAGGAAAGTCAAGGACTTTTGACTTTTGTATTATTCAAGTTAGAAGTAGCATGAAAATCAAGCCTATACCATTTGGTCTGTCTGTAACATGAATGCAGCCAGTTAATCCCTTGCCCCTTTCTTAGCACAGATATCAACTCTATGCTTTCTGCTAGAGGAGCTCTTAAATGCAGGTTTTTTTCCTCTGCTGACACTTAAAGTTTCTGAGAGGAAAGGAGAGACAAAAAATGTGTCCTATGAGCAAAGCAATAAGAAACTTTAGCCAGATTTGACATGTTCAGTTATCTCAGAGAATACCATTTCAGAAGAAAACCTTCTCAATATTCTTGAAGCCTCAAGTATTCCCTAGCTAAGCACCTCTACAGTTGAAGTACAAAGATTTTTGGTGCAACAAGGGATCCCAAAATATACATGAAAATGGGAAAATGAAGAACAAAAAATCTTGCCTTCTTTTTAAACTTTGTTCAGTCCAGCAGTAAATATTTTCTCTGTTTTAGGCTCATTAATTTCTTTGAAGTTGCAATTGGATTTGTATATATCTATTTGCTAAAAATGAAGCTTCCTTGGCTGCATGACTCTTCTTTTATGAACATAAAAATTCCATAGCAAATCCATATATGTGACTCACAAGATTCACTGTATTCTCCCTTTCACTGGAGCTGCGACTTGGCTGAAGCAGCCTGCTGTAGAAAGGAACTTGAAAGAATCCTTTCTGCAGTTTCTTGTTTCATTATACCAAAATGTTATGTAGTGATTAAGAGGGTAAAACCAAAAACCTTTTGTTAAGAGATTACCTACATGAAGTACTTTGTTTCTAGTTTAACCAAGTAGAAAGAGATTCTTTGATAGAAGAGCCTTCTGGGAAAAGTCATATGTTTTTTTTTTTTTCTCAAGAAATCTTCCATTTTTCAGAAAATCATCGTATCTTTGACAAAGGGGGAAGAAAACCTTATTTTGGAAAATTAAAGACCTGTAATTGTAACTTTAGTTCTTAATTATTTTAAATGCTTTAGTTAATTAACTTACTGAGTCTTTTGTTGAAAGAACAAAACAGAAGTTTGTGCAATTACTTTCTCAAGCTAATTACCAACTTGGAGGTTTCTACACACGGGATAGCATAATGGAAAAGCTAGAGCATACTATGCCACATTAAGAAGACAGTATTATAACATGCTATCATACCATGTCCACAACTGTCAAAATTCTTGGTGCTTATCACACTACATCCCATCTATCTTGCATCTGTGTGCTCTTAGGTACCATTAATATATAGAATCAGGGAGGAAAAAGCTGTATTTGTTTTTTCTTTTTCTGTAGGGGTCTAGTAGTCAAACATTTGCTGAATGCTCAGTATTGTGATTTTTGTCCTGAGAATCGATTGCAGGCCTCAGATGCTGTGAATTGGGTATTTTCTTTCAGGTGCAGAGTGTTTGCATCAGTAGTGATCCTAATGCACTCAGCAGTTTAGTCAGAAATGAATCAAAGAAAAGACTACATGAAAAACATGGACCTTCAAGTGATCTTAGCTGAAATTAAACCAGGTAATGTCTCCCATTTAACGTGTGTTTTGCCTTCAACTAAAGCAGATGTATAAACAGTTTATATGACCTTGGCTGATACAGCAGTGAGAGTAACTGCAAGACAGGAAAGAATTAATAAAGTCAAGGACAATCTAAACTGCTTTTCAGCAGACAGTGCTGACAGCAACAACAAAAAAACCCATTCCCTCATGGACAAAATCGATGATCTTGAAAATCATCACAGAAGATCTAATCTTGAGTCCTCTTGGTATACCTACAATTGGGATACTGCTGATGCACTGGTGTTTCTGGGCAGAACTCTTAACTTTGCAACCTGATTATTCACCCTGTGACTAAAAGTTCCATGGGAAAAGCCAGGTTACGTAAGACTTCACATTTTCCCACCTTGTTTTCTTAAATAAAAGGAGCAAATACATACACATTTGTACTTCTTTCCATATAGTTCAACCATATAGTTTCAACCAGTTCAGTTCAACTTTGTTCAGTTCTCCAGCCTTGCAAAATTTCAGTGAATTTGAAGATAGATGAAAATCTCTGGGACACCAAAAATGAACTCCACTTACGGAGAAAGCCAGATAACAGCCTTTGTTAGCATAGTGGTTTTGATTTAAGGAACAAAGTGATAATTTACATTCTGCTTTCCTAAGGATGAAGAAATTTTGTTTTCTTTTTCCTTTTAGAAACAGGTGGTAACAATAAAAGAATGGAATAAGTGGTATCAAAAGATAGACTTCTTAAGACTGTAAATATTTTTTATAAAACCTCTTAGAAGGCTTGTTTCAATAAATTGTATTTTTTTTCTTTCTTATTTTCCAACAACTTTAACCAGGAAGCTTTATTTTAAACAATAACACTGTATCAGATTTTTATATTTATGGTTAAAAATACTGTTCATCTGTCTGCAAAATTGAACTGCTTGTATTTAAGGAAATAACACTTTAAGTTATTCAATTTCATCCTGTTTTTCTCTCATATTAAAGCCAGGTTTGCAACACCTGTATTCTGGGAGTTACAGTATTCAGTCTGATGTTTCAACTTGGGTATGAAGGTGACAAGCTCATTGATAGGGAAAAGGTTATTGTGGTACAAGTAGGTAAATAACAGAAGAAGGAAGATATGAGAGCTCCTTCTGATATCTTCCCTAGTCATAATCCCATTGTCCTGATGCTATTTGTCCTATCCCTATCTGCTACTTTTTTCCCCACTTTGCACCTTCAGGAATTAATGAGGAAATTGTAGAAAAAGAGGATCTTCAGACTGACAAAGGTATATTCTAGAACTGACAGAAGAAGTAAGACCTCTTTAATGGGTTTTTATGTTTTTTACGTTTTTGTCTCCTCTAGGAAAAAGAGGAAAAGGAGTGTGGGGAAATGTGTTATTTTTGTGGTGTTTTAAACAGAATAAGATAAAAAAATCTGCCCAACCTCTTTCTGCTTCCCTTTCTCCCCTCAGGCTAAAGATGTCCCTGTATTAACTCCTATCAACCTACTGTAAAAGACCTAAATGTATCCTGCTTGACACCCACTGACAGCCACCTTTGTATCATAAAAAAGGAGGAATAATTGGCAATCCTTCAATGATACTTGACTTTCCCTAATGAAATAGATGTAGAATTCTTTAAGATGTCATTAACAGCCGTCAGTAGGGGTACTGTTGCTGCTTGAAAATCTCAGGAGCATTCACAAATGTAATGGCAGCATTTTTCTTGTCCCAGGAACACTACTGAATCAGCCAGAAAGTCATATGGGCTTTTTTTGCCTCTTTTTTTTTTTTTTTTTTTTTTGTTAGCATATGCAATTGTTATAATGAAATCTCAAAATCTCAAACTGAGAAAAATTGCCATTGATGTTAATCAAAGGATCTTACAGCAGTAAGACCTGAAGGATTTGAATTAGGAGTAACCTGAAGGATTTGACTTAGGAGTAATTTATGATTTCAATCTGTCTACACAAGATGACCTTGCAGTTTTGTAAAGGTTGCCTTTATAATCAAAATTGGCTGCTGCATTTTAAAAATGCAGAAATAACTTTTCAAGTGGGTTGTGAAAAGACATCCAGGCTATCTTAGGAAAAAAAAATAAATGCATAGCCAAACATTTTATTTGCTTAACTATAAAATCAAACACTAAGCAGGCCAGAGATTTAACATATATCGAAATCCAGTTTATCTGTATGTAGTCACCTAGAATGAAGACCCATCCTCTTGGTACACCAAGTATAATTCTCAGTCAAGTGTAAGTCATTTTTGCAAAGTAAATTTTGTCTATAATTAGAAGCAAGAGTAACCTACATGATACTTTTTAAATCTATGTTAAGATGATGATTTAAGAATATAGTTGAACTTACTTTTTACTTACAAAATGCATGATAGTAAATCTTCTTCAGTACAGATGCTATTCTGTAGTTTCTGAGTGTTGGTGGTAATATTCTTTGTTTTCAGACAATGTAATGCTCTGCACATGAAAGAGAATCACCTGTGATCTTGAAATGACGTACCGTGACAATTTGAGTCAGAAAAGAATAACTGAGGCTATTAGACCGAAGAAAGATTGTTGTGATTGATTGGAACTTAGCATTTGGTAGAATTTGATGATACTGCAATGTGGAAATATTTCATATTTTCTTTTGCACACTGGTGTGTATTGGATACCAAAATGGTGGAACTTCATGGATGTAGCTGTTACGAGCAAACAAAATATGCCTCAAATGACTTTTTACATGCTGTTGTTGCAAAGTTTTTCAGGAATATTTATTAGAATGCTTCTGTAGTTATTGCTGTAGATTATATGATGATATGGAACGGGTGGAGGGGTGGAGTGGAAGGGAAAAGTAGCAAGCAGTGTAGTCCTTCCTCACATACATGTACCTCTGTACAAAGGCATGTGCTAACTCCACAAACTCACCTGTGAAAGTTGTCATTGTTATTGGCTACTGCTCCTGAATTTTCTTGCTTCCAAAGATGGTTTATGACAAAGTCACACCTGATGACTTAACAACACAGTCTTACCTTATAGAACGATGGCTGTTAGGACAAAATAACATACTGAAGAGGAAAACAGCAGCCAGCTCAACTGCGAACTTCAGCTGACTATTTTGTAGTATCCCAAAGTACTGTTCATGAAAGATGTCTCTGCTTCTGTTGAAGAGAATAGAAAACCTGCACAATAGTGTCAAAAGCAACTTGCACAGGTGATTTATTGGAAGTAAAACAAAAACACACACAAAAAAGAACTGTAAGCATGACTTTAGCTGAAACAAAGTTGGCACAGATTTATCAGCGAGACAGGGAACTTCCCTGTGAACCTCACTAGCATGGGAGCAATGAGAGTTGAATGGAGTATCAGCCCTTTTGTGTCTCCATTTGTCAGTAAGAAAAAGGGCCATGGCCATATTACCAGGAGAATAATGAGTACTTACCCTGAGGCAATAAGTGAATAGCTTTCTTTACAGTATCAGAATGTGTGTTGAATATTTTGTTTAAAGGAAAAGAAAAATTGAGGGGATTTTTTTTTCTTACTGCTTAATCTAACTAATATACAATTCAGCAGTTTGAGATTTTAAGATGGAAAACATTATTCAGATGAAGGAATTTTGCATTAAACATCCATCTTTAACAGTGCCATATATGTGAAGTGTAGCTTTTGAGTGATGACAAGACTCTAAGCAGTGGATAGTGTCATCAGAGTGTGCAATACTGTGGAGAAACTAAAAGCTATGTCTTTGTTACAGGTAAGTCAATATACATTTAAATGGCATTGCTGCAACTGCCTGAAAGTCAGTATGAAAGTACTACTAGACTCTGGATATGACAAGTGGCATTTTTCAGCATTGAGCTCAAAAAGTTGACGTGTGAATAGAGATAAAAGGACAAGAAAAGGAAATTCTGCTGTTCATCAAAAACTGGAGAGCACATAAACCTGTCTGCTGTAGGAGGAACAAAATTTCCTTTTGCCTTTCTTTTCAGTTATTGCTGCTTAAGAGTCAGCAGACTAAATATGACCGGTGGTCTGTGGCAATACTGGTGGAGTTGTGTTATATATACCATCCCAAGTTGGTTCCAAGGTTTGGACTGTTTGCATTTGACACACTAAAATTCATGACTAGTACAGGATCATTCTTACTGGTCTGCATGACTGACCAATTTGAAGGCCTTTTTCTAGTGAGATCTCAATTACATAATCCATTTATTCTTGATAGAAGAGAATACATGTCTTAAGAGAATATTTTCATTCCAATTAATTTTATCTCTATTTCAACAGAATCCAGAGGTCTTTAAGACTTACTAAATATAAAAAAGGCTAGTGAATATCAGGAAAAGGAATGCGTTGGTGTCATGGGTTGACCGTGGCTGGATGCCAGGTGCACACCAAAGCTACTCTTTCACTCCCCCCCCCACCCCTTAGCTGGACAGGGAGAGAAAATATATAATGAAAGGTTTTTGACTGAGAAAAGGATGCGTAGAGGTTACTCAACAAGTACTGTCATGGTTAAAACAGACGCAACTTGGGGAAATTAGTTTAATTTCTTGCCAATCAAATCAGAATAGAATACTAAGAAAAAACCACAAATCTTAAAACACCTTCCCCTCACCTCTTCCTTCCTCCCAGGCTTAACTTCACTCCTGATTTCTCTACCTTCTCTCTTCTAGTGGTGCAGGGGGGTGGGGACTGGGGATTGCAGTCATTTCATCACACATTTTCTCTGCCACTTCTTCCTCCTTGTGGGGAGGACTCCTTACACTCTTCCCCTGCTCCAGCATGGGGTCCCTCCCATGGGAGACAGTCCTTCATGAACTTCTCCAACATGAGTACTTCCAATGGGCTGCAGTTCTTCATGAACTGCTCTAGTGTGGGTGCTTTCCATGGGTGAAGTCTTTTAGGAACAGACTGTTCCAGCGAGTGTCCCCCATGGGGTCACAAATTCTGCCAGCAAACCTGCTCCAGCATGGGCTTCTTTTTCCACAGGTCCTGCTCAGAACCTGCTTCAGTGCAGGCTTCTCACAGTGTCACAGCTGCCTTTGGACATCCACCTGCTCCAGCATCAGTTCCTAAACAGGCTCCACTGCCAACCTCTAGAGGTGGCAAGGTGACAGCCTGCTTTACCCCAGGCTTCACCAGAGGCTGCAGGGCAATCTCTGCTCTGGTGCCTGGCACATCTCTTCTCCCTCCTTCTTCACTGACCTTGGTGTCTGATGAGTTGTTTTTCTCACATTCTCACTTCTCTTTCCTGGCTGCAGTTGTGCAGTTTTGTTTTTTTTTACCCCATTCTTAGTTATGTTATCACAGAGACGCTACTGCTGTTGCTGATGGGCTTGGCCTTGGACAGCAACAGGTTCATCTTGGAGCCAGCCGACATTGGCTCTATCAGACACAGGGGAAACTTCTGGCAGGTTCTCAAAGAAGCCACCTCTGTAGCCTCTCCTGCTCCAAAACCTTGCCACATAAAGCCCATTCATACAGTTGGAGAAAATTAATGCCGTTGTGCAGATGAACTTCACCTTCAGCAGTATGACTGGACAAAACTGATGATCAACAGCTGCAATTGTCAGCCAAGTGACAGAAAACCAAAAGAACAAGGATCAGAAAGACTTTATTTAATGAACCATCTGTTTCAAATAGATTACCCCAGTAAGAGTTGAAAACTGTTCAGCCATTGTCTGTTCAGTTGTGTGATGTGTAGTGCATGAGACCAAGACTGGTTATTTCATTCCAGTTGCTGATGAACAGTTGTCCCCATGACAAAAACACACTGATGATCATAGGTCTTTGCCTGAAAATGGATGTACACAAAGCTGTATATTCTCCTGTATACAACTGTCCTTGCTGTTTAGAATGGTAAAGAAATATAGGACCTGCTGCCACCGTATCAGGGAAGCTTATTTTTGTTACTTCACAAGCAAAGCTGCATCCGTGAAGAAAGACAACTTCATCTGATGAGCATGGGAATCCATATCTTATCTGAAGTTCTCAGAGATCTGTTTTTAAAGTCAAAAGCAAATTTTCAAGCTATAAGCACTGTGCAATTTTTTCTCCTTTGTGTATAACTCTAGTGGGTTTTAGAGCCTTAGTGTTGTTAAAATTCTTGCTATTATGTCAAAAAGCTGAAAAATCAGAGTGGATAAAAAAAGAAACCCACAAATGAGCCTTTCCCTGAACTCATAATGCTGAAAGTCTCATTAGGGACAACACACAAATTCTTGCAAGACTCCCATGCTGGCAGTTCACTGACCTAGCTAACAACGTGTACTTGAAATGATAATCCTGTTCACTTCCCAGTGTTTGTCTTGGTGAACGCCGTGACTAGGTATTCCACTGAAGCATGTGTGTTAGGACTAATGCATGCCTTGCACTTGAAAGGAAGTCAGGGTTTGACATTCATTAGAAACGAAATTTAGGACTTGAGCACTGAGTTTCGGCATTAGATTCTGCTCTGAGAGATTATAAATGCTGTGGTTAGACATTTTTTCATATGATTAAAGCTTTATTTGCCAGGGATTAATTGCCTTCCATTAGACTCCACAGACGAAAGACCTTGCTTGAGAACATGTATTAAAACAAAATGACTGATTTCATGCGACTCATTACATACGGAATGCAAAAAGAGAGATGTCTCAGTGAAGTAGTTTGTACTGCTATCACATGAAGGAGATAGCAATGTGTAACAATGATATAAAATGCTCTGAACTTTGACATCTGAGTCTGAATGTATAAAGTCCCATACACTTTATTGCTTGCTGTGCAATGCCAGTCACAGTTGAGATCACTTTCCTGCTGGTGTTAGGTGTTTCTGTCTAGTTGTTCCTTTGTTGTTTCTTTTTTTTTTGTTCTTCTTATTTTCCAATGATAAAAATGACAAGTGACTTGATATTTAGTTTAATGTTATCTGTTGTAAGTAACACTTGATAATTTCATCCATTTACAAGGAAAACTAGTAAGAGGAAAAAAAAAAAGCTGAGGAAATCAAACACAAGTTACAATTAACCCTCTCAAAAGCTATGTTGTGATTGAGTTGTTTTTTCTCCCTTCTGTTATTTCTGTGAATCTCTTATGTCTGACTTGAAAAATAGAGTACCAACTGAGCTTGCTTTTTGTTGACACAACTAACACCTTGTGACACATAAGCAAGGTTTCTTACACTTAGAAATTACTATTTTGTTTGAAAGGAGCTCAGGTCTTTCACATTTCAGCCAAGACTGTGAACACCTACGAAGTGGATTCCATTGTAGCAGCAACAAGCATTAAGCTTGGTAGCAGAGGATGATACCAAGGTAGTCGGAGATGCTGGCATTTGCAACTTTTTTAGCCTGTGAGTGTAACACACTTTTAAAAATCTCATTAACATCATTACTTTGCTAAACTGAAATTTGGAGTTTTTTGAGACCTTGACTTCATATAGAATTAAATCTCTTATTCCATATCAGTACTCATCATGTGACTAAGATCATGTTCTGATGCCCTGTTTGTCTTTTTTTCTCTGATGTATTTTGACATTTCTGTTGACCTTGCATAAAATAGCTAGTCTATCTGTTTGGTCTTGTTTTGCAGTCTGGGAGGTTAAGAAAAGACAAAACTGAATACATGAATAGATACATGAATTCAAAACTATCCCTATCCATCTATTAAGAGTTGAAATGCGTATTTTACATTCTTTATTTGAAAGATTCAATTACTGCTATGCTCCCTACCAATTACTCTGTTGCAGGTCTTGTGTTTCTTTAACACTCCCTTGGTACTCAATACATGAAGACTGCACAGAAATAACTCTTCTTGCTGTCACATGAAAGGTAGAAACATTGTTTTGGTTCTGTGTGATAATTTCTGCATTCTGTGGTAGCTGCCCAGCAATTCAGAGAAAGGTATGCAATTGTCAGAGGCAAATATTCATTGGAGGGAAAACTTCTAATTGGTTGACACAGTGTTTGAGAATGACAGTAGAGAGATTTTATCACCTCTAAGTTTCCTAGTTACAATCTCTGCCCTCTCCGAATCGTGCAGCTTTGGAAAAAGGGCTGAACACAGACAAAAGAAGCACAACTTGTGACTCCCCTTGGATTTTCAGTCTGAAAATATACTTCGTATTTTTGTCGTATTTGGTAACTTATATACCAACAGGGACTTCCTGGGCTCATTCTTCCATGACCTTAAGTTCTCCATGTTGCTGGTGAGAGCCATGAAACTTTCTCACAGCCTGTTAAATAAGTTAGGTTTCCAACTTCTTTATGACTTAGATTAGAAACCCTGATTTAAAACTGACTTATTTGTGAGGTACACCTTGCATGTGTCTGAGGCAGTCATATTGAATGAAAAGTCATGGACAAACATTAATTTAAAGATCAAGTTCTAAATCTAAGTTTACTTTAGGAGGAAATACCATTTTATTATGTTAATAGCATCAAAATTAACCTCCTCTACATGTCCAAAGAAACCTACAAAAGCTCATGTTATCTGTATTGGCAAAAGTTCTGCAATAATAGCTATTCTGTCTAAAAAAAACCTAATCCTAAACAAATGGACATTTGCATATTAATCTGGATTGTGCTTTGCATGAATGGCAAAAGATACTTTTTTAAAAGTTCATCGCATTCTGCCTTATGCCATTGAAAACTAATCTTACCATTGCTTCCCAAATGCACTACACAAGGAAAATGAAAACATTTCTTATTTGTCTTTTGTTTACCTTAGCATTTGTTTTTTATTTGGTTTGACTAATTATAAGCCTTAGACTTAAAGTATGTGGTATTTTTGGTCACAAAAAAAGCAAAAAGCTTCTTTTCAAGCAGTTGATGGTCTGGCCACATGCACTTGCTTTTAAAGAAATTTGTCCTTTTCTAAACCCAGTGCTCTTTGCCATGGACAATTAATGTATTAACATTTGGTAATAGCTTAGTTGATATTTCAGTCTACTGTTTAGATACTGTGTATATGACCTTTTTGGTGCCTTTAGTGTTCTGTGTTGCTTTTCATGTTTTCTTGGCCGGAGTTAATGCCACAGTCATCTAAATCTTAATTGTTCTGTTACACTTAACACCAAAGTTACTACCATAAGTGCTTCATACTTTATGCCCAAAAATTGCTGTTGAGCATTTGATCAGTGTAAAACATTAATCAAAACAATTTTTTTTTTTTTTTTTAATGAATAAGTAAATTGTATTTTCTGTTGTGGTGCTTAAACAATTCACCTACTTGGACTTTACTTGACTTATTACCAGTCATGGAAAGGATATGGCTTTAATTGTTTAGTTGGAAATATATCTGCTGCATTAATGGCAATATGCACTAAAATATTCACATTGTCTTTGGACTGTTCCTGCTGACTTGCATGAACTATCAGAGTTCTGCCTTGGGAAAACAAAATGTCTGAAGAAAGACCTGGAAACTTGTTTAAAACAGCATCACAGCACTCTTTTGTGACCAAAACCATATTCATCTCATTAAGTTAATAAAGATGTAAGTCAGTGCAGCATTTTCTAATTTAAATATCGTTTTCCAGAACAAAATTTTCTCTCTAAATATTTTATAAAAACAGACTAAAGGTGGCAGGTGTTCATGCTGTGAACAGCCCACTGGAAGAAAAATAATCTATGGCTATGTTACTGATTTAGTCTGTGATGGAAGCAAATAAAACTGGTTAGAAATAATTGTCTTGTCAGAACAGACCTTATTCACTCAAAGACTTAAAAATTTAGTCAGAAAGAAGCACTCTGCATTCCTTAGTTAACCATAGTGCTATGACATAGTTAGCAAGGTTTTCTGTCAGTCTAGAGCTGCATCACTTTAGTCTCCTACAGAAACCAAGCTGCTATACACACCAAATGCCCTAGACTAACCGCAGCAAAACTTTGTTAGCTTCTATGATTCTGTGTAAGTTGATCAAAGCATTCAATTTATCAAACACTGGGTACTTTTGGAAGCAATTTTTTTCTGTAGATCAGAGTAGGTTTTCTTGCTTCCTAGGGTACTAGCATTTTTAATACTAGCATGCTTATAGTTTTCAGCTAACTAAATGGATCATTCTCCTGAGCTGGGAAACAGAAGAGTTTACCTGCTTGAGAATCAAAAATAGGAGCTGGGGTGACGAATATGCTCATGGAAATATGCTCCTGGTCTTGTTGATTTTTCTGACAGCTCTGTAGATCCCTGATGTGCACTTAGACAATGAGTGTCAGTAACATTTTAGCCCCACCTGTTTGCTACTGAAGGTGCAAAAAGGCAAATAAAAGCCAGCCCCCTCTTTTAACTGACAGGGAGCTGTCAGCCACCAAGCAGGTCTGCTGAAGGAGCTCTGAGCAGTGTGAGTCAGGCTCTCAGCAGCCCCCAGGACCTTGGTACAGAAGGAGGCCCAACGTATGGGGCTGTGGGACACTAGCAGCTCTCATGGATCTACTTCCTCATTCTTTTCCTAGCTCACTATGGACCCTTGTAAAGACAACTTTCTGGGAGAGTAGGAAATACAAAATTATCAGATGCCATGGCTAAAATCTATAGAGGTGTTTTACAGCCACAGACTGAGATGATACTTGACTGCACATTGAGGAAAAATAAAATCCCTTTGGTGACCCTTCCTTTTTTTTTTTTTTTTTTTTTTTAATATTTATCTGATCTTTGCACTCGGGCAATAACTCACCTGATGTGCCCTGTGAACCCTGCTGATAATTTCAGGTGCCATAAACAAGGGCCCGAAATATTAAGAAAAGCTTGATATGTTATGGCTGTGCTCAGGTGCCAATGATGGAAGTTGTTGGTTTCATGAGGGTGCACCTGGGCAGTCTCAGAGACAGGCTGCTTGGTACTAGGAGTGCTTCCCAGGGTTATGGGCTACAGGCTGCAGTTTGTGGAGAAGGGATGATACAGAAAAATACTGCTGGCAACAACAGGTTGCTCAAGATGTGATGCAGAGCCTCACTAAGAAGCACTTTAATGAATATTTGTAGCATCCCTGTCATAAGTTCCACATGAAACACCTTCTGCATATATTATTTTGCTCTTTAGGATGCACAAGATGGTAATGTCTTCCCCATGTTGGTCATATGGTCTGAGCCTAGTGAGTTTCTTGTTCACATCCTAAAATTTCACAGCTTTGAAAAGGAATTTTAAAGAACTGGAAAGTAGGCTCCTGACTGTTATTTTGCCAGTACACGGTGCGCATCTTGTTTAATAAGCAGCAACAGAACATTATTGATGAAGAATAGCACATTATACCCCTCAGTGCAGGACAGGAGCTACATTATGTGTGTTTGGAGAAAGAACAATTCATAGCAGTTCAGTTTAATTGCTGTCAGCTTTGAGGGCTGCTAAAGAGATGGGGATACAGACATGACTTCTATGCTTGTGATGTGACCTTGTGTTAGTTCTCTAGCTCTTTAACTTCAGAGATGTAGCAGTTAATGATTTTAGGAAAAGGAAGGGCTGGCCAATAGGTCTCCATTGATAGCTTTTGGGTTAGGATTCATTAGCTTTTGATAATAATAAATTAGAGGAAAATTTTAAAAAGCTGTCTGAGATGTGAACTACTGGCTGTTTTTTTTACAATTTCAAGAAACTACTCTAGCCAGTTTTCTCCTATCTGAAAGAGAGTGCTCCTGTGAATTGTCAGTATGGTGTTTTGTTTCTCATTCCTTTTCTCCCTGAAGAGTGAAATGCTCACAATTTCTCATTAATTGATTAATTCTTCATGCAGCTGTTATGAAAAAACTCTGAAATAACTTGTTGGGTTTTCTTTTAAGTTAAAGATCCTCCTAAATGGACTCAAACTTCTTTAAGGATCTGCAAACTGTAAATAAGTAACACTTTTTGAATATCACCTGTGTACTAGTGGATCTTAAGTACTCAGTTTAAAAATGAGTTTCAGAATGATATACACAAGAAGTGCATCTGAGATCTACTGTGTATTCCAATCCATAAATACAGGCCTGGAAAAAGTGATTCATCCTTTTAATGTACTGTGTAACTAGCCAAGTCACATTTTGTTGGCATTCTAGTCCTAGGAAAATGCTGTAACCATTCCATACTCCTAACCTGCTGAAGTGAAAGTGACTCCCAAGATTTAGATGGATGAGTGAAATATGAATGTTCAAGTTAAGCAGATGCTTATGTAAAGAGTGACCTAATTATGCTAGATGCTGTTCTGTTCTTAAGCAAACTGTTTTCAGCTTTGCAGTCTAAACAGTGAAAAGGATGAGTTGCCTTTTTATCAGCCTAGTGTTACATATGTAGGCAAATCTAGATCATATGCAATTAAGCATGTTCTTAGTGCTTTGCCAAATACAGACTTTATTGAAAAAAACATTACATACTTGAGAACCCTAGGAATGACCTGAGAAGTCAATAGCAAATACAGGAGCTGCGGTATTACAGTGTGTTCCTTTAAAAATGTTTGCATAAAATGCACTGTGTGGTTTGCTTTCCTACAGAAACTTAAAAAAAAAATCCCTTAAATTATTATCGCTTTAGTTTATTATTGTTATTTCCCTTTTGTGAAAAGAGAATCAAATCCTAAATGTCATAATTTATTATCTAATCTATAGAAGGTCTATCTTACATTCCTTCTTTTTTTTTTCTTAATCTTTTTTTTTTTTTTTTTAATATTGGATTGCACTCTCTGCTTAGTATCAGAATAAAAGCAGGGGTGTTTTGTTCTGGTTTTAGTTATGTGATGTTCCTCTCCTGGTCAGGAAGGTACAAAAAATGAATCTATGGAAAGATTATTTTGAAACTTTATTCCCTTATACTGAATGCTCTGTGAGTGTGTGCTGCTTTTTGTTTCACTGCACTGTGTAGCCTTTCCTGGAGCTAAGAAGCTATTTGATCTCTAAAGGGCAAAGAGTCCCCTTCTTGAGACTGAATTCAGTGCTGTGGTATGTGATAATTTGTCTTAGAAGAGAAAGTTATTAAACACCTAACACCATATAGAGAACCTTGACTGTTCCATGTGACCATGCACTTTATTGGATATGCTCTGATTCCAGGAAGAATGAAATGGAAGGCACATCCCTAATGTGATAGTTTTTAATTATTTACAAAGCCGAGTGTTTCTTAATGGGGTTGATGTACCTCTGTTCCAGATCATTTCCCCGTGTCTTCCCTTCAAAACTCCCTAAATAGTGGGGATATAGCATTGTTCAGCACAAATGCTCCTTCTTCCAGCTCTTAAACCCTGATGATTTTTATTGGAAGATGTGACGGATATTCAGACTTTACACCTTCTAATTTCTTCTCTTTTTTTCTGATGGACAGTTTTTGTTGACTGACTGGAGATCTGTGATTCTTTTACATTGCTCTACAATGCTAACAGGTTTGAAAAGTAAAATCATACTTAATCACCTAGTAATGATGCATAACTTGGAAAATGAAGAGCACATCTGTTGTATATTTTACTTTGGCTTCAGTCAAATATACAATTCCAGCTAAAGTGTCAGCCCTAATTTGAAAAGGATACTGCTCTGTTTTTCAGGACTTTAGAGCCAAAAAGAAATGTTCTCCTGTTTCTCTACTTTGTACATATCCCTGTCACAGATTCTTTAGGATTTTTCTTTTCAAGAATACACTCAAAGCACTATAAGGAGAAGAGCAGTATCCATATCTTATATATGAGGAAACTGAGGCACAGAGCATGGTAAAGACCAGTAACATTTAGCAGGCTATGTACACAGCTAAAAGGAGAACATAGTACCATAATCCCATGCATGTGATTTCAGTAGTGAACCAATCTTAGGAACATCATTCCAGGTTATCTAATTTACCTGCATGTTTGTGCCAGGATTCATCTGGTTTCTTAAAGTCTTATTTACAGGTGGATGTTGCATACTATCTTTGATTACAAGGAGATGTACCTTAGGATTTGATACAATGTGGTTCTGACAGTTTTGGACAAACATGAATTCATGCAAATATATATATAGAAAACATATATTTTTTAAAAAGTGAAATGATGTTTAACGTATCTTTCCATGTGGAAATTAGTATGTTCCCCATGCTGCTGTTCTTGGACTGTGTATTTGTTGGCTTTGTATTTCATAATATACAATGGGGTTTTTTTTTTCCATTACTCAACTCAATAGTATTTGGTGAAGGCAATTACAGTAACATATTTACATTTTTAGGGAATTACAAAAGTGGGTCAAACACAAATATTTCACCTGAATGTTAACGTTCTAAACAATAGGAAATGCAGAGCAGCCTTGACAAGAAATCTGTGCTGCTCATGTGAGATGAGCTTTATGGATCTGTGAAAATATATAAATAAATCTCAACAGAGCAAAACACATTAATAATTAAAAACAAATACTAGAACATAACTCAGGAGGTGTCATCATATGCAGCTAGTGTGACTCATGCAATAAGTACCTCTTATTTTGCTTGCCCTGATTGTGAGTCAGAATTCTCTTCTGTTTTGAGTGTACCCTCACTTTTTTTATATTCCAGTATATCCTAACTACTTCTATTCAAGTTCAGCAATCGGAAATATTCCTTGTTTCTTGGAATAAACAACTCAAGTATAACTTCCCCTGCATAAGAATCAGTAATCAAACAATATAATTCCAGATCTAGGAAGAGAATAAACAGAGCTCAGAGCAAGCAAGCTTATCTTTACAGCCAAACTGGAGATGATAGTTTGCTCAACAGGCTATTCTTTTGTTCTAGAAAATTTGAGAAACAGAACTGAAAGGCAGGTGACTTTCTTTTTTTTTTTGAGACCATCATTTGGATAAGGAAATTTACTCCTTGTGCAAATGCCAAAGACTGCATGCATTCAATATTTGATGGGCAAGCATGATGTTTTCAAAGTGGTATCATTCCTTAGTGTATTTCTTTACATGTTAATTTAGTAATAACATAAAGGAAAAGAATCTACATACAGTACAGAAATGTTATTTTGACTAGGTCTAAGCCTTTAATTATTCATCAGTGTCTATGTAGTACTTTCAAATACATGCTTAGATGCTTTGTGGGAGATACAAGCCCCTAGTCTAAAATTTTATTTCTTTTGAGGTGTTTTGCTGAAAGGGGGATTGAGCTTCTATAAAGCTAAAAGAATAATTGAGTGAAGAGCACTTTGCTAAACTAAAGAGGTTGTGTCAGTATTCTAATTATTATGGACAAACCTAATTAACTTACTCTCACACTCTGGACATGTATTTATGCGAATTGAAGGAGGAGGGGAAAGAAATCCTTTCTCTGTAATGAACTCATCAGTGCCGGAAAGCTCTCAGTGGCAGATTAGTCTGGGAAAATTAGAAGTCAGACTTGGCTATATTCTGTAATGGAAATATAATCAGCAATACATCTTTATGAAATGCGCACTGCCATCACATAATACCCACTTGGAGGTGAAGTAAGAGCTGGAGGCAGTAGTCCAAAATCATTAACATCCCCCAGGTGAATATAACAGGATGATAAATGCCCACTAGGAAAGGATTCATTTCAGTTTTCAAATGGTTTTGAAAGTAAAACAGAAACTTAGTCATTTTATATCAATTTAGTGAGCTCCATACTTTAATTCACTAATGAAAGACTTCACGTCCATCCATCCACAGAGTATTTGCAATGCCTGAGTTAGGTGGTGGCATTATTTCTGTCAGTGCAATTCTACCAAGGGAAGGTGGAAGAATAGGAGTCATTCTTGTGTACATCTTGATTTATGTGGTAAAATTGAAGATGGTGTTCTTCTATAGCACAGTATCAATTGATTGAATTTCTTTCCTGGAACGGAATAAAAAGACACAGTACCTGTGCGGATATTTGGGTCAATAGACTTGCCCTGACAGCTTCCCTTGTATTTATTTCTGCCAGGAGTGATAGGGGCATGAGTGGATCACAAATAAGTGTTTGTACTGGCATTTTAAAATGCTTTAGCAAAGGAAAGGAATGCCTTGGATATTTTGGTTTCTGTATGAGGATGCAATGCTTTATCAACTCATCCTTCAATTAAAAAATATAAATTATTTAAGACTATTGGACATTATATAGATTTTGGGCAGTCTTTATTCTTTCATTTATTTACTCTTGCTACAGCAGTTGGCACCTTGTGGATGAACAGCAGAAGAGACATCTGATTTTAGTTGGCTCTCTAAAGGGTCATTAACCTCAAAGGGTTATGCCTTCTAGGGTATAGACTGTAGAGGTCATAACATAGAGAACAATATTGTCATTTGATTTGAAACCTCCTTTTTTTTTTTTTTTTAAGGCATTATTCCTATCTTAAAGGATATAAAAGATGAGGAAGCACCGCTTCTCTACTTCTGAATGGATATAAGAAAATGTTATTACTTTGTCTAAAGTATTGGGCTTTGAGAGAGATCTTAAAAAGCAAATTCCCCCATGGAAATATTCTTTACAATTCACATGAGATATCTTGCCAATCAATCAGAGTCTTGTATCTACACTATTCATAACTGAATGAAATGGAGCATTTTTGACCTCTGCTTAATGAAAATATGCTGCTATAAATGGATTGAAATTGGCAACTTAACTGTTTATGTGTATACAATTATTCTCTTATAAGAGAAGGACAATTTGACCTTCCTTTCACTGCCGTATTTATTGAGCCATTTAGTTTTGCTGGACAAATACATCATGTGCATTTTACAGTGTCGCAGCATACTTGCATTCTTGGAAGGGTGAGTGCATCTAACTTGCTCTGTTAGTAAAATAGCAGCAAACAACTAACCTGGAACAACCTAAACAACTAACCTACTACAACTAACCTAACTACCTTAAAACAAAGCAGAGAAGCTGCGTAAAGTAACATAGGTTGGGGAGATGGTACTTGTACTACTTGCTGCCTCTCTGTAATTTACTGTCACACTGAAGGCAATAAAAGAAGAGCAGTAATACCAATTGTGCATAATGTTTTGTATCTAAGTGGTACTTAAAATAGTGTCACCTTATCAAAGGCACATTTTAGGCACAATAGTCCATGCAAGCTCAAGATCTCTCTTAATGGTCATCTCATGCATCTAGCAAATATTCATCTGCTTAGGAGATATATAGGAATGCTTTAGCTTCTGTTTAGGCATAGCATGAAGTAGAACTCTTAGGGAAGCAGTAATGAAATGCTTTTGTATTCAGAGTGGCCATTAAGTGGTGATTCTTGGTGTCCATGATTACAGTATTGGAGAGGAATGCTAATAACAGGATAGGCTGAAAACAAGCAAGTGGCTTGAATATAGTGACTTGCTGTATGGATACAGAAGGATATATGCATATTGGTGGATAAATGAGAATCCTTATTAACATTGTGTGTGTGAGTTGCTCATGCAGACAGATTTTTGTGGACTGTCAGAAAGTGGGCAATACTGCATGGTCTTGAAAAGAGCTGCTTGCAAATGAACTGCTGCCAGTGTGACAGGCAGGCAAGAAAAGATGGGTGCCTGATGCATGGAGGAAAAGACTTGTGGTGCATCTTGTTTGTAGGAACAGCAGACTTGCTGGGATTAAAAAACACATAGTCAAACCTTACCTGAGCAACAGTTACACTGGGCTCTAGCCAACTTCTGTTCACCTGGGATGTACAAGTAATGGTGTTAGTTCTGTGATCTGAGTCCAAGTAGCAGATAGATGAATGATCTGAGTGGTAAATCTAGGTATGCTGGGGATTTCTCATTTGCTTTGCAATTGCACCTTTCTCTGATGATGTTGTGGCAGGGTATTCTTTTGCTCTTCTAACATTTGTACTCACCCCTCAAGCTTTCAGAGGCTTGAGGGAAACCAATTGCAGAATATTATATGTATAATGTTCCTTCATGAGGAAGGAATCTTCTTTGCTAGATATGTCTCTTCTAAAGGCTTTTCAGGGAAAATATTCTGATGAGTTTCTGGATACTGGGCTGGCAACCATTTTGAAGGATTTGCATAGATCTTGAAAACTGCCACTGGTATATAACACCTTCTATTATTGCTTTACCAGTTTCCAGAGGACAGCTGAACTAAATACGTGGTTTTGATATGTCAGAGGTATGACAGACTGCCACTGCTAAATTACTCAAGGAAGGTACCTACAATGGCCATACTTTCTGTTCAGTGATGCAGTGCACATGTTATCCCTGACTGAGAAAAATGTCAGACCTGTGAGAGAAGCAGACTCAATTGCCTATAGGTAACCTGCCTTTAATTAAAGGAGCTAGGGAAGGAATCAGCTCTTCCTCCAGGAATTCTTTAGCATCATTTCCTATTAAGTTTGTGAGAGATATCTTAAAGACAATATCTTTTGGGAAACCTTTAATTCATTCAGGTACTAATCACGTGTAGAAGTAATGGACTATAAATCATCCCTTTTTTAGAATGGTAGATGAGCTGAAGTATAGCTGTAAGCGTGCCTTTGTGTCTGCCTTCTCCTGCCCACCTTTCCCCAATTTGGAATATCCAGAATTGTAATTTAAATCTTAGGGTTGTTCTGGTGTATGTGATTATAGCATTTAATTAATCACCCCAGGAACATGAAATCTGTGTGAGGTGTACTCATTTGACAAGAGAATATAATAAGAATAATATAATAAGAATATAATATAACATAATAAGAATATAATAAGAATTGGGGGAAAACCAGGAAATACAGGAGTGCCTGATGTGATTTAATTGCTTTTGTAAGTGATTTAGAGCATAGAAGTTAGAGAAAGACATTTTTGGTGCTCTGCTCTAGAGTTATAAAAACTCTTTCAAATTCTTCTGTATTAAAAGAAATAAATCCTGAAGAAAAAATAGCTTAATATATCCATAACTTTAAGAGTTCTTGACAGTTCTATGCTGATTTTCTCATGATGGCATTTTGCAGCTGTAGCTGTGTGAATCTAGAGATGAGAACTGGGACAAGTGTTATGAGAAAATTAAGAGAATGGTATCTGAAATTAAAACTCTGTAGGCAGGTTTCAGGCCTGGAAATGCCTGTTAGTCTAGCCTTCAGTGTGGGAAGATGAAAGTTTTCTTCTAACCAGAGCCACACTGGTCTGCATCTCTCCAGCTTGGTGGGCTGGAGGGGAAAGCACAGTTACAGAAATCTGCACAGAGATTCTACATCTTACACTTTGCAATAGGAATTAATTTTCTGTCTGTTTGAGTTTTAATGGTGACTTTTAAAGAGACTAACCCCACAAGCCAGTCCATTCAGTGGAAGGATGCTGACGGCACTGTTGATCCTCTGGATTGCTGAAACCTGTCATCAGAAGTGCTTTTGTTATCTTAAGGATTGAACAAGGCAAGATATCAGGGAATGCTGTCTGCTTGTCCTACGGAGTTGAGGCTGAATTCCAATTCCCTGAAGTTCAAACCTCCAAGAATTTGAATTGGGGACTCTTCTTCACTGGTGTTTCTTCATTTCTGAGCAATAATTGGGCTTTAAAATATTTCTAGAGATTTGTTTTTGGTTTTTTTGTTATTGGTGCTATTAAACCTCAAGGTAAGCATTCATACATTCAGATACAGTGCTGAATTATCACTCAGGGTAGGGAAGACCTCAGCTGAATTTCATATGCATGTTGCTATCAGGTTTTGTATATTGAGAATGAATTAACTACTACTTGCCTTTGTGTGTTTTAGCCAAGGTCTCTATTTTATATAATAGACTAAAGTGTCATTCTTGAAATGGGAAAAGATAAACACATCTCTTAGGTTAGGAGGAGAAAAGTGGTATGTGTCACCCCCAATTCATGCTTCAGACTTTTGCAGCTCTCCTGGAGACATGGGCAGCAGTTTAAAATGGAAAGATGACAATTCAAGAAGGAGCATATTTTGTATTGATGACTCTACCAAGGTTTCTTCAAACTATAAGTCAGGGCAAAGAACATTGATTCAAATGCAGGATGCTATATCTCTCTCCCTCTGTAGCACGTTTCTCCTCTGAGGTTGCTCTGGCTTTCAGTTTCTGTAAGTGAGCTGCATTTCTTAGTAAAACTGGGGATAAAGACAAAAATAAAAGTGGAAGAGAGATGTTGAGCATTTTACATTAGGGACCAAACTTTGAAGTGAAAACATAGTTGAGAATGAAAATGTGGGGAGCTGGAGCACATTTCACCCACTGCACAGTACCTTCAGCAAGTTAACAATGAAAATGCCTTTAACTGTCAGGATGAGGTGGTAAATCAGCTAAACCTTCATGTTTCTCATCTAATAAACTTTGGCTGTAAGTCAACTGTTCCACACAAAAGGTGGTCTTTCTGCAAGGTCCACTGTTGTCCTTTTTTTGCAGCTGGATGCAGCTTACCAGGCAATGGTGACATGGTGTGAATGAGGGCCAGTGTGATGATGCAGAACAAATGGATCTGTCAGACCGTTGGTTTTGTTTCTTTCATTTATTTTTTTTTCAAAGGACAGTCATTTTAAAATGTGCTCAGTTTCCCCTTATGTGGCCTAAAAGACTGAAGCCATGTAATCAAAATATTATCTTAATTACGCTAATTACAGACCCTTACACCGAGAGAAATCTCTGGGTGCTTCTAATGCAAGCAGCTAATTAAAGTCTAGTAGAATAATGACAATGTAATTGCTTATGTTTGTGTGGAGGTGTCAATTTAGAAACAGAATTGTATATAACCTGCTGTATGGATGGAAAAAGTAGTCATATTCCTAAGTGCACTTAGAATAAAAGTGTATGGTTTTACTTGGGTTTTTTTATCATCAGTCAGCAAGTGAAGTATCTTTAATTTACAGTTCTTTATTGAGAACTATGTTTGTTATACTGTCTTTCTAGATTGATATGGTTACTTGGTTTGTAAAATAGGGTAAATAAATTTAACTGTTAATTTTACAGCTAGGTGAATACTGTTTGTTAGTTGCAAAGCTACTTTGCAGTCTAAAGTTTTTCTAAAGAGTCCATTTTTAAACCTGGACCTGGTAGCAGTCAGTGAAGACAGACCTCTGCTGACTTGTGGTCACTGTTCTCCCTTGTGAAGGGGATTGAGTTACACACTTCAGGCCTTGAGAGTAAAGTTTGTTAATGCTTTCCTTACCCTACTGGGGAAATGAAAACATAGGGATTCAATATAAACCCTGCAGGAAAGTGTATACCAAAAGGAACATTTAATGAGATAGGGACTTGGGTTTTTCTCAGACCCCTGCCTTAGGCTTCATAATTTGATCAGGGACAAGTTTTCTATATTGTAGGAGGAGCTTCCACATCATTGCTTGAGGCATCACACCCAAAGATCCTGTTCTTCCTTGATTAAAGGCAGAATTAATTCAGAATTTTGGCTCACAGGCAATGCCAAAATTTCCCTTCAGTTTGGAGTGCAAGTTTGAATTTTGTTTTAATGTAATTCCTGTTTATTTTCAAACTGCTTCCCACATGTAAATTTGGTAAGGAAGAATGCTGAGAATTTTGGTGAAAATAAGCCTGGCAGTTTTTGACTGAAATGGTCCATGGATCCCAATCATTGTGGTGACAAGACATGCAGCCACTGGAAACCTGGCTGACAAAAATCCTTGGGCCCTGGAGGCACAGACCTGAATTTCCTAGACCAATGGCACCCAGGGGTGCCATTTCAGCTCAGCCAGGGTCCTAGTCCTGACCTGAGAGGAGTCAGAGTCCCCCCTGCTTGGCTGGGTTCCCTTGGTATTCATCACCTCAGGGCTTTTGAGGGCTGTGCCTGGCTGGGGGGAGGTCCTGCCTGGGTGAAGTCCTGTGCTAGGGTACTCCTGCTCCTCATGTGCTGTACCTTCACAGCACCCTCCAGCTGCCAGGGCTACAAGGCTTGGCCAAGAGCTGCAAAATATATATTGTAATCATCTGCCTGCTTATAGTTTAGGGGAGGGTGAGTTACGAGACAGAGGCGTTCTGCAGCTGACCAACCTTGGAGGGAACCAGTGCTTAAATGAGGCTGCATTTTTCTGGATTGCAAGTTTATCTTGTGCCCTTGTCTGCTCAATAATCCTTGGCCTAAAAAAAAAAAAAAAAAAAAAATTAAAAAGTTTAAAACTCTGTGCTGTGAAATAAACTGTTTTCCAAGAAGCTTTATAAGACACAGCCAAAGGCCTCTCCAGTTGCTGACTGAGAATACTACCTATCCTGCTCTGCTTTCTTCTTGTCTCTTGGGGGAGATTCTGACAATTTCCATGATGGTGTTATTTACCAAAATCACTTTGATCATTGGAAACTCATGCTTAGCATTGCGACGTCTTATCTGTGCAGTTCCTGCAGATTATTGTGACTCTTCAGAATATGTTCAGTAGCATTTGGGTGCTGTAAATGTAGATAAAAATCATCTACTAAAATAAGATATCACTCTCCAAACTGTTGAGCACTGGTAAGAATGACTGGTTTTCCCTTTCAAGGGATATAACCCTGAAATTTATACATAAATATTGGAATTTTGTGTGGGGTTGGAGCCAGAAACTAAGTGGGGGTTGATGAATTTTTGAAATATTTCATGTTCTATTTTTTATGCTTAAGACTGTGTTTATTCTGCACAGCTTATGTTGATCTACAAGGAGATCTGCTTTGCAGAATGGATCCAAGTGAAATGACTGAGCTCTTAAACCTTTGGTAATATCTGCTGTGGGATCCTGTAGAGTTATATGTGAGTTTGACTTTTTTATACACAATTGACCCTCATTTGTCATTGTGAGAGACTGCCTTACACTTATCATTTCTGAACTAGTTTTAGCACACATTAAGTGTTTTGGAATAAACATTCACTGTTAAGCTCAGCTGGGCATACAAACTTGTAGTGTAGCAGTAGTAGATGATGACTCAGTTCAGCGTCTGATGACTCAGGGCATCCATCAAGCTGGGCTCTGTCACAGGCAGGAAAGGGAGGCTTATCATGAGGAGCTATGTCTACTTGTTCTTCCCTAAACCTTAGTTCCAGTTAGCTCTGCTAGCACGGAAGTACTCTGCCCAGCACTACATCTTCCAGGAATACCTTTTGTTTTTTCCCCTGCTTTTAGAGTGGCTTCTTTTGTATTTCTGGCCTTGCAGTTGAACCAAACCTACTCACACACTAACAATTTTGCCTGCAACCTTCCTTTTGAAAGGCTGAGAACCTATTTTCAGGCTCAATTTATTGTCTTTTAGACATGGGCTTATTGAGAGTCAGTTCTTCCATATTGAGAACATTTCAAAGCTCAGTCCTTAACTTCAACTTAATCCTTAATGTGATGTCTCCCCTTCTTCCTACAACACCCTTCATTAGTCTTCAATATCAGAACTGTCTTAAGGGAGCACTGTAGTCATTTTTCTTTGATTTCTTAGACTAACTAGTAATAAAAACACAAGCTGTGTACTGGATACTTTCAGGCATGATTAGATTCCAAACATGAGATTTTTTAGAATAGCAGCTGGAGGAAATAATAGGAGCTGCAGAGGTAAAGAACAAATTGTTCCGATAAAGTACTTAAAAGTAGGATGAGAGTGCTTATGAATGTAAATGCAAACAAAGCCCTGTGGCCTTCTTTTACAATGTCTACACCAAGTCGTTTTTGGGGTTTTTTTTGAGATTGCGTCTTTCAACTATTCTCATTTTCTCTATTTATATACAAATCAATCAAAACTGTTCTTGTGAAGTGTGGAGCTTACCTCTTTACATAGTGAGTTTTTTATTTTAGGAATTTATGGTTCTTAGATTACTCCAGTATCTTTCTAGATGAGAAAGTGTAAAAATATCAGTGGGTAGGACTTCAGCTTGTGAAGCACGTCAAATTGACTTGGACTCTGGACTTAAACCCAGTCTTTCATTGTATGGTGCAAGTTGTCTTGGTAGTGTGATGGTTCCATTGAGATTTCATCCTTGGTTGTAATTGACATTTGATTGTCGATTACAGAGTCAGCTTTTCATGCTAGAAATGCAATAGAACATTTTGGAAGCAATTCAGTGGTAACCTCCTCATCTTATTGAAACTGCAACAGACCAAAATGAACATCAGTAATGTGAAGAGCAAAGTGATCAACTGACAGTGTTTATGCAGTCCTATAACTTATTGTGCCATATACGTACATTCCTCTGTTATGACTTTATGTGTCCTTGTGGTACCAAACGAGATGCCTTTGTCTTAGTCTGACAGCTAGGGTTCTTAGGGAACAGGTCATCAGGAAGCAGTTTGTCAGAATCATTCATACAACCACAGACTAATTACAGTTTGCATCTGAAGGACTGCAGAAGAAAGTTGTGATCTGAATAGACGATTTGCTTGCTAGATCCAGAACATGGATCCATGAGCATGCATTCTGTAGAACAAATGGGAAGCTTTTTCTAAGTGCCATGTAGGAAATTGTAGCAGACAAATGGACCTCCATCTGTCATCTGTGGGCCACGTTCTGCAGAATGCTTCTGATAAAACAAAACAAATAGATATGCTTTCGGGTGGCATTGATGTTAATCTGAAACCCAAGTTCAGACTGCAGTAAATAAGCATTTAAATAGTGAGCACTGAATAAAGGTAGGACATTGCAGTGTTTAGTCCACTTACAACGAACCTTTCTCAATCAAATTTCATTGAGAGGATCATCACTACTAGCGCTATTGTTGTTTGGCATTTTTTGTGGTTGTTCGGGTATTTTTTGTTTTAAGTAAAAGAATTTTATAATTATGACAACTGAAATAATTCATCCAATTTAATTTGGTCTCTTTTAAGACACTGGAGATTTATTATTTGTTTGCCCACATACTTTTCTAATTTAAAAGTTACAGATCACTGACTATATTTGTGTTTATGGTCTTTGATAGCTGGGCGATGTCAGTTCTCACATTCTGTAAAATTTTAATAAAGGAATTTAGGACAAAGATTATTTTTATGTGTGGGATGGATCCTACTATTACTATCAATATTATGTGACTTTTGTCAAGAGCTTTAAAGTCAAAGTCAACAACCCTGAAAAGAAGAGAGGAAAATGACTAACAGTTAGCATGGAGTTGTTGAGAACAAATGATATTAAAACCAATCTAACTTACTTCTCAAATCCTCCCCAGGGTAACAGACTCTGTGGTTACACAATAGATGGTAGGTGTCACACACCCTGACTTTGAAAAGGTTTTTTACACTGTTCTATATGATAGTCTCATAAGTAAGCTTGTGAAACATAATGGGGAAGAAATTCATAAGGAGGATGCAAGGCTGTTTTGAAAATTGTATTTCAAGAACTATCAGTGATCAATTGTCAAAATGAAAGAACTGACTGGGATTCCTAAGAGACCTCTCTATGCTCTAACACAGCTCAACATACTTATTAATGACCTGGATGAAGGAATAGCATGAGTGGTTATTAGATTTGAAGCTGGGATGGACTGCAAGAATATCTTAAGACAAGGTTAGAATTGAACATGATCTCTACAAAATGGAGAAACTGGCTGTGACAAAGAAGATGCTACTGAAGAGGGAGAAATTTCTTTGTAAGAAAATTAATGATCAACTGCACAGCATGATCTGGGGCAGTTACAAGACAATGAACAGTATTAAGTTGATGTGGAAAAGGTGAACATCTCCACCAGTGTATACTAAGAGTTATATCTTCTCTGTTCAGTACTAGTAGGGTCCTGAAGTACAGCAATATTTCAGACATTAGGAAAAGCACTTTTGTCATGTAGATGTTGTGCACTAAACAGATGAACTACACAAGTTATGGCAGTCAGTAGGAGGGTTGGTAAGTAGGAAGAAGAAGGAGTCTGAGTGTTGGCAGTACTGCCAACAGAGTGGGAGGATGGAATTAATGAGGATTCTGTCAGAAGTCACTTGCTCAATGCTTTTTTCTGCCCTGTTCTCCTGCCTACTTCTTGCATCTCTAAGGAAAGCCTGCAAAAATCAATGAGCTGAATCAGGAGCAAGGCTCATCACACAGTCCATTAATCACAAGCTGTAAGAAACTTATGCCACAATTGCCTCAACTGTGTGTTCTACCACAGCCTTCTGGTCATGGTGCTTCCCGAGAGTGGAATAATAAAAGATCATCCAAAGCTATGTAGAAAATACCATATGCAGACAGCTCATACATTTCTTGGTCACTGTAAGACAGTCACAAAAAAATTACAAACAAAGTTCCCTAAAATGAATTTAGCAATGTTTCAAATGCTTGCTATTGCAGTGAAAACATAATTGGAGATTAAAGCATACAAAAAAGAATTAATGACAAATTATAAATGAGTTCTGTAGTATGTAGGTATCTGATGGAACACAGATTTTTCTCTCCTTAATTATAAATTAAATATTAATATTACTAGAACATGTGATATCTTTATATACAGGGCCACTATATTACCCTTTGACATTTCTGTGCTTACTGAAAGTCCACTCTGTTTTACAGTAACTTTGTTATTGCACTGTTAGAACAATGCAAATCATGTATTTTCCATTAAAATGTAATTGCAGTTATCCTAAGGACAAAACCAGCCAAAAATTGCAGTTATCCTAAGGACAAAACCAACCAAAACCATTCATGTAAAGCTGAAAGTTTATGCTCTCTGATTTTAGCTGTTTGCTTTCAAGTTGCCTTTGGTTGTAGAGCTATGTAAACTAGTGTTCTTCTGGTGGTGGGAGACAATATTCTTCCACCTTGACTACCTCAGATGATAAGAAAAAAGAAACATCCCCTTCTTTCTTAAACTCAGAATATCTCCCAGACTTAAGTATGAACCACCATATTGGTTTGGTCGTGTTCACCCTTGATTTTGTGTCTAGGTGCAGATTGGTTTTTAACTCACTCCTAGAACTCAAATAACTCTATGGGTGCAGGCATAGCAGGATCAAGGATGTTTTCATGAATGATAGCTACCAAAAGGCTTAGCAAAACTAGTACGAGTAATTGCTTCTCTTTTTGATACGTTGCAGGCATAGGTTTCATAGCACATGAAACATTATGACTGGTAAAATAACTAACAAACTGAAATATCACAGAAAAGCAAAGCACTTTTTTATCTCTTAAAGTTTCCTATCCCTTCCCTTTGGCTGTGTGGAAAAGCAGCATGCCATAAACTTTTTGGGAACAGGGATAGGTGAAATCCTGTTGTGAATCCAAAGTACAGCACTGCACGAGCTACTAGCAAGAAAATTAACTCTGTCCCAGATGAAACCCATACAGCATGCTACCAGTTTTAGGCATTGGCAGCCTCCTGAATGCTCTAAGGAATTCGGTCTCTTGTGCTGATGTTCAGCATAGGTTCTTTGGTTCCTCTCTGGGAGAGGGAGTGAGGGACAGTGAAGGGCTTTGCCAGGGCACTGGGAATATCATTAATGCCAGAGCATTAACAGGGAGCTGGAGGCAATGGTCCCAGGTAAATCTGCACAATTAATATAATCCTGGTTTTCGGGATTCAATAAAATTAGCAGAAGATAGAATTTCCTGCGGTTCCCGATAGCTGAAACTCTGTTGTAAACATATATATATATATATGAAATATCGACTTAAAGAATTGAAGCTGTTTTCTTCAAAAAGTATGTCTTTATTTTTAATCCCACCTCTAATTAAATATATTTTTATCATAAATGTTGAATACATTGGGAAAAAAAAAAATTATTATCAGTACTATTGATGGGCCTGTCTCTGTCTAGCATATAATGCAGTTAATTTTATACATGACTAATGAATACTAGTCATTCTCCTGAATAACTGTGACCCAAATATGTGTAAGACTCTCATGTCTTAATTGCTTGACCCTTAAATTAGCACAAGCAGATGGGCCTGAACAGATAGTGACTGTGACATGAGGTAGAAGAAAAGGCTGCTAATGTAGTCAGTATATGTGAGAAACTATTTTCTTGACTGGAACTATTTATTTCACTTTCCAGCCCAATTCTACTTCCTTTTAGTATCTTGTAGTTGGCTGATGTGAGGGGTAGCGGGTTATCTGTTTAACACTTATAACCTGGTAAGCTCAGAAGATAAGGCTCTAAGAAAAATTACTGTCTAGTATTGAGAACATAGAAAAAGATGTCAATTTTATACTGAAATACAAACTTTATGATTGACTTTCCATGTAGTTACAGTTTAAATGCTAAATGTCTATATTCCTGAGTTATTTAGGGAGAGGATAATATTTACTTTTAATTTTTGAGTTCAAGTAAATTTTAAGTTGTTCTTGTTTCAAAGATACCTTCTGTATACATTGCATTACCTTCAGCCAATCTAATCAAAACCAACAAATTCCATCATTGTGTGCAAAGTAATTCAGCACCATATTGTAATTTGCAGTTTACTTGCCATTGATTCAGAATTTGGTAGAGTGGATTTCTGCAGTAGTTGTGTCTTTGTAGAGACTGTTACTTGATGCTGAATGGCTGTTTGACTGCTTCATATTTGTACCATTTCCTGACAGTTCTCCAGGAGGTGCGTCACACAGGATAAAAAGCAATCTGCTGTTGGCAAAGATAGTCTGACCTCATTAGTGGGGCAGACAGGTGTATTCTTTAATCACAGCCTTAAAGCCTCAGGAAACGCTGGAGTTTTTCCAAGATCAGTTGGGATTAGCCTAACCCTTTGATGTTACTTTAGACATCCCATGGAGACACCAGTTGAAGAGAGTGAGTGAATGCTGACTGGATACAGTCCTGGATTTCTTAGGTAAGACATCTGTGAGAACTATTTGTGTGGGAGAAATTGGACTAAAAAAGAAAACCGTTTCATGCTAATTGCAATTTCCAATTGTAAACCTGAAGGTGAGCTGCCACTGACAGACTCTTGAACTAATTAACCAAATAGTCCAGTGCCCCATGCTGTGTTATGTTACACAACTATGCATAAACAACTCTTGTGAAGATTTATCCCAACCCCAAACTTCGAACAGGCTCTGCTGAAGTTAAACAGACTGTTTGAAGTGTCACAATGATCTGCAGCCCTCCTGTCAGATGCACTACATGCTTGACTCTAATTAACAGTAATCAAATAAGGAAAAACCTGATCAGTATTCAACAGCTATTACCCTCAGCTTAACAGAGAGAAAACGTAATTTCGGAAGAACAATAAACACGTGGTACTACCTTAAACCCTTTTAAGTGGCTATGTGAAAAAAATTTATTATTGTAAAATGCTGTTAAACTGTGATCTAAGGCTGTAAGACATAAAACAAGAGGGCTGGAAAGAAATCCCATACTATCCAGATTCAGTGATTGCCTCTATTGAGCCTTGTTTTTGGAGTGTAGTGGTGGCAGCATTTTTCATCTCTCTTCACTTTGGACATATAAAGTGTCAATTGTCCTGTTCCCTTAACAAACACAGGGAAAATCTTATTTTCTGAGCAGTATTGTATAGAAAATCACCCTTTTTCTTAAAATGCCACTATACATAGCTCATTCTGGTCCATAGTATTCCTGATTTTGTGAATGAGGAGTTAGGAGGAGGGCTTCCACCTATTTCAGTGCCCATCACATGATTTGATTTATATGCTCCACTTCTCACCTTGCATGGGATCGGAAAGAACTTTTTAAAACTTTGTGGGATGATAGAAATGTGGTCTATAAGATCGCATTCATCACTGGATATGAATTTTGAGCCTGAGTACCTGTATCATTATGCTACATTATTCTATGATGAATGAAGAGTGCACAGAAAAGGGAAAGATACTCAGAGGAGGTCTGTGGTCACCTCAGTTACCTGGAAGCTTCCTATGGTCTAGAAGATAAAGATGCTTTTAGGAAATAATTTTCTTTTTTTGAATGACCAAAACTGATGAGTTTCCTGACCTCCCTCTGCATCCAAAGGGCATGGCCTTTTGACTGTCAGCTGTTTATCTCTTGCACATAGTTCTCTACTTTTTTTACAGTATCAGAACAACTGTTTTGCACAAAGTCCTTTGAAACCACTCTGATAAAGACATTGCATGTGCTTAACTCAGGTTCTCTTTCCCCTTTCCCTGTGTTCCCAAGGACACAAATGGATGCTTGGTGACTGAAGGCCTTTATTTCCTCTTAAGTACCACGGGTTTGTGCATAACTGTAAGCAATTTCTCTCCTGACTGTGCAATTTCCCTTGGTGCTGTTTAAAGGAACATTTTTTAATTCTATTTTTAAACCATTAGAAATAGCTCTCCAGAGCTTCCACTGCTGAATGCTAATAACTTTTTAGCATAAAATGATAGTTTTATCAAAGATCAGGGGAAAATGGTAGTATTTGTATATAAAGATGAAGCTGTTCATAGGTTTATGGAGATCTTTGTCTTTTCCTTCAGCTTCCATAGTTTTGTTAATTCTAGATTAAATTAAGTATGCTAAGAGACTTGTGGCGAGTGTTTGCTAATAGGTATGCCAGTCTTATCAGAGAGTATTACAGAATGCCATTTTTACCCAGATGCCTATAATTTTACCACCTGCTCCTCCCAAAACTTTGGTGACTTTCTCCTAGGGTTATTTATAACTAAAGCTCTTGTTGGTGACTTTGGTATTTTTACACTAGCCCATATGGCTGCAAGAAAATACAGAGAGATGTACATAATGGAACAGAGGGCAAATAATTGTCTGGAAAACCCAGACTGCTGTTCAATATGTCTGGAAATAGTGTAGCAGCAGGCAGAGTTCAATTAAATCATCTTGGTTTTGTGTAGGAAAAGGATTTGCAACTACTGACTTGCCCCTTAAAATCAGCTTTCTTGTTTACCTCAAGCATATAGCTCATTGAATACAAGCTAAGCTGATTCTGGTAGACCGATATGTATCCTTCACTAATAAAAGCTAAGTAGTCTTGTCATACAGGGACACTGAAAGCTGTGCCTGCTGTGCCCTTATTCTGCACCATGTTGAGCAAGTGCTGCGAGTCTTCAGCTAAACCCAAATAGGACTGAGTAGGGAGAAAATGCATCTCCTGTCATTCAATCCAGCCATTGTTTTCAGGCAATGTTAATGTGTCAGATCACACTGTAAAATGTCTACGCTTTTTCCAGTATGATTTGAAGGTTTCTTTTAGAAACATGTTTATACGGTGAGATACAGAAGCCAGAGTAATGAGTTGAAGCTGCTAATGTTCTTGGAATTTTTGAGGAAATACATTAGAAGCTGGATGTTGCCAAACACTGGATATATCCATGAATCCGTAGGACCCAAACACATTCATTTTTCTTCCTCCTCTTTCACACCACCCTGTATTTTAAGGTTCTGGAGATAACTGAAAGTTAGACCATGGATACAGCAATATTTTTTTGCTTTTTTTCATTTCTCTCCCCGAAACCCAGGTGCCTGATGCCAACGCATTCCTGTTTCCAGTTCATGAGATTTCACTGTGATTTAAAATGAATCTGATCTGTGATGTGGTTACAAGGAGGAGCAGCAGAACAGATGATTAGCATCACCTCATCTGCTGAGCTCTTCTCTTGGTTGAAATAGATGGTATTTGAAGTTAACAGTACCCAGCTATGAAATATGTTGTCGCAGCAGTGGATACACTGCAGGTACTTCTGCATTGGCCATGTTGGGGTGGGGATGGGGCAAGCAGCTGGATACAGTGACTTCTGGTACCACCACTGACAAGCTGTCAAAAATCATGAGCCAGCACACTGTGCTTCTGATCTGTGAATCCTTTGACTTGAACAAAAAGTGTTCAGTTTCTAGTACATCGCATCACAGATTTTTATGAGGCAGCATGAGGTTCTAGGCTGAGAAAGCTCAGAATTGAGAAGTACTGCATTATATCTTATTTTTTCCATTTTAATTTTTTTTCCCCATTATGCTAGTGTAATACACCTCCCTAGTGAAGAGATACCGAATTAACATTTGTGCAGGCCTTTCAAAGTTGAAAAGTTGAAATTGGTATGTAAATATCATATATTCCTGTTGTCTAAATTCATGAGTAAAATCTGTACAATTTTACAGTTTTAGTCGAATTGTAGTTTTAATTTTTATGAATGGAGTTTTAAGTGCCTTATTCTGGAAATCACTTAAACAACATTACATCAGCAGATGCTATTGTGTAATATTACCCCCCTGAGAATATTTTAATGAATTAAAGTAAAGCCAAGACTTGGTTTTTCTCCTAAAAACTTAGCTTCCCTTACTTTTTCTGTAAGTATTCAGTTACACGCTTTCTCATATTCATAGATTAATATGAGAAAAAGCCTATTACCAACAACTTTTAACAATAAAAATGAACAAGTTTAAGCACATTTCTTAAAAGAACTTATTCAATCCTTTCTCTGGTTTCCTTTCTTTATTTTCTTTATAGCCTAGCACTTTTGATGCACTATAGAACATTTAATTGGTCCTTGAGAACCGGGAAAATGTGGAAATTTTTCTTTCTTCAATGGAAAGACAATACCATTTTTTGGTTTTCAATCTTAAATTTGTCTCTCTGCTTCTTTTGGTCGCTAATATTTGTACATTTATTGTTCTTTATTGCTGTATGCTATGGTCAGTTGATAACATTAATTTCTTCCCTCATTGCTATTTTAACATGACACCATGAATCATTTAAGTTGCAATAAATTCAGTGACTGCTGCTATACTTCAATTTTCTTACAGATTTGAACTGCATAAATTCCCTGTTCTTAACTAAATCCTGATCGTGATACCCTGACTTCATACTGCCACAATTTTAGGACTGTAGTCTCCCTAGTCTTTATCCTCTGGTAATGCAGAGAGAGAAAGAGGCATCTTTGGAGGGAAAGTCAACTCTTTAGAAGTTTTGAACAGTCCCCTGGGAATACCTTTCTTGGCTGTATAACTGAAACATCTGCATCTGAGAACCTCAAGTGCTTATAGGCTGGGCCTGTCCAGTCACCTGTGCCACTTCTTCCCTCAGCTTTTGTGACAGAGCTTCCTGTGGTACCTCGTACTTCTGATTTTGCTGCAGTCAGTGGACACTGATTCTTAATGGGTGTTTTATACAACTCCAAATCACTGATTTTTCATTAATGTGGGTTGATCAGAGACTTTATCCTGGTAGCTGCAGTATTTTGAAGCAGACTTTCATGTTTTAATTCTGATAAAGACCAGGCTAAAATAAATCTGCTATGCAGCTTGCTGCTTCCCCAGGTGATTTTGCACTGATGTTGTCTTTCTGGGAGAGCAATAGTGAAGGGTCCCTGGCCAATTGCTAAAGAAAACAACATATTCCAGTGGGATAGGATATTGTGCATGCAGTAAGCCTAAACTTCATTTTTCTTTATTCTGCTTTTTTTTTCTTATTTTTTTTGACAGACTACCTCTGAGAATAAGGATGTTGTTTCAGTCTCTGTTTTCTGCTAAGACTTGCCACAGGGGTAACAAAGTTGTGTATGATGGACTGTCCCTGTTCTGTAGAGGATTGGTAAACTTATGTTTTTCATATGGACTATTCAAGTGTTCTAAAATGAAACTGACAACTTGAATTAAAAAATTTACACCTAAACAGGAATGAACCAGTTATTTTGCTTTGTTCTTAAACATATTCCAGAATTCCAGTTTGGAAGTTAGATTTAATTTTTATAAAATAACTTGAGATTTCTCTTAATAGGACTTTTGTTTGATCTGATGTAAACATGCTGTAGCTAAATAAATTCTCTAAATGCTAGTACAGCCATGTTTCGATTAAAAAAAAAAAAGTTTACATTTCTAGATTACTTGGTTATTTTATCGATTTTATTTTTCATTCATGATCCTCCATCCACAGTAATATCTGATCTCTTAAGAACTTGACAGGGAAGTTTTCAGTGGAGGTTAAATTCCTACCTTCAATATCATAAGGGAGATTAAATTTATTTCTGTTAGCACCACTTTAGCACTTTTGAAATATGTCAAAATGTCTGCACTTCAGAATGAAGGTCTCTATTTTATCAGTTTATCAGGTAGTGTACATTCAGTAGTGCTTTCAGATTTTGAAATGTCATGGTATTTTTATTGTAAATTGCCATGGACATTGACAAAACTGATCTCCAGGGTTAGATACAGACTGTATTAGATGGGAGAATGAGTGTCTTAATGAGATGATAGGATCTTAGAATGGGAGTAATTCAAGGGTAATTTGAGAAGGCTCCAAGTAGTTCAGTTTGAACTGAAACTCTTCTGAACTGTCATTATTTTAACACTGAGATAAATATTTTGTTCACTTATTTTAAGTCAATGGTGTGATAGTGTCAACAGTGTCAACTGTTTCTACCCCTGTACTCAGCACTGGTGGGGCCTCACCTTGAGTACTGTGTACAGTTCTGGGCTCCTCACTTCAGGAAAGATATGGAGGTGCTGGAGCGGGTCCAGTGGAGAGCAACAAGGCTGGTGAAGGGACTAGAAGGAAAATCTTATGAGGAGAGGCTGAGGAAGCTGGGGTGTTTATCCTGGAGAAGAGGAGACTCAGGGGGGACCTTGTCACTCTCTACAACTACCTGAAGAGAGGCTGTAGTCAGGTGGGGGTCAGGCTCTTCTCCCAGGCAACTAGTGACAGGATGAGAGGGCATGGCCTGAAGCTGCACCAGGGGAGGTCTTGGTTGGATATCAGGAAGCACTTCCTGACAGAAAGGGTGATCAGGCATTGGAATGGACTGCCCAGGGGGGTGGTGGAGTCACTGTCCCTGGATGTGTTTAAAGAAAGGCTGGATGTGGCACTTAGTGCCATGGTCTAGGCAATGTGGCAGTGTTAGGTCATAGACTGGACTTAATGATCTCAGAGGTCTTTTCCAGCGTCAGTAATTCTGTGGTTCTGTGATAGTGTGCCTGCATATATTACTCATTCATGGATGTTGCAGACCAAAGCTTAGACACATAGGTACACTTGGGTCATCTAACAACCCTCAAATTATTTTGTAGTTATTTTGTATATTGTGTCTGATGTCCAACCTGAGTTATGGAATAAGGTAACAAAAATGCCATACAAATATCCTTAGTTGTCATGTTCACAGAACCACAACAACAGGACTGAACATTGGGATAAAGTGGACCAGCCACTCTGTGATGTGCTTCCTTTGTTCTCTTTTGCTGACTTGACTACTGACTATTGAAATTACAGCTATTAGCAGAGATCTATTTTTATTTTTCTGTAAACGAATTATCTGTTGTTAAACAGCCCCTTTATGTATAGTTCACCTCTCACTTCAATAAATTCATTTAAAAAAATAAAATCTATAAAGTATACATTTCACTTCTATGTGAAAGATTTCAGCATTACAACAGGAAAGCAGACTTACCCACTTTGCTTCCAACGTAAATTTTTTTGTTTAAAAGGGATGTTTGGATAGTATCCAAGGTCATGAATCAGTAACCTGGATGCTATCAGATTCAGACAGTACTGGATTAATTACATTAACACTCTTCTGATTAGTTTAGAAAACCTAAATGTCTTCTGGGTTTGTGGCATATTGTGTCTCAAAGATGCTGCTTCTGAGAAGACACCTGCTAAGGGAATTAATGTAAAATTAAGTTGCAATTTGATGTTTTGTTTACTAGAGTAGCCTGCCTTTACAAAAATTCTAACAAGGACAGTGTTATGAGCTGACAAAATGATTTATCTTCTCTTAAACCAAGCACTAAGGATCAAGGCGGGAGGGGAGGCAGAGGAGGGAAGGGTGGAGTTCTTAAAGAGGAACAGGGATTCAAAATATAAATGCCATTTTCTCCATAGAAGATGACCTTCCACAGAAGAGGGCTGATGGCATTCTTAGCTTTTAAGCCTGTAGAGAATGAATATTTAGTAGCACCTAGTACACTTGTAGTTGATTTCAGCTAATGGCCCCCTGGGCTATAAGTTTCCTAAAACACTGAAACCCAAAATTCTTCCCCAGAAATATACCATATGTCAATAGCAGTTTAAGCTACCTCAGAGGTTCCGAATGTAAAACTCTTCTTGTAGGATTGTGTGACAGTAGTCACAGGTGGACCTCTAAAAGATGAAGACTGCACAACACCAGGTTCATGTTTCCCAGAGTACAAGCACTGTTTCCATTTCAGCTGACCTGCAGGTCAGAGAGCAGAGGTAAAATGGCCACTTTTTGTACTAGGTAGGTCTCCTGTACACTTGGAAAATGAGGTTCTGTCAGGAAGTGTATCTTCATGAGCTTTTTGCTGGCACACAAAGAGCCAGGAGGAGGAGGACTCAGACTGTAAATGTGCCGGATATTAAGTCATATAACTACATGTGGGTAATATTTAGGCATCTGACAAAGCTCTTAGACTTGCAAAAAGTTCCATGATTTCAGTGGCTCTGTGTAGTGTATGAACCAATTTCATAATCACTCAGTACTGGACCAAAGGATTGTGCCACAAAAAATGATGCTGATAAAGTCAGTACAAGTAGCTGTAAGTGTTAGATCAGCATACAGAACCTTATTTCCTTTCCTAAATTCTGTTCTATTTGAAACTGTACATTTTCTACTTAAGTTTATCAAGTTTAATGTAGTTTTGTTGACCTCAAGGGTTTTTTTTCTGCAACAGGGCTTTCTTCTGTCTATGTTTCCATCAGGCGTTAATCAAAACTTAAAGCAGTTAATTCTGTTCAGGCAGTAAGATGTTTAAGTGGTGACTACTTACTAGTTGATTTGCTAAGCACAGACAGACAAAAGGCCACTGGGAGCAAGCATAGTCCTTAAAATACCCTTTTCAGTTGGACATAATGAAAGGGGCGCATCATGTTTGTGTTTACCTAGTTCCATCTTTCTCCTTGTCTGATAACAAGCTCTTCTTTTACACTTGTAGTAGCTGATTTTCCAGCCTCTGGGATTTTCGCTTAAAGGTTGATCATTACTTGAGAGCCAGGAGGATGAATTTAGTTCGATACAATTGACTTAAATGGGCAGGCAATTCACTTGACTTCTTTTTATGGCTTTGCAGTTGCTCTGGGTTCCCCCACAGCTCAGGCTGTGTGAGCAACAGGTGGCTGTGCATAGCTGAGCTCTTTGGGAGGGCTGTGTTATTCCGACCCTGCTGTGATACTGCACGTATCCTGGGACCGAGAGCATCCTGCAGGCTTGCTGAGCCTGGGGTTTACTCTCAAGGAATATCTACATGTCATTGTCTCAGTTTTTTACAGACAAGAGGCTCTGAAACTAATTTTTGCATCCACTTATGGTTGTTTGGGGTTTTTCTGCTTTCCTGAGTGGGGGAAGAATATTCATGGGATGACAGGCCTGGGATGGCTGCAGTCCAGCATATCTTTTCCCACTTTGTAGAACATATGACTGGTTTCCTTGTGTGTTCTCAACACTAAATTTTCTTCTACCTAGGTTGCAATGCCATCAGACTTTTGTGCAGCCTACTTCTGACTGCTACTTGTAATTTCTTATTATGCATATTTTTTTGTTCGTTTGTTTAAAGTCCTTTTTATTTAACTTTATTTAAGAACAAAAAAAATCAACCGAACCAACAGGTTTCCATAGAATCTGCTACATGGAATCATTGTTCTTCTGTCAGCCTCGGGTCCTGGAACTAACTCCCTGTGTTGATTAGAGAAAGACTTTCTGATTTTTTTTTTTTCTCTGTCTCATAAAACATATGATTGATTACAGGAGACAGTGACATACATAAATAGCTAGAAAAAGTTTGAGTGCTGGTTTTGGAACCAAATCTAAAACCTAATGTGGAATACTGCGAGTCAGCAGAAGTTTCCAGATTTGCAAACTGTAGTATTGCCAGACAGGAAAAAAAAAAATCTAACGTGTGTATGAAAGCAATTGCAGAGATATTGCAGGCTATACAAACAGTTTTCAGAGTTAATTCAAAAGAATTTGGAGTACATAAAATGAGTAGACTCTTAAAGGAAAAGATGCACCAGATGATTGGTGCCACACTGCTATTAGTCGTTCCATGGCCAGTTGAAGAATCACTTCACTCCTTGAATATTGTGATGGTTAACTGCTGCACAATAGCTGTCAAATACATCTTGGTGAAAAAGCACACATTCTCCGAGATTATCAGATACCTTCTTGCTTTTTGTACAGGAAATGCATTCATTTTTAAATGATGGTTTAGGCTTTTAACTGTGGCAGTTAGTTACAAAGATGCCACATATAGTTAACAAGATGCCACTTTTCATACTTGCTCCTTAGCTCTGTTAAACTCCTGCTAGGATGGCACAGTGTGTATATGCAACTAATACAATTGCAAAAGGGGTATAGTTTTTCTTCAGCTTTTGTATCAGTTCTCCCCAAGACAAATTATATGCCTAAGTGCACATCTTGTAGTCCTGCATCCCTGTGAACATGATGACATGGCTTACAAATGCTAACATACAGAAATTATGTATGCAGCAGTATGTGTTTATGTAATGGCCTGTTGTAATAAAGTAGGATAGAATTCCAACATTTTAAACATAAATGAATAGCAGAGACTGAAAAATATGAGGGATACTTGTAAGTAGTGTTTGCATAGCAATGTGCTACATCTCTGATAAATCCTTCTTCTGTTTATTTCAAAAATCTTAATAATAAATTTCAGTACTTTCTGCTGCAGATAAGTTAGAGAATTCATGCTATCTACATGTTTATTGCCATACTAGACTGTTATCTTCCATTCTGAATGTGCTGTGTCTAGTTTCCAGTGGAAGATCTGTTGAACTCACAGTGATCTAAGGACAATGACATAGTTGAGCTGTGAAGATAAAGTTTATCTCTTTTAAATGTATGACAAATGTAAACTATTTTGGAAATAATGTAAAAGCTACCAGGTGTACAAGCCACTCATCAAATCAGAAAAGGTAGTATCAAACTTTAAAACCAAATACATGTTGGGATCAATATTTATGACTTCAACTAGGTTGGCAGTGAGACTGTTTTTCTGAAAGAGAGTAGTATCTTATACCTGTAGAGTGCAAAGTTGTTGGGAAAGGAGATTAAGTGGTTATCCATATTGGAAGGACAGAGCTATGATTTTAAATGCCCATTAGTTATGATTTATCACTCAGGAATGAAAGATCAGGAATGAAATATCAGGAAAAGGAATGTTTTGTGTTCCCTCACTTGCAAGTAGACATTATTGCCTGTATGACTTTATTCTGGTTTGAAATGATTGCTCGTATTAATTTGTGCCACTACTGGAAGGGCAGCTGGCACAGTGGTTGAAGTGTTATGTTCCCAGAAATGAAGAGGTAAGATGCTTGTGATTCTGCTGTAGGGAGATTTTACTGTGTCAGGAACAGAGATATGGTAAGTTTTACATTTGATCAGGCTTGCTCTAGATTAATTTCGTGTATTTGGAGTTCTCCTTTCAGGGTAGACTCCATCTCCTTATGTAGTACAGATAAGGAGGCATCTGAACACTGGACAAGTTGCTTCTAGGAGGACTTATTTCAAGAAAGTATATGTTGCAATTAGTTGGTGACTTTTCTGTGTAGGCTGAATTTTTTTCTGTGTAGTTCTGAATTATGTGGAGCTTGCACAGGGGTGGGACCAGAGTCTTTTACTGAAGTTCTTGCACAGTGCTTAGGTGCTTCTTTCAAAATTTGACTTAGTTCTTAAATGAGTGCCCTGCTGTGTAAACAACCTCTTGGTTATAGAGGGGGTATATTCTTCTTAGATCAAAATTATGTCTGAGAGCTTAATTACATAAAAAAGCCCTTTTGGGGATGTTTCAGGTGGTTACTGTTTTCTACAGAAATACATACACTTGCCTTTGTAGAGTTTATTTTAGTGTATATTGTTGCTTCTAAGGAATCATTTTGGTGACTGATCATGCTACATGAGAAGTTGATGATGATGAGGAAGTGTTCTAAAATTATTCAATCAGAAGATGAGTTTCCAAATTTGTTGGAGAAGTCCTAGAAACAAGGTTTCTTGTGAAGATAATCTGAATGTCATCCGAGTGTCTTAGCTTTACTACCATAAAGATGCAAAACTTGTTCTTCAAAGCAGACAGCGAAAACATTGCTATATTTTGAGTCCTTTATGATGCTCATTACTGTGTCTTACTATATCCAGTTTCATTTTCTTTGTATCATGTGCCAGAAAAAAAAGGGATTGGCACAGTCATCTCTAGGGGATAGGATGTAGTAATTCTGTGATCACTGAATTAACTTTCTTTTTAAGAATGTCTCTCTGTATCAGCTTGCGTTCAGATTGTGACTGACAGTGATGGTGGGTGACAGTTAGAGGTTAGCAAATATTATGAGCTGTTACTAGTTTCTCTTACTTTTTTAATCTTGTGCCAATGGCAGAACTTTCTGATGAGACTACTTAACATGATCATAGCATTTAGCATAATAGCTCAAAAGTGTGCATCAGCTTGTTCATATGCAGCTGAAAAAGCTCATGTAGTATGTAGGCTAAAAATATAGAAAAATATGTTTGAAAATTTCCAAATTACACTTTTTTCCCCACCTGTCTTAAAGTATTTATTATATATCCATAAAAGGTAATCATACAATGAAGAATAGTTACTGGAACAAGCAATCAGAACATAACGTACAGTTCCATTCATCTTCAGTTATGAGCTGCAAGAAAAATAAATGCAAATAGGGAAGAGAATATATGTAGGCAGAGATAAAGCTGAGTATAATCACACTTAACGCTAAAAAAGCTCTGTTTCACTTATTCACAAAATGCCACCTGTGAAAAACAGCCTCTGCTTGGATTTCTGGCTCCTCTGACATTTGATTAAAGCTGGAATTAAGCAGCACTCATTAGAACCTCAGGAGAATGAATTACACTTAATAAATGTATAGCATGTGTACCTGATATGAATGCCAGCACTGTACACCATATTATTAACATCCAATTATGTTGATGAATAGAAACTTAAACTATAATTTCTTAGAGCCATACATTTTTAGTTTTAATGTGCTGCCACTTGTACATTTACTGTGGCTGAAAACCAAGGTAGCAATGTGACAACAGCAGCTTAGTACCAGATCTCTGACATGCCACGAAGGCAGCAGTGTCTCTGGGTTTTCGTAAAACACAGAAGAAATGGTGGAAGGAAAGAGGAAATAAAAATGCACCAAGGCAACTTGTTTTAGAGACTTTCTGTGGCTTAAGTGATCTGATTAAAGCTGTTTGTGGTGTGGCAAGCACTCAGGATGGATAAACTCTGGCAAAACTATTATACAGCTGGAAACACTTGGCACTGAGATGTTTTTTTATGTGTTTGCCAGGGAGTATTGATTTAGGTTTCATCTTTATAATACATTATTATGCAGGGTTTCAAATTAAAATCAGGAAGAAAATAAAATTATATTGGCTTTGATTGACTCATTTCCTGAGTGCTCATCTCTATCTTGAATGATAGAACAAACTCACAAAATATCAAGTGCTTGTATCAAGGCATTATCAACCTTTCCAGATTTCTGTAGGACCATCATGTTTCTATCAGTAGCATCCCACACCTATTTAGCAAACTATTTCAGGTCTGTTGACAAGAGGACAGGATCTTCCAACTGAAGCTGTCACTGTGGAATTTGCAGCTATGGGAAGAAAAATTCAGGGTGCTTGAGTATGGACTTAGTTCTTTGTCAGTGAGTAGGTGTCATTGTCTAAGGTAAAAGGTGGTCCAGGAGAAGGAGTAAGAGAGATTGGCAGATTTATTTTCCTTTCAACAACCCCCCTCCCCATTCCTTCCCTCTGTAAATGTGAGTCGTGAATATCTCTTGAAACTTAGATAAGAAGTGCATGGCACATTGCAGGAAAAAGTATCTGGCTGCTCCCAAGATAAGCAGACTTGTTTCTTGGTTTTTGTTTTTTTTATTGTATTATCAGTAGCTTGAGCAGATTTGAGTCTCTGTATGACAGATCTGCTTTTGGAAATTAAATCTGGACTATTGAGAACATGATGATGAACAGCATCCTTATTTCATAAATTTCATTGAAGTTTGGTTTTTGGGTTTTTTTTAGTTGTTTTGTTGTTGTCGTTGTGTGGGGGTTTTTTTGGTTTTTTTTTTTTTAACTCAATGAAAATATTTCCTGGTCTTGTGAATAAATGTGTGCTGACTATGTTTCAGCTAAACTACTCAATAGAAAATGTTGTCCAGTCCTATGCATGGTGTTTATTAGAAGCTTGCAGAATCTGTATCAATTGGAATGTAATTTGTCCAAATATCACATTCTCCTATATAGTCATCACCAGGATTTCACTGGTAGAAAATCTGAGGGTGGGTGAGAGGGAAAGTTGTCATCCCTCAATACTCTGTAAATCAATGCTACCACTTGCTTTAATAGGGGGATCACAATTAAGCCTACTAACACAATGATTCGTGGATAAAAATAAACGTCTGCTGAAAGATAGCATAATAAAATTAATTTTTTTAAGACTCACTATAGAAAGGGAGTATTTTCCAAGAAGTTCAACCAATTTTTATTGTTCTAGGATTTTTTTTCATAACAAAAGGTAAATTATTTTAATGTAGATTACTAATATTAAACACTAAAATACTCTTATTTCCTTTAATAGTATTCTATAAAGCATTCAGAACAATGCAGAGAAAATGAGACCATTTTTGAGTTGCAAATTAATCCCTTTTGATAATTGTTCAGCTGTAGAGGTAGAATGTCTCACAGGATAGTTTAGAATTGAGATTGTATGAGCTAATAATGTTCTTCATGCTAAATTGGGAAGAACAGACCTGCTGTCTTCACACTAACTCTTTGCTTTCCGTCTAAAAATGTAATAAGGTCTACTTCATGCTTCCCTTCCAGGCATTTGTTTAATCTTCATGGGTTTCTCCTTTGGAGATTTGTGCTCAACAGATATTATAATGTATCTTGTCTTTGTACTCTAAAGTAAACATTTACAGTAGTTGAATTAAGCAATATATTGATGAGAAAGATAAGGTTTACTATTGTTGGAGCAGTAAATGTGAAGCACAGGACAGTGCTGTAATGAAGCATCAGATTTTATCGCTGATGGTGATTCTGGGGCCTGTTGGGTTTTATGTGATCCTGTTAGGTTTCAACAGTTGTCTGGGTTGACTTTTGACATAAGCACAGCCAGTGATTCACTGCCAGTTTTTAGCATGATTCTGAGTATTGGATGTATTTGCACTAAGTCTCAGCTAAGTGCATCAGGGTCTCAGGTAGCATTTTAAAATAAGTTTCTAGATCTGACGGGTGCTGACACAGCTTAGATACACCAAACCTGAAGATATGAGTAAAAGAAATAAAGCAGCTAAAAAAGGAATTAAATAATTTCTTATTTTCCTTGAGGGCAATTTTTGGAGCCCACTTGCTGCTGTTATGAAGGTTTTTAGTAACTCCACAGTAATTCTTCAGTTTTAACTGCTCATTTCTTTCTGATTACAGATCACAATCACATAAAATTGGAGCACTTTAACATCTTGGATCAATCACTGTTGGCAACCCTCTTCAAAAAATGTTAGAATAAAGCATCAGATGGATCTGTGTGGGATTAAATGACACAGTTGCTGAAACAATTGTGATTCACCAATTCCAAATACTTTGGCAGAATGGTTGTCTTTTATTGCATTTTGCCAATGTAGGAATTAACTTGTTCATTACTTTTCTGCTGTCAGAAGAAGCAGCCCCTTCTCTGCTCCATTTGATTATGTGAATTAGCTGTTGGTGAGGACAGTGTGAGTCCTTGTGAGCAATAGTCTTGCAGATATTTTGGATTTTCTCTGCTGAAGAGAAGCCCCACCAACCATGACTGTAGCTTTAAAGTGTGTGCTTGTCCATGGCATTTCAAAACTTCATGGAAGTTTTTGACATTGTTATTCTTTTGAATGTCACTGTCCTTACCCAGCTATCAATACTGACGTGGGATTTGGGAAGGGATGAGATGTGTTGAATACTCTAGAATGCTTTAGGATTTATATTCATTTACTGCTGCTGCTGGAGGTTGCAATGCTCCTCTTTAGCCTGAAAACTAGAGTGTGGTACATGTGTCCTTCCTTGTAATTTTTAGTATTTTTTTCCAAGTTTTTCTACTGCTTATGCAATAGAAGAAATGTAAAGCTCATTGTTGTACCTAAGAGGTTGTTCTTCATAGCTGCTTGCTTTCTCTTTCTTACTGAACTTGTGTTTTTTTCTTTTTAACTGTCACAGTGGCTTTGGGCACCCATGGAGGTGGAACTATGTGTATTCTTTCGGATGTGCAGCTAGCAAAAGCCACTTCTAATTCTGTACCCGACCTAGTGGAGCAGGCAGGCTGCCCCCAGATGACTTTGAATGAAAAATAAAGATGTAGGAAAGTGGAGATAAAAAGGACATACTGTTGCAGGGCAACCAAGAAACAAAGAAGTGATGGCAACAGTCTATTAAAAGATTTAAAGTGAGGAAGAGAGAATTACAGAAAGGTTGTCTTGTGCTTCAAAGCTCTTGCTTAAGACCTTTCTAGAGAACTACCTTTTTACAATTTGATAATGTTTTCTGAAATTTGTATTTTAAGATATTTCCCCAGGAGGCTAGCAGGACATTGAGCATGATCTTCAGTAGTCAGAAATTCTTCCTCATTTCCTTTCTAGGGGTGAGGTCTTAGAGTTAAATGGCAGATACAGATTTTTATTTTGAGGCCTTATACTTTATCTGAAACTCAGAAGACACTTGTCATAAATTAAAAAGACAAATAAGATCTCTAAAAAAGCATAGCAAAGGGTATAATTATACTCCCATCATTGTACAAGGGAGGCATTTATGAATACTTTGTGGTTTAAGTGAGCTGCTATGCTTGTCTTTTTAAAAAGTAGTTACTTTATAGTACAGCTTTAAGTGGTTTCTCCAATTATGCCTGTGAACCGTTGTAACTAATGACATGGTATTAGGCTGAAAGGTCTGTGACTTTCTGTCCTATCAAATCAACAAAATATTTACTGTTATCTGCATGATTCTCCAATTAGCTTTTCACTAAATGTGGCGTTACTCTTCACTTTCCAGTGTTTGAGGCAACACTGAGGTCTGTTTCTGAATTGAAAATCTCTCTGTTGTCCTTTGAGACTGCTCATCCTATCTCAGACTCTACTCTGTCAGCCAGTGTTTTCAGTGTGCCATTAAGCTACAACTTTCCCTGTTCTGGATCCACTGACTTCCTTTGCTCAATATTTATTACTGTTAACAGCATGGAATACAAGCTGAAAGCCCTTGGATAGATGTTGTCTGCTATTTTTTTTTTTTTTTTTGTCTTCGTCTAACTGTTTTTGAAATACAGCTGACATTAAAACCGAAGTTATACAAATGTAGGTCTTTCTCAGTAGAAGTGCATTATATGTAAACACCTTCTCTGATACTTGAACAATAACATGGTCCTAAACTGCCAGCAGTGGGTCTTGAATTTATAGAAAGATAGTTGTCCTGATTTCACACTGTACTACTTGGACTGAGTACAAGATCTTCAGTTGCAATGTATTAAAACACAGAGAAACAAAGCTGTGCATGTCAGGCTTGCTAGCTGTCATGGTGTGGGTAGCAGTGAATTACTCAGTGGTTGAAAAGATTGGTGGTAAGGAACAGTAATGGAAGTGAAATGCGCTATTCGTAGTAAGTATTTCATAGCAAAAAAAAAGCAAAGGAAACATGTATTTTTGTTCATAAGCATTTTGACTTGAGTTCAAGAGAAACAACACGAGCAAAGTGTTGTGGCAACTTCTGTCACTGGCTGTTTTGATTCTCAAAGTGGCACAGCTATTTAGAGAAGTGTTGAGGAAAAGCATCTGCACATCCTAAGGCAAAGGGGCTGAGTTAAGTTGTTTGGGCTTAGTTTTTATTCCTACTTGGGATAAATGCAGACCTGTGAATGGCATGAGGTTATAATGCAGGGCAGGACAACTTAACACTGGTTTAAAAACAGTGCAAAACTGGTTGAAGATGGTGGCCAAAATAGTTTCTTACAACAATATGTCACCATAAAACTTTTGATTTTTCTGTCTGATGAGAAAAATGACACGTGGGTTTTTTGGTTTTTTTTTTTTGTTGTTGTTGTTTTTGTTTTTTTTTTTTTTTGTTTAAATGGGAATTTCACAGGAACTACTTTGTAATTTGGATCTGGATTCAACCTGTACTACTTAAATAACATAAAACATGGTAGCAGTTTTTTCAAAGAAGGTCCTCAGAGGCTTACTTGTCTCAGTGCTTACTGGAAAATTTTACATGCTTAAAGCTTGTCAGCATTTACAGTGTGTGTTTTCCTCTCTCCCCCTGTATATGGGCTCAGTTTAACAAAAGATATTGTCTCTACATTTTGCTTCCTTCAGCTCACAGGCTGTTGCCACAGGTCTGACAGTGTTACTACCCGCTCTAATGAGAGAATTGTACCTCACCACTCAGTGGATCAAGCCACTGACCAATCTGCAAGTTTCCTGTTAAAACTACTGTATTTTTTAATTGGTATTTTCTATGTCTGAAAACGACTACCCTTAGTATAAACTTATCTAGTTACCTGCATGTTTTTGTGAAAATGTTTGAAGGGAGTTGTGTGTTAGCACCATTTAATAAAAAACAAAAGTGCTGTAAATTCCAACTTTCTTGTGGGTACAGCTATAATGAAAAGAAAATGCAGTTCTTCAAAACAGAAGAGAAATTAACTGAAAAACCATGATTTAAGAGAAAAAAATGGCTGAGCAGTTAAGTTCATTGAATATGTTCCTTTGGCTGTTAAAGGGGTCCAGTGGTTTGGGTTGGGTATTTTCAGTGTGTTGGGTTTTTTTAATCCCTTTACCTTAAGTCAGTATCCACAGGTGATACCGAATTACCTAGTTTGAAACCTATGTGTGCTACTCAGGGAAGACAGCTCCCAGCAGACACGGGTGTAGCTCGTCTGTTATAAGTTTCTAAATTCCATGAGCTGTAATATTTGGGGTGTAGAAAGCAGATTGCCAGCCTGCATTCAAACTGTAGTCTTTCTGCTGGGACTGACAATTGAGAAATGTTAACATTTTCTAAGAAGTGAGCTGAGGCTACCAATTCTTCCCGTATGTCACTAAGCTTCTGCCAGAAGTTAATGACTTTTAGCCACTGCTGATCTGAGCTTGTTTTATAACGAGCAACTAGTGACAAGCTACCTATTTCATTAATCCTAGAGTTATGAAAAGTCTTTTTTTAGTTCTCTTAGAATTATTCCATGCCTTCAGCACAAGCATTTTACTGCTTCCAGAAGGCTGAAGGATGTTTGGTAAGCAGAATCCTGTTCAGTGTGTGTTGTTTTTTTAATGTTATTCTCTTCAACATAGATACAAGTAAGGAAATATTCTTTGGTTAGTGATTTGGATGAGTAATCAAATGTCTTTTCAGTTCTTAGTTTTAGAAAGGAAGCTGAAGTGATTTTCGGTTAAAATGAGGCAAAGAGTTGGTACACAGTAGTAGTTCCCAATCTTCAAATATAATCCTGGAAAGTAAATCCTTGAGGAATCCAGCTATTTCCTGCAAGTCAGGGACAAGTAGTGTGTAACAGGATACAGCCACTCAGCTGCAGTGATGCCTTTTGCGTCAGTTGATCCGTGCTGATGGGCCAGGACTTTCATATCTATTCCTCCTCCTTCTTGGAGTCTAGTGTGAGTTTGGCCTTGAGTACAAAATGAATGATTATCAGGAACACTTCTGGGCAACAGTTTTAGTGTCTATGTAAATCCATGGTGTCATTTATCAACATGTGCTTGCAAGCTTCACTTTGTGGAGGAGGTAGAGAAATGATACAAACTGTGCAACAGCGTATCACGGGCAGATGAAAACCATAGTCTGTATCAATTACAGGACATCGCCCCTCCTAGGTTCTGACAGTCTTTTTTTTTTCTCTTTTTTTTTTTTTTAATTGCTTTCTCATCAAAATAATTGGTACTGCTTTTAAACATGGTGTTAAGAGATGAACTTCCATGCTCCCAGCCTGACTTTTTTAGCTTGTGTTTGACTTCTGTAATAAGCGGGTCAATGCACAGTTCACTGGAGAGAAGTTAGTTTCCTACATCTGTTATTAATAGCTGACATTACTGAATATTTTACACAATCTCTCCTTCTCCGATGTGCTGTCATGTGCTTGCTTTCTTACTCGCACTTGCCCTCACTTGCTCATGCTTCCCCTCACTGTTCCTCTTCCTATTGCTTTTGTACGCACTCGGGCATTCTCTTGTGTTTGCTCATACTCTTTCTCGCTTGCTCTTGCTTACTCTTTCTTACTGCTCTCTCCCTCTTGTGCTTTCTCTCTCACTCTTTCTCATGCCCTCTCACACACTGCCTTATGCACTCTCTCTCTCTGTTTCCATATTACACTGTCAAAACCAGAGTCTTGATTACCAGCTGCCTAGAAAATGCTTTAAACTATCTTTTCAGTTCATAAGGCTTTAGAGATGGATAATCATACTTTGTAGGCCTATCTCTCATAGGCTCAATTACCATGTACATATTGTTATTGCAAAATGAAACATTTTATTCTGTAATTACTGTCCTGAAACACTTTTTATTCCTTGTTTCTTCTGTGAACTGAAGGTCAATGGGGAACTCTGTGTGTGATTTTTGGCTTTAAGTACCATAACTTGAATTTTTTTCGGTTTCAGCTGTCTGATTTACATAAAATTACAGATCTAGTATTTGATAATTTGTTAGGTTTTTAAGTTTTGAAATTTATTTTCTTTGTTTGTTGTAAGAGAACCAAATGTGCATCTGTCTGGTTATTTATACCTTCTTCCCCACTATTTTTTTCCCTTGCCAGTAGTCAAAATGAAAGGAGATCAAAGGCTGAAGATTGCTCCTTCATTTTGTCAGAAAACTCTCACCTTCAAAATCAAGCTATTCTTATGTTTTCAAATAGTCAAACATATATAATTCATTTGTGTAGGTTTGTTTCATGCAATTTACTTCATAACGTAAGCAGTCTCTAATTTAATTTGTTCAGCAGAATATGTTTTGGATGTGAAACAGTGTTTCACATTCTCAGAGCCATGATACAAGTGACTTCTTAGATGTCTTAGTTTTTGAGGCAGTACTTGGGGCACACAGACTCAGATCCCACCTAGTAAAAACATATGACCTTTAAGTGTCATATGAAGATAAACCACTTACATATCCATTATATTTTTTTTCCCTGCCTGTGACTGTTTAGTATGTACAGATTTCTAAAGCAAGGGTCATACAAAGAAATAGGGAGGTTAAATAAGGACTTGTACCATATAAAAAGAAAACTTATTCAGCTGAGATTAAGTGTACTCTACCTTGTGTCATTAAATTAACCTTGAAGATTAATTTATATATGTCACTGGTATAAGTTTATACTTGAAGGTCATAAATTCTAGTCCTTGCTTAAAATCTGGCTATACCTATGCATGTGTTTAATTCTAACATTTTAGAAATAAAGATTTTGGCTGATTTTCATAGGTTATGGCTGGATTCCCAATAGTAATAAAGGATGTTTATGTTTTGTAATAAATATCAGAAAATAATATTTTCTGATGAGTAAGCTAATAGAAACTTGCATACAAGCTAAACTTGTCAGGTTTTTTTGGGTTTTTTTTCCACAGAACAAGTAGGCTAAATGGGTTTTATATTTTGTAGGCTCGCAGTGAGAAATAGATAGGATGATGCATTCCGAGTATGACTGACTTGAGACAGGTTGATGCTGTTTCCAAATCTGTATAGGCAATTACATGCAAGGTCAAATTATTTTCTTGCCTTTCATGCAAACATTGTCTTCACAATATGTCTATTGAGATTCCAGTTAGCCAAAACATATTTGATAAAACTATTTTGACCAGCCTTGATGATTAAATATGCCTATTAACATAAAAAGGATTCAATAATTACATGCTATAGCACTTTACATACAATTACCTTCCAGTTACACTTGCCTTATAGCCTAGGAATGTGTGACAGATGTCAACAGAGTTACACTTAAGGATTTGTAAAATAATTTGAAAAAAATCATATCATTACCTTCCTAGTATCTCTGCACAGTTTAGAAGAAGCACAAGATAATGTCATATGTATTTTGGGAAGGAGAAGGAGTGCTATCATAACCAGCTTTTGCATTAGTTTATTTTAAAGTTTTTTTTGCTGAATTGTAACAGTCAGATATTATCAGTATGTTGCCTGTCAAACAATATTGTAACAGTCTCTGCAATGATTCACTTAGTGGAATTGTTTTATTGAACTGTAACTTCTAGTTCTAAAAAGGATTTGAAGCTGCTTCTTCTCTCCTATTTTTGCTTCTTTTTTTTCTTCTTTTTTTTTTTCTTTTTCTTTTTAAAAAAAAAACAACACAAGCAAACAACAACAACAAAAAACAACAACAAAAAAAAACCAACAAAAAACCTCAACCAAAACACTATTGCAGTCCTTTATTATTGTGGTAAAGACAAATGGGTAACTTAAAAACTCTACAAATATAAAAGCTAAATTGTCTTGACATCAGATGTTCCAGGGTATATTTCTGACTAAAATGAAATGTAGATTGTTTTACCAGTCCTAAAGGGATAATTTAATTAATGCATTAGTTTTGGGTATAGTTTCTTCCTTATTGCAAGCAAGCAGATTTATTTGAAATCACTTGATTGAATCCAAGGTAAATTTTACCAACCATTAAATGAGACTAACATGCATTTTCTGTCTTCATAAAAGCAATAAAATCCTGTATTTTCTTGTGTGATCAACTATTTTTAAAAGACAAAGCTAAAAAAACCCAACAAATAAAACACCAAAAATATCCTTCTGCCACATGAAGAGGAATTTCCTACTGCCATCTGGGGGAAAGACAAAAGAGTATTTGAGACTAATTTTTAATATCACTTCGATGTAGTTGTCAATTTTTTGCCTTTTCTATATAAAATGTGGAACCTTCTTGATCTTAGAGAGCAGGAGATCATCAATGACCACCTTTCTCCCAGGCTCCAACAACTGTCTGTTCTTCATCCTCAGCTGACATTGCTGTTCCTGTAGCAACTCCATAGAATACAGAAACAATCTAGCACAGTAATGAGTTTGCTTCCTAAATAAAGTAGCCCTGCAGATATCTGTTTGGCTTTATTTTCATTGTAATCTTTAAGTAAATGTAGAATTCACCTGTAATAATGCAGTGTGTATTTAAGATATTACAAATATCAGTGAACAACCTTTCATCGGGCATAACAATTCTCAGGATGTATTGGTAAAGGTTTCCCAGAAGAGACTATATTTCAGCTAGAAAAGGGCAAACCTGCCAACTTATTTTGAGATTAGAAGCACAATCAGTGGGAATGTTCCGCCAACTGCACAAAAAGGTATCGAAGATAATACTTCATCATCAGATGAAGCATTGCCCTTTCTCCAAAGTAATATCTAATTATTAATGCTTACCCAAGAATAGCTGTGCTGCTTTCATGCTTCTCACCTTTTTAAAACCTGCATCTTTAGACTTGGACTTTAGGATCTGCATCATCTAGCATAACCTTTAGACTTTAATTTTTGGTATAAATTAAGTAAAGAAAAATGTCTTATTTACCATTAACAATACTAGGTCACACTTGACAGAGACTAATAATCTTCAAAAGATAAATCCAGGATGAAAAACAATTGCTGAGACACTAGTGACACCAAATCAGTAAGTTATTAGCACACATCGTATTATCACAGTAAAAATAGCATGACCAAGTCTTTGTTCAGGGAGAAAAAGATTTAGGAAGTTAGGGAAGATGAATTCACAAAGTTTCTCTTTCTCACTGCAGAAGGGGAGCATGAATGAAATGATCACATGTCAAGGGAAAGAAATGACACATGACCTATCATAAATGAGAACTTAAGGAAAACTTTATATTTGTTTTATACTGATATTTTCTTTTGGTAACCTTAGCTGTGTGACAGGACTTGGATGAGCAAAGCTCTGAAATTTACAGCAGTTATACAAAATCAGAGAAGAACACAGTCAGTTCATTTTCTACGCTTCTGCAGAACTACATGCTCTAGCGATTGTGGACAGTTAGTGCTTTCAAACATGTGAAGATGTACTTCTCTGTAAGCCCAGCGGTCAGAAAGATCTGACTTTTGGGAGGTTGTGTCCATATTTTTTGCATATGGGAAATCTGTTATTGCTACACTTAAGTAGGTGCAGGAGAGCTATAAATTGCTTTTCCTTAGAAGAACTGTCATGAGGTGTTCAGGTCTTTCTAAGCATTAAATAGGTGCTCTGTTTAGAAAACTTAAAATTTGGCAAACTTTGAAAATGAGTAAATGGATAAACACAAAATAAAACATATGTTTGAGTTCAGTGTCTCTATCCGATCTTTCTAATACTGTAAAATTTTATCTCTTTCTACCTACTGTTGTATAAACTTATGTATTCAAAGTTTCTTAATGAAAATCTTCTGCTACAGAGTTGTTTGAGCTACACATGTTCAAGACTCCAGATGTTAGCTTAAGGCTCAAATTTGCTGTATTTTCAAGCAGGACCCTTCTGTTTTGTATAGCAGAGGGAAAATGAGACTTTTTTTCTTTTCCTGTTAAAGGTCATGTTGTTTTTCAGAAAATGTGCTCAGTGTTTCTCCTTTAGTCAAATTAGGGTATTAACCTTTGAGGGGAGAAACATAGTGAGCTTCCTTCAATTGTTTAATTGCTCTTGATCCTTTTCAGTACGTTGTGTCACCTCCAGCAGAATTGACATGATTACTATAACCAGTCACCTTGTTTAGGCACACTTGACACCTAACTCTTCATGTATCAGGTTGTAAGGATTAGTAGCTTGATACTACTAGAAACAGAACATAATACAACCTGACTTTTCTGTAGTTTGTGATCTCCAAAAGCTGCCAATAGTAGGCAAACTACTGAAGTACACATTAGATAAGTAGGCAGGGAGATGGACAGAAAAGTAGCTGAACTGTTGGGCTCAGAATATTGTGATAACAGCATGAAATCTAGCTGGAGGCCAGTTACTAATGGTGTACACTATAGTGAATACTGGGGCCAATACTGTTATTCTTGACCTAGATTACAGGACAGAGCACACCCTCAACAAGTTTGCAGAAAATGCACCACTGGGAGGAGTGGTTGATAAACCAGATAGCTGCACTCCCATTCAAAAGGACATTAACAGGCTGGAGAAATAGGCCAACAAGAACCTCATGGAGTTCAACAAAGGCATGTGCAAAGTCCTGCACCTGGTGAAGAACAACCCCACTCACCAGTACAGGCTGGGTGCTGACTGTCTTCAAATCAGCTTTGAAGAAAAGGCCTTGGGGGTCCTAGTGTACCAAAAAAATTTAACATGAGTCAGTAAAGCACCCTTTTTGCAAAGACTGTGTTAGGAAGAATGTTGCCTGCCAGTCAAGGGAGGTCATCCTTGTTCTCTACTCATTTTTGGTGAGACCACATACAGAGTGCAGTGTCCAGATCTGATCTCTCCAGTGTAAGAGGATACATGTACATACTGGAACAGAGGTTGCAGTGATGATTAATGGAGTACACATGGAGACATACAGGGAGAGGGTAAGAGATCTGGGATATTTTTAGTCTTGAAGAGAAGTCTCAACGTAAGAAAATTTTTTACTACAGGGAGAGTCAAAACACCAGAATACACTGTCTGGAGAGGCTGTGGAGTCCCTCTCCTTTGAGATACTCAGAACCCAGCTGAACATGATTTTGCACAATCTGCGGTTTACCCTGCTTGAGCTGAGGTGTTCAGAGAAGGAGAGTTCAGAGAAGGTGATCACCAGAGATCCCTTCCTAGGTAAGCTGTGATTCTGTAAACTTGGCATAGTCCATGGATCTGGTAGAGCGCTAAATAGGAACCATTACAACCTTTTCATAGAGCATGAGGCCAATGGTTATTTGACCTGAAATAAAGGCAGACGAGTTCTCCTTCAACTAGATGGATCCAAGTAAACAGGAACAAACCTGCAGTTTTATTTGCCAGACCTGTTTTTTATCTGTTTCCACAATATTGACTCACTTAAATGAAGATAGAAATTAAGTTTCAAGTTCTGAACATATCCAATTAAGACAGATTGCTGAGTAACTATTTTCCGAGGCTCCTAATCTGCCAACGCTTTTCTAATCGATAGCTACTTCTGTTCAATATAACCCCAAGGTGACTGTATTCTGTCAGCTGAAAGTGAGACATGGAGCTCTTGAAATCCTGAAGAGATTCATGTCTTCATGAAAAAAAATTTTACTTTTTTCATTACACCCTAGAGTAGCATGAAATTCAGCACTCCTCATTCTCTCCACTTTTTTTTTGGTATCCTCTTAGCTGCACAAGGTTTCTGAAATAATCTTTTTCTCCTATTCACGACATGATTCAAGGGTCATTCCCTGACAGAATAGAAAGATGGGACATCTGCTGGTAGTTAAATGCTTGCACCCTTCCCAAATGCTTTGTGTGTGCCACTGCAGTCATTAACTCAGACCAGACCAAGAAGTGACATGTCTAGAGAATTTCCAGCAGCACTGTGAGTGAATTGTGACATTCTGGCAAGATTGAACCACGTACATTACAATATATTTATACTGCAGTAAGTTTTAACCTGCATTTCATGAAAAGGAAAGCCTTCTTGAACTTATCTGCAATGTGTAGTGGTCTGATTAATGAATATTCATAGACAGAAAATTGTCTGTGCTGTGATGGACGTAAGAACAGTAATTGGTTTCAGGATTGATGGATGTTTATGCTGCAGCCTACCCCAGACAGTGCATGCTGGAAACATTAGCATCCTGTTTCCCTTGTCAAAGCTCAAAATGAGTGGAAACAATTCAATTTTTCTCTGTGCAAATTGAGTAAGTAAGTGACAGTTGTTAATTTCACACCACTTTTCTGCCAAGTTTCTCTCTAGGTGGCACAGAAAATTGTTGCACGTGGTGAATCTCTTACTTAACACTGTTGTCTAGGGACAAGAGTCTCTGGTTCAGATGATGGTCATGACTAGCATGGAATTGCTTTTATTTGACTTTAAAACTGCATCAGAAGCAGCTGGTTCTCCTCTATGACCCTGATCAGAGAGACATGTACCTGTGCTCAATACCTGTCACTCTGCCAACGGGGACAGTAAAGGTTGTTCAGCATATTGTTCCAAAAGGAGCCACAGTCACATCATGTCCCCTGAAATCTCTGTGTCTGTAAGCTTCAGGCAGATAATCAAACAGAGGAGGTACTATCAAGGAAATGGCCAAATCCGCAGATATTTGTGAAAAGAGATGGATAACTGTCAGGCATCCAAACAGCTCTTGTATTATATCTTTCTTTATTTCAAGTGAGGTATCTGTTCAAGTGGTATTTTGGATAAAGGAATAAACATTCAGATTACAACTATGTATTACAACCTGCAAGACGAGGATGTCTGTTGCAGGAATGCAGTAGAACTTTGCCTTGCAAGGCATGATGACTTCTTGCATTCCAAAGCTGTAATGTTGTATGTTAAGCTTGTTTATTTGCAATGTGGTTTTCTCCAAATACATCAGTACTTAAAGAGCACATAGGAAAAAAATATGGATTTATAGATGGAGCAAGGCCATTATGGATTTTAGAAAAATTTTTTGTTGTTTGAGAGAAAGGAGGAAAAATTGCCCTGGTAAGTGAAATTGCCAATTAATATCTAAGCACTTACATATGACAACATATGCCTGACTAACCTGGTGGCCTTCTATGTGAAGGTCACAGCATCAACAGACGGGGCAAGAGCAACCGATGTCATTTACCTGGATCTGAGCAAAGTCTTTGACACTGTCTCACATGACATTCTGGTCTCCAAGCAGTGAAATGGATGGAAAATTCAGTGGATAAAGAACTGGCTTGACGGCTACTCCCAAAGAGTGGTTGTCAATGGGTCGGTATCCAAGTAGAGATCAGCGACAAATGGAGTCCCTCAAGGATCAGTATAGGGACCAGTCTTGTTTAACATCTTCGTCAGCGACATGGACAGGGGCATTGAGTGCAACCTCAGCAAGTTTGCCGATGACACCAAGTTGTGGGGCGGCTGACAGGCTGGAGGGAAGGGATGCCATCCAGAGGGACCTTGACAGGCTGGAGAGGTGGGCCCATGACAACCTCATGAAGTTCAACAAGGCCAAATGCAAGGTCCTCCATCTGGGTCGGAGCAATCCCAAGCACCAATATAGGCTGGGCAGTGACTGCCTTGAGAGCAGCCCTGAAGAAACGGACTTTGGAGTATCAGCAGATGAGAAGCTCAACATGAGCCATCAGTGTGCTCTTGCAGCCCAGAGGGTCAGTCGTGTCCTGGGCTGCATCAAGAGAAGTGTGGCCAGCAGGTCGAGGGAGGGGATTCTCCCCTTCTACTCCACTCTCATGAGACCTCACCTGGAGTACTGCGTCCAGTTATGGAGCCCCTGTTACAAGAAGGATATGGACGTGCTGGAACGTGTCCAGAGAAGGGCCACGAGGATGATCAGAGGGCTGGAGCACCTCTCCTCTGAGGACAGACTGAGAGAGTTGGGGTTGTTCAGTCTGGAAAAGAGAAGGCTTCAGGGAGACCTTATTGTGGCCTTCCAGTATCTGAAGGGTGACTACAAGAAATCTGGGGAGGGACTTTTTAGGTTGTTGGGCAGTGTTTCGACTAGAGGGAATGGATTAAAACTAGAGATAGGTCAATTCAGGTTAGACATTAGGAAGAATTTCTTCCCCATGAGGGTGGTGAGACACTGGAACAGGTTGCCCAGAGAGGTGGTGGAAGCCCCATCCTTGGAAGTTTTTAAGACCAGGCTGGATGGGGTTCTGAGCAACCTGTTCTAGTGGGAGGTGTCCCTGCCCATGGCAGGGGTGTTGGAACTAGATGATATTTAAGGTCCCTTCCAACCCTGACAATTCTATGATTCTATCACAATCACTGAGAAAATGCAGCCACTTTAGGTTTCTGCAGGGATTTCAGAGAGAAAATGTGTTGCAAGGAAAAATTTCTGCCAATCCACCCCTATGGCAATAGAGACCTAAGGTCTCCAAAAGAAGGAAGATAGACTGTGTAAGTCTGTCCATCAGTCTGCTTACTTTAAAATACACTGGGATCACATTTAAAACCAATTTGATCCCATTGATCAGATGGGGGTTGAGAAATTAATGAATTTGTTTTGATCATTGGAATAGCAGTCATTTCTATCTGACACCAAATGGTGCTCCCTTTGCCTTGTGAATATTATTTCATCAGTTCTTGCAGGACAGGAAAGCTGTATTACAAGGTACTGTTCCTGACATGACAGAAAAAAAACTCAAACCCTCAACAAAAGCAAGTTTAGATGAAAAGTTTAGCTGCAAGTTTAGATGAAACACAGGCTTTCTGAATCAGTTTACTTCTCTGAGGTCTGTGGCTGAAACATTTTTCTTTAACTTGGAGATGCCAAGATTTTGTTATTGTTTGTGAATGATATTGGGAATCTTTGACAGAGTACGTAGCTTAGGAGCAGACTGTATTCCTGTTTTCTGTGTGGGTGTGTGTGTCTAGGTCTCTTATTCTAAGAAAAAGCCTTTTTCTTTTTCATGGCTAGTGAGATTTCTGCAGTTGGCAGGCATTTCAAGTTGTAATTGTGAGTGGCTGGATGTTAACCCAAACACTTGCTCTCTTTGTACACATGAAATAAGTAATAGGGGGAAAAACAAAAGGGTAAACCCAGCTTGCTTGGTTATATAAACAAATTAAGTGACTACTGCTGCCCATCACGTTTTTCACTTCAATAGGAACTCCCTTCTTCTGGTGAGTTGCTGGTGCCAAGACTATTACATGTTGTCCCTACCATCAAATCAGCTTTTTTTACTAATTAAAGCTGTTGTAGTGCTCTGTTGGCATCTCTTGTGCAGATTGGCTGTAGCTTTGACATAGGAATAAATACATGGTTGTGTCAGCGTAAATTCTCAGTACCATTTATTTTGACACCATTTATTTTGAGCATGGAAGAATAATGCTTAGTATTTTCAGCTTCTTTCTGATATATTAATTAAAATCAATAACTGTCACCATGATGACAGATGGTCTTCCCCGGCAAGAGATTGGCCTGTTCAGAGAGAATAGAGAGTAAAGGGAAAGGACTTGTAAAATCATTAATTGTCTTATCTTCTGGATATTATGTCAGGATCTTTCAAAAACTAATTTTTTTATTTTTGTTATGAAAATAAAAGGTGAAAGGATAGATGGGAGGGGATAGCGTTTAAAAATACAAAACTGTTTGATCAGGAGTTGTATGCTTTTTAATATAGTCTCAGAGCTGAACAGAGAGATCCTGTTCTGATGATTGACCCTGACTTTTGCTGATGTCATGTTTCCAACCTGAAGGGATTTTCAGACTAAATGGAAATCATGCAGAGGACTCTGTCACTCCTTAAGATCCATTTTGACATAAAAATTTTCATTCTGAATGCTGCCCACCATACCTCTTGTATTCATTTAAAAATTAACTTAAGTTTAAAAATGTATATTTAAACTAATGGTCTCCCTTGCTTGGGAATAAATGGAATGAATACATAAGGTGTTGTTAATACTGTTTGTGGTACACCTTGTAAATACAATTATTCTTACTGCCTATGGAATTGTTTAATGTGCAGAAGACACCACTGGTATAATATATGTCAGAACTGAATATACCAAATGTATGCTATAAATAAAGCAAGCTATTCTATTAGGCTGTCCCTATCAGGAAGATATAATGCAGTTTGGCAGTGTCAGAAACTGTTTCCTTTTTCTTCTATTACTCCATTTTATTAGTCCAATCTTTATCCTATTTCATTTTTCTACAAAGCTCAACTCATCAGAGTAATTTTTTGGCCACCTTCTTTAAGGCAGAATAGCTTTCATGAGTTAAGATTACTTGCTTTAGGATTTGGATCTAAGTTGTGAGGGAAAGGACTAAAACTGTGAGGTATTAAGAAGGTCTCGGAAGTGTACTAGTTTGCATTCATGGAGCAGCGCAGGGTTCCTGTGGGAGTGGAAAAACAGAACATTGAAATTCTCAATGAAGCTGACACAAAGCAACAGAGAGTTCTTAGCTTAAATTAAGCTAAGGATGCAGAAGCAAGAGAGCATAATTTGGACACCAATTAAGAAAATATAGTTAGCTTTGTCTGAAGTTGATTTAAACTTTATATTAGCCACAGACAGAAAGTTACTAATTAACTAAAAAGTAAGTCATTATTGAGAAGCTCTTGAGTTGGAGGCTTGATTTCTCTTTCTTGCTTTACAGTTATTGTCTGCCTTCTCTGTATCACATGCAATTGTTTTCCTGCTAAACCAATTGGACCAGTTGGCTAGGAAGGGTTCGTGATTTGGTGTGTATTCATACTGCTATGTCTATCTTAATATTTTTCTTGATAGGCAGAGTAGCTTCTGAAGTTGGTGCAATTGACAGAACAATAAACATGGGAAGATAAAAATGGAAAAAAAAAAAAAGAAAAAGCAAAACTAGAGCTGCCTGGAAATCCTGGTAGTGTCACATCAGAGTTTTCCTTATATGCTTTTTAAAAGAATGGGTCGCTATACCCAAATGTCTGGTGTGTACAAGTTTTTATGGTCAAACTGTCCTCGGTATTACTAGAAATGAAACTGCATGCATTGCTTACTTTTTGTTGCTAAGAGAGCAACGCCTGAATAAATGTTACTGATCTTCACTGGGCACGATGTAGGTGGATGAGATGGAGAATTCAGCCTTATCTCTGAGATAAGAGTGCATAAAGAAACTTTAATCAAATATGAGAATAAAATACTAGAGCTGTTCACGAATCTATGCTTTCATTGGTTTTTGTAATCATTATAGTAGGTGGCATTTCATTTGTTAGGATTAGGCTAGTGAGATCTTAGAGAAGGAGTGAGATGCCTGGTGTTAACATGCAGTGTGCTACAATTACTAAAATCTGAATCAAAGGCGTTTCCTTTCTGTGTTTCTGTGGGTTTATACACTTCTGCTTCTCTGCACTTGTGTCAGGATATCAAAGAAAAGAAGTGGAAAGCCTCTAAATCTGAAAACTCAGAAAGAAGAAAGAACATTGCAAGGCAAGGAGATGCACTGGGAATATTTTTTGGACTGGTATTTGATTAGATTTACTGTACTGTCTCTTGGAATTAACCGTCACCTCAGAGGGGAAGTAAAGGAAGTGACTTCTTGCTGGTCATTTCTTAAAGCAATGGAGATAAGAGATGAGCAAAACAGTCTGTGATTCATTCTAGTTCCTTAAAAATATGTGACAGCATTTAAAAAATCTATAGTTTTGAAAAATACATTTTTACCTTATATTAACTAATCTATCACAAAACATGTAGATAAATCATATATGACTTGATAAATCAAATCATTACACATGGAAGTGCTTGGAAAAAACATCTTGCTATTTTGGATCTTGATCCTAGTATCTTTCTGAACTCCTATCCCTGTAATTTTAGTTATTTTCTGGTTGCAACTTATGTACCCATTTGACATTTTTGTTCTGTGTGACTTCGTGATTGAAGTCATGAGGCTGTTTTAAACTGTGATTCTAGCTTAGAGCTCCAGGTTATGCGTGAGCCCCAAATCCCTGATCACTCATGCAGCAGAATTAGTTGTCTTTCTCCAGTGTGACATTGCCCAACTGTCTCTTCTTGTCTCGTAAAACCTGAGAACTTGGAACTTTTGCAGTTGCCTTCAGCACAAGCATCTGAGACCCCTCTACATAGTTTTTGCAATGTACTTATGAGGTCAGTGCAAAAACAGATGAGGGGAAACTGAAATTAAGGGGATTGCTCAGGTTTTTGCTTTCAGAAAGTGGAGAAACTACAGAGTGACTTGGCACTTTCCTGACTCCAGCCTCCTCTGTTTTGTTGTACCTACATTGTTCTTCAGTGCTGTTTTAAGAAGCTACCCTCAAACTGGTAGAGAGCAGTGTGGGAGAGAGTAACTGGATGGGATTAGCACTGCAGGCCATCTTAAAGTATTTTCTCACCGGTATGGTGATTTACATTTTATCTGTCCAATATGTTATTTATAAACAATCTGTATTCTTGCTAACAGAATGTGAAGAACAATGGAGATGATATCATACATCACAGTATCCATGCACACAGAAGATCCAAGAAGAAGGAACAAATTTGGGGAGTATGGGAAGTCTGGAGTAGAATTTAGTATGTAAGTAGGTGTTACTTAATGAAAAAGAACAAACAAACAAAAACACAAAAAAAAAAAAAAAAAAAAAACCCAAAAGAAACCAAAAACCACAAACCAATCAAACAACAAATATCTGAAGACTAAAGAGTGAAATATCCCTTTGTTTATTTGGAGAGATGGAATTATATTTCTCCTTTTCATTGAGCCTCGTTGCTTGTTGACCTGGCCAAATATATGTAGAACATAATTTAGAAAATTATTACATGTGTTTTAATTTATTTAATGTGTTTTAATTTTTTTCACATGTTCTTTTTCTACCTTAATGCCATTTTGTCTCATGTTAAGGAGGTAATAGGCAAAAACTGAATTATTACAGCCATGAGAACGGGTTGACTGATGTTTCTTAGCTGGTCTAAAAGGTAGGATATGATAATTAGTTAACAGATTGAGCAATGGGTGTTTTATTTCATAGTATCTTTAAATTAATTATTGCCCAACATTCTTTTAGAATGCAGTGAATAACAGCATTCATTGATTTCTATTAGAAACGTAGAAAAATAGTGAGAAGAATGCATCAAAGCCCTAGTTTAGTGCCTTTGTGTGTCCTGGATTTTGATATTGATAGTTTTCAAGGACTTTTCTGGTTAGTTTGCAAAGTTTTTACTAAAGAAATCCCATTGTCATATAGACTTTTCCTGACTGGGTCCATTCTGACCTTTTCTATCTAGTGCTTCTCTAAAGAAAGGCACAAGGTGTGTGGTGATAAAGGACCAAATGTCCACCCCACTCGGAAGTGCCATGCTAGATACTTTTAGGGTTGTTTTGTGAGCTCACAATATGTTATTTTTTTTTTTTTGTAAGATCCCCATGAATTGGATTAGAGTAATGGTTCTTGCATGTTTCATAAGAAACCACAAAGAGAACTCAAGACCCAGTATTTCCTAAATTTCTAGTTCTGGCTGAAAAAGTTTAGCCAATAGTTCTTAAGGGTCTTTCTCAAATCAGCAATAAGACTTTCACAGGATGTTTCTGAGTGCTTCTAGTTATGGAGGCTTAACAGACACTCCTTGGGTAAAGCAATTTCTGAAGCATTGTGACTCCACCTTCTGAATGAATAGCTTTAATGTGTCATACCTGTCTTTCCCAGTCATCAGTTGCTTTGTAAATCATGGCAGTTAATAGCATATTGGGTTCCCAGAAGACAATTAGACAAGCCTTTTTTTTCTTTCCTCTCGTCTCTCATTCCATCTGAACCTGTCTCTTTTTCATGTTAATTTTAATGTAAACCTTTTTTGTTTGTTTTAAGGTTACGTAGTGTCTGCAACTCAGTGCATTAGCATTGCCCTGCAATCTGGGGCAGACAAGTTATATATCAGTAATTTAATAAGTCATACATAAAACAAAACAGCATAGATTTATTTTGTTTTAAAATTGAAGAGGGTCAGCTGTGTGAGTAATGTATCTGCCAACTATTGTCATTGTCCTGTCTAGGAAAGCTCGTTTATCTTGGTTAGTAAACAACTTAAAAGGCAAAGGAGGTGGATGGCTTTAAGGGAGTGTTACTAGGACACCAAATCTGATGTCTGATGTCTTGCCTAAATCTAGGCCAAATCACGTGTTAGAAATCTACCACCAAGAGGCAGTTAGAGGATGCAGCTAAATATATGACTGTTATTATACAGGTGACAGTGGAACAGTCAGTTCTCAGAGTTGGGAATCTGCACACTTAAATCAATCAAATTTAAGATCTGTTCAGAGAAAACAATAAAGGTGCAAGCTTGTAAATTCTGATAATTACCTACATTTGAGGTGCCTGCATTCAGTTGTGGAGTCTTAACATTTAAGGGCCAGTGACTGGAAACCTTAAGCATAACTGATGATCCTAAAACTCCTTATTCCTCCTTTAATCCTAAATTCATTGGTACTTGTAATGCTTTCTATTCTCTGATGTGAAACCATATGATTTCTTGATATGTGAAGCAGTTCAAATAAGCTACAAAAGTAAAAACTAGCAAACTAATTTTGCAGTCACTTAATTCCTTGTACTATCAGTTCAGCAGTCCTATAACAACAAATAGCACAGCAATTTGGAAATTAAGTAGTTCAGCATGGATATGCAAACATGCTGTTGGGTGGGGAAGGGTGTTCTTTGTTGAAGAACCACAGAAAAAACACTATACATTAAAAACATATAATCTGTCTCTATAAAAGACAGCAGGAGATTGCAAAGCATTTCTGGGGCCATTAAAAATGATCATAGTTCCCAACAGAACTCATTGCCCTAAGAGCACCCCTGTGGACCACACAGACCCCATTTACCCCTTGAGAAGTGTCTTAGGGATTGCTGCTTCCTCTCTGTCTCAAAGGAGCATTGCTTTACTCTTTTTCTGAAGGCAGCACATACTTAAAAGGACGTTTTTAAAGGAGAAATATGTATATGTTATAGAATATACCGCTTGCAAAGCTGCTTGTCTTAGCAGCTGTAGATCTTGGACGATTCTATTGTGAAGAAGTCTGAAACACTTGAGTTATAGGAATTGATGATGGAAAACTCCTATTAGGGTCATGTATACTACTCAGTATTCAGACTGCAATAAATCTCTCTAGTCCTATTGTCCCTTTCTTCATTCAAGTAGTATTTTTCCAATGTACTTCTCTCTTTTCCTCCAGAAGATTGTTTCACAGTACACTATATTTTGCTATGAACATAATATCTGGTAGTCATTATTTTCTTGTAAAAATAAGCAGACAGATTAAGTTGCTTTTGTTTTTATTTTCTTCTGTGAAATAAGTGATGATGGGAATTGGTATTTCTTCGTTGAAATTCAGCATCTGAAATATGATGAGTCAGGCCTCAGGTCTGTTTTGTAGAAATGTTCTTCAGATTTGCAAATAAAAACAGCAGTGTGTTATAATGCTTCTGCTTTCCTGCTATTCATTCTTTGCAATGTGGAACAAAATGTACAGTAAAAACTTCATGAGATAGAGGTCAGCAAAAAAGTCTAGCAGGCCAGTTAGAGTTTCTCCTAGGAAGCTGTCAAAGAAAGGAGTACAAAGTGTGGGATGGGCACATGATACCTGCTAGCTGTCTTACTAAAGCTGCAGATTTTTCAGAGTGACAATTTTTTTTCTCAGTGAGCAAGGTATCAGAGTGCAGGAGGCTTTGTTGGGAGCCAGTGGTATGGGTCCGTGAACATAGGAAGCCTACTGTTAGAACACACTGGAAGACTGTTGGAGATACACTATTTGGAAACACGGGAGTAGCTGAATAGCTGTTTTGGCTCTGTGAAGTTGACAACAGAGTACTGCTTTTCTTAAAGTTCCAGAGGCTCCCTCTCTCATATTCTTTAGAAAAGGGTAAGAAACAGCATTCAGCTGAGGTCAGCTTGGCTGTTCAGTTCATATTACTGACGGGATCAAATTTTTTTGAAAGATAATCACAATTCTATGGACCATCTTAAGAACTGCGCTGTTGCTTGGACCACCAAAACAGCAGAGAAATGCAGCAAAGTCTCTGCATGAAGAGACTGGACAGAAATGAACGTCAAAATTATTTAATTGGGTGGTTTATATTACACAAGACTAAAAAATTAGGTTAAAATAATTGGGCAAGCAACTTCCCCTATTAGAAAAAAAAAACAAAGAGAAGCAGACTTTGCACAAATAGGAGAGAAAGGGAAATTAAAAATATAGTTTGAAACTTCTTTTCCATGTGTTTCATGTTGTCTAATATTACATTTTCTGTAGTTACTTAAGCTGACCACTTCTGTTGCAGCATTGAGGATGAAAGGCCAAAGATCAAATCTGCTGTAATAATTTTTTCAAACTTTTTTTTTTTATGAGATAACAATGTTTATGAAAGCTGGAAATTATTCAAAAATTATGTCACTTCAGTACAGTTTTTTGAGATTACCAGTAATATCAGTTTCTACTTTATTACTGGACGAGGACCTACATTACCCATATCATCTGTTATTTTAAGAGGAAGAAATAGATGCTTCAGGTCTTTTAATAACTGCTACTTTTTCAGTAGTTCTCATGTTGGTACACTTGAGTTTTTTGTATGAAAACCAAATGCATACGAAAGGACTGAAACAAGATGTTTATTTTTCAGTGGTTGATGTTATCTGTTAGTAGGTACTGTATCAGTGATAAAGATGGAAATTTGGGAGAGAAGCGTACTTCTAAAAAAACAACAGGGAAAATGAAAAATTTTCCTAAGAAAGGATTTATCTGTTAAATTAAGAGATAACTGTTGATGTTGCTGTAGAGTTAAAATAAATGTATAAAAGTTGAAAGCTGTTAGTTGATAAAGTAGGAAGCTGCATGAATGAAGAAAATAAAATACAGCTCTTTTTTTTTGTTACCTGTTACCTCAAAACAGAGTGCAGTCATATTTATGTAGCCTTGAATAATATTGTTCTCTAAATATTATCCTTTGTTTTCTTTCATGATAAACAATCATTCAAGGAGATTGTGAAATGCTTCCATAGTTTGACATTGTTTCAGGTTTGTAATATGTCAGACAAAGGGTCAAAATTCACTATAAGGATGTTATGTTCCTCTGGTGTTTTTTTGTGGTGGTGTTTTTGTTTCTTTTTTAATTGTGAGAAGTATTTGTTGGGAACAGGTACTCATGAGTTAATCGGTTCCCTGACTACTGCATTCTTGAACTGAGAATTCAAACTATTAACTGAATGAAGTGTGTCTTGGCATTTTATCTGTGTAGTTCTTAATAAAATACTTAAAAAGAAAACAAAAAACAAACAACAAAAAAATAGTAACGCGATAGATGATTTTGTTAGCTGTTAATACCTCACTGAAATGAGCACTGCAGTCAAAAACACTTGGTGGTCTTCATCTTAGTTTGAATGATGTAATTCTGTAATCCTTGCGCATTCAGAGAGAAACTAGTAAGTTACCATCCACTTTGAAACATTCTGTAGGTGGGACTAATAAGCTGAGCTAGACTGAATTAATATTTTAGTGTTAAAAACTGCATAATAACCTCAGAGCCAAGTATAAAGCTTATCTCTTTTAGTTATAGTGAGGTGCTGTTTTCCCATCCACCAGAATCCTGTTATAATACAGACTTAACAGTGGGCTTCTGATGAGCAGAAATCAGGCAATTTACTAAGAAGATTCAGATTTTTCAGTATTTCTACATACAAAGTACGTTTTAATGAGAAGTGCAACAAGAATGCTTATGGCTTTTTAAGCTAGAAACTTTTCTTCTACTTTTGTTGTATGAATTGCTATCTTGAATACTGTGGCAAAGTGAAGGGGCTCCTTAATAACCCAGGAGAGCAGCTGAGTCTGATCTGCTGGGAAAAAAAATACAATAGTGCTGCCTTCTCACTACAGAACATGCAGAGGGGTCCAGCTGAGAAAAGGGTGCAAAGGGTAGCAGCATGCTCAAGACAGAGAGGCTACCAGAAGACATGAGAATCTCAAGGGCTTTCTTTAACTAGCCAGCAGACCTGAAGAAGCAAAAAGTTTGTTCCAAAGAAGAGCTCCCAATTTCTTTGCTTAATTACATGGTACTGTCACTGTTCTTTTAGCATACCTAAAATAAGCCGGCTTGAGAGAGCTAACCACACCAATTGTAGTGTTTTTTTGCCTGACCTAGAAAACAATGAAACTCTTTTACTCCCATTCCTGACCAAAATAAATAAAACACCCCGTGCCCCCAAACCCCAAACCAAGATGGTCTGATCACCCTCAGATTAAAGAAGCACTGGACAAAAAAAGTGGATGATTTTCTTGTAAGGAGTTGTCAAACTACACTATACTTTTTCTTGAATACTTGTAGACGTGCAGATGGCAGTGAAAGGCTTCAGAAGGATATTCTGTGGGTACCACTATGGGTTCAGGAAAGTCAGTCAAAGGCTAAAGTAGCTTTGAGGAGGCTGTGACCATCTCCTGAGACTGCAAACCCCGAATAGAAGGCAGATGTCAGTCTTCCATCAGGTGGTGATCCATAAGGAGAGAAAGGTACAGTTGCTCCTAAACCCTGAATTCTTAGGGCTTGCAAGTTTTGACTTTTCTGCCTTCTTCCCTGGAAGGTGTTCAGATCTGCAGAGGTTTATTAGCTCACTTATAGCTGAATTTCATTGTCGCTGGTACAGGTGTTAGAAAATACCCTGTTGCAACTGACAAATTTGTAAATAGATAGCATTTTGCAAACCTTGTATGTTGACATATCTGAGCATTTTCACTTTTCTATTCCCAGAAAAAGCAACTCTGGATACAGAAGCCAACTGTGGAGCAAGTCAGTATGGTCTTAAAAGGTGAAAAGATGCTCCCCATACTATGTTCATGGGGAAGATTTCTGTAGAAGTGGACTAAAGTTGATAATGGCTAGTTTTTCTCCCTCAGTTTCCACTTATTTAATATTCATCCATCAGGAAAGCTAGAAAAGTTTGAGCTATCGATGATTCTTTCTTGATTCTAGGAACTATATGATTCACTAAGATATATAGTTTTGTTTCTCAGTGGTAATTTTTGTTTGTTTGTTAGTTTGTTTTTTAAATTAACAGCTAACTTCTAAGGGGAAATAAGAAGTCTCACTACTTTTTTTTTTTTTTTTTTTTTAAATAATAAACCAAATTCTGTTGTATAAGCATTATCTGGAGTAAAACTATGCAGGTATCCTTAACACTAGGCTTACCATCTTTCACAGGCTCACACCACCATGGTTCTCTTTGTATAAAGCACTTAAACTCAATAGCAGAATATAAAAGAGACTTCTAAGACAGCATTTGAAGATAATATACTGATTTAATTAAAATCATAGCTTTCTGCTCTAAGTGTGCTGTAGCGCTCAGCTCCCTGGGTCACTCCTGTGAAGGCATCTTCAGTTATGCCAAGACAAAATCACACTGTGGAGTATACGACGACTATCTGTTATTAATACTCACAGCAATAGGCTGTGACTAACACACTGCTGGGTGGAGATTTTATGTTCCCTGTCTCTGGTACTTACCCACACTGAGTCTGTGCTAGCTAAACAGCTTCCAGTCAGAAGTGGAAAAGTAAAATTTCATGTCATTTTGGGATGGATCCCCAGTTTTGCTGAGCTGCCATTTCCTCCTATGTTTGTTTGTTTTGGTTTTGCTTGTTTGTGTTTTGTTTTGTTTTTCCTTCATGGCTTTTTTATTTTGTCACAATGCTGCCTTTTTTCTAAACCTTTGATCTTGTTTCTTACTTGAGAATGTTTACTAAAGTTTCAACTTGCCCTTTTTATTTCTGTGTTCTCTCTTTACTTACACTCTTCTTCTGTGCCTTGGTGGCCTAAAATCTCTTTTGCCCTCAGGCTAAGGTAAGAGCATGGTTATACTTATAACATCATTAATTTATTTAATTAAACTGGCCCTTGTCATGTATTTCCTCTACCTTCTATTGCATATTTCAAAAAAAAGGCATTTCAAATACTACTTGGCCTCATTATGAATATACAAACAGTGCTTGAACCTAAACAAAACTTGATTTCCTAAATTATGTTTGGTGGCTGTGAAATCAATGGGGTTTTGGTTATAAATTTTACATAATGACTGAAAATTCCGTTAAAATTAGCACTAACAAGCTGTTTAAAGCTAATAGATTGCTTCATCTTTTTGTCATTATATCAAATTAATTTCTTATTTCAAAGCTGGATTCAGCAACCTTGGCTGATTTAGCACATGCAGTTTTTCAGTGCCCCGTGTAAAAGTGGTCATCCTCCTCTCCAAGTATGGTGTTGCTAGGTCATGGAAGCATGTGCATGGTAGTTTTCAGTTGTGAAATGCATTGGTTCAATGCCTTTAAATTTTCCCTTCCTTTGTGTTTAATTTTCTTTTTCTGTAAAGTGTGGGAATATGATGCCATGGTCAGATAAAAAATTGTAGTTTTGTCAGGAAAAAGGAAAAAATCTTCCCCATATGATTAGTGTTGTTTTTCCCAAAGACTAATCCTTATAACTCAAGAAAGAAAAAAATCCTAAAACTTTCACTAATACATACATGCCTCTACATGCACGATTTTTTTATTACCTGTATTTTAATATTAAAAAGGCAAAAAGTTGTTACGTGGATTCTAGAACCCTGAGCTCAATTTCAAGAAGGAATGGCTAATTTCAATGCTGTCTTCTCAGGCCATAAATTTCACAGATTATGAGTGTGAATAGCTGGAAGCAATGTTCTCTTTTCTTGGTTTTAAATTCCACTGCTGTTCTTTTCACAGTGTCATTCTTGTCCTTCTGAAAGGAAAAAAGGAACACTGGCTGCCAAAGGAAATCTCTGTAATGCCTCACAGAGGAAACCTACACACTTCTCTCATTCTTATGATAAATATTTGGTGGCTTTAAACCCATTTTTGGTATGCTGCTCTCTTCTATTTACACTTCTATGGGTACCTTTGTGGCCACCATCCTTAAAACATGATTTTTCTGATGAAAGCCTAAAAACTTATCAAAACACAGCACAATTCATTTGACTACCAGTTATTTGTTTTCTGTCTAATTTAATGTTCACACCATGAGAAATAGGACCCTGGTATGTACCACCTTGCTTAACAATACGGTGGGAGGGAGATGTGTTCCCTGAGTGCTGCTCACAAGGAAACAGGAAAATTTTGGTGTTAATTTCAGCAACTTTCTGGAAGCTTTTTGCTCTTCAGTCTCCACCTTCTCCTGAATACCATTTAAGAGCATCCCAAAAAATCTCATACCTTAAAAAAGGGATGTTTTAAACTTTGTCCATTATGCTCATGTCCTTCTTCAGTCTGAAAGTCTCATAAATCTTAGGGCTAAGGAGATGAGCTTGGCAGTGTGGGGGTGTTTTGCAGGATGATCATGATCAGGGAGAAGTTCTTTTTCATTAAACAAAAAAATTACTGTGATTTCCCAGATTGCTCTTTCCTTTGATGGTCATCCATATACAAAATAGTTATTATGAAGAGCTAATCCTACGGGCACGCTGTTGTTCACATTTGTCAGTTCTGAGTTCTCCATTCACTTAACTTTGCCCCTCAGTCTACTCTAAAGTTTGTGTCATCTTAGTATACACTGTTATCTCCCACAAGGAAATGTTTAAATATCCAAAGTTGTTAAAACATGCTGGATTGACTCCCCAGAAAATCCAAACAAGAAGCATGGTGATGCGAACAGATCAAATTCTGTTTTTCTTTGTGCTGTACCACAAAATGTGTATCAGTTTCTGTAGTAAAGCTTTCATATTCTTACTAAACTAATCTGGACTTCATGATGAGAAATGGATGTTATGTTGCAGGCTTTATATTTTCAGAAATATCTGTGGTTTGGTGCTTTGTCTTCATTTGCGATTTCAGCCCTTTTTTCCTTCAGCTCAGACACATGAATAAATACTTCTCTAATCTATCAGTTTACTATGCTTGAGTTTCTCAGCTTGTTTCTTATCTTCTGCCTGTAGAAAGATGAATTTTTGTGAACCCTTGGCTCCCTGCTAGGAGTTGTTTACAACTAATGTCTTCCCTAGCTGTCTTTTCCTTTTGATGTGTATTGGAAGGAGACTATTTTTACTTTTAAGACCACTTCCCTTTCCTCCACTACTTCTCAGGGGATTATTTCTCTTGCTTTATCACCCTCTCTTCAACATGACTATTTTAAATATTTCTTCCATGGCAGTTCTTTACCCAAGCTTTTCTCAAAATACAAAAATGTTGCTTTTTAATGTTCTCCAAATTGCTACTCAAAACCTGCAAAATATAATGTCTCTCTTGATCATTTTCTTATTGTTTTTTTCCTCTTCTAAGGAGAAGTTATATTGGTTTTTTAAGTTTGAAGAAGTGCATTTTCCTGACAAGATGCCATTTTTGTTCATAGACCTTGGGAAGGCTCAGTTGCTATCCGAGCAAATAAAGAAACCTTGGTCAAATTGCATCAGGTCTCTGAGATCTGTCCTTTGAACCATTACATACTGGCTACCATCAGGTACAGACTTACAGAAGAAAAGTATCAGGGATGTAGCTAAGGATAAACTTCGTATTCAGTATCTATGCATTAATCATCAGTGATTCTTTATCACTGGTGATCACTTCATACCACAACTATAGGAACCCCATGTACTGTATTTCATCTGTATACTTTCTATTCTGTTGGGTGTATTTCATAGTATAAACAGTAGGGAATACTAAATTGTTAAATCTGTTACACTTGTTCTTTCTTTCCTTGTAGTCCTGTAAAGTACAAACACTTCACCTCTCCCCCTCCTCTCTCTCTCCCCTTTCAAATCTGGATGGTAGAATCATAGAATCATTCAGGCTGGAAAAGACCCTTGGGATCATCGAGTCCAACCATTAACCCTACTCTACAAAGTTCACCCCTAAACCACACCCCCCAACACCACATCTAAATGACCCTTAAACACATCTAAAATTATCATCGTTGCTGATGATCCTTAGGGTTGCTGTTCTGTTTTAAGGTGTTAGATTAAGCTAGGCCCACCAGACCAGGTGGGATTCTGGAGAGAAAACAGTATGGATTTCTCCAGAAAAGAGTTCTACCAGAAAGTGTCAGAACCGATTCCTGTTTTCCTGATAATAATAGAAGCTCAGGGGAAGAAGCCCGGCGGAATTAACCTTGTATTTTCGATGCCTAAATGAGATATCTAAAGCTAAGGGAATATTCTCCATTTTATCTTAATTTCCTTCTCTTTCCCCATCTCCATCATTATATGCTTAATTCATAATATGTCACATTTGTGGATCATATATAGTAGCTTGTTAATTCAAGCATAGCTGGAAGCTTTTAGTGGTTATTTTTGGGCCATCTGGAACATGAACTTTAATCTTTACAGGCTGTATTTTAAAAGGGCTGATGGACTTATTTCCCAAGCTTAATTTGATAGAAGAGTGGTTTTATGTGTTGTATCAATTAAAGTGGGGTCTATTTGTTATCAGTTAACAATATTGTTTATGCTAAGTACTATAACTGTTAAACGCATTATGTTGCCCACAGGTTGGCCATTCTATCATTATGTCTCTCTTCAAATACACCTTTTTTACTGCAAAACCTATTGTTTCTGCTCAGAGCATGCTAATCAGGAGTATAACCATGTCTGAGACATAACCAGGAACTCAGCCCACAGAGCTCTGATGATGTGGAGGTTTAATTTAGCAGAACAGAAAACAGAATGGGCATGATGCTATCCTACCAGAATTGCTAAAACCTTTTTATTTTTAAATTTAGCTAAGAAGAAGGAGTTGTTCTTCCTATTCTAAAATAATAAAATTGTTGTGCCCAGTACATGTTCACTCATCGTGGCAATCCCCTACTCTCAAGAAAGCAAGCACCTGCTTTGTGCACTATGCTCCTCAAAATAATAATTTGCAAGAGATTTATGTGGGCTATTCTTTATCATCTTTTGTGTTAGGAGGAATACTGTTTTTAAGGTATGTTTACATTTTGTTAGTTGGAAGCTTTCAACAAACATATTGTGAAGGTTTATTTTGGTGTCAGTCCTACAGGAATGCTGAAGTATGGACTTGAACTGAGCTTCCCAGTATTACAAAATGAGTAAGAAATAGTGTTGGGACCAGTAATATATATTGTTTTTCTCATCCCGAGTTTTTTTCCAAGCCTTAACAATGACTATTGATGACAGCAGGTATGAAGGCTCCATAGGTGAGCAATGTACAAATTTTGTATTCAATATATATCTTAAAATCAAATGGCTTGTTTACTTCGAGCAGTTCTTTGTTCAGAGCATTGGCTTCTCTCTACAAAGCCACTGTTGAGAAGGGAGCTGCAGACCTTATTCTCACTATGTCTACTTTCTTCTTTGCATCCGCTTGTTTCCTCTGTGTTATTTTACTCCAGTGGACACTTATTGTTCTGTTCTTTTTCATATTATTTTCTTTTCTAACATCCCAAAAACTCAAGTTTTGTCCCCACATTTTTTTCCTTTTCAGATCTTTTACACACATGGCTGAACTGTATGGTTGTACCCATTGCAGAATTTTATTTTAAGTTGCTTTTTTACATTGCTGATAAACAAACCTGAGCTTGAGGAACACATGTATGTGAAAAGGAAGAGTTTTGCTAGATTTTTTCCCTTTCTTTTGTGGTATCAGCACTTGCTTTGTACTGCCTTTACCTCAGTATCATGAGATATTCGGCCAAGAGTGGCTGAGACTCAGCCACTGAAACCAAGAACAAAGTTCTTGCCCACAGTACTGGTCTCCCAATTTTTTTCTGTGATGTTGGTGCTGGGGAAGATGTACCAAAAGGGAGTAGGGTGCAATTATATGAATCCTTCCTTCTTGGAGGATCCTGGGTTTTAATAGGTCCTATGAACTCTGCAGTATGCTTCAGCTCTGTCTGCATTCAGGAAAATATGTGAATACCTGAAGAAAAATAGAATTTGCAGTACTGAACCTTGCAAAGGGATATGGGTAAGGTGGAGGCTCTCAGGAATATCTCAGACTTTTAGTTTAACTTCTATCTTTTCCCAAAGGTGACCCTACTGCTGTAGGGAACTTCCATCAGACTTCAGTGTGGATGAGTACTGTGATTTGTAACCACAGTGTCTTGCAGAAAATTGTTACTTACTTGTACTCGAAAGATCTAAATGTTTGAAGGAGTAAGTTACTGACAAATGAAAATGAAATGGTAATTGTGATGTTAGCTTGATAGCAATTTCTGAACATTTTTTTGTTCAAGAAAATTTGTTCAAGAAAATTGCACTTTGAGAAAATGAAGGCTGCATCAGGCTAGTACTTGTATCAGGCTATGTTCCTCAGTCTCCATATAGAAACTTATTTTCAGGCAGTCTTCCTGGCCTTGACTCTCAAAGTTGTTCAGGCAATAAGGTACAGAGACTTGCACGCACAGCTCCAATGAAAGTGGGGAAGTGATAGCCCTGTCTGAGGTCAAACATGCTATGAATAGGCAAACTCCTCCAGAGAGCTCTGACAGTCTACCTTATGCATGAAGTCTCTGCTGCCTTTGGCAGTCTTTCAGAGAAAAATACACTGGATTTTACATGTGCCAGGCCTTTTGTACCATCTGCAGCACAAGATTTTTTTGAGTGGAAGGAGGATGGACACTTGGATAATTGATGTCAGTCTTTCATTTGGAGCGGGAACAGTTAGTGAGGTAGAAAAGTCTGGAAATGAGGGTCTTGGCACTTATGTAAACAGAAATGATCACAACTGATGCTGTGTCTTGAGCCACAGCAAGTCTCCTTTAAATGCACCTTCAAGGTTTATAGACAATTCCTATAGAATAGCGAACATGTCCCTTTAGGCACTGCAAATATCAGTGCAAGGGGACCAGCAACACTGAGACATGACAGAAATATATGAAGAAAAAGTTTTGTATTGTCTTATCTCAGCTGCTTGGTATTGGAATGAGTGGTTCATCTTTGCAGACTGAAGGAAGCAATATATACATATTTATAAAATTTAATCTTGCAAATACTCCATCTTAACATGTTCATTTTTGGATCTTGACAAATGCAGTCCCGAGGGCTAACTGTGGTGGTGGTGGTGAAATGACTGACTGCAATGTTTGTCATCATGGCACAGTAACAAATATTTCAGTCTGGGAGCCATGATTTTACTAAATCCTTTTGTTAGTAAGTGTAAAGTTCTAAGTAGTCCAAAAGAAAGAATGCCTAAAAAACAAAAGTCCAGGCATAAGTTTCATGGCAGCTATGCCTGTGTAGCCTGACATCTACCTCATGATGTGAAGCATTGCTTCACAGATCCAGATGTGATTCAGGCAATAAAAGGAACCCTCAGCTCACTAGTCATATTGCTCAAAATAGTTTAGCATTGACAGATAGGGTCTGAATGGACACTAAAGATTCGACTAAGGCCAAAAAGTCTGTCCTTGCTCACAGTGAAAAGCACCAGCACTGTACAGGGCTAGCACACAGCTCATTTTACTGTGAACCTAGTATGTAAAACTTGATAATTGCCATGTACCATGCACTTCATGGAGGAGGTCAAAGTATAGGCCACAACCTACCCAAGTTATACCATGTTACATTCACTGAACTGTGATGCTCACTGTGAAGACATGATGTTATTGGTGGCTTTTGTATTGGTAATAAGCTGTTTATAGAAACTTGCTGAATTGAGCTCAAGTAGAAAGCTGTATTTCAGTGACCGATTTTTGGTGGGGTTTTATATTGTCCAAACTTTAGAAATACCTAATACTTTCTTGAACGAACCCATTACTATGTTACTATCTGTATACTGCCTGGAGGGCACAATTACCACATTTTCAAGGTATAAAAAAGTACTGTGGTCACTAAAGCATCTAAACTCATAAATTGTTTCCTCTTATGATTGTTTTTTGTAGTTTTCTTCAGAAATGAATAAAGCAACAGCCATTGCATAATGTCTGCCACAGATCCAGCAAGCTGGTTATTTAAGGGTTGAGCAGGATAGTCCTGGAGCCCAGGCAGGAGCCCAAGCTGAGCTTTTGGTGTTTGGCTGTGCATCACACAGACCTGTAAGTGGTGAGTCCATTAGCATGAATGGGAGCAGGTTCCAGCTCTGACTGCAGTGTCCTAGCAACAGGAAGTAAATCGTATGCAATCGTGCAATGCCTCAACTTACCAACTTCAGTTTGCACTCCACCTGAATTCAAGACAAAAGGAAATATACATTGTACATATAAACATATTTATCATTCACTTATATGCATATACAAACACATATATGTGCGCACACACACATATATATATTAAAAAAAAACAATCACCAGAATGTATGGCTATCTTCTATCATGATCAGAATAGGCTGATTCAAGTTTTCATCTGTGCTGTTATGTAGGGAAAAAATAGTGTTAAAGTCAGAAAAAGGTGAAGTGTCAGTGTTCAAATGAAGGACCCTGATGATGGCTGTTTGCTGCATTACAGTGCTAGTCTAAGAACCTCTGTAAAATATCTTTTTATAAAATATTGTAAAATGATGTTAGCACATTGCAGCATTTTTTCAAGTGTCCCATGACTTTGCCCTGTTTTAGTTACACGAAAGGCTTTCTGTCTTATATTCAGGTGTCCCTGTTTGAGGAGATAAGGGCTTGGGAAAATGAGAGGAGGCACTCTGTCTTTATAGCATTAACATTTTACTTACCTCTTTCTCATTATTCTAATCATTGTTGAAAAACTGTCTTCTATGATTTTTAGTATGCAGACATCAATACTTCCTCTGGCAGATGTTTCTCAAAAGACAGAGCTGGAAAGGCTGCCCCTATTATCTCCTAATATTAATCAGTATGTGGCCCAAATGAGAGCCAGTAATGGACCATATGCATTGTTTTCACCCTGAAAGGTTGTGTGAGGTCTGATTAGGAAACTATGGAGCCATAAGGAACAAGGTGAAAGAAATTTGTTCTGGAACATTTCTCATTTCAGCAAGTAAGAATGCTTATGCTTGTTACTGGTTAACACCTTCTGAAAGTGTTAGTCAAGTAGGGCTAACCAACCTGAGAAAGTGCAAAATGTTTGAACTGCCTTGTCACTTTTTCCCACCAAGCTATTCCTACATTTTCCCTACTTTGTTTAGATACTGGATTATAGAAGGAGAGAGAAGGAGTTTCTTTTCTGCTTGATGTCCTAGTCTGTATTCTCCTGCCCTCCCTCTGTCCCTTAAATGTCTCTAGACTGTAAAGGAAAGTAATGTTCTTTCAATACAGTACGGATTTTTTAAAAAATGCATAACTTAATGGCCAGTTCAGTCATATGACTTCTAAATAATCACTGGGCATCTCATCAACAGAGGTGCATGGGAACACTGATAGTGTCAAAAATCTTCCCTATCTAAAGCAAAAGGAAACCAGGGTATTAAAAAGGTTTCTACTGGGAAATGGAAGCTACACCAGAAGACTTAACAGTTTAGTGGCTGCGTTACTCACCTAGGACGTGGGGAACATATTGTGGGTAGGTAGCTACTGGGGCTTGCTTTGTCCCAGGTGAGTACCCTGATGCTAAGTCATGAGGGTCTTCCTCCCCATGTCCAGTCCTTCCAGACTTGAACTGTTTTCTCAAGAAAGCTTTCTTCTTGGAAAGCTATTCTGTTCCCTTATGCATTTAGGTTTGACAAGAAACTATTAGAAAATAAAATCTTTCCCTTCTCCCATTTTTCACGTAAAAAAATAAAATAAGGGTTGAATATTTCCACCCATCTCGGCATACAAAACTCTCAAAGCATCACACAGTTTGGAGGAGGCCAAGCTCAACCCTCAAGAGAACTAAAATCAAATCATTAGAATAGCTTAGGCCAGTGGGTAGCACTGGATACTGCTTTGCCCTGCACAGGACAGGAAGGAGAAGCAACATAGCCAGTTCACCATGTTGGCATAGTTGGTCTGCTTGGTACAACTCTGTACCTACTAGGGTAACTACACTGCTCTGGAGGCCTCCTGCACTACCTGTTCCCTCATGGGGGAGGGAGGCCCATAATTGTTAGTTATTTTGGTGAAAATGTGTAAGCCTGGACAGTACTCAAGCAGCAGGGCAGAACTGAGAAAAAAGCGCTGAAATGCTTACAGGCCTCCCATTTCTCATTAATCTTTCCTTGGATCAAAAGGAATTATTCCACTCTTTTGTAATATTCAAATTAGGTAAAAGTGAGTATTTATAGCACCATGGAACTGTTGCTGGCACTTCTTTGCCCTGTCTCAAAATTTATGGTACCATATTTTAGTAACTCCAGCAATTTGCCACCGACTTTTACAAGGATGCTGAGTATAAAGCACATTAAAAAAAAGGAGGGGGGGGCGTAAATCGACCTCTGATGATTACAAAGTTTTTATGGTCACTGTATATAAGTGTATATTCATATGAGATGTTTACATTAGAAAGTATAACAAATTATGCAGGGAGGAGAAATGTCTGAATTCAAATGGCAGTGCTGGTCAGGGAAGCTTCCTTCCTTCATATACTTGGTCTGAAAAAGGTTTTGTATTTCTGAGGGCAGTTGCTATTTGCTAGCACATGGTAACATTAATTACTCCCAGGGTTTTCCAGGAGAGAAACGCTGAGGCAAGCTCTTACCCCATCTCTTGAGGCAAAGTAATGCTTTGCATTTTCCCTTGTGGAGCTACAGTCTGGTCATTTCTCACGGCTGCCCATGCTACCTTCCCAAACTTAGTCCAGTTTCTCTTTGTTTCCCCCAGCAGCTGGTGGGGAAGAAGCATGTCAGCTTGTTCATATGTGGGTGCATGTGTTTAAACTCAGTGCTGTTCTGAATGTGTGTTTGCCGCCTCTGAACCGGTGACCGACCTTTCAGGGGCAGTCTGATCTCCTGCTGCCATCACAGATGGATTTGCTGCCATGTGTCACTTACTGTGTCTGTGACTATTTGCACAGTGGCTTGGAGGAATCACTATGGTATCATCAATCTCCATGGCCTCTTCTGTTTGCCTGTGCCTGTCAATAGTGGTCTAATTTTTTTTCCTTTACTGTAGGTCACAAGGACATTTTAATGTTATATCTGTCCCTTTGAACAGTTGTAGGTGAATTTCTGATGCACAATGCCTTTGTCCTTTGCACATCTTGCAGGGGTTTAATTGTCACGCAGAGGAATCAAAGAAAATGCCATGTACAAAATACATCATAAAGAATAGGCAAAAGGTGTAGCTGAAATATATAGCTAATCACAGCAAATCAAATAAACTTAAATACTATCTTCTTGATGCTGTGAGGTGAATATTTTCCTCCCTTCTTCCCAAAGTTTCCTTACCAGTAATGTGTTGTGATGTGACATTTAAAATTTTGGTTTATCCTACTTTTGTCAGGGAAGGGTTAGTCAGACTGTGTGATGTCCTACTCACAAAAAATGAAATTAGGCTTTGGAAAGGTGTGGTTGAGGTGCATACATGCACGTATACACACAAGAACAGTCCAACTCTGCTGTTAGCTTACTAGGAAAACACAACTCTCTTTATCTTTGTTTAATTGTCACCCTCTTCTGTAAACTAGAAGAAACGAGGGGCTCAGAAATTGAGGCACTCAAGTATTGTAGATAAAAATTATGAATGGTGAACACTTCTTGGTCTGGAAAGCTTATTTTCTTATTATATCTACATTTATACATGTCTGTACTTAATAAGAGGTGGTATAGAAAGGTATTTGCTTTAAGTTCATAGGCTTTAGTGTGGACTTTGCAAGCCAGCATCTGATTTGGATATATTGCAGCAGATGTTAAGCAGAGAGAAGAGACTGACATGTCTGTAGTCATTCCATAGCTGTCTGAATTATTGTTAAAACCCCAGCACTGGCACATCTCTAATTTAATACACATTTCAGCAGTGACCATGGTAATAAAATCTGAAATGCCTTGTTCTCCTTTCATTAAACTCAGAAGGGAGGGAAAAAAAGATCTGTATCAATATGAACAGAGAGGTGTGCCTAACCAACATGAAAGTATCCTTTTATTTAACAAAAAAAAGACTAATCTTGTTTTAACAAGCTATCTATTGCAGGCTGTATTCTATTTAAGCAGATGTGATGCCATGTCATAATTCTTCATGCAGTTGAATGGCTAATTGCAAAGCTGTCTTTCCAAATGACTGTGCCTCATTTCTAAGCTGTACGTCTGAACTCACAAGAGAGAGAGAAAAGATGAAAATGGCTTGGGTGTGAAATTTAGGAAATTAATAAAAAAAGAACGAAAAGCGTGAGTTCCAGGCTGCAAAACCTATCAGGGTTTCAAATATAGAGAGAGCTACCCTGCACTTCAGTGAGCCAAGACAGGTATCCTGGCTGGCCGCTGGCTGGCTGGGGTCAGGCAGCTTGGGACTGGGTATATAGCATTGGGGAATTATACATGAAAAAGCCTTCCAATATGGACTCTGTCTTAGGCAGGGGCTGGTTCTGCTCGATATCTTAATCTCTTGAGTTTAGGTTGCTGCACTGAAGGAATAAAAGCTAATGCCACCTCAGAGCACTATCCTTTTTTTTAACAGATGTCACAGGCTGTTTCAGCTGCTTGGCAGACAGGCACGTCAGTTTAGTTTACAGGTACCTCCTGAAACAAGGCACTTGTTTTGGGTTGAGCTCACATTAGCAGAGGACAGGCTTGAAAACACTTAGAGTTAGATGTACTTAGTAAAACTGCAGAAGCTAAAAGTATCTCTGAGCTGTGCCGAGAAAAGTTACTTTCCTTCCTAGGAGTAACTAAATGGGGACTATACCACTATGTTTATAGTAGAACAGTTCAGGAGGGCATCAAACATCTGCTCAATAGAGTAGACCACCAGAAGTGTGTCTAACTAATCCTGTTGTGCTGTGAAGGGGCTTCAATTCTATCAAAGGTTTTGGGCAGTCTTTCACTTGTTTCAACAATTATTTGCTACTAACTTAGTGTACAAGAATTGATGAAAAGTAGGGTTGAAAACAAATGTTTATTTCCAGGACATAGATGTTTGTGAGTTTGTTACTTTAGTATCTAGTTTTAGGATTAGACTAGCTTCAGATAGTGCTGCAAAATTTTGCTGAGCACTAATTACACATGTGGAGTAATGATGACAGTTATCTATTTATAAATACCTTAATTGATCACTTGACACATAATAGTACTTAGATTTAGTACTTTATGTAATATGATAAAACTCCTTCTCTTGATATGAGCATATACACCTCAAGAGGGTAAAATTATTTACTTTGGGAAACAAAAGTAAATTTAAACTTGGGAGTAATTAAATTCTCATCTGCAGTGGTAAATTATTTTAGCTACTCTGTACAGAATGTAAGTATAGTTTATCTGCTTTACATTGGTAAGTGGCATTGAATAAGCACGGTAAAATCTTATAATGAGACCTTTTTCCATTAACAATAAAAATAATCAATTAAAACTTGTTGAGTTTAAAATGGTTTACTATAGTGGGAGCATGTGAACAAGTCAGAATCACAAATAAGCACAAATATACAAGAAAAGAATGCTAACACAGCTGGAGAGGCATTCATGGTTATTTCTTTTCTTTTAAAAGCATCTCTAAAGGAAGCACTTCATTAAAAATTTGAGGAATTTCTTTTTTATCAAGTTGTCACTGATAACATTCATTGACAGAATGATTAATTGTGTACCATATTCATCTGGAACACTACGGAAACATGTTGCCTTGAAAACGCTTCACTGTAATGCCTTTTAAAAGTTTGAAGCAATTTTGGCAATTTAGAGACCAAAACAGTTAAAAGCTGTCTTTTTTTCCAAGGAAGATAAAAGGAGGGAAATGTCTGTGATAGCTGTACACTCCATCTAACTCAATAAAATGAAAAAAACCACCAACAACACAACAACAAAACCAAAGCACGGTACACTTTGTGGTCTTGCGCTGTTGCATTGGAGGATAAAGTATTTCTCCAAATTTCTTTGACCTCTTCTGGAGGGAGAAAGTATGTCAATGTTGTGATGAGTCACTTCCTGTAGACAGGCTATATTCTTATCATACTGTCTGTCATTAGCTAGAAGAGTTGGAAAATGCTGACACTTTTGATACATGACTGTCCAGTTTGGCTGCACACAGAAATTTTAGGTCAGATTTTTCCATTTAGCTTGAACCTAACTTAGACAACTGTTTACTTACAAAAGGGATGTTTTCTTTCCAGAAAGACTATGGCTTTTGTAAATGGGTTGATTATGGAAAAGCTTTGTCAGAAAGCACATTAATAGAAGACTATAATGAGGTTTATGGATCCAGAGAAGAATTAGTGATCTCTCGAACTGGGAAGTATTTGGTGTGAATATTTGTTTGCCCTTCCTTGCTTATTTACATTTTCTTCCTAATGTGTTTTGATTTGGTCAAAGATCCAAGAAGTTTCAGTGCTCCAAACAAAGATTGAAAGTGTGTAGTTCTAAAGTTTTATTACAAATATCTCATTAAGTTATCTTTTCAAATTTACCCTCTTCAGAAGCCAGCTTTTAAAAATTTTTATAAGAACTTGTGATGAAAAAAAATATTTATAGTCATGAGAGTTTCAAAAGGAAGCTTTAAAATGTGTCTGAGAAATATTATTAAAGTTACAATTCAGAACAAGGTAAAATCTAAGGCAAGTTGTTAATTTGGAGATTTTGGAGCATGCATTTTTAAATTCTGCATTGTCGAAGAGTCTTTTTTCAAGTTAAACATCATATCAAGAAACAAAGCAAAAATGTTGGTAAAACTTACTTGCTGAAACATCATGCAAGTGTACACCTTCTGCTGAAGATTTCTGTTGAGAGTGATTTGATTTCGGGGTTTTTTCCACCTATGAAAATAATGAATGCAGAATAAATTTTCAGTATCTGCAATATGCGATTCTTTACACTTCTGGTGTCTTAGCATTCCAGTAGAAAACTATGTCATCTACAGGGACCTGTAAGTTATTGTGGGAAGGGCTTCTCCTTTTATTCTTTAAATTTAAATAGTGCAGAAATAATTTTGAAGGGCATGTTCTAGATTAATTTACTTGCCTTTCCAGAGAGGGGCAGAAGTGTGAGCACAAGAGTTGTCAGTGACATTTGACCTGAATCTAGAAAGGCTTTTATGTTACTTTTACACGTCTATAGACATTTCTCTGTTCACCCCTTGCTTTAATATCTAAGTATTCAAACATTAATGTTTCATAATAGCCTTCTAAGGTAGGAAAATGGTATCATTTTGACTGAATAAGGGCAACTGACAAATGGAAAAATTTAAGTACTTGATTTAAAGGCCTTATCAAGATTAATGCTGCTCTTACATAAGATGGGTTGCTAATCCAGATGCAAATATTTATTAGAATGACTAAAACTGTGTGCCTGACAGCTTTTTTCCTTGGATGAACCTTTTCACAAGGGCCCTTCTGTGTAGGTGAAGTCCTAGTATGGGATATGGTCAGCTGTGGACAGGCTTGCATTAGCTATGTATAGTCTCTAGTGAGATAGTTGTCTTTGGGAAATAATGCAACTTTATTAGCCCTTTTACAAATTTTCACTTACTGATGTTGATATAGCAATGTGTTAAAGCACTGAAATAGTTTGTGACCTTGGACTGGGTGCTGCATCAGTGGCAAAAATGCAATTATCTCCTTGTTGATATATAGAGTAAGCTAATGGTTTTGTCTAGCAGCTTCCTTACTGACTTGCTTGGTGGCTATGAGCAAGTCACATGTCAGGAAAATGTGATATCCCTCACCTGAAATTTTCAAAGTGGTGTCCATATAGAGATGTCAGGCAACAAGCATTCTCAGACGTGAAATCTGGCCTGTGGCATGAACTCATTTAGGACTAAGCTCATCTTAATTTTGCATTTCTGATTTAGTGGCTTTCCTTCACGAACTCCTTTTCTCACGAAAATACAGCAGCAAGGACCTTTTTTATAAAAATCCTTACAGTTGATCTTCTGGGAAGAGAAAAAAAAAAGTGACAAAGTACATATGGTAGGTGTTCTTTTGATGTGTTGCTGATGGGTAGTAAAAGTATCATAAAGAACTGGATTTTCTTCCAAAGATTTACAAAACTGGCACCATTCAGTTAGTCTTGATGATAAAGTGATGTTTAATCCTTGCCTTTCCTCACACCCCATTCTTCAAAGTATTGTCTTTTAAAATTCAAGCTCCCTTTTTTCAACTACAGTATTAAAAGCATTTCCATCTTTGAGTTATATGGATGTGACTTAGAATGTCTGTCCAGTTAGCTGTCAAACTTCCCATCCCATGTTTCATCTTTATCTACCCCATCAAATCCACTTGAGTAATTAGAATAAAAAAATAGGCCAGTACTCACAGATGCAGGACTATCTTTTTTTTCCTCTGATACTGTGTAGCTTTGTATTCAGTCTGTGTTGACACTGAGCGCTTAGTCTCATTTTCTCCCTCCCTCCTGTTTCACAATGAAATGTTTTGGCTGGGAAGCCACCGTGAAAGGGCTGCCAACCTGATGAAAATATTCGAGCTTTCAGAAATGTTCTCTTGCTAAATCAGGAGGAAGTCAAGACTTTTCAGTTTGAGAAATCAGAAGCAACAGTCTAGTGGAAAAAGCATCACCTGAGACTAGGAAGATAAAGAAGAGTTAAATCCTAGCTCTGCATTGCTTAGAGTCATGACTTGGATGGTGTCACCTGATTGATGAATGACCTTAATACAGGGCCATTGGCTATTGGAGCACAGCATGCAATGCCTCATTTATTCCTACCTATGCTCTTGCTCTGTTTCAAGGAAAAATTCCTTCCAGAATGGTAATTAATGTTTTTTTAGACTAAAGTTTCCTTTAAAAGACTCCAGTGACATTTCATTTGAATTCCTATTCACTTTCTGTAAAAGGAAAGTACAAAATCTTTCTCCCAAGCAATCTGGTTTTATTTTCATCTTGAAGGACTAGAATCCAGTAGATGTCCAGGAGTAGTCAACATGGATTTACCAAGGGGAAGTCATGCTTGACTAATCTAATAGCCTTCTATGATATTGTAACTGGATGGCTAGATGCAGGGAGACCAGTGGATATCGTCTATCTTGACCTTAGCAAGGCTTTTGACACAGTCTCCCATAACATCCTTGTGGAGAAGCTTGGGAAGTATGGGATAGAAGAGCAGGTAGTAAGATGGATTAGTAACTGGTTGGACAATAGAGTCCAGAGAGTGGTGGTCAACGGTGCCAAATCCAGCTGGAGAGCTGTAACCAGTGGAGTCCCCCAGGGATCAGTGCTGGGCCCGGTCCTGTTCAACATCTTTATCAATGATATTGATGACAGGACAGAGTGTCTGCCCAGCAAGTTTGCTGATGACACAAAACTGGGAGGATTGGCAGATACACCTGAAAGCTGTGCAGCCATCCAGCAAGACTTGGACAGGTTGGAGACCTGGGCAGGGCAGAACCAAATGAGGTTTAACAAGGATAAATGTAGAGCCCTGCATCTAGGCAAGAATAATAAATTACACCAGTACAGACTGGGAGGTGATCTGCTGGAGAGCAGTCTTGTGGAGAAAGACTTGGGAGTCCTGGTGGACAACAAGTTCTCCATGGAGCAGCAATGTGCCCTTGTGGCCAAGAGGGCCAATGGTATCCTGGGGTGTATCAAGAGGAGCGTGTCCAGCAGATCGAGGGAGGTTCTCCTCCCCCTCTACTCTGCACTGGTGAGACCTCACCTGGAGCATTGTGTCCAGTTCTGGGCTCCCCAGTTCAAGAGAGACAGGGATCTGCTTGAGAGAGTCCAACGGAGGGCTACAAGGATGATTAAGGGACTGGAGCACATGCCTTATGAGGAGAGGCTGAGACACCTGGGGCTCTTTAGTCTGGAAAAGAGAAGACTGAGAGGGGATTTGATAAATGTTTATAAATATATGAGGGCTAAGTGTCAAGAGGAAAGGGACAACCTCTTCTCACTCGTGCCTTGTGATAGGACTAGGGGGAATGGATATAAGCTGGAGCACAAGAGGTTCCACGTTAACATGAGGAGGAACTTCTTTACTGTAAGGGTCACAGAGCACTGGAACAGGCTGCCCAGAGAGGTTGTGGAGTCTCCTTCTCTGGAGATTTTCAAAACTTGCCTGGATGAGTTCCTGAGTGACCTGTGTTAGGGTAGATTAGGTTGTAGGGTAGATTGTATGATCCTGCCCTGGTAGGTGGGTTGAACTCGAATATCTCCCAGGTCCCTTTCAACCCCTAACACTCTGTGATTCTCTGATTCTGACATGGCTTTTTCTTTCTCTGGTTAGATTGATACACAGTTATTAATGTGTCTGTTATTTGAGTGATCTTGAACTGGCTACAATATTATTTTCTCATACACAGATGTCCATTGAGATGGTCTAGTCTGATGGTGATCAGATACTGTAATATGTTGCATCAACAATAGACTGGGGACCACAGAGTTTCCCTTCTATGCTGAAAAAGTAATTAATCAAGAGGATGAAGGCAGCCTAAGCTTTTAATAATAGTCTTCTTAGTCTGTGTTACGGACAAACTCTATTAAGGAAGAGATGCTTCTGATGAGCCTGAGGCCTAATCTGATCAGAGAACAAAGTATGTTCTCTGTCCTGATCCTTGGGTGTCCTATGGCAGAGCAAGAAGCTTCATGTCTCCAGGATGTGCTAAGGACTTCCTCTGACAGTATTATGTTAAAACAATGACTTCACTTCTGAATAGCGTATTTCCTTACAATTACAGTCTTGCTAGTTCTGTCTTTTCTTTAAATGCATTTCTCTTGCTTACTTATTACATCTCTTTCAGATCAGATCCCTACCTCAGCTGGACTGAGTATAACTTCACTTAAACCAGGGTAAATGTGCTGATAGTCATTTCATAAAAATATTGCCTGACATGATAAAATCAAATACCAATGATAGAATCTAAAATCGATTACTAATCTTCTCATTTGAATCAGAGCTTGAATTGTGTTATTGGCAGTGCCAATAGTTCATCTGGGTTTGATATGAACTTTTAAGGAGAAAGATGCAAGGCAGAAATATATTTTTTTCGAAGTAAGAAAGCTCTTTACAATTGACAGAAGTCTCCTTTTTTTGTTGGTTTTTTTTTTGGTGGGTTTTTTTTTTGTTGTTTTTTGTTTGTTTGGGTTTTTTTGTTTTTTCTTCTTAATTCATGCTTTTTATTATTATTTTCTGAGTTTTCTTTCCTTAGCTGTGGCACAGGAAAATCTTCTCTATACTCACTATATGTTTGTAAATGCTTGTACCTATGCACTGTTGCTTAAAGCACATTTAAAGTATATCTACCTGCAAATGTCAGCCTACTACACAGAACTGACATCCTCCTGTAAATCCTGGTCCACCTGTCACTCTCAGGGAGTCTTATGACTCCAAGGATGTGGTAAGAGCAGAGTAGGCATTCTAGCCTATGCACTGGCAACAGGATCGAGAGCAGAAAAGGACACAGGCTAGCAGGGAGCTCAGTCCCAGAGAGGGGCAATGCAGAGTGAGAAGCAACAGAAGAACTACTAGCATCAGCCTTGAAAGCAGAATACAGATATGTTTCTGCATGCCTTCCCTACTTCTGTCTCCTGCCCTCACTTTCCCCATCCATCCATGCTGAAATTACCATAACCCACTTTCAGGGCAGACAGTTACTTTCTCCAGCTGGCTAGTCGGTTCAGAAAAGCTTCATTGTATGAATATAAAGCAAGAGTTATTAAAACTCTTCCTTCTTTCCACTTCCCCCTCCTGCTGCCTCCCATCTCCTTTTCTAAATCTTGGCATACAGTTAAGCCCTAAAATTATAACACCTTTTCCCTAGCCATGTTGTGCTCCCTTTCTTACGCCTCTCATTTCTACTATGGTGCCGCACTCAGCATGCAAATAAGTAATTTTTCTGAGAGCTTTTTCTTTTAAAAGCCTAAATTGTCTCCACCAGTTTGTCGGGTCACATCTTCAATAACACTAGCCTTCAGGATTCATAGATGTTCAGTTCTAAGAAGGAGGCATATTGATAGTATAGAGCAATTATTGTGTTTATTCAGATAATTATTTATGGCTAGCATTGCAAGATCCTGTGCATTACGTGCCTCTATCTGCTTCTGGTTGCAAATCCCTTGCTGCTTCCCGAGTTGGTTTTATTTTATTAGCATCTAGAAGCCTCAGCAATGGCCCAGGATCCTTTAGATGATGCAAACTGGATCTCTTTTTTTCCCTTGATTAGAAATATTACTGATGCAGCAGCTGTTGTACAGTTGTCTGCAGCAAAATGCATGCAGAAAGTTACAGCATACTAGCTAGACTGTTTCAGTTGAAGCACTGCAGTACACAGGCTCTTTGCTGAAGGCAGGTTATTCTATAGTTTAAATTAAAAATTATACACACACACATAAACATGTAGATGTGTATACATTTTTGTACATACATATATAAGTGCACATAAAAATAGTCTAAAAGCAAGAACAGGCACTGAAATTCTCATTATAAACTAGAATAAAAATTCTATCTATAAATCAATTTGTCCTTATAGGGGGCATCTGAACTTGTCTGGCACCTTAGTAAAGTAGGAGCAAGAGTGCAGAAAATGTAAGGTAATCAGACTTAACTGCCCTGAAATTAAAATCTTGCTCTTTGGAGGGCAAGCATTGACTCTTAGAGCAACATTAACAATTTTGTAACATGCTCAGAAGTGGGTATCTCCCTAGCATAGCATCACAAGTAGCTGTGCACAACATGTTTGCCCTCCAGTAGAATAATCAATGAGAGAATAAATAGTGTGGCAGGAAAAAAAAAACCACAAACATTTCCTCCTGTGATGCAGGCTCATACTTTTCATTAAAAAAAGGAGAGGTTTAGGGTACGAGAAATAAGTGGAACATCCTACTGCCGAACAAATGCCTTAAATGTTTGTAAGCAATCCCAAAGCAGTCACAGAAAAGTCTATGTTTTGGAATAATAATACTGGAAGAAAGACTTAAGATGTACTGTTTGCACTCTCTGTAACTAAGGGGGGTTTTATGAATGATACCAATTTTGGGGTCTAATATAAAGAAGCTGTATCAGCTTATCAGAAGATGACTGAGGTTTACCCTTAAAATGAACCACTGACACAAAAAAAAAATAAAGCTCTCATAATAAGCAGAGTTAACCTGAGAACTTTATTGGCTATTTAATAGAGGACAGGCTGAGGAAAATACCGGGTACTGAGTGTTTAGTCAAAACTTAGGCATAGGATGTTAAGTTGGCACATCTGTTTTGAAATTAAACTAGGCATGCAGCCATCTATCTCTTTGTTTATCCTTTGTTGATTTCTAGACATCTCCATCTGAATTTCTAATCAGACTTGTGTAGATGATGAATATGTAAAAGTCAGTTGTCTTGTAGCTGTGATAATGGTCTGAAGATGCAACAGCATTCACTGCTCAGGAACAGTTAATATGTCTTATTAGACTATCTGGGGGAAAAAGATTTTCGTCTCATCAGATCAGAAAAGCAGTATAACGAAATGTAAAAACAGGTGAAGAATGCCTGTGCTTAACCTCCATTTTGCTGGAAATTTGTGCTTATCAGATGTGCTGGAGAGTAAGTAGATCTGCTGGAGCCTGAAAGCATGCCTGTTTCCTCCATCTGATCCCATCAATACATGTTATCTCTGGATCACCAAGTCTGTCTCCCTAGCTATAAATATGTAAAGAGCAAAGATATTTTCTCTGACATTTTATTAATAATCACATACCACTTGTATATTGTCCTCATGATACTAGAAAAACATAAATCCTTTCAGCTGCCAGCAGTGGCTGCATTTAAGGTGGGAAAATGCAGGCAGAAGGGAAAAGGTGTTCTACCACAGGCTCAATGAGTTGAGTATCGAGAATTTGTTCGTCTTTCCTCAGTTTAGTGCACATAGCCCAAGTCAGTAACAGTGAAGAACTAGCTTTCTAAAAATGGTCACATAGCCAGAAATATCAATGCACGAAATATGGTTGAGTTACATACTTAAAGAGTGTAAGAATCTGTGTTACATCTAGAGAGAGAGATATTTTCATTATGTTCCAGTGTCTGTATAGGAAATTTAGATTTCTAATAAAACCAGTGCTCCACAAGCTTGCTTTGTAGAGTTAGCATCCCTCAAATCACTAATGGTAAACCTAAATCAGAAGAAGAAAAAGAAAAAATTTTGTATCTGTATTCAGCTAATTAAAGCTATTTTCCGCCTCCATGATTTAAAATTCTCTCATATATTTCTTAATGAAATATTATTATAATGTAAACATTTGTCTACTGTATCTCATGTCTACTAGTTAATGATTTCTATCAGAAGGATTTCCACTGCTCTTTCAGCCCACCATCAATGCAAACTTTTTCTATTTTAAAATGTTTTCTGGTTTCTTCAGAAAACAGAATTGCTTGTTTAATTCAAGCTTGAGGTGTGTATATTATTCAAGTTTTTACACTATGTCTTGGTGATACTATAAAGTCTCTGAATCCTGTCTTCTCTCCTGTTTGTGCTATAAGGTGCAAATTATGAACTAATTAATTATGTTAATTTTGTCTTAGCAGCTATAGGAATGTCTGTTTATGTCCATTCACAGTATTGATTATCCTCCTCTGCATTAAAATATCTAACAAGTAGCAAACTGGAGGAGCCTGAAATGTTTTTTGAGGACTAGCTAAAACAGCATTTCATGCTGTTCTACTATTATGCCCTGAAAATGCTTGACTAAGAAAACAAGAATGATTTTAAGGAGACAAAGAATAATTCCTTTGGGTACACCTTTATAGGCTTGTGTGTTGAAGCATGAAGAGCTCACCTGGAAAAATCCTGGGTAGCGAATCTTTTTCAGTAATTCCATGCCAGGGGATGGTCTTAACTGGACAAGAACCTTCTGTTAGTCACTGCTGCTCTTTCAAATCATAGCTGGGGGATGAATGAATTGAGTGACATTCAACCTCAGTAATGGTTTGCTTGTTCAGGGTAATAATGTAGGACTTTATAGTTGTCCTGAGCTATGAAGACTCTTATAGAAGTGCATTGAAATTACCAGGAAGTAAAGAAGCAATGAAACTAAGAAATGTTTCTGACTTGAGAGACAAGCCTAGAGTGAGCAAGTTTCTTTCTCCACAGTATGGGACAGCAAACAACATAGCTGAGTAGAATATTCCTATCTAGCTCTCATCATTAGGCTGGTACGTTGTATTTCCCTACACATCACAATACAATACTACTTTTGTCAGATAGTATATTCTATTTAAATATATGAAAGAAAATAATCCTGCAGAGAAGTCTGGAACTAGTTTTCAGATCTATTTCCATTACATGAAACAGGTGACAAAAAAGAACTGAACAATCTCACTAACACAGGACGACTCTCTGGTGCCCATAACCAGGTCACAGCATAAAAATTACCTGAGTATTCTGTAATTTGTAAATATGCACTCTCCAAACATTTTATTAAGCTTGGAGATAGCTATTCATTAAGCACTGCTTTTAACCATCATTAAGTGACTTGTATGTGTCTCTGTGGCTTTTTGCTGTTTATCACAAGTTGCAAGCCTCGAAGCCAAGTTATGTGACCCTTTTTTCCATCCTTTTCATTGTAAAGAAATTATACTGGATACGAGCAAGTAGATAATAGCAGATCAGAAATCTTTTCTCTGTCATTTTTACAACCAAGTTTGATGAACTAGGAAAGCATTCAGGGTGCAAATGCCGGAAGCCATGCTAACCACTGCAAGTTTGACAAAAGAATGAAAACCCTCTTAAAAATGGAATGATTTGTTTGTTAAAACACACTGTGTCTTCATATAGAAACATTTGCATTGCTGAGATGTGTAAGTAATTGAGCAAGAACTTCCTACCTGCTATTGAAAAACCAAAACAAGAACAAACGGATGAAAATCCCCAAACTCGTAAAGGATAAAGTCAAGGGCCTCCAAACAGCTGACTCTTTACACCACAGATTCAATGCCATTGAATAGCGATAACATCTTGGAGTGCAACGCAACTTGTGTACAACATGTTTCTGGTTATACACCAGTACATCAGCTTTTCACCACATTTTCTTTCCTCATAAATTCCTCAAATACAGCTTTCCACCACCACCGCTTCAAAATACGATCATCTTCATCTATTCAAATCCTCTCCCTATCCTTTCTTCCTCAAAGAAAACTCAAAAAAAAACCCGTGTTATTTTTATCGGAAGCCTTCTTGACAAAAAGGAAGGTCAATCATTAGAAACACCAGAAGTACTTTTCAGGAATATCCTGAAATCACCACCTGATTCATGGTGTCTCTTAACTCTGTCCAGGTATCTTAAATTTCATGTTGTGAAAGAGGTTGAAAAGTTTGTTTTAGTATATCAATTTTACATGCACCTTTTTAAATGTTTGAAGGTCTTAAGCCTTGTATTTTTACATCTCTTTGCTTTGAATGAGTGTTTCTTTCTTAAGTTTTTACATACTAGATAGACCTAATAGTCCATCAGCTCTAGTATCTTGTTTCTCACATTAATCTCTGCTTAATGATCCCAAGAAAAGTAAAAAGTCTATGGTGCCTCTGAGAGGCTGAGCTATACTCTGAGGGAAGAAGCATTTGGATCCTGTTGTCTACAGTCTTCAGCCAGCTTCCCAAAACATCACTTGTGATTACTGTTGCCTTAGTAAGAGTAATATGCATTACAGGTGCTGAGGGTAGTAAAACTAGAAACAAGTTACATGGAAGAGACAAAATGCAAACTGGACTTTAGGGGATGAAGGTGTAAAAATCCTTTGTGTTTTAAATCCTCATTGAATAGAAGCTGGGATTTAGGAAGTAGCAATTATAGTAAATTTTTGTACTTTGTATTCTTTGTAAACGCTGTCAAGTGCTGCAAATCTGTAATACATTTTCTTTATTTTGTAAAGAATTGGGTACAAATCTTTTGTTTTGTAGAGGATTTTCTAATAACTAAGTTTAACTTGTACTGTATATGAAAATTCACCACCACAGACAAGGGGGTTGCAGGTTGAGGACTGAGTACTTACTGTCTCCTTTAGAAAGCACTAAACCTCAAGTTCATAAATGGTATCACATATGCACAGAGTGATGTTCACAGACATGCCATCATTACTTGGAATTTTTTTTTGTTGGTTTTTTTTTTTTGGTAGTAGAATATTATCAATAGCTTCCATTCTGAAATGGTGTGGTAAGGGGCAACATTATTGCAGCAAAATCCATGGTTAATAAAAACAATAGCTTTTGTTAGCTTTTGTTGCCTGGTGAACTTTTCCATATGTAAATGGATAAATATATTTCCTAAAAGCTTCATCTAGTGACTTTAGGTTAGGGTAGACTAGTAAAGAAAGAAATACTACCAATATCTTACCTTTAGATTGATTTTCATTGAATCTGTAGCTGGGTGAAGAGTTAGCAAAATGTTTTTGGAGAGACTTCTAGTGATAGAATCATATTAATAGCTGCACAAACTTCCAGAGATATTTGACCTCAGATAAAAATTTATGGTGTGTATTTATAGCTAACACGAGAATTAAATGGATTTTCTAATAGATTCGTGTGATCATGCTAGCCTGCTTCTGAGGTTATCAGTATAGCTGGTGAGCTTTTTTGCTTGTTGTTATACACTAGCAACAGTTATGAGATCTAGTTAAAGACAAAGCCAATCTACGCCTGCTCATAAACCAGGATGATGAGGCTCAGGCCATTGAGCAGATCTCACAATCTCTTCCTCCATGCATTAATAATAGTTTCTTTGTGTTAAGCAGGTATGTTGTTTCCTAAGACTCATATAGGAAAACAAGGATCAGAAAATCAGAGCTTCTTGATGCAAGACATTTTCTAGTTATTGGAACAGACTGTCTTAAATATACTGCAAAGTTGTTGCGTGTGTGGTGTTACATTCAAACACAATATTGCTTATATATTTTCTTCCTTATGATGGGATTCATACTGAGAAAACACTTTGTTCTGCAAAAGCAGTTGCCTATTTTTCCCCTCAAATTCAGACCCAGAGCTTTAATCTCTCTTTTCTGAGAGTGTCAAGATTAGAAGTGTGTTCTGCTTTCCTGCATTTCCTGCTGGTTAGCCTCAGTCAGCCAACAGACCCATGCTGACGTCGTAGTTCACAATTCTTCTACATGGTCTAGTCAGTCTAGACACTCAAACACTTTTCTTGCATAGTTGCAGTGATCTCAGAAAGGCTCAGTGTATCTCAACACACAGACTGTGTCTAGAACTATCTCACGGACTTTTAGAGCATATTCAAGTTGTTTGAAATAATTGACCTTAATGTAAATGTTCTGCTAATTAACTCTAGAAATGATGCTGTTTGGCCAAGCAAAAGGAGTACCATGCCAGCATACTTGTCTTCCAGATTGGCCTGTAAGTACATGGAATACTCAAGTTGTGGATCTCATGATCCTTGTATTTAATTTGATGACCTTATTTTGTTCCCTATTTATTTGATCAAAATCCACAAAACCTGCACCACATCTGCTGGTTGTTTACTTCCCCTTGAGCAGGAATCAGTGTAACCTTCCATCATGGAATCTGTGATGCAAGCACACATATAAGGCCAAAAAAATTGTAGGTGAGAATGCACAAGGAAAATAAAAATGCTGATGAGACATGACTGCAGTGAAATGCTGATGCATGAGACATTGATATTACAAGCTCTGGCAAGTGCATTGTGCTTTGCAAACTGCGATATGCTGACCTAAGGGTCATGCAGACAAAAAGCTAAACTGCTCATTTCAATCAAAGTAATGGGAATAGGCATGTTACAAATAAAAGGATGCCATCAAGCTGCCTTTCTAGCACAATTTGCATGACAATAGAACAGGTTTACCTTCTATGGAGTAGGAGTGCAACCTTCAGAACATTATTGCTTTCCCTTAATATGTATATTTTAGAAATAGTTCATCATAGTATTAGGCATTACTTGTACTGGTCAGAAGATGAGAATTATATTTACACATGTTGAGATTTCTTTGTGTGGCTACCTTTCATAATTGGATAGATTAACACTTAATTTTTTTTTTTTGCTTTTTCCTCCAAGTGTGGTGGAGTATAGCATAGAATAGAGAATTGCTTCATGGTTAAGACTCCCCCCTTGGAGCTATGATATAAAGATTCATACTTTTGAATTACTCAAATACCTGGAGGTGAGAAAACTGGTTCAACTGACTACCCTAACCATGGGTGGTTCATCTGAGCCTCTCTCCTGTTTCTCTTCCTCTCCCTCTGTGAATTTACCTGTAGCCGCTGAAATCATGATCACAGTTTTACTGGATCAGATAAAAGTTTGTGAGTTTCCTTTTTTGTCTGAAAAAATCTTGGCCATGTTTAACAATTACACATGCATATGAAACTTGATCTTTATGCAGCGCAGCACTTGCACTGAGATCGTGTTCATTTATATCACTAAAAAGAGACAGAACAGCTTACACAAAACCAGAATAAAATATGTTAAATCAACCACAGTGTAAATTTGTGGCCATCATATTAAATGGTGACAGTCCAATATGACTTGTTTTGTCTAGTGTCTTTCAGTACTTGTGGAAAATGTTAGAAAGCAAATTTGCAAAATGTAATTCATTGGTTACAAAGCATGCTGTTACATGGTGATATAGAAATATTTAGTGCAACTGAAGGGCAAGTGTATCAGTTTCATAATGCTATAAGATACAAATGGAAGTATTTCTACAGAGGGTATTCAGTATTTTTAAGGAAAAGTTCGGGGTTTTTTAAAACAAAAATTGCAATTAAAATATGCTTTATGATAATGCCTTAATGTAATACAAAGTAATTCATCCATAGAGAAGAAAAAAGAGCATTATTTGATATAGGTACTTATTTAGTGATCTGTAGCCACTGATGACAGCGCTATTGCAAAAGAGATCTTATTTATAAAGTAACACCTATTTGTGGAGTGTGGTAGATGTATTTGGTTGCTTCAGCCAGTGAATTGAAATAAATCTAGGAACTGCAGCTCACTTTTAGTGGTGTAGTGTTCAAACATTTATTAGACATTTTGGAAATGGGGACAATGCAATGCACATGTACCGTGTTGTCTATCACGTTTATGTCTGTCAGGTTTGCCTTTGATATCTCCTTTTCATAGAATCACAGAATCATCTGGGTTGGAAGACACCTTAAAGATCATCTAGTTCCAATCCCCTGATGTCGTCAGGGACACCTTCCACTAGATCAGATTACTCAAAGCCCCATCAAACCTGGTCTTGAACACTTCCAGGGAGGAGAAATCCACAGCCTCCCTGTTCCAGTGTCTCACCACCCTCATAGTGAAAAACTTCTTCCTAATTTCTAATCTGAATCTACCCTCTTTTAGTTTGAAACTATTGCTGCCCCTTTTCTTATCACTACATGCCTTTGTAAAATGTCCACCCCCCTAGCTTTCTTGTAGGCCCCCTTCAGATACTGGAAGACTGCAACAAGGTCTTCCCGGAGCCTTCTCTATTCCAAGCTGAACAACCCCAACTCTCTCAACCTGTCCTTGTAGGAGAAGTGTTCCAGCTCTCTGATCATCTTTATGGCCGTCCTTTGGACCTGCTCCAACAGGTCAATGTCCCTCTTTTACTATGGGCTCAAGAGCTGACCACAGTACTCCAGGTGAGGTCTCACTAGAGTGGAGTGGCAGAAACACTTCCCTTAACCTGTTGGTCACACTTCTCTTTACGCAGCTCAAGATATGCTTGGCTTTCCGGGCTGCACTTTCATATTTGATAGTCCATGTTGAGCTTTTCATCAGGCAGCACGCCCAAGTCTTTCTCCTTAGGAATGCTCTAAATCCCCTCATTGCCTGTATTTGCCTGTGCTTGGGATTGCCTTGACCCGAGTGCAGGACCTTGTACTTGGCCTTGTTGAACTTCATGACGTTAGCTTGGGCCTACCTCTCAAGCCTGTCAAGATCCCTCTGTGTGGCATCCCTTCCCTCCAGCGTGTTGACCACACTACACAGCTCAGTGTCATCTGCAAACTTTCTGAGGATGCCCTCAATCCCACTGTCTGTATCACTGACAAAGACATTAAGTAGCACTGGTCCCAGTACTGATCCCTGAGAAACATCACTCGTCACTGGTCTCCACTCAGACATCCAGACATTGACTGCAACTGTTTGAGTGCAATCATCCAACCAATTCCTTATCCAACAAGTGGTCCATCCATCAAATCCATGTCTTTCCAGTTTAGAGACCAGGATATCATGTGGGACAGTGTTGAATGTTTTGCACAAATCCAGGTAAATGACATCACTTTCTCTTTCCTTATTCATTGATGCTGTAACTCAATCATAAACCTTTCTTTTGGGTTTCTGTATATTAATTGTATGCATGTCTCAGTGGAGGATATGAAATACTTTTGTTACCTGTACTATGAATTGAGGAATCAGTGTGGAGATCTGGTAGCAGGAGTTAGTTAAGAAAACAAATTGCTGCCAAAATCAGCAAACTAGATACATGTATATGAGTCATTTATAATAATACTGAAGGGAGGGTTCTGTGTTATACAGTAGGTAAATATTGTTTTTAAGCTTGTCCTCTTGCTTACGGGTGTCTCTTCATTTATTGTAAACACATGTAAATTCCAAATATTTATGCATGTATAAAAAATAGTATAATGAATAGAGTATCTAGTGACTGATGTGAACTTCTTTCTTCTCTTCAGTGTTCTCATTTCCCTACATGCATTAGCTGGCATTTCTATTTTGGGAGCCACAGTTATTTGATGTATTCCTGCTAAATTGTGTGAGACATTTCTTTGCATAAAGACTTTTGGGGTCAAGACTTTCCCAAATGGGTCTGATTGGGCTAAATCAGTGCTACTTCTGATCTAGACTGAGAGACATAAAAGACTTCCAGCAGTTACTAATTCAAACTCAGCAGCCCTCAGGATCAGGCACAGTGTTTAATGTATGTTTTACAGCAGTACTTGTATAAAGCTATTAATTGAAACTATTTGTAGGATCTATGCAGAGTAAGACTTGGTACTGATGATGAATGGCTTCATTGTATTAGGTCATTATGGTCCTAAGTAATTTTGTTGGTTGGTACTTTTCATTTTATACCTAAAATCAAATAAAAATGATGAATTGCAGAGAAATGAAAAAAGTATAATTGGCACAATAGGTTATTACACCCTGTGATTGGAGGTAATGAATTGCAACAGAAATTAAAGACAAAGGTGTACCAGTTAAACTGAATTTAATCTGCCTAAGTAGTGAAACAGATATTTCTGTCAGGCTGTAACCTTCTCAGGTTATCCAAAGATAATACAGAATCTACAGCCCATGAATCTTTAAACTAACAGTGTTCAGGTGTCTTAGCCCCACAGGTTTGATTCATAACAAGCATTAGATCATCATCAGTGTCGGTAAGTGCAAAATCAAGCCACAACCAGAGTAAGTGCTGCCCAAACCTACTAAACAGACTTTTGAAAAGCTGTGCTTAGGCATAGCCTACCATCAAAGACTCATTAGGCAACATAAGTCCTGTTCAGAACACAGAAATGTCCTAAAGATCAATGCTCAGCATTGCATAGTATGCTCAAAATATTGCAAATAGGAATTAGTAAACTGACAGATGTTTGATGTGTCTGTTGTTTAGACCAAACTAGATGTTGCAGTAAAAGGAATGTGTATCCCCTTTCTGCCCCCTTGCTTCTTTTCTTTTTCAGTAAGTGCGTTAAAGTTTAAGCCTGCATTCTGTTAAAATCCCTGATGCATGTAACCGGAGCAAGAGTAGGACCCGTTTGATACCTCATAACTTGTGAATCGTTGCATCATTCAGTGATACAACAGAACCTGAAATGAGTAGTTTGTATCTTTTTGATGTTTTATTACATTCTTGTCAGCATGTGTTTATAAGGGAAAAACCTAAGAATTCTAGAAGCAGATAAGTTAATCCAATTCTTCAAAAAATTAGTCACAAAAAAAGATTGATTTTTATTTTGTGCCAAGGGAAGTAAATTGCGCTTCCTGAATTAATAATTGGCACTTGCTACATAGGAGATTTCCTTTCTTAAGTATTCAGGATGCTTTGTTCATACTGACCAACATACTTTCTCCTAGCAAATATATTAATCTGCAGTCTGATAAAGATTTAATAAACTTGTGTGTTGAAAGTTTTCATCTTCTAACTCTAAACAGGCTTAAGAACTAATGCCATGCAGTTCTTAGCAAGGAGCCTTTTAGACTGCTTTTGTTTAGATTGTTAGTCTTTTCAGTTTCTTTTATCCATTAGAAATAATAATAATAATAAAAAGCTAGCAACCCAGCACTCTGAATAACATCTTTCTAGGAGCTGTAAAAGTTCACAGTACAAAAGGGAATGTTGCTCATGCAGGGATTGTTGAATGCTAATAAGCTTGGCTCATCAGCTTGCTACAGCTCCTTACAAGCCCTGTAATTCAAAAAGTTCACCTTGAAGTCTGCATATAATATTGCCATCCATTGTACATGTAACTTTGATTGTTAATAGTGACATTCTATGCAGACCAAGAATGAGACAATCACATTTAAGTAGCAGCCTTGTCAATACATTAGTTTCTGTTGGTAATTTTTTTGTCCTTAGGTCACTTTTTGTCCCGTAACTTCAGTTATCATGATATAATTTTATTTTCTTTCTCCTGTAACTTCCACTATTGTCAACAGGCATTTCTTTTCCAGTTAAACATACTGCTTACTGTGTTTTTTTCCTATTTCACACTAGTTTTGGACTAATCTTCTTTCTTTTACAGCACTTACAATGATACAAATTTATTGGGTTTTTGTTTTCATCTATCTCAACATGCAGACTGTATTTCTGCTTCAGCTTTTTCCCTTTCAATAGAACTTCTATGGACCTTGTTTTTCAAATGCTTTCTTGTCCTAACCTGTCACCACTATTGCTAACTCCTGCTATCTCCTGTACTAGGATTCTGAATGTTTCAGCTGTTACCATGAAGTTATTATGAAGGTACCGTTATTATGCAATCTTTGGGATTTTCTGTTTAGTAAAAAAAGAATAGAAGGAAAATACACAGAAGATGCAGCAAAGGGTTAAAATTGAGCAGTAAAACATTTTGGTACCTCTTTCATTATATTTTTCTGTTGGATGAGGAATACAATTATTATTTGGGAAAATAAACCAGGAAATTTGGAAAAGTAAGTGTTTCCTTGTGGATTTAAATGGAAGTCTTGTATGTCATATTTCTAGGGGCCCTAAACAAATAACCTTTGAATTTCTTTCATCCCTTCATCATGCATTTTAATTATGTGTGTGAAGAGGTATAAAATGCAAAATACTGAGCAAATAAATAAATCAAATGCTTAGACAATGAAATTTTAATTTGATCAGTATTTAAAAACACCTTGTGAGGCTAGGATGTGTATATCTTAGTCTCAGAGTTGGAAAAGAATATGCATTTAAGTAAGATATAATGTCATGCACAAAAAAAAAAAATTTCAGGATTGTTAGAAGACTGGAAAGCCAATACTTGAGGTTTCACCTCTGTGGAAAGATAAATGACATCTCTGTAGTTTTATTTTTTATTGATATACTTAAACTCTTCCCTCCTCTCGCCCCTTGCCCCTGTCTATTAGGTTGTCTTCCACGTAAATGATAAAATTTTCACATGACAACTTCAATAACAGTCTTAAATTTTGAAAAATGAGTACATCTCCCTGCAAACGTAGTCTGGGATATAAGCATATCAAAAGAACTTGAAGCAAAATGAGTTCACCTGACTAACTTCTGTCTGGAAAGCATTTCATCTTTATTTGCTCTTCTCCAGAAGACAGCTGAGTGCAAAGAGGGAAGATAAACACCCCTGTCTTTACTTCTCAGCAAAATATCTCAACCATGACCAAGAGGAATTGCCTATAGGCATGAAAGATGTGGCACAAAACATCTATTCAATCTTTGTCTCTTCTACAATCACCACTTAGTGCAAATTTATAGTATGAAGTTTTTCATGAAGATGACTTTTCAGGAGACAACTGGGCCGAGACCAATTTGCCTTAGCCCACTGGACAGGCATGTGTCAGAAGGTAACAATATTTGGTGGTTGTTTTGAACTTGCAGCAGTGCTGAACTGCATAATCTAACATTTTCTAACTCTGCACCCTCTGCCATGAAATTTAAGAACCTTAAAATGAAAAAGCTGTATTGTGTTACAAATTACTCTCCTACTACATCAGTGCATTTTTCTCAACCAGCATCAGCCTAGTTGCTAACACAATCTCCTCGGTCCTTGCTAGCTGCAACAGTTCCTCAACTTCGGATACTTTACATCATAAGCTTCCTCCTCTCACCAGAATTGGGTTTTATAGTCTGACCGCAGCTGTGGCCATGGAAAATCTTCATGTATCAGGCAAAATGCTTCCAAAAGACTTAGAGAGTCATTAATAAATACCCTTCCACATCGCTATGGAGAAGCCTACTTTTGGGATATACAGTATACAGTCCTGTTCTTCTGAAGTCACAAAAGGTGAACCACGAAACAAAAGAGATGAGTTGTTTGATGTGTTTCTCTTTGAAAAGAGGCTGAAAGTCCTCTATTTATGTCACTTGATATAGAAGGAAAGGGAAGGAAAGGCATGACAAGAATAGAACCAGAGAACTAACTGAAAGGACTATGTACCGAAACATATTTTTCAATGTCTTTGAGTACATTTGGGCTGGAGAGCAGAAGATGATGTAAGCTACAGGCATGCCTTTCAATTGTAACAGGACATTTAAAAAAACCCAGAAAATCTGTGTAACCTGGAAATCTCATATCAGTCCTATGTTTTTAAACTACACACAAAGAAAAGAAAAAATTCAGTCGCACAAAGACTGAAAGGTGTATTTAACTACTTCTGTCAGAATCACTGGGAAGATATAAAAATGGTTTCATAGTATGCCCATAAATTCATATAGCAGAAAAGAATATTTGATTATAGATTATATTGTGCTGCTGTAGATGGAGGGCATTGAGCAGCCAGAAGAGGAGCTCACTTGCTGGGGTGGTGTATCTCATACAGTTCAGATATGAACACCTTGATTGCCACTGTAAAGAAAGCTCATAGGAATGCAGGTGTGTTATCTTGTCTAAAGAATAGTATGCACATATTTGATGTAATGGGAACAGCAGACTTGTCTGAAATATTCTCAGCAAGGCAGCACTCCAGCAGCTTATTAAAAGGGAAGTAAAATAAACAAACCTATTTTTACTATAGCTGCACATCACTAGAGCTGAAGCTAGTGGAAGGAAGCTAGTGAAAGAGAGCATGGTGCCAGTCATAGAATCATAGAATGGTAGGGGTTAGAAGGGACCTCTGGAGATCATTGAGTCCAACCCCCTTGCCAGTGCAGGATCACCTAGGGCATGCCACACAGGAACAGATCCAGGTGGGTCTTGAAAGTCGCCACAGAAGGAGACTCTACAACCTATCTGGGCAGCCTGTTCTAGTGCTCTGTCACTCTCACAGTAAAGAATTTTTTCCTCATTGCAAGGTGGAGCTTCCTGCATTTCACCTTCCTACTTCTCATCGTATTACAGGGCACCACTGAAAAGAGACTGGCTCCTTCTGCTTGACACCCACCATTCAGAGATTTGTAAACATTAATAAGATCCCCTCTCAGTCTTCTCTTTTCCAGGCTAAACAGTCCCAGGGATCTCAGCCTATCCTCGTAAGAGAGATGTTCCAGTCCCTTCATCAACTTTGTAGCTCTCTGTTGGACTCTCACTAGTACTTCCCTGTCCTTCTTGAACTGGGGAGACCAGAAGTGAATGTAGTACTCTAAATGTGGTCTCATTAGTGAAGAGTAGAGGGGGAGGAGAACATCCCTCAACTCTTCTTTATGCACCCCAGAAGGAGAGTTGGATCCTGGGAGAATCATAGAATGCCTTTGGTTGGAAGAGACCCTCAAGATCATCTAATCCAACCTTCGACCCAACACTGCAAGCTCACCACTAAACCACATCCCTAAGCACCAGGTCTGCATGCCATTTAAATGCCTCCAGGGAAGGCGACTCCACCACTGCCCTGGGCAGACCATTACAATGTTTGATAACCCTTTCAGTGAAGAAATGTTTCCTAATATTCAGACTAAACCTCCCCTGATGCAGCTTGCATCCATTCCCTCTGGTCCTGTGAGTCATCACCAGGGAGAAGAGGCTGTCCCCCTCCTCTCTCCAACTTCCTTTCAGGTAGTTATAGACAGCAATAAGGTCTCTCCTCAGCCTCCTCTTCTCCAGACTAAACAACCCCAGCTCCCTCAGATGCTCCCCATAGGACTTGTTCTCTAGGCACTTCACAAGCATCATTGCCCTTTTGTGGACATGCTTCATCACTTCTATGTCCTTCTAATAGTGAGGGGCCCAGAACTGAGCACAACATTCAAGGTGTGACCTCACCAGTGCCAAGTACAGGGGGACAATCACCTCCCTATTCCTGCTGGCCACAGTGTTTCTAATACAAGCCAGGATGCCATTGGTCTTCTTGGCCACCTGCGTGCACTGCTGACTTATATTTAGTCAACTATTGATCAATACCCCCAGGTACTTTTCCAACCTTCAGATTTCCAACCACACATCCCCGTAAGTCTGTAGCTTATGATGGAAAGAGCAAAGCCACTTGGCTCAGCCTATCTGCTGTAAAATCAGAGCCCAATTCCTAGGCTAATACTTATTTCTGAAGAGTTAGTTTGTGGGATGGACGATGATTTGTCCTCCACTTCTGATGTTCTATTGCTAAATACTTCTGGGCCACGTTACATTTCTGCTGAGCACATTTGTAATTTAGCACTATCTAGGCTAACCTAGAGCTTTTAAGGAGAGAACCACATTAAAAAAAAAAAAAAAAAAAAGGAAATATTCACATTGGAATAATAACATTGGTGTGTTTTCCTAGCCCCTTTCACGCTCCATAAAACAGAAAAAAACCCAGAAAAAAGTGAGGTGTTGTGCTGGTAGCATGATTATGTAAAGAAAGTGATAAATAACCATGTATTGGGTGGTTGATCTGGTTAAGGATAGCAGTATGGAAATTAAGTAAAGGAGAAAGGGACTTGTGCTTTAACTGAAGAACATCAGAAATACTGTTTTCCTCTTTAGCTAAATATTCTCATTTATTCTTTTTAAATAGGAAGAAGCAATTCAGTTGTCACATCAGATGATGAAATTGAGGTTTTTTTTCTTCCCTGCCTAAATCTTCCATCCATTAGCAACGTAAGTACATTGTGATAATAAATACATTCTTGCTAAAAGGTCTCTGACATATCTCTACAGGAACTCTCTGTCAGATAAAGTTCAAATTTTGATAACTTAGCTAAATAAATCTTTTGGGCAGAATAGAACAGCGTAAGTTGTCATTCTTTCTTAATTAAGTACTACTTAACAATTTTTGCAGTTATTTTGAGGCTTCAAGTGCTTCAAAATATGTCTTGGATTGGCCATGACAAAGTTGTCAGGACCATCATGTTGTAATCAGCACCAGGAAGTCGACATGAAGAGTGGTCAGTAGTGGTGTACTGCTGAGGGCAGTGATCCTTCCCTGCTGTTTGGCACTGGTGAAACTGCCTCTGGTCCTCTGTGCCCATTTTGGGGCTCCCCAGTACGAGAGAAGGGTGAGGTACTGAACAGAGACTAGAAGTGAACCATTGTGCTGGTTGGTGCTGGAGCACAAGGTATACGAGGAATGGCTGCGAGAGCTGGGCGTGTTCAGCTGCAGAAGGAAAGGCTGAAGTAAGAGAGCCCATATTGCAGTCTGCTTGGGAGGGTGTAGGGGAGAGAGAGACATATTCTCTTCAGAGGGGCACAGTGACAGGATGAGAGAACAGATGTAAGGTGCAATGCAGGAAACTCCCATTTGGAATTAGGAAAAATCAATGTTCATAAAGAATTGAAGCTGGTTGCTCAGAGAGTTTGAGGAATCACCATTGGAGATATTCGAGGCTTGACTGAGTAAGGCCCTGAGCAGAATGATTTAATTCTGAAGTTGGATCTAACACCTTCAAAGTAGGTCTTCCTCTGAGCAGGGTAGTAGACTAGAATTGTTCATTAAGATAAAGAGATATTTCTGCATATTTTCAAATGGGTAAGCGGAGGCAGCAGCCAAGTAGGCTGCCTAAGACAATAAATCTGTTTGGTGGCATCAGATTTTGGTTTTGAGGTTTTTTTGTTCCTTGTTTGAAATGTGCCTTTGTATATCCTCATTGAAGCTTTGTTCATCTTAACTTTCTGTGACTTGGTTTTAACAGACTACTGACCTATGATGTATTAAGCAATACTAACTATACAGCTTCTTAAGTGCTCTTCAGGCTTTAAAAAATAATAAAAAAAAACCCATCCCTTGAATATTTTCATTTATTGCGATGAGCAGGTGACCACATCAGTAAGGTATGACAGTTTCATAGCATATGCAGGTGTACAAGGTTAACCATTGTCTTCAAGCAGAGAAAGGAATGACATGTAGGTATGCATTCATTGATTCCAGCCGATATCTAGTTTTTATAAATTATTCTTGTTGAAATAAATGGCGGGGGGGGGGGGTAAACTGATATTACATATATACACACGTATGCATATATATACACACCAGACTGATTTCTTTAAAGAACACTTCATCCTATAGGAACTGCAAAATGTTGACTTTGCAGAGCTATCGGAGGAATTTGTGTTTACTGCTCCTTGGCCAGGCTGTGTGCTAGCACAGCATTCCTTTCATGTTGGTCATCTTCTGAGGGACAGATGCCACAGTCTGCTGTTTAGTGCCTTCTATTGCCTTACAATCCTATGAAGATTATTTATACCAATTCAATAAAATAGTAGGTTAGAGGGTTCACGTTTATATTTAAAGTCTTTCCAAAGCCCATAGTAGCTGTAATTGATGGTCATGTTACCTGAATGGAAACTGATAATCATATTTCTCTGAGCCTTGAAGCTTTTGCTTTACTCCTTACCTAATGTAGAAGTAGTAAATAATTCAAAATATAAAGCTGTAACAGTATATTTGCAAGTCCTACACCCTCTGAAGTCTGTTAAACTCAGGGCCAAGGGCTCTACACAATAAAGTCAGTCAGTATCTGTTTCCCCTCCGCTTCTATTTTTAATTAAAAAATTATGACTAAAAGCAGAGATGAAAGATTCAAACTGTAGTCTGTTTAATGGAAAGAAGCTCATGCTATTTGTGGCATTTAAATATTTCTTTAAAATACAAGAAAAGACTTCTGCTAAGTGCTTGTATATAGCACAGCTGTAAATTCTTGTTTATCTGCTGTGCTGCAGTTTGTGTGTCTGCATTTCTTGTCTTGTTGTGATTACTGAAGAATGTTTTTTTCCTTTATTTTTGAGAGTGCTACAGTGCTGGCATTTATCAAGAGAAGACACACAGCACAGCCTTGCATAAATAATGGCACTGGGCCAAGTACAGCTGAAGTGGTTGCCAGCACAACTCCATTGAAGTCAAAGAAATTGCACCACAGGTGAGTTTGGCCATTGGCTTAGGTTATGAAGAACTTTAACATGACCGTTTTCACTAATGAATCAAGTGTTTAAGGTAGTCAAGTCCGGATTTGCTTTTTGGTTGTATACTGTGTTTGAATTATTTTGAATAAAGGAGCTGAACTTGTGATCAACAGAGTGAATGGGGGTTTTGTTAGTGGTCTATTTTTGCACTTTCTGTTCTCATTTCATCTGTGGTGAGTGCTAAATAACTGGATTTTGTCAATTGGCATGAAAATAGTACCGGAGTCCACTGAATTCCTAGGAATAAGTACTGTACTGAATATTTTGTGGGTTTTGTGTTCTGCTCTTGTACTTAATATATTGCATTTTAAATGATAAGAGGGTGCCTGTTGCCTGAATGCAAGCATTCTTTTGTACTGTCATTAGAAATCTGCTAACAGCACTCTTTTTTTAATAGTGCCTGTTCTGGTTCACCTTGTTGGCTGTTGTATGGATCCACTTGTAGTAATTAGCCTCTTAAATAAAGAACAAATGAGCAAACAGCTTATATTGTGCAAGGACAGAATAAACTGTGTGAGGCATTAAGTAATAGGGCAGGTCATTAAGTTTATAATAGACCTAATTTACATAATAAAAATCCAGAAGTTTATCAGAAGAAGCCAAAAGAGATTTGGATGTTAAATTTGTGGAGTATGAAAGAATAGTGACCTGATTCAGACCTGAGATTCATATTGCTAAATACTGCTGCGTAACTGTCTCAGCATTAAATATAGATGCCTGTCACTTGAACTTCATTAGAATTCAGGACTGTATTTGATCAGTCATTCCTAGCCCATGATTGTATTACCTATTTCTTCTAATAGTAGGTATTTTTCTTAAAGTCAGATGTCAGGGTCACATAGTGAGGTGAGAAACTGGCATATGCTTGAAGTTAGTGGCCACACAGATAGGTCTTAGGACTCAAAGAATTTAAGTGCCCACAGGAAAAAACAATCCAAAAGCTAATGAGAAAATGTGAAGCATCTCAATGATTTTTTGGTTTGGTTTTTACGTATCAGATCTTATGCCAATATTTCCAACCTTTGTGGGGGACTGGAGAAGATTGAACTCAGTTATGATGTTAAATAAAAACAAATTGTAAAATCACCATGTGAAGAGATGATTAGAAAGCAGTCCAATGCACAGGTCAAGCTTGTGCAGCTTTGTGTGATATTTTACATTTCATTAAGTTTTCCTCCTCAATCGCTGGGACAAAATAAAACATCTTTTTGGAAATAAGGTGTCATTTAAAACAATAAATCTATTTACAAGTTTGTTAAGGTACATCCAAAATTCTTATTTCAATGACTGGAAGGTTTAAATACAACATTCTCGTTTATCAGTAGGAAAGAGTTGTATATTATTATGAAGAGGAATATCTACCCCTGAAGTAGAGATGTAACTAGTTCTTGCAGTCTAGTTAATCATCTGAGTTCAATAGGTATCTCTGGAAGAAATGCATCTAATGATAGCATTGGAGAATTTGAGGAAAAACTTTGAAGAGAAAGATTTACCTCTGTCTCACAAACAACAACAAACATGTCTGGAACTATGTCTTTAAAAAAGGATGCATTAAATAATATGTATTTGTTTAAGTTACTGTTTAAGAGTATCATTTTCTCAAGCTTATGCTATGAATATATTGGATAGAGATTTTTTGGGGGGAAAAAAAACCACGAATCCTAAACCTGCATCTCCTTTTATGTAAAGAGGAGTAAAAAAAGTGATGAAATAAATGTGTTATTCTAACCACATCAGTAAAGAAAGCATTAAGGATTAGTCCTGGGGAAAACACATTCCTGTACGTGATCATTTCCATGAATCAAGTTGCCTTCATACTGTATACATCGATGCTAAAAAAAGGTCCATACAGCAGCCCCCAGTGTTACTCTGTCATACAGCCTGTATAGGCATAAGCTCCTAGTCTTATACTGGTATACAGTTCTATTCAGCTTTCTTGTAAGCCATAGCCTGGAGCTAATACTTGCTCTCATGAACAATTTGTTCCATTAGCTACTGTTAGCCAAACAAATCAACTTGCTAGAGAAACACAACGGAATCTGTAATTGTGTCTTCCTTAGAGGCATCTTTCACTGCAAGCAGACAGTGTGCAGAACATTTTTTATACTTGGTCCCAGATTTTCAGAGGTTTTGTGCTAGGAACAGCAGGGACACCTTTTAACCACAATGGCCAGCACTTTTCTCAGAGGTAAAACCCAACGCTAGATAGATGTCTAAGCAGAAAAGTACCGTGTTCTGCAGTGATAATTTTTAATAAGGTTTACCAAGTTAGTTAATTCCCAAGTAATATAGAAGTTTCAGTGGAAAATCAGCTCTGTCTTTATTAATGAGCAAATTACAGAAAAATAAACTATATGAACTGTATGTAAACTGTCTATGACAAACTACAGTAGGTAAGGTCACAGAATAGGAGAAACACTCCAGAGAAACTAGGTGGTCCTTTCTTTGGCTGAAGCTACTGTTGCCAGTCTACTAAGCTAAATACACATTTCACAGCTTGTTGCTTCTTGAATACATTTGACTGAGTTAATTTTGAGTGCCAAGGACTCATTCAAAAAACAGTGAACATAACATCTAGTTTTTCTGCCAAAATGGCCTCTGTCAAGTCTCCCTCCTGCATTTACCCAGCTACAAAAGCTGTTCCTTACTAGTGAATTCCAGTACCATCAGTGTTTTCCCTGAATTTCTATAGTAAGAGCACTTCTTTCATTGCTTTGTAATGTGTTCAGTTCCCTGGTTTTCCAGAGGGGACAACAAGGTTATAGCTGCCTTGGCAGACAGAAAACTTGGTGAAGATGCACAGGCTAATACTTTTCTTGGCTTCTGTTGCCTCTCTCCTTTATTATACTCAGGTTCATGTCAAACAATTTGTTGAAGCATGTCCTTAAAATCTTTCCAGGGAAGAAGGGAGATTCAGTCTGTTCCTATTACATGTACTGCCTTAGAGCAGCTTCTCTCTCGGGCTAGCCTGCACCTGCCTGTCTGTCATCTCCCTGGACAGTCTGGAATTATACTTGCAAATAGAATTGTCAACTTTTGTAGGGATTTGAACACAGTGACATGCATGCTAATTCTCTTGTTGCTTCTCAGCCTCAGGCTAAATAACATTAATTTTCCTTGAATCGTTTCAGAGGAACATTCTGTACAGGGAATAAAATTGGATTTGGTCACTCAGGGTTAAAACAGTGAACACCTTTATTAATAACTTGTCAGAATAAGGTTACAGTGTACAACAGGAAACACATTTTGGGGGTTCTTGTATAAATGAGAAGATGACGTTGCTTAGATAAGCCCTGTAAAACAAAGCCTCAGACTAGATCAAGGTCCTACAATTAACTCTTTCATTGCAAATGTGAGTCGAGTATACATTTTGGCATTAGAGAGAAATCTGAAATCATATGCTTATCCTTGCCAAAGCTGTAATTTTAAGGTCTCTTCTTGTTTAGGTGCCTACCTACAAGAGCAAAACAGCAATGCACTGGCCTTCAAGCCGTAAGCAGTTCCTATTAGTCAATAAAAACGAAAAAGTCTTGGCCTACATTCCCAATATGTGTAGTGTGGCAGTTCACTACAAGAAGAAACTTAAAAGTTTCTATTCCCTCAGCTCTGCACATTTCAGTTTCATTTTTCCTGATGAATTGTGGAACTTGGGGCTGAGCCTTTCTCCAGCACGTACATACATGTGTGTGGGCAGAAGTAGGCATAGTGATACAGTTCCTTTACTGAAATAGACAGCACAAGTTTGGCTCTGTAATACAGCACTGTCACCTTGAAGATGAAAACAGCTACCCTCAACACAAAGCTGTTGTGCTCGAATGGGTGGCTGAATGCCTCCATGCTGGTGAGCCAAAGAGGAATGTGACAGTCCACTTGCACAGTGCCACTGAGCTCAAGGGGCTCTTCTGAAGAAATCAACTCTCTTTCACCTCCATTAGACATTCCTGTTTCTTCCTTTGTGGTGGCACTAATGGTGGCCTTGGAAAGAGAGTTCAAGAAATTACAGTAGCAGAAAATGAGCCTTATGAAAAAGAAATTAAATACTCTTCTGCTTAAGTATTTGGAGCTCTGAAAGAAAAGTAAGATGTCCTGTCTCAAAGAGACATTGCAGTTCTATAAGCATTATGAAGAAAACATTGAGAGGCACAATAGGCATTGCTTTGAGTGCCAATAGTTACCTAGTCTGGGTTTTTGAGTTTGGGTGAGGCATGCAAGACAGATTTTGTTCATCAGCAATGTATAGATGTCTGGCCATGCTATAACTGGTTGCTGCTTTTCTGCATTTTCTCTTCTGCTTGCTGCGGATTTTTAATTCTTCAATTATTTCCCTTAGCCTTTTCTGCCTTGTCCCTCAGGGAGAGGCACACTGTCATACTTGAATGATGACTTTTAGAACATATTTTCAATAATAAGATTTAGAACACCCCTGAAAACTCCCAGTGATGCTTCTAAGTAAGAGCCTTACGTCTTGACACCTTTGTACTTCTCTTAAGCCTTTGACATGATTTAATGACAAAGATATCATGAGCCAGATTACAGATTGTGGAGGAATGACACCCATTACTTTCTAATTATAAAAGCAGTATTATAGATAAAGGATATCAGGCTCCAAGTTTGCCTGGTTTTCCCCAGCTGTGTCAGCTGAACTAATAGGTTGTTACCTTGCCAGTGGGACACTCCACAGGTTTTCTAAACAGTTGCTTCATAACCTTTTCAAGAGCTGGTGAACTGATAAACAGAGACCTTGCTTATGGTGAGTCAGGCAGATTTACTGATGTGCAGATTTAGAGAGCAGTTATGCTTCAAGGAACTACTTTTGTCTTCATATTTCAAATAAAGAAAAATCTTGTCACAAATAAACCAAGTCAACATCTGATTTCACAGTAATTATAATTTAGCCTATTCTGTGAAAATATTATCAGAGGCATTCAATTGAAAGGAGGAAGGAGAAGATGTTGCATGCTCAGGCATCCTGCTTTGAATATACAGAAGGTGGAAGTATATCCTTGCCAGCTGAACTGTCTTGAAGGTTGCAGCCTTCTCTGAGCATCAGAGCTGCTTACTACCCTGGAATAGAAGAGAAGTTAATCAGTTTTTTAAGATGCATTCCACGAGAATTTTTTAATCTCCATCAGAAAAAGCTCAATGAGTTAATTAGAGAATGTTGTGAATCAAAACAGCGCAAGAAGCTCACTGCTGTTTGCCTGCAACAATGAAATCAGTTAACCCACTAAGAATCTAATCAGAGAGTTACAAAGATCTTAAGACCTTTTCCACACTGGGAATATTGTTGTACTAGTTCAGCCTACAACAGAACAACACTGTTGCTGGCTAAACTCCACTGTCTGCCCCAGCCTCCGTGTACAGAGATTTTGTCTGAGCTGGTTTACATATGCATTCTGAAACACTGATACATGGTTTCAGCTGTGAACATGTGGGCCTTGTGCCATACAAGTGATATGCACAGCATATCACTTTCCTCACCTGTAACTTCTTTAGTCACCTCTGAATTTTATGCTGTTCTCTGTGTGCTGCAAGAAGCTCATGCTTTCCCTTGTGCATGGTATCAGAACTTTGGAAGGGGTTTTTTTCTACCTCAATTTTATGTGTATTTAGGGTATTCAGATATTATTGCACACATGTAATACGTAATGCATACACAGATATTTATATCTATATACACATGCACACAGGAGTAACATGCAAAAAACGCTAGCCACTATGAAAGCTTGATTTTATTTATATGTATATAAAATGAGTAATTTACATTGGAAATGGTGTTACTGTAGTATTCATTGCCAGAGCATCCGACATGAGCTTTTGGTTGGGTGTGGAAACTATTGCCCCATATTGTTTTCCTTTTTACACTGCACTTCTACCTCCACAGTTAATTGGTTCCATGAGACTGGTTGCCACCATCTTCTGCAATGCAACTTTGTTTGACAGCAGGTATTATTCATGTGTTCATCAGCGCTGTCAATTCCATCTTTGGATTTCGGAGCTTACTACTGGCTGATTAAAATATGTGTAATACAGATATGCTTATGTGCTGCCATTTGTTTCTTCAGGTGTTTCTTTCTGCCCCATGTTGCCCTTTCCTTTCAGGAGAACAAAGGTGTCTGTGTCAAAGAAGGAGGAGCAGATAATGAGTCATGCTCCTTTGCAGAGAGGTAAAGAGGGCCACTGTTCTTGCACATCTTGTACTTTTATTCTTTGACAAGTTATCACTTTTTCTTGATGTCATTACTTGTTCCTTGCAATGGAGATGTCTACTGGCTGCTTAATGAGGTTTTGAATGACAGTTAACATCTATGCAGCCAAAAACAATGGATGTAAGTATTTACAGTATTTGAATCCATATTAAGCAGATCAGAAACTAACTTTGGGTAGAAGAAGGTGTTTGCTCTCTTTCTCACATGTACACCTAGTTATTCTCATTTTATCTGGGGACCTAGAATTAAGTTTATGCTTAGACCTTCATATTCTTCTCTGCAAAGTACTTGTTTCACCAGTCTTAAGAACAGGTAACAAAGGCTGACTTGTTGTGACTTGCCTGTGTAAGTCAGCGAGTGGTGACCTTTAAACATAGGAAATATGTTAGACTTTACTCTGAAACCTAGTCACAGATATCGGAAACACTTGGAGATTTTGCTGCTCACTAGAGCAAGAGTAAGCTTATGACAAAATTAACCATTTTGTTTCTTTCCCCCTTCTCACTCTCGTTTGCTTCTTTCCCTTGTCTCCTAGTGAATTTGTCCATGACAAGAAAGAATAACCTGAACTGCAAATTTCACATCCAGCCAACGCTGGTGTCATGCTTTTGTGTCTTGCTTGAGACAAAGTTTTTCAGACTGAAAACAGATTTCCCTTAGCCATATTAGCTCTGTTATCCCCAAACAGTGACAATAAATGGGAGCAAATAAGAAACCAAACAATACATGTTCACCTACTGATTCCTAGTTCAGGTAGTTGGCATTGTAAACTTGCCTGAAAGCAAAACATTTTATCAGGGTGTCTGTCTTTCAGTCACTGACTAATATGCCTTCTTTGTTGTTAAAGGGGAAGAAACTCGGTCACAGGTTGTCCAATTCCCTTAGTTCTAGCCCAAGGAAGTAGGTTTTCCAGTGTGTCTGTACCTGTTTTATGCTGGAACAGATAAGGACCAACCAGGTCACTGTCATCTTGGGGCAAAAGCTAAAGGCTGCAGAAAGCTCAGATAGTTTGAGTGTGATTGCTGTGGTACTGTAAGGCTGAGATGGATCTCCAGGGAAATTATTTCCCCAGGGCAGACAGAAATCAGATGCTATATGATAACTTTGACCTAATAACTCTGCTGGGCTTTCAGACACTTTTAAGAATGGTACTTATTCGGTATTCAAATGCTATTTTTTTTTTTTTATGTTTTATGGAGGATAGAGATTTTGATTACAGGAAAATTGAATGGGAGAAAAAATAAAACTACATCTTTCAACCTTTTCTGAGCATAAGATTTTTAAAGAATAACCAAGTAAATTTTAAATAGATAAAGAGCACCCTCCTGAAGCAAGAGAACAGGATGCAAGTGAACTCAGCAGCTCAGTTCTTAATTTGTCATAGATTTATAATATGCTTTTTCTGCTTCTCAATACAATTATGTATTTTGGGTCTCTATGTGTGTACGTATCAAAATTTTATTCTCATGTTATATTGTGGTCGATATCAGCTGGAGTTTTGTCATTTGCTTTGAGGAGGACAGGACAATTTCATATTTGTTTCTGGAAAGTGCTTCTTCACATGAGGTGAGACCATATGCAACACTGAGTACTCTAATGAAGGAAGAAGTGTCCCCCAGATCACACATAGTCAAAAACAATTGGAAGAAACACACTCTATAAGATTATGATTTTCTCTACATCCTATAGTTGATCTTGATGTCTTTTCTGCTCTAATACAATGTTACTAAAGGACACATATAACACAGCACATCAGATTGGAAGAAATTCACCATTTAGGTATGAAAAGAGCCTTCAGCTACAATGGGGTCAGCACTTTAGAATATAAGATGAAACATTTTTATCACAACACTGAATAGGATTTATCACTTCTTTGTAATTCAAACTGGAACAAGCCCAAAAACAAGGGATGGAAGGGGATATAAAATAACAAATGTGAAGGAAAAAAGGCATCAGGAAAGCAACAGAGGACACAGAGGTAAAATAGTGTTGCACAGAAAATAAATATGTTTCTCTGCAATAAATAAAACAGAAATGCCTTTAAAAAAAAAAAACCACAAATAAACAGCCCCCCCCCCCCCAAAAAAAAAAAAAAACCCAACCGCAAACCACAAACCCAATATGAAAGCAGCTCACCTTTAATAAGAATGGCTGCAGGAGGGGACCTGTCCATGATAATGCATGATGGGATGTTTAGAGGCGATCCAAAGACTCAAATGATTACTGCATATCCTTAAGCTTTCTATTATTTTTCTTGTTGGCACGGCATTGTCAGAATTTTGATCTGAAATGGCATATTTTCCCCAACATGTGTCTGTTTCAGCTGGATAGAGTATTGTTTTACCATTTGTAAGAGGTTTTTGTAGTGTATTTTTCCTAGAACTAACCTAATCTTATTATACTGGTAATGCTATTAAGAGCATCCCCAGCTTTTGGGAGCATCATGTGACTCTGAGGCTCAGTGCAGTGAAGGCTGAAGGAGGTTTTATGCTGGACCATACAATATATGGGAGTGAAGCAAATAGTTCTGTGTGCCTTATTCCTTTTCTGCAGGTCTACCAGAGTCAGGCAGGCAGGCTGGAGGGATTCTTTGACCTTTTCTGTGCTTCATTTTCTCTAACAGTTAAATATTTCCCTTAAGACTAAAATTATTTTTAAACTCTCAGGTAGTAAATGTAATGTATTCACAGGTTAAACATAATTGAAAGCCACAGTCAACATCATTGTAAAAACCCACACCCCTCAATGACCCTTTTTCTAAATGCATAGCCACCCCAGCAAGGGGCTGTTGGAGTGGCATTTCCAGAAGTTGGTCCAATCTGTCGATAAAAGCCTGGGATGCTGAATGCTTTCTGAAAGATGCTTCCTGCATCCACTTAATACTGATGTTAGGGGCAAGATGCTTAAAAATGCATAGCAGATGGCTCACAGCGATGATGAGAGAGGATTTATCCTCCAAGAGACGACATTTTATTCCTGTTCTTTTGCTGGTGACTGTTGTCATATTGAGCAAGACAGCAAAAGCTAGGGCAGAATGAAATATGATGTCTTTCCCATGAACATTTCAAACCATGCTTGAAAAGTCTTTTGTTTTGACAATTTGTTACTCAGTTTTGCAATGTAAAAGGGAGGGATTTTTTTCATTTGGCTTGGAAATGGGAAGTATTAATTTTAGTTTTTACTTTTAAATGCTGGCTTTTTAGTAACTTGAAAAAATGAATTCGGAAGTACTTGTGGTCTTCCTAGAACATACTGAATTAAAATGTGCAAATATATGTGCATACATTAATATAAGTGTATATATATATGGCGGTGTGAGTACATGTTGATATAAGAATTTACTTGAAAACAACTGAGAATGTTCCCAAGTCCAGCCTCTCTGTACTGAGAGATTCTGAGATGTTAGAGAAGGCCTGGATTTATCAGTGTGATAACCTTGCCTTGCCATATATCAGGTTTGCCTGTGTATCAGTGTCTCCTGTGACCTTTGATTAAGAACATTACAAGAGTTCAGATGGGAAGAAAAGATGCGAGAAGTGGATAAATTGGAGAGGACTCCTGTACACCATGGCACATTAATACTCTCTCACCCAAATATCAAAAGACTGTAACTATAAAAGCAGAACTGTGCAGTCTTTCTGGTGTATGATTCTAGTTCAGCTTAAATTTTCAGCTGAAAGTAACAATTTTTCCTTCTGAGCTCTCTTCTGACAAAGAACAATTGTCCTTTCTGGAGTCTGAACTTTCCACCTCACCTTAAAAGCTTGTCAATGTTTTATATTAGGTCATGCCAAAACATCCTATCTTTCTGACAGACCTAGTGTAAAGTCCAGAGCACAAATAACCTCTTTGCTGTTTGCACTATTTTGTTGCTTATTATTAAGATTAAGAAAACAGGTTCTCTGCAGTACAGCTTTCCATGCAAATGCATGAGTAGTCCCTTCACTCTCTTTCCTGCAGCAGCAGTCCCATGCCATGGGTGCAGTCACTCCTGTTTCACAGACATATAGCTAAGGCACTGTATGGAGTCATTGGTTCCAACCTATTTCAGATACCAAATTTGAGACTCTTAGAAAATGTGTTCTCAGATTGTTTTACTGTTGCATAATTCTATGTTTGTTCAGAATAGATTCACCTTTAATGTCAGCAGGACTTTGACATCCTCAATGGTTTTAAATATCAAACCAGAGGTATCCAGACAATGGATTACCTCAAATTTAAGAAGTATTAATGAAAAGCTGAGCTTTAGGCAATTCATCTAGCATCATAGAGAAACTCACATTAGCAGAGCTGTGGTGTTGCAATATAACATGGTAAGCCATGATGCTGGTCCTTCTGTTGTCTTGGAGTGCACTCAAACCAACATACTATTCAGTAGAGACATCCTACTCCCAGTGTAACACCATATGGAGTGATCTGAGACTGATTCATCCATTTGTTGACATCTGCATTTTCCTAACTCAGAAACAGACTGAACAAAGTTTAACTAAGTAGGCAATTCCACGTAGGATTCTGAAAAACAAAAGGCAAATGACAGTTTACAATGACTTATTAAACCGCAATATATGACTTCATAGTGAAATAGAAAATCTGAGTGCTGCTTAAACACGAGAAAAACATTGAGTTTAGGACTGAAAGTGTAAAACAAGTAAAATCCACCTGGAATTAACATGGTTCTTTTATATTAAAGCCCAAATGATCAAAACAAATGGAAATTTTGCCACTCAAAAGAATTGGGTAACTGATCTCTGTGAGAAGCAAAAAAACCCCAACTGCCTCAGTTTTAGCACAAATACCATATGAATAAGAACATCAAAAAGATCTGTGTATCCTTTGCAGTTCAGATACACAGTAAGCACAATAATGGTAAATGGGTTAAGGGTTGCAGCTGGATTAGAGAAATGTAAAAAAGACCTGCCTTTTCACATTGTTTTAATTTTTTTACTCCTGGTCTCATGTTGTTTCATATGCCTTTGATATTCTCTGTGAAACTGAGTTCTCAGGTCAAGAACAGGACTCTCCAGGTTTTACGGAGGAGCTTGAGTTACTGGAATCTTTAGCTCATGAGTTCACTAGGAAAGGAACTTCCTAGGCAGAGTATTTGCCATTGGGTGAGTACACTGCAATGGATTGTGCCATTATACCAAAAAACTGCCTAAAAAGATAATGTGCAGTGGTCTCTCAGTTGACAAACGGACCAATTTCCCAGTCTCTGAACAACAGAGGACAGGTTTTCATTTTGCCTATAGCCACAGGAATAGCCGACACAGCATCTGCAGCAGTGGGAAAAGTGGGTTTTGGCAGGTGGGTGGTACTACCCTGTGCCAGAGGTTGATGTTCCACCAGCAGGGTCTGTGGCCAAAGCTTGGTGGCTCAGCACCAAAGATCTGGTAAGAGTTGAGGTGCAGGGCTCTGCTTGGATGTCTGAGGACTGCTTTTGGGTTTTCTTAGGCCAGTTTTGATGATGGAGCAGTAAAAAGCAACATGAGAGAGGAACAGTAACACCTTAAAACTGCAGAGCTATTGGAGAGCTGCAGTGAAGATCTGCTCATGATTTGGTGCATGAAAAAAGGAAACAGTAAAGGAATAAGTATCTGGCTCAAGTCTTTTGTGGCTAACTATGCTATGTACAAATATTGAAAAACATGTTTTAATAAAAACTTGAGGTTTTTGAAAATTTTGAGAGGTTTTTTTAATACATTGTTCATGCTTAAGCTATTTTCTATTTTATGCTTGCCAGGTTATTTTCTAATTCTGAAGAAGAGAAATTATCTAACTGATTATGAAAGAGTGCCCCAGAAGACTGAGGCTCTACCTCCACATACAAGACAATAATTTAAGATGCTACTTCTACATTCCCTTAGCACTTGGGAACAATAAAAACCTGCAATGTTATGGAGGGTTATCAATGAAAACAAAAGTTAGTCTGCACCCGTTCCATAGACTGATACTGCCCAAGTTTGCAAGCCTGTACATTGTGAGTGATGTCTTTTCATTTGGGTCTAGTGTGAAGAGTTTTGAATGCATCTGGGCAATCCCAAGCATCCAGAGGAAGCTGAAGTATTTGTAGGTTCCTAAATTGGAGGAAACTGGAAAAAAGGAGGAGGGGTTGGTAGTATATATATGTGGTGACTACACATACAGCCTAATAATTCTCAGCCTTCCAGGAAATGCCTTATCGTCTCTAGATAAATTAGGAATTAACAGTTCCTAAAATGAAGTCTCTTTTTATGTCTTTTAAATTTATTTTGGATTTCTACTTGTCCTTCCTACTGAAACAGAAGTAGTCATCTGCAAAACTCTCCTTGACTACTTCTTCCCCAGCAGACTTGGAACTGTTTTGGGGAATCTGAAGGAAAGCTTTCTGGTTTTAGGTAGACACATCTTTGTCTTCCCTTCACTGATAGATGTATCCCACTTTCCCTGGGATACCAGTCTGTTGTAAGACTTTTGCGAAGTAAAGTGATTAAGGGACATTATAATAAAGAGGGGAACAAAGCAGAAAACAAACTGCCTTTTTAACTCTATGCCCCATTAAGCTTCTGGCAATTACATGTCCATGGCCTTTGTCCCTTTGCTCCCATTTTCTTCCCATACACAGGCCCATGTGGCTGTACACTGCAAAGTGCTGTACTCCACAGCTGGTATCATTTCCACAGACTCTCATGGTCTGTGGTTCTTCTGACTGCACATAGATACTTTTGAAAGTGAAAACTAGTCTGTTAGAATGCAATCTGAAAAATAAGACTGACCTGTCTGGAGTTGAAAGTAAATAGTACAAATGCCAGGACAAAAGGAGTGGAAGGATTATGAAGAGCTCTAAATATGAACCCATGAATAGGCCCAGGGGCTCATTAATCTCAGTGACCCTATGGGTCAAGGCAAAATTCCTCCCTTTTGGCTATCTTAGAAATCACGCAAAAAAGCTTATTTGGAAGCAATGCTTTCTGTAAGCCTGGAGACTGAGAGCTACACTAGGGAGAGTGAAGTGCAATAAGAAGGTTTCTTGAAGATTGAGAAGAAGACCCATAGCATCATAGAATCATTTTGGTTGGAAGAGACCTTTATGATCAAGTCCAGACATTAACCCAGCACTGACAGGTCACCACTAAACCATGTCCCTCAGCTCCACAGCTACATGTCTTTTAAATACCCCCAGGTATGGTGATTCCACCATTTCCCTGGGGAGCTTATTGTAGTGCTTCACAACCTGTTCTATGGAGAAATTTTTCCTAATACACAATCTTAACCTCCCCTGGTGGAAATTGAGGCCATTTCCTCTTGTGCTATTGCTTGTTCACAGAATCAGAGAATCACAGAGTGTTAGGGATTGAAAGGGATCTTGGAGATCTTTGAGTTCAACCCCCCTGCCAGGGCAGGATCATATAATCTACCCTACAACCTAATCTACCCTAACACAGGTCACTCAGGAACTCATCCAGGCGAGTTTTGAAAATCTCCAGAGAAGGAGACTCCACAACCTCTCTGGGCAGCCTGTTCCAGTGCTCTGTGACCCTTACTGTAAAGAAGTTCCTCCTCATGTTAAGGTGGAACGTCTTGTGCTCCAGCTTATATCCATTCCCCCTAGTCCTATCACAAGGCACAAGTGAGAAGAGGCTGTCCCTTTCCTCTTGACACTTAGCCCTCATATATCAAACATTTATCAAATCCCCTCTAAGTCTTCTCTTTTCCAGACTAAAGAGCCCCAGGTGTCTCAGCCTCTCCTCATAAGGCATGTGCTCCAGTCCCTTAATCATCCTTGTAGCCCTCCGTTGGACTCTCTCGAGCAGATTCCTGTCTCTCTTGAACTGGGGAGCCCAGAACTGGACACAATGCTCCAGGTGAGGTCTCACCAGTGCAGAGTAGAGGGGGAGGAGAACCTCCTTCGATCTGCTGGACAACCTCCTCTTGATACACCCTAGGATACCATTGGCCTTCTTGGCCACAAGGGCACATTGCTGCTCCATGGAGAACTTGTTGTCCACCAGGACTCCCAAGTCTTTCTCCACAAGACTGCTCTCCAGCAGATCACCTCCCAGTCTGTACTGGTGTAATTTATTATTCTTGCCTAGATGCAGGGCTCTACATTTATCCTTGTTAAACCTCATTTGGTTCTGCCCTGCCCAGTTCTCCAACCTGTCCAAGTCTCGCTGGATGGCTGCACAGCTTTCAGGTGTATCTGCCGATCCTCCCAGTTTTGTGTCATCAGCAAACTTGCTGAGCAGACACTCTGTCCTGTCATCAATGTCATTGAACAGGACCGGGCCCAGCACTGATCCCTGGGGGACTCCACTGGTTACAGCTCTCCATCTGGATTTGGCACCACTGACCACCACTCTCTGGACTCTATTGTCCCACCAGTTACTAATCCATCTTACTACCTGCTCTTCTATCCCATACTTCCCAAGCTTCTCCACAAGGATGTTATGGGAGAGTGTATCAAAAGCCTTGCTAAGGTCAAGATAGATGATATCCACTGGTCTCCCTGCATCTAGCCATCCAGTTACAATATCATAGAAGGCTATTAGATTAGTCAAGCATGACTTCCCCTTGGTAAATCCTTGTTACTTGGGAGAAGTGACTGACCCCCACTTGGCTACAACCTCCTTTCAGGTAATTGTAGAGAGCAAGAAGGTCTCCCCTGAACCTCCTTTTCTCCAAGCTAAACAACCCCAGTTTCCTCAGTTGCTCCTCATAGGACTTACTCTCTCGACCTTTTGCCAGCTTCATTGATGTTCTTTGGACATAATCCAGCACGTCAATGTCCTTGTAGTAGAGAGGGGCCCAAAACTGAACACAGTCTTTGAGGTGCAGGCACACCCATGCTGAGTACAGGAGTCATTTCCCTGAGCCTTCTGGCCACACTGTTTCTAATACAAGCCAGGATGTTGTTGTCCTTCTTGGCCACCTGTGCATACTGTTTGCTCATATTCAGCTGCTTGTTGACTATCAACCCCAGGTCCTTTTCCACTGGACAGCTTTCCAATCACTTCTCCCCAGGCCTGTAGTGTTGCCTGGGGTTGTTGTGATTCAAGTGCAGGACGCAGCACTTGGCTTTGTTGAACCTTGGTCCATATATCCATCCTGTCTGGATCCCTCTGTTGAGCCTCCCTACCCTCAAGCAGATCAACACACCCACCTAACTTGGTGTCATCTGCAAACGTGCTGAAGCTGCCCTCAATCCCCTCATCCAGATCATTTATAAGGATACCAAATAGAACTGGTCCCAGTACTGACCCCTGGGGAACACCACTTATGACTGGCTGCCAACTGGAATTAACTCCATTCACCAAAGCAGGCATGAAGCAGGCCTAAAAAAATTTATTTTGCATATTGTTTTGTTAGTTTTAATATGTATTTCTGAAAGAAAAAGACTAAGAGGACAAAGAGATGAGATAAATAGCTGGACAGATTGGCTAGCAGAGGAAGGAGGAGCAGAGTGTGAAGGGCAGCAAGGGGTAGGACAGGAATGGAAGGGATGGGGAGCAGCTCACCTGCAGGGCTAGCAGCACCTGGAGTTGCACTGTGCTGCCTAGCAAATCCTGCCAGCTCTGCCAGGGAGGAGGGTATCACTGTGGCATATTGTCACTGGGGGAGAAGATGAGTAACCTTCTCCTGCCTCAGCAGTTGGCACACCAGAAAAAAAAAATGCAAACACAAAGGTATTGAAATAATTTTGAACATTAAGTACTGCAACTTGCATATATGCCTTACTTGAATCCTTATGCTTTTCATAAAACTCTAGTTCTTAAGTATAAATTGATTGATGCCTGCATGTGGAAAAAATGAGCTGATTAAGCAACAGAAAGTTCAGTGTTATTTTCTTATATTTCCAGGTGAGGTTGGGGCTGTTTTTTTTTTATAGTGAGCCCTTTCCATTCAAACCCAGTCCTTGACACAGTAGTTAATTCCTGGCAGAATATCTTCACTCATGTCCTAGAAACAGTTGGCAAATCTATGTAGCAAGCTAACAGGAGTACTGGGCCCTGTGGCTCTCTGCTATCACACTTACTTGCACTACTTAGAAATTTAACAGGTTACAGTAGAAATATCTCATTGAGCCTTCACCAAAAATCTCTGTAGACTTCCTGCAGTGACTCTTGCTGAGTGGATAAGGAACTGAGCTGGTGTCGTTTCTTAGATTGAACTAGTTTTTAGATTTCTTCTGGCAATCACACTTGTCCTGCTGGGTAAACTGAGGCATAAATATGGGAAAACCTTTTATAAAAAGAGGTATAATTTTCTCCCTGTTAGAAAAGATTAATTGAGAGTGTGTCATCTTCTCCCAGCATGTACTGTCAATGGATAATGTCTGCATCTTTGCAGAAGGCACAGAAGAGTGTTAGACCACAGCTGCCTGAAAGCTCTTAGGCTAAGGAAAGGGAGAATGATCACAAAGCAGATTTTTAGATGCTGTATTGGCACTTGATGGAAAGCAAAGAACAGCCCTGTCTTGCAGAGATGAAATTTGAGAGGATGTTCTGTTTATTAGCCGGGATGTTTTTTTATGGTCAGAAAACATCTTCCTTTGCCCTGGTGTTGGGTTTTCTACCTGCCCACCAACTGCCAGGGCACCTTGTACCCTGCCCTGTTCACCTGCTTCTGCCCTCTCATGCCGACAGTTCACATTTTTAAAAACACTTGGGTATCTAGCTTGAATTATCTTTTAAAATGGCCTACAATTTAGGACGCTCTTGGAAAGGTAGACCTTTTCAATTGGGCAGATCCTGTTTGCCTACAGGATGCCAGTACCACCTGGAATGGAATTGTCTCCCTCTCTTCTCCATCACCTCTTTTTTTAAACTCTGACACCCAAATCTCTCTCACCCTTTTGTCTTGGTTCTCCGTATTTCAATATGCAGCATATCAACTAGGCAGAAATTTCTTCCTTGTACTGTATTTGGGGCTTGGGAGGCCCCTCTTATTTCTTTGTTGCCCAAAACAGTGTGGTGAATCTGAACCAGTCTGCTTTTTGAGTCATATTTCACTTCAAAATTAAAAGCAGTTTGAAAGTAAAAATAACACTGGAAAGGAGGAAATGGGTAGGTAACATCCACAGTAAGCACACATCCTGTCTGTCCACTGCAGTCAATGCTATTGTTGCCTCCAGTTCCCTGGGATATTTTCTGCCTACCATGAATACAAAAGCTGCTAATGCAACAATTGTGGTTGTGTTAAACACAGAGAATGTGTGGAGCAAACAAGGCCTTGTTTTCCTGCCATCTCAACAACATGTACAGGTACCAAGTTCATGGCCATTCATTTGCTAGCACCAAGTGGGTTTGGACATGTGGCCACATGTCTTCTGCAGCGTGTCTCAGAAGCATCTATATGGTCCTTGCAATGCCAGACAGAGGGGCTGTAGAACAAACAGCAAGCCAAGTTACAATTAGCTCACACAGTACTACTGTGATGCTAATGCCTTCATGTCTAGAGCTGGTATTCTGATTTCAGCAGCAGCTAAAAATACATTTTCGCTTGTTTCATTTATTTTATGCTTTTATATTTCATTTATGTTTATGGGTTGTTTGGTTTTTTTAATTTTATTTCACACTGAGAAATACTTCAATGCTTACAAGAATGCATGGCTAAAATAAGCATCATAAAAATTAAGTGAAAAATATTGGTCTCTTCCATGGGCTTATTTGGATTTTATTAGTAAGGCTAGATGAAGTGCATCATTAAGATACATACATGCATATGTTGAATATAAAACAGGTGTGTGGGACAGAACTTTGGAAAGCAATTGGCATTTGTCCAATTGTTTGCAGTAATGTGAATGGCAAAGCTTTTGACGTCCTTGGGAGCAGAGTTTAGCTGCTGTTAGGTGCTGGATTTGATCCTTTAAGAGAAAATAGAACCAATTTCATAGTAGCTGTTCTCAAATGCATCAAAACAGCCCATCTACAGGGCCTTTTCTGTCCCTGACCTCCTTGCTGAGAGGACAAATTTCTGCCAGGCATTTATGTGCCTGCCTGCCCGTTTGTAACTGCTTTGAAATCACCAATGTATTAATGGACATTTGAGAAAAATCTTCATTATTTTACAGAATCTTACACTTAATAATTGTCTTGCTGTACAGAAGAACACGGCTCTTGTTCTAAAGAGCTCACAGCCTAAGCAGATGTGATGGCAGCAAGTGGAGATGACAAAGTAAAATGTGGAAGCTAAAGTGACAAAGGAGGGAAGTGGGACAGCAGTGATTTACTAAGACAATTAGTGAAAATATGTGCCTGTTAAATTAGTCTTCATATTTAATGAAAAAAACTTATAGTTGCATACACGATTTACACCCTTCATGAACTCCTTTTCAGGAGGTTAATGAAGAGAAAGTCACATCAGCAGGGAACAACTGAGAAGGGGAGGGATGAGGAAGGATAAATGCAAGAGTGTTTGCAGGACAGGTAAATTGAGCACCATCAGTAGGGGAGAGGAAAACCAAGAGCAGTGCATCAAGACAAGAAAAGGGGCAATCACACAGAACTCTGGGGTGAAGAAACTAATGCTGTGAAACCTGACACACTGAAAATGGCTGCACTGATTGTGTCCTAGTTATCTCTTCTATACAACCTTCAGTGTAGATATTTCTACTAGGGCTGTATTTGTTGTCTGGGTTTATGATTTCCCAAAGTGGCTGTCGCTGTCACCACATAGGTAATACACTTGAGGTTAGAAAAAGCTCCTTGGGAAGCTCTGCTTATGATTATTGCTTCTGCTGCAGCAAATGAGCACTCCCTAAAATTCCTTTTCTGGTATCTAGGTATTGATGGGACCTGACAATATCTGACTGCTCTTTGCCTCCCGTGATTATGTTACTGATATCACTGGTGTGTTTTTACTAAATATCTCCCCACTCAGGGGCTGTGCCTGAGGAGCATAAGCTGTCTGAGTGGGCACCTCTCAACCACGAAATTAATTTCTTTTCTCTCAGAAAAGCATAAATTAGAAAATGTGGTGCATGGCTCATGGCTCACAGCCCTTGACTGAATATTAAGAGCTAGTCATTTAGAGAATTGTGAGTAGTTTCAGATTTGTCTGCTCTTTGTTTTGCTAGCACAATCTTTTCTGCTAGAATGCCGGCATGCTTCATCTTTTTGCTTGCATGTTCCAAGGACACCCTTCTTAAGCAAAAGAAAACCCCTGTTACAATTGCATAGATGGGAAATTAATGTATGCAGAAACCCCAGCAGTTTGCCCAGATTTACACAGGAAATCTATGATTACTACACTGAAAACACATTGCTATAAGTGCAGTGACCAGATGTGGAAGGCAGTTTAATTTAAAGAGGTCTGTATAAAGAACCTTCTTGCAAACTACTCTGCTGATTGCTACTGGACTCATAACAGGTGCTTCTAAATAGGAATCATTGGATTTGGGTAGGCCACAATAGTAGAATGAACTATTTTGCACATTCAGATTATCTTAGGGACTAATGTCAGCCCTTCTTGGTGTTTCAGTACCTAACACTGTACTGATCGATATGGGAAAAGAGACTTAAAGCTTTTTTATGCATTCCAGTTGAGCACTTCCTACACTTAATTGCCTTAAAATTTTGAGTTTGCATCACAATTTGTAACTAAGGTCTCCAGCCTCCTATTAAAAGCTGGCAGTGTAGAATCAGATATATGATTAAGATGTTTTATGTTTGCTGGTCTGGCATCTAGAAATCTTTAATTTGAACAAAAATTTTGACAAACAATTTTCAAGGATGTAAAATTCACATTTTCTGACAAATAATGTGACAAAACTATCTGTTTTACCTTTTGATCAATCATTCTTTAGATTTTTTTGTCTTTTTCTTAGATCGCCTGTTTGCCATAAAATTTTCTCAAGAGCTTCATTTTGTGAACATACGTTCTATTAAATACATCAATGGATTCAATGAGGTATACGTGCACTTTGAGCAGATTTTTTCTGCCTTCTCTGTAATTCTAAACCTATTGTAGTGCTTTAAATACCAATTATGGCTGACTTGCTGGTTCAAGCCAGTATTTAACTGGCAGGTATTCCTTGTCCATGGCTGAGGCAGGTGGGGAGTCCTCAGGTATAACATCGAAGTTGAATTATTATCTTTAGCCTTACAGCACCCTTCTTCAAAACAAAAGCTAATCTGTTTTATTAGGGAAAGTATAGAGACTCTTAAAGTGGATATCTGACTGGAGAGGAAGACAAGCTTTAGAACTTTAAAACTATTCAACAAACTTTCCATGTATTTTAAGGGGAGAAAAGGATGTGGCTTGATCAACCAAAAGTAATATTTCAGTAGTCTTTAATACTTTTAGTTCTATTTCCACCACTTACACTTTCTTTTTACTTTTATGTTGTCAGTGTCTTAATCAGTTTTTACCTTAGAACTGGAAAATTGGATGTATATACTTTTATGCAAAAAAACCCCAACATGCACAGACATTGGAAATAAGGTCCCTTCACTATGAGAATTTCACTTTGATGAAGTCTGTTTATCACAACCTTCCTGATCAGCTCTACTTACCCCTCCTTCCCATACACATTTAGCTAGCCCCACACACATTCTGAGACAAGGGATTTTCCTTGATGCTTCACTTATTTAATGTTGATGTCTTTCAGCAAAATAAACTCCAGTGGGGGGGAAGAAACTGTAGAGTGAGATTGGACATTTCTTTATTGGGTTAGATGTCATAGCAGTGTCTCTCTCTTAAGGGAGCATTTTGTGGAAGTGACTTGAATGTGCTAGTTTATTCTGAATTTAATAAAGCACCTAGCCAAGCATTTCACACTGTGCAAAAACAATCCAAACACTACCATACTAACCATCTTCAATAAAAGAGAAGAGGCTGAGACAGATTGTAATGTACATCTGCCCACATCCAGATTTAACAAAGTGGTACCTTCTCTACTCCCATCACAGCAACATTAGACCTGGGAAGAACCATTCCTTTATTGAAAACATATCGGCACTGCATAAAATAGGTCTAAAAAAATATGCCCTTATCAGAATAAAGCTTGCTATTATAAATTAAATTTTAATGGGGCTCTCATTTATTCAAGCAAACCAGATCGAGCTTTTGCCCTTTTATTATAGCAGTAACTCCAATTATGAGAGCTGTAATTAAAGCCATTTCAGTGGCCCAGGTAGTGTTCATGTAGTAGATTTTCTAGACCTTTTACTAATGGACTGAGGGCAAAATAATTTCCTAAAGTATTTCTCCTCTCATCTCCCTCCCAAAATGAACCAACTTTGCTCCCAATCAAAGCGGTACTTAGAATGTTTATTAAAGCTTTATTGTTATGCATGCCTACACATGATGGAATGGCAAGGTCAGTATCCATCTTCAGGTGAGGAGAGGAAATAACAAGTGAGTTGTGACTGTGAAGTCTTGCCTTTCAAACAGCTTGTACAATTTCATCATTGATTGAATTGGTGCAAGAGTTTTATACAGTGAAAGTTGCTTGCTAAGGTACCTCGGATTAGAGAAATGGAGAACCCTGTAATAGTCGGCAGAGATGAGTCTGGGCATGCTTGATATTGTGCCTGGAAAAATTTGACAAAGGATAGAAGTATTCCATTATTTCATTGCTGGGCAAGGAGTTGTGCATGATGGAGGAAGAGCTTTTATTTCCCATTTGGCATTGTGGTCTGATTGTGACTGATTACTGTTTATTTTTTTTAAATGAAAACACTTATTTATTTGGATTCCTCTGTCTAATTTCTCAATTAGCTTTGATTAAAAATTTGGTTCTAACAGACAAAGGGTTTTCCTACTGTATTCTCTTTCCTCAAATGTAGTATTTGAGTACTACCATATGACTATTCAACTATCTTTTCATGGAGACCAAATTATATTGTGTCATCATAGGCTTTCTTATCCAATTATCTCCCAAAATTATGCTGATGTCTCACATGTTCTCTTCTTGGCTTGTAATAAATTGCCGTACTTTTAGAGGGGAATCACCAGAAAAGTATCTCAGAAAACAATGCTGCCACCTTGGTAGCTGATGTGCTTGCACAAATATTTCTGCAGCTACAAAAACTGAGAAGAGTGGAAGTGCTAAAGCAGCAGGCAAAGAATTCCAGGAAAACCTTGAGCAATTCTGTTAAACTGTTCGAAGATTTGTTTCTGTCATGATTTTGAAGGTCTTTTTTTTTTTTCACTGCAGTGGTTTCACAAAGTGAGGTCTTTTCCACAGAAAGGCCTGTCATCTCTCTTGGAGTATGAAACACCAGAAGTAGAAGATCAAGAATTCCCCTTATAAAGATGCCTCAGATCCCTGTGTCGTGTCTGTCTATGTAGCTTGTCAGGTTCCCTTAGCCAATACTCTTTAAAGATTAATCTTTTACTAATTCGGAGTGATATTTAAAAAAATTAAGAAGCATCTTCCAGTTATTTAGTAGGTTAGCTACAGTACAGTTAATGGGAAAAATGTTTGCCATTTTAGAGAACCTTCAAACACTCAAGAGAGAAATGGGTTTAATTCTTCCCAAACCATATTGATTCTTACATCACACTCAGTTTGGATTGATCTATTTGGAATGAAAGTTTGGCACTAAAGACAATTTAAAAATGTCAGAGAACTGCTGAAAAAGGAGAGAGAAAATGCACATAGAGAAAACTGTCATCAGTATTGAAAAACACTGCCTTTCTTTTTTATACTTTTTTATAGGGTTTGTTTGTTTTGGGTTTTTTTTGTAGTGGGCTGACCCTGGCTGGATACCAAGTCCCCTCCAAAGCTATTCTGTCACTCCCCCTCGTCAGCTAAACAGGGGAGAGAAAATACAATGAAAGGCTCATGGGTCAAGATGAGGACAGGGAGATCACTCTGCAATTTCTGTCATGGGCAAAATAGACTCGACTTGGGGAAAATTTGATTCAATTTATTACCAATCAACTCAGAGTAGGGTAATGAGAAATTCAATTAAATCTTAAACACACCACCCGTCCTTCTTCCTAGACTTAACTTTACTTACCATTTCTCTTTCTCCTCCCACACAGCAGTGCAGGGGGACAGGGAATAGAGATTGCAGTCAATTCACCACACGATGTTTCTGATGATCTTTCCTCTTGCAGAGGGAAGACCCCTCACACTCTTATCCTGTTCCAGAGTGGGATCCGTCCCACAGGAGACAGTTCTTCATGAACTTCTTCAGTGTGGGTCCCTTCCACAAGATGTTCCTGAAGGAACAGAGTACTCCAGCATGGAGTACAGGTCCTACCAGTAAACCTGCTTCAGCATGGGCTTCTCTCTCCATGGGTTCACAGGTCCTGTCAGGAGCCTGCTGAAGTGTGGGCTTCTCACAGGGTCACAGACTCCTTTGGGCACATTGACCTGCTCTGGCATGGGGTCCTCCACAGGCTGCAGGCAGAGATCTGCTCCACTGTTAATCTCCGTGGGCTGCAGGCAGACAACCTGCCTCACCCTGGTCTTCATCATGGGCTGCAGGGGAATCTCTGCTCCTTCTTTTTCTTCACTGACCTTGGTGTCTGCATATTTTTTTTTTTTCTCACATATTCTCACTCTTCTCTTAAGCTGCAGTTGCCTAGATGGGTTGGGTTTTTGTTTTTTGGTTGGTTTTTTTTTTTTTTGGTGGTGGTTGTTCTTTGTATGTTTGGTTGGTTTTGGTTGTTTTTTTTTTTCTTTTCCTTCTTAACTAAGTTATCACAGAGGTGCTACCACAATTGTGGATGGTCTCAGTCTTGGCTAGTGCAGGGTCTATCTTGGAGCCTGGTGACATTGGCTCTATTGGACATGGGAGAAGCTTCTAGCAGCTTCTCATAGAAGATGTCCCTGTAGCCCCCCCTCCACCCACAAAAACTTTGCCCCTCAAACTCAATACATTTTTATAAATCGGTCACCTGTATTTATTTATTTGAAATGCATTTTGCATGAGCCTGCTAAAACTGTTGAGCAGCAGTTGGGAAAGTTTTCCAGCTACCATCACCAAGCAAGGATTTCATGGCAGCTGCTGAAAGATCACTTTAATCCATATGCATAGAAAGTGATTTACTCCCTTTATTAGAGAATTAAACTCTCAAGATGTTCTGCTCATGACCTACAGCAATCTGACAGGGCTGGAATGGTGCACTCCACTAGAGAGGGCCACAGTAGTCTCTTTTTAACGGTTGTCTCTTTGGCAACATTTGGTTTACACTGCCAAGTTACTGGGATTTGCAGGCTGCAAGTGGCTCCCTTGTTATTTCTCTGGGACTCTTTAGGACAAAGGGATTAGTTGTAGTCCCTTGCAAAGGTTTTTCTTCTCTCTCTTCCCCAATGCACACGCAACACGTAATTTTTTTTTTACATGCTTACATAAATAGAGCTGATTGATATTAATGATCTAACATTTCTGAAATGTTTATCAAATCCTGGTGTTTATCTGCTTGCAAGAGTGACTTTGGCCTTTCTCCTAAGGAGACCTGTCTTCTGACTGCTTTGAATTAGGAGTGGGATACACACCACATAAGGATTAGGAGAGAAGTTCTTTCATTCCTCTTCCTGAAGAACTACTGCAAGGTAGCAAATGTAAATGGCCTGTGGAGAATGCAGAGCAAGGAGAGAATCAAAGGTAATTTCACCAGGGAGTCATAGATGGGTCTAGGACATTTGCAAATTTCTTGCATAAATATTTGAAAAGCAAAAGGGAGTGGAAAGAAAATGAAAAAAAAAAGGGGGGGGGGAGGGGGGGGAATAGGAAAGAAGCCAGGATCAGAGTTTGGGATGTGCAAAAGTTGCTTTAGGTGCAGATATCAACAGGCAAACCAAAGACACTCTCCAGAGCATCTACAGCTGGAGGAAATGCAGAGGGTGGATGTGCAAATATAGAGACTGAGGGAGTTGTTGTGCATCTCATACTTCAAAGGGCTAGTTTAGACCACTGAGAACTGCCATCAGCATCAGGCTCAGGTGATTTGTGTGCTAATTATGCAAAGTTCCAAGCTGAAAAAATAGTAAGTGCCATGCACAAGATTTTTTTATTTTACGCAAATCAACAACACATTGGCATACATCTCTGAAGAAAATCACCTGAAGACACCTCGCTGGTCTGTTTCAGAAAGGTGGGTACAAGTAAAAGCAGAAAGCAGCTGTTCCATAGCAGAGTCTTCTCTTTTCATGACTTCAGTCTGGGCTCACAGTTGTTTCCAGCAGAGCTGCTGCCCAACAGGCCACAGTGATGGTATTTGATCATTTGGCTATGCAATTGTTTACACCAGAATCTATCAGCAATGCAGAATTAGGAAAATAAACTGAAGAAAGGTGGGGAGAAAAAACAAGTCTTCATTTCACAGCCTGTCGGGATTCCCTTGTTCCTTTTCTTTGCTCAGACCATATGGTAACAAGATTATTTTATTATCCCAGTGTAATTGTTGAAAATGGGAAGGGCTGAAAAAGCTACACTGGTGTATGGAGAACGGATTTATTCATTCACAAGTTCATCTTTTTATTAGTATTGTATTAGTACTTTCCTGTCAGAACAATCAGACTTGCTTCTAAAACCAAATTTCTTTAAAGGAAACCTCTCTCCAGAAAATTGCAATGGCGATTTTTATGTCTGTTCATTAGGATTTATTATTTTCATTTTGCTTTCAGCAGTTGAGGAGACTTGAAAATTCGAGCCAGTCCCCTTCAGCAGATTGCAGCAATAGGACGGGGAGGCAGCGGTGTGTGTGCTCCCTCTAGTGAGCTCTGTTCCCGGAGATGTGGGCTTCGCTTGGCTCTTGCTTCTGATCAGCTCCCACTGCTTCACTTGAATAATTTTCTTTCCACAGGTAAAATTCATACCAATTCTGCTGATCAGTCTGGGGAGCCTGGCACACTCTCAGCAGCAGCTATACAGGCTGAGTCGCTGCTGAAGTAGGGGACTGTGAAGGCCCCTGGTTTGTGAGGCAGGTCGGTTGTGATCTGATTTTTCCACACTTGTTTGTCTACAGTGTTTCGGAAAATCCTTTTCAGTTTATCTATACAGCTCTCTCAACTTTTTTTCAACAAAAAGCAAGTTTAAAATAAGGAGGAGCCGAGCGCTGAATGACTTCATGCTTGTGAAATACCTTAAGATGCTCAGGTAGAAAGAACTCTTGGAAAATGCTTCCCTGAAAGAAACTAGTCAGTGGTGAAGCACACCACTAGCACAGCACAACTGTGGTCTGACGGCAGATTGCTTGCATGGATACTACAGTTCTAGTCATTTGATCATATTAACTCTGTAGTAATATTTGCTTAATATATTAATATTGAAGGGGGAGAGAATAGAATGCAGAATCTATTTTTTTGAGTGGTGTAGAGATAAGCATATTCTCTTAAGGAGAGCCTAGGATATAAGTATCATGTGTCACGTAAGAATTTAAATGATAATAAAACCTGCATGGTGTATTTCAGGCATTGCTCTCTCTCATCATGGTCAGCAGAAAGGGTACAAATAGGAAGAAGGGGAAATAAATGTGAGTTTTGTCCCAGTTTATCTTCCAGTCACAGAATGTTAGGGGCTGGGAGGGACCTCCAAAGGTCATCAAGTCCAACGACCCTGCCAGAGCAGGGCAAAACTAGAGCAGATCACTCAGAAATGCATCCAGACAGGTCTTGAAAGTCTCCAGAGAAGGAGACTCCACAACCTCTCTGGGAAGTCCGTTCGGGTGCTCTACAACTCTAAACAGTAAAGAAGTTCTTCCTCATGTTGAGATGGAACTTCCTGTATTCTACCTTGAATCCATTGCCCCTCATCCTATCACAGTCTTAAAAACACGAAATGTAAAAGAAGAGTATTTAAGAGCTGTGTGTGATTATTCACAGGGCTAGCAATAGCAGGGTCTGGGTTTGTAACCAAAGGGTAAGGATTCTGCAGAAATTATTTCATTCCTTGCTTGGACAGAAAGGTGCCTTCTGGTTGTTCTCACAGCAAATCTCAGTCTTGAATAGGATAGCATAAGGAATTCAGAAATAAGAGGAAAGAAGTGAAATGTTTGTTTGGAGTATCTTGCAAGAGCCCTTTGGAAATCTGGATTTGGATTACCAAATTGTAAGTCAGGAAAGCAGAACATAACTTTTATTTAAAATATATCAGTGAAGAAGCTATTCCATAATGCACACAAACCATTAAACCCCAATGAGCTTTGAGCTGGAGGCAAACCAATAGATCGCACTGACTTCCCTTTTAGCTCCTGAAAAGGGCAAAAATTATGTAGCCTACAGGGGAAACACAGTCTTGGCAGCTCTGCATCAGACTATCAACTTCTGTTCCAACTGTAGTGAATGGAAAACATGTTGACCCCTAGGCACAAATTGTCCATTCATCATGAAGGAATAGAAATATCTGAAGATGTGCTAACATGCAACCTTTAGCTGCTTAAAACTTTTTTTAAACAAAAAAACCCAAACAACCTAACAACAAACCAACATATGAATTTTCACACATCTCTATATCTTTAACACAGAATTTTTAAACCAGTTTGTGATTTCTCTAAGTATATTTTTATATATATATATTTATATCCTTATTTAAAGTCTATAGAGTACTTTGATTATGAGAATATTTTCAAATCTTCTTACTGGAGACCAGACAAAACCTTTAATTTCTTTTGGATATTGGAGATTATGAAACTGTAATCACTGGAGTGATCTTATGTTAAGAGAAAAATACAAGTAAAGTTTAATTAGTAATCACCCATTGTTTCTTTACACAAATTCTGCTGCCATGTATGACTTTATACAAAGTCAAATATTTAATAAACCTTCAAGTCTTCTGCACTATCCTTAGTAAAAAAATCATTTCAAACAAGGAAAGTGTAAAAAGAACACAAAAAGTCTTAGTAGGCAAAACTTTTCCCCATTTCAGTAGACATTTCATTCATGTACTAGATAACTCAGAGAAAAATGTTTTCTCACCCCAGTTTCACTGTCATGAAATTTCACAAAACATGGCTGAAACTCATTAAATGTCCCCCTCTCAGAAAAGGCAAAAGTTGTGTATGAATAGAATTAGAGTGTAATGACTTCATGATTCAGATGGCTGGCAGTACTGCTGTAGAAGCAGCTAGGCTTATCCATGGAAACCAAATGTATGCCAGAAGAACTCCCTCCTTCCCCACCCCCTTTTGGCCATACAAGGATTAATTGTGGTGTCAGCTGCCACGGGAATGCGAGGCATGTATCTGGTGTATCAAAAGAATAGCAACTGCTGTCAGCAGCATTCCTCTTCTCCAGCTGAGATTGATGGCACAGGGAGCAGTTTACACAAATATTGTCCTGCTTACAAGGGCAGGGGGGACGGGAATTTTTTCATTTAAAAAAAAAAAAAAAAGCTTTCTTTTAAATACATATATATACACACACATATCTATATCTACATGGCAAGTACACTTACTTTTTGGAAGAAATAGAGCTTTAGTGTTTGCCCACTGCTGTCTGCAGTCTCTTAAGCATCCTAGAAACCACAGCTATTTCAGGTTGTAACTGTGCTATTTCCTTTTTACTGATGGTTGCTAGAATTTTCTTTTCAGTAATGAAGTGAAAGTCTTGGTCCACTAAATGGAAGATGACTGTGTTTGGAGTAGGTATATTTTTTTTTGCTCCCTTAGCTGAAATGACAGTCTTTGAAGTGTAGCAAGATAGGCATTAGTCCAGTATTTTATCTCAATTCCCATATCAGACCTTGCATCAACCTGTGTTGCATGTGGGGAGGGTGACCAAAATTGGGTCCTAAAGCTTCAACCCAGCTGCGAACCAAGGCAGTGGTATAAATTGACTTCTGGAGTTCAGAGGCTGTATTTAGAGCATCTAATAAGTAGAAAAGAAAGTTTGCTATTATGAAATATAGAACTTCTGTTACCTGCCTCTCTGTTTCACAAAAGGTATGCTTGAATGGAAATGAGACAATGTTAGTGATTACTGTTAGGCATGAAGAAATGAGTCCCTGCTATTCTATGTGGTTCATTTTGACATCCTGTGATTTAAAAATGAAATGAAATATGTAATTTTTCTTATTCAGGTTGCTCACAAATCTGAATTTTAGTGCCTTGGACAGACAGATCAACATGAAAGAATAATCTTGTTACCTTTCCAGCAGGCTAAATCTGGTTCAAGAAGACAGGAGAAGCAAAAAAAAAAAAAAAATTATGTAGCTACTATATTAATTTTTAAATTTTTTTTTAACTGCCAAGTCTTATTCTACTATACTATACCAGTGAATGCAGTCAGAGCTGTAGCTGAGACAGCTGAGTGCAAATATAAATCCTTCCAGAAGAACTTGTAAGAACTTTTTTTTTTTTTTCTGTACTCTTCATTGCCTTAGATGACTGAAGATATCTGTTGCTGCAAGTAACTGAGGAGCCCCAACAGTCTTTCAGACAATTGAGTTGCTAAGAATTAGAAGTTAAGAAAGTAGTTTAGGCTTTAATTTTGCTTGCATATATGCAATGTGATGGGGTTCATTCTGAGGAAGTGATTCTGGGGTGTGACTCCTGGAGTCTTGTCCTTCCTCTGTTAGGGCTTGCTTTGTGGAGCCTGCCTTCATTTCCTCTGTTTGAGGGAGAAAAATATTTGTGCAGTGATGGGATAGTCATCTTTACACAGACATATTTTGACAACTAGTATTTATAAAATATTGAGATCATGGACAAAAGGTGTCCTGCTGGTTTTTAAATTGCAGCCCTCTGATTCAACACCTCAAATTTCAAATAGTGACCATTCAGTCACATAGGAATGGAATTAATGTTCAGCTAAACTGGTACATGTTTTTTTCTATCCAATGACTTATTCAATAGTCATTCTAAGTTCATAGTGGTATAAATTAGAACAGCACTCTTTCTTAAGACAGACCTACTATTTCACAAGTTGCTATCCAAACTGAAGATACATAAACAAGTACATGCACACACCCACCCATATGTCATATGGAGACAGAGGTCTTACTGTAAAAAAAAATAAAACAGAACAACAACAAAACCCCCCAAATCATAAATCTCTGCTCCAGCAAATAATCTATAAGGTTGTTACTCAGATGACAGGTGCAGGTTACATTCATAACAGTCAAGAAACAAAACAGATAAATAAATACATTCTGGCCATTAAGCTTTGCATAACTGTTTGCATCATCCTGGGACTACTTAATGCAACTTAAAGTAGTAACAGTTGACTCATAACTTTAATGAGAAAAAAACATGAGTAATTGCAGTGCCTAGGAAAAATCTTAAAACAAAATAATCAAATATAGAGAGAAAATTAAGTACACTTTAAGGACTGCTACAGTGTCTTGTATTCTGTAACCATTATGGTTTTTAGCACAGCTTTTCAATTTCTGGTAAACAAAAAATCTTTAGAACCAACCCATGACCTTGAATAGGTTGTTTAGAAAGGTTATTGAGACTTAGAAGAATGCTATTTATTTGTCAGTTTTATTATTTAAGATGTGTGGTAAGATTGATTTCATTCTGACATAACAATATATAGAGAGTCATTTTCATTAGTCTCAAACTCAGACCATGTTGCCTCAGAATACAGCATGAGGGAAAATATTCTCAAGTCTTCATTTTCCTAGATTTATGTCAAAATACTGAGGTATGAGTTCAAAAAATGATCTTGATATTTTAAAAGTTTATTGGTGTAGATAATAAAAGTAAAAATTAAATTTCTAAATAGAAGTTAATTTTAAAAATGGATTTCCGCATGCAGAGCAACAGTGAAATAATGTCTGTGTGTGTAGTGCTGATAACCCAGGCCCAAGGAAGCTGAACTTTAATTAGAGCAGGAGAGGAGAGACTTTTGGAAAAAGTTCAATGGAAAGCTTTTCTCCTTTAGAAAGAAAAATTTAAAAGTTTTTCTTGTTCATCCAGCAAAATGATAACTGCAGGAAGATAATATATTGCCTAGAACACACAGAGCAGAACAGCCACTTAAACCAAAGGACAGTATTGTTGTGAGTATAAATGGGAATAAATTGGCCACAAATAAATTTGAGATGAAAATTAAGCAAATTTCTAGCAAGTTACAGAGCCGTGGGGTGACAAGTCTTTGTCTGACCTTAGCTTGACCAGTGCAGTAAGCAGTTTTGATGAGGCTGCATGAAGTGAAAACAGCCAGAGACTCCTTTACTCCTGTCCTCTTGTAAACAGTATGAAAACCACCTGGAGAACTTTTCTGGACTCAAGGATTCTTAATTCAGATCACTTTCACTACTGTAAATTGGTTTGAGGCTATTTGACTTCTGAAAGAGAAGTCTAAGTGGGAGTTTTAGTGCAGTGAAGCCAAGTCATGTTGCTCTCAACGGTTTTGTTCGTGGACATTCCTGGTTGCTTCATGTTAGCTGAGCTGGTGGGGTCTACAGGTCTACAGGAACTGGTTGGGAGCTCTTCTCTCATCCAGGCTGTTGCCCACATAATTCACTCATGCTGTCATCCTATAAATGCTTCCTTTTTTGTTGAGAAACTGTAAGCCAAATCTCAAATTGATATGCCCTGAATGTTAAACTGTAGTTTTGTTACAGCTTGAATGTATGAAATTTTCTAGGCTGTCTCTGTCAGGGCTTCTGACTGCTTTATCACAGGTGGGTGAATAGTTTCCTCTGTTGATACATGTTTTTTTTATGTGCAGTATAAATGTGAGTTCTTGGTAAAGATGGAAAAGTCAGTTCAAGTATTTGCTGCTGCCTTATATTTGGAGAAGTTTTTCCAAATCTCTGTTTCTATTCTGCTTGTCCTTTCCACCCCTTTTTCCTTGCTGAAGAGGAAGAGACTACAATGGAAGAGGTTTTTCTGCTTTGTTTTTTTTTACCCTGGTAACTTCAGCAGTCTCACTGTGAGAGTTCAGTGCCTGAGACAGTCAGGCTGGTATGGTGAAGAAATGCTAAAGCTGGAGCTGGACCAAGTGGCAGGGGAACTTCTTGATCCAGCTTTGCTGTCAGACAAGTATTTGTGTAACCATACCATTAACATGGTGTTTATGCCCATGTTGTACAAGACTTATTAGGTAGGTGACAGGTAATAAAGCGAGTTGCTTAAAAGGTTAGGGATTGGGCATGTTTCCCAAATCCAGAGATAGGGCTATACTGGGAACTTACTAGAAGGACAGACTCTACCTCTAAAGGTTATATCCATCTATTAAAAAAGCATCTGTGTACATTTAAATGGCTTTGGTTTATTTCTGTAGCTCAGATGGAGGATCCTTAGGTACAGCTTAGTTATACCCAAGATTGATGAAATGGGTGTGACTGTAACTGTCAATTTTCAGTGGTATTAACAGCCATCTGGAAGTGACCTGGGAGCAGGATACTGCTGGCAGGAGAGGCATGTCTCGTTCCTGGTGTTTCTCACATACTGTTGACATGCTGGATGGGATCACTCAGATTTGTCTCTGAAAATTAAGGAGAGCCTTTCAACATGTTTGTACTTGATGTTGTTGGAAGATTGCAGTGTAAAAAAGACCTGAACCCAGTTTAAGATTATGTTCACCATAGATGAAGATCGAATTGATCATGTTTATTTTCACAATGTTCATCTGTGATTTGGCAACACTTTTAAGCAGTTGGATACAGCAGACTTTGAGCACAGTGTCTATATATGTTTTCTTGTTTATTATGGCACCTAGGGTGGTGGTTTCACGGTAGCACACACTGACCCACGTTAGTGCTGGTTTGACTCTACCCTGGGAGGGTACAACAGAGTCCTTGAAAGACAGGGCATAATTCTGTCTGATGATTAGTCTTGTCATACATCTCCACTTCTTTCCTCTTCAAACTGTACCGCTGTAAAAACTAGGTAAATATATAGAAGTAAGAACAGTTTATAAGAATGTGGCTTAAACCGGAGATAAAACCTCCCCATCAGAGTGGAACCATTCAGACCACAGAGTCATGTCCCTGCACTTGGAGATGGGTGGACCTTAGACATTTGGGGAGATGCTACAAGCCCATGCAAGCAAGACTTAGACTGGGCTTCAGCCATGTGCCACTTACACACAATGTGAGAGTTTTCATCAGATGAAAATGCCTGAGTGGTCTCTAGTAAGTGCATCATATGTAACACTATAAAGGAAGGCAAAAAGAGACAGATAAAGCTGTCTCTGCCAGTCTTGCCATGGGAGCAGAAAATGTCCTTCATATTTTCAATGGAGAACACGTAAAATAAGTAAAATATGGAATAATTAGCAAATTTTGCATAATGCAATTTAGGAGTAATCAATGAAGGAGTATACTCTCAGAAGGAGGCTATGTAGAGGTCAGCACTAAATTCACGACTATTTGACATTCAGCAGTGAAAAGTTAAATTCACTCTCCTAACATTTACAAGTGTTTTGGAGAAGTGTTCTGCCAAAGACTGAAGAAGAGGCAGTCCTTCAAAGCCATCAGGAGGAGGAGGAAAGCAGTGACTCTGAAAAAGAGATTAAAGGTGGCATTTGATCAGTGTGAGGGTCCCTACAATTGCACAAAATTTAGTATGCACCTTGGACATGTGGGAAAAAGACTGTACAGAAGCTGTGAGGTAATTTTCTATGTGAGTACAACAGTCAACCTGAAAATTGTTTCTATTTCATACTTTTTAGAAGGATACTAAAAATTGTAGAGTATGAAGTAGAATTATTTCAGAGAAAAAAAGCTGTACAACGAGACACTTGCAGATCAAGTTGTTCTTTATAGTAGAGCAGGCTGAGGTGTGATGATTAGTGTGTAAATGCTACATGGTAAGAACAAATGGATACAAAAGAGATCCTTAATTTAGCAGATTAAAACTCAGCAAGAACTAATAGCAGGAAACTCAATGAGGCAAATTCGAATTAAGCAGTAGGCAGGCATTTTTTATTATTATATTTATTTAGCTGTTATTAACCATGTGAGAAGTGGACACGAAGGAAAGGGAGAAACGTCTTCAAACTAAGAACAGCTGTATTTTGGGGTGATAGTTTTTAACCAACTGTAAGCTAGTCTGCTTAATACAGATGCAATACAAATACAGGATGCAGCCAAAGATTCTTTCTGTCCAGAAGTTTATTTTAAGAATTGTGTTATAATAATGTCATCAGCAGGGAAATATTATTTTACTCCTTTGACAACGTCCTAAAACATGTTACCTGCACCTCTTTTTCAAGTGCACAGCTACATTTAGTTACAAATTTTTCTGATCTGAGTGTGTTTTGGTTTTTTTTCTTATTATTATTAATGTTAATTGAACTGGTATCAGCCTTTCTTATGACCACATGTAGTACACTGACCATCCTCTGAGCCAAACTCCTGCTAATTCAGTAGTGTATGGAAGAGGATCACAGTCTCCCTCCTATTGTGGCTGTATTTTACAAAATAATGAAAGTAAATGTGGAAGAAGCCAGAAAAAAAGAAAGGTGTTAATTTTTTTGCAACAAATGAGGAAAGAAGTCCAGAGAGACTTGTTCCTTGGGACCTGAGAGAGATGCAGAGCTGCATGAAAGCTGTATCAGCTCTCTCTTTCTAAAAAAAGTAGTATAAACATTAGTTCTTTTTATGTAAAAGACTTAGGGGGTTGCAGATTTACTTATTGTGGGGTGACTGTCCAACTTCTGTGCCCAGAGGCAAAATTATCTGGTAATGGTTAAGCAGAGTTGCATCTGGTCTTAGAGATGGGTGAATTTTAAAGCCTGGTAAAATATAGTGAGATAAAGCTCAGTTACTCAGCCTTCTTACTCTCCTTTAAGTGCTGTAGTATGCAATACATTATTTATTTGTCTTTACATTAGCAAGTCCAGTTCTCCACCGCATCCATCATTTTGACTTCAACAGTCTGCTTGGTTTTTTTGTTTGTTTGTTTTCCTCTGGTTCTAGCTGCCTCTGGTTTAAGCATCTGTTTGGACAGCTTCAGATCTCCAGCAGTTAAATACCCCATGACTTTTCTTCATCTGTCACATTTCAGGTGCTTCCAAAAGACACACATCATGCGCTACTTAAAACTTTTGTTTCCTCATTAGTTATTTAAGTGTAGCTTAATGGGGAGACAGATGCTCCCCAGTCAGAGAAATGCTTTACGTGCACTCCCCCATCTGCATGTGACTCTCTCCTTTTAAATCTGCTTTCTACAGCAGACTTCCACAGATCAAATTGCTTCTTGGCCCTGAAGAACTCATGGTTCAACATCCACTTTTGTCCAGTTTACACAGCTTAATTGCAGCTTTGCACACTGCTCCCAGCCTCAGCCCAAATGACATGCTGTAGGGTGAGTAATGTGACATGTTGGTGGGGCCGCTGAGGAGAGGTTGCTACATGGATATCCTTTGAGGGTCTTAGGAGCTTTGGGAAAGATGGATGAAATACAGCTGCCAAGCAGCCTCTTCCAAGGGAGAGTCTTTTAACTTTCAAGTACATGGACAATATCAGCTGCCATAGACACTGATTTCACTGAACATTTCTTTGCCCTTGGCAACATTGCCACTGTGATACTCTAGAAAACGCTATTTACAAAGCATCCTTTTCCTTCAGCCCTTAACCATTGTAGTGGCTTTCTCCATATGCTTTCCCAATCGGGAAGATAAATCTTGTCTTCATAGATTGATCTACTTAAGGAAATGCAGTGCTGCTTCTTGCTTATCAAGATTCAGATCTCTTCTAGATTGCTGGCTTAAGCTCTTTTCTTCTGTGTAAATTTCTGGGGAAGTGAATGAGAAAAAGGAATGGGAGACAGAAAGGATATTTTAGGAAGCAGCCTGTTTTTAGGGTCAGCAACCTGTGAAATAATCTGAGGTATTAACTCCACAGATGTCCGTGTCACATCACTATTTATGACCCTTCTGGCTTTACAAGCAAAAAGGGCAGGAATGTGCATGGAGATGAAGCCAGCTATTTTCCCATGCCTAGATGTGGTACTCCAATTGATGAGCAGAGATAGTGGGAAAGAATATTGTGAAAGTTGTGCATAGAGAGCTGGCACGCTTGTGCCTCCACACTAATCCTGATTTTTGAAGGGAAGGTGGGAAAAGGACTTTCAGAGGCCAGATTGGTTACTGCTGAGCCTTTCATGAGAACTGTAACCAATTCTTAAAATTCTTTCCAAAAGTCTTCAGTGAGACTTTTGTTTTCTTCATATATGCTCATTAAATTTTAAAGCTAAAGCAGTGACAGGCTGTGTATGGAAGTAACGTCATTAATTTTATTCAGTAGATAATTCTATCAGATACAGCTTTTATATCTGCATCAAGTTTAGTGAACTCTAAACTTAAGTAGTAAATTGATGAGTTAGTACTTCTTAAATTATGAAAAAATTAATATTTGTTGCAATACCCAGTATAAGTCTGCTTTCTGTGGGTAGTGAATAAAGCTGTCATTTTCAACCAGGCAACTCTTTAAGCTGACCATTTGTTCACATTTGCCAATGAGTTTATCTGTTTACAGGTTGTGTTTCTGGTAGAAAATGTCATCACCTCTGTCAGGAAGTATAACATTGGTATGTAGTTTATGTATTTTTTTGATAGCTATTCTCTGTGTACTGCACCTTTATTTTTTCTCTGCCATTTAAAAACCCAGAGTCCACTGACCACCATGACAGAGTGCTGTTCCTTGACTTCTTTGGCCTCTATTTTAAAAGGACAATGCTATAACTAAAAACAGAGTGGACACTTCAGTTACTCCACACTCACAGAATCTTTAAAGGTGGAGGAGGTCAGTTCATCAGGACATAAATCCAGGGGAAGCTATTCTAGGAGGACCAATACAGACTGAACTCTGTAAGATGGCTGGCTAAGACCTGTGGGGCAGTGTACTAAGTCTCATAACAGTCCCCATCCACAGCTGTGGTGTGTTACAAGGAAGAGTTTGTAAAGCTCAGAGGAAGGTGGGAAGAAAAAGGCACTCATCCCTAATGAAATGGCTTTTAAGCCCGCCTCTCACTCCCTCCTCAAATGAAGGTATGCGCATCCAGAAAAATTGAGAGTGAGTTTTGAATAATTTTCTGCATTAAATTTTACTTCCCTGTTTCTCTGCAGAAAAAATGCACTGTGGAAACCAGATATATTGGCTGCATTAGGACATTTGTAAACACATTGCTTAGATAAAAATGGTACTTGCTCTTGATTATCATAGAATGCCTTGAGTTGGAAGGTACCTCTAAAGGTCATCTAGTCCAACCCCCCTGCAGTGAGCAGGGAAATCCTCAGCTAGACCACGCTGCTCAGAACCTTGTGAAGCTGGATAATCTTCCTTCTTGTGCCCTTCAAGTATGGGACTTTCTCATAGGTGGCGGTTCCCTTCAAGAGCTCAGCTGGTCCTCCCGAGCAGCAGCTGTGCCATGCCAGCACAAAGCCAGCAAGCTTTACTGATGAGTGCTTGACAGAGAGGAAGAAAGGAAAAGTGTGAACAACTTGGTGCATCTCCAGCACCCTCTCCTCCCATTTCCTGGAAGAGAAAGGCTGTGCAGTGATAACACCTACGTGGTCGTGGAGTGGAAGGAAAGGTAAGGCATGTAGGACAGATACTACTCTCACCTTCATTGTAGAAATCATGGTAATGTAACATGTGGATTACTAAATGCAGCATTGTCATTGTTCTGCTACGCTGTCCATTGTGTGTCTGTCTGGCAAAACACTGGTAACATCCACAGTAGCTTTTTGGTTTGGATCAGGAGTGCACTTTAAGGTGAATGACTTCATCATCTCTGTCTACCAGGCTTTACTTCCTCTTGTCAAATAATGTGACAGCACCTGAGCTGAACTCCTGTCAGCTGAAACTTAACTGGAAGATGCACTCCAGCAGCTAGTGGGTGGCTAGTTCACAGTAGCGAACTAGAGCAAATTAAAGTCTCACCAAAACATGTATAATCTGACTTTTTAGTCCTTAGCACCAGCCATTTCCCACTTTATGTTCTCTCCTCATTGGAGTGCTCCACTTGCAGTTGTTGGTATCATATATTAGAAATAAGCTATGTTTGCCCATTTTTCTTCAGGGACCTGTTTTATGGTTTACTGACCAGCTTTCTATTGTTTCTGACTTGCTTTTTCTCTTCTTATTGTCTTCTACTTACTACTTTGGCTGAGGGAGTCCAGTTAGGATGGTAATTAAAAAATTTCTGGTCACTGTGTGACCAGTTAGTGAAAGTTGAGTCTTATGAAAAGACCAGTCAGTGGAAATAATCAATTGCTTCTCCACAGTTAATGTGATTTGCTCTGGCCTTACAAAATCTGTGCATACTTGCTAGCTTGATACACCTGGTATTTTATGCATCAGTGTGCAATGATCATTGGTTATAACAATTGAGCTGAGGACCATCTCCATCAATCTTCATAATAATATTCTACGACATTTTTACAAATGAGATGAGAAATAAAACAGCCTTACTCTTGTATTAGCACTGTGCAGATGTCCTTTTAAAGTTCTAAATTGTACAACACAGCCTAATAACTATTAATTGTCTACAAATGCATGTTAAGGAAGCAGAATGTACTTCTTTCAGCTGACAGGATTTCAAAACAGGAGGAAAAAACCCTTATGTGAACGTGTGCAAATCAGTTTGCTGAAGTGTTACAATCTTTCAATAGAAGAATTGTGAAGGATGACTTAATTGAATCCTCCATAGAGGCACATCTTAGTCTTTATCTACTCTGTTATAAAATTTAGTATAGGAATGAGAAATTGTTACAGACCAATCAACACAGATATAGCATGAATACATGTTATAGTTTTCATCTGAAGCCTGCTATACCCATAGTTACATTGTTCTCTAAATCCTGTCAAGATGCCTCAAGAGTGGTTGGAAGCAACCAAACCTTCCTATGAGAAGCAAAATGCTCATTTGTATTGCCCAACAAAAATAACCAAAATGAAAATTTCACATTCTAATGGTCTTGATTTAGGTTCCTCGTTCATTTTATAACAGATATTTTATATCTTGTTTATATTTTAATATTTATATTATATGTATATGTATTATATTATTATATAATATATTATCATATATTATATATTTTGTATATTATATTATTGTATATTATTATGTATTTATTATATTTATATTTATTTTATTTATATATTTTTAATTTATATTTACATTTTATAACAGATAAAATTAATGAGGCACCTAAATCAAGATATTAATTGGATAATTTGTGATATTCACTATGGAATGACTAAAACATTTTACAAATAACATTAAAACATTTTCTCCTGGTGCTACCAGAGACCACGAGGATTTTCTAGGCTCTGAAACGTGGAAGCTATTGATGCTCCATGAACTTTGAGATCCTATCTTTGGCAATGTAGTAATTTTACTGATGTAAAGATGCTATGTCTAACACTAAAGTCATTAAAAAGCAAGAATGTTTTATTCAGTAAAAGCACACATTCCTAGGTAATAAATTGCCTTTTGAAAAGAAATGCCCATCAAACTCAGGAAAGTTTTCCATTACTCTGTGATCTTCAAGAAATCGATTGATAAATATTTTCAGCTTCACTTCTTAATGAAGTGAACCACTTACTGAACTCATTTGAAATTAGTTGCTCCCCATTACGTTTTATAGAAGTGTGGAACCTGATTAGGCTCTTGGTTTGCTTACATGGTTCCAAATATGTATCTAAATCAAAGGCTTATGGAGGACTAAACCTGGCCACTTGGCACTTCAAATTTCTCACATTTTGTTTAAAGAACTTAGTATGTTTTCCCTACATCATGTGACAGTGGGGATAATAAATAGATGAAATTGCTTCCTCTTCACCCTGAACAGGGAACTTAGATCTAATAGGGCCCATTAAAATAACTCAGAAGGATTTTGGGAGGTTTGAGGATCATGGGGTTTTTAGTTAGAATCAAAGCTAAGGTAGAAACTTTTTTCTTCCTAGACCATGACAAAAAGTTCCATGAAGATGATATTCAGGTTGGTTACTTTAAAAGTGAGAAAATAAGCGCACCAGGTAAGATTTGGTTTGAAGTTTTACAGCAGAGCTCTTAGGAGGACTTGTAGTGTCAAACATGGTTTCTTGGGCAGACACTGGTGTAAGTCCCTAGCTGTTGCAAGGGCTTCCACAGCAATTTGTGTCAGTGGGTCTCATACCTCATTGGTTTTGGTGGTGGCAAACAGTGGGAAAATACAGAGAAAGGAGATAATCTAGGTAGAGTGTCTCTGGGAAACTGATCTTCACTGTGCACCTTGGTGGTAGGAAATGAGCCTGTTTACCTAATGGTCCTTCACCCTGGCTTGAGGCTGCCTCATCACTGAACCAAAAGCAGAGTAAAGGAAGACATAAGATCCCAGACAGCCAATTGTGCTGAATTTAGCCTCAGGCTACACATGCTGCTGCCCCTATCCTCCTACCCTGAGCCTCAACAGAAACACACTGTATGTACCTCACAGAAATGCCAGAGGATTGATCTTGAGCAGCTGGTGGGAACAACTGAAATTAGGACAGTGAGCTCTGATCTGCCATAACTGAAAAGCAGACATGGCTCCAGAAGGATGGGGCAGGAGCAGGCTTAGCTACTTCTGCAGCTTCATCGGGGGAAGCCCCACATGTTTATTTGTGACCAGAACAGGAGCATTTTAGAAATAAGACTTTAAAAGCATTTCTTGACACTTTTCCCATTTCATCCCTTAAAAGGATTCTGTACTCATCGGCATGCATCTACTTTCAGAAGGCTTTTGCCATTGAATGACTGTGTTCCACTTCATTCAAAGACTAATACCAGCACAATTATTAATTGCAAATGTATAGCCTTTTGCCAAGGTGGGAAGAGTGTAACTTCTCATAAACATTAGCTCCTGATGAAATGCAATGTCCAGGGGCTCAGCTGTGAAGCTGTGCTTCTAATTAATTTTCAGATTTTCCATCCGTTCTTAGAGATAGTGCAAGAATTTGCAAACATTCATTTAATCTCTGTGGTCTGAATCCTGCTTTCATCCTCCCAGTGACTGTGTTGATGGCTTGTTTGCATGATGACTGCATACATGTTCCTATTGGCACAAAAGTTTCAAAGGCTTTTGGAGATGCTAGAGGCCCTTTCTACAAAATCTGAGATCAGAGGGACCCACCACCTAGCTGGAGGATTTGACTGCAAAAACTCCCAGCCTGAGAAGCTGCAGTAAGGAATACAGTGTAGAAAAAAGACATCTAGAGAAGTTCATGCCATAAGCATCCTTCAGCCTCCATAATTAGCTATTCCAGTGTTTATCTTCCTGCTAGAAATTACTAAAGAATAAACCTGTCTACTGTCAGATCGTTTTTGCATTATGATCAACATTTTATTTTTTCGTCTTCAATTAATTGAGATGATATGTGTTTTTGAAGCCACATGTTGCATGGTTTTCTCTTCCAGACCCAGGATTTCCTTTTTCTCAGCAGTACTCTCATCTGTTGCAATTGTTCCAGTTTTCCAGGATTTATTATACTAAAAATGATTTATAAGCATTAATGAATTGGAGAACCCTTCAGCTAAGCAATTCTAGGCTTTGTGGGGGGTGCAGGTAAGTTAACCAGACTTGTTGATCATTTACATCCACATTTAATCTTGGCAGATGTGACCTTTTAAAACTTTTTTGCAGTGTTCTATATTACATAGTATAGATGCATTCTCATTTTATAATTCTCATTATAAAATGTAAATTTCTACTGAACATTTAAACTTTTCTCAGGTGTTATTTATGATTTCTGTCTGTATCTTGAAATGTATTTAATCCTTGGTCAGGCACTTCTTGTATTTATTAAAAATTACATGTTATTGTCCTTAGTTATTTTGCCTGTTGAGAGGTTTTAAATTGCTGTGCAAGTTGCTCACACCTCTTAACTACTTCTTCAACTTTTCCTTCCTTTCTTTAAGTATTCATTTCCTCTATATTCTTGTAATTAGGTGTCCTTTTCAGTAGGATTTTTTTTTACTGGCAACACTATTGATTTTGTTGGTGTCTTTTCCTCACATATATAAAATGCTGAGTTTTGGAGGTTTCCGGTGGTGTATGAGCAATTCCGAGTTTATAGCTGTTGGAATTTTTTAGTAGTTCTGTTAGCAACAATTTTAAGTTGGGAAAAAAATGGCTTTTTAAATGTTCCCCTAGGATATATACTATGGTTGATTTTGCATTCTTATGGTTGATTTTGCATTCTTTGCATCCACATTATGTGGATGTAAGCTTACTGTGTTTTCTTTCAGGGATGAAGATCAGTTTTAGTTAATGTTTACTTATGTTTTTGTCCATTATGGTAAAATTCAGTTTTGAAACATCTTACATTAAAAAAAAAAACCAGGTCCTTTTACCAAAAAAAAATCATGTTCCTTTTTTTCTTCTTCCTTTTTTCAAACGCAAAAATTTAATTATAACTTTTTGAGATGTGCAGTAAAAATCCTTCAGCTTAAAATCAGACCTGACTTGTTCATTGCACATTGCAATTGGAAGTTTAAGGAATAGTTTGTTTAGTTTTCCAGTGGGATTTTCTCATCTGGGATAAAGCTCACCCATCTCTAAATTTTATTTTAATCAGTTGCAACTTTAATCCTTGATCATTTTAAATTTATTTATCTGATTCCAATTAAGTAGATACATGCTAATTATGGTGGGCCTCAGCTTGCAGAGTTGCCTTGGAAAATGGAGATACCATGTGCCAACTTAGTAATATGTATTGTTCATTTATATTTAAGTGTGTGGTCTCTGGAAACGCAGCATCTTAATGATAATGGTTTCTCTGACATATTTATAAATTGTAATCAAGCTATGAAAAATGCAACAAGGAAAGTCACGTTGCCTGGTACATGCAAAGTCAGGCAAACTCCAGCTCAGTTCTCTCTTCACTGTAGCGTGAGAAATCAGTATGTCAAGTCTTTGTGTAACCCCTGGGTGGGCCTGAATTATCTTTTTTTTTTTACATATTCACAGATGAGACTCATCACAATTGGTATGATATTCCTCTAAAATTAAATCATAGAAAAAATTAAGGGGAATGGGCTTGAAAATTAATTTACATTTGTTGATATTCTGGTCATACTCAGATGTTGCTAGAGAAAATGTCCCTTTAGCTTGATCTCAGGCTGAAATGGAGGTCTGTATCTCATAAATACCTCTGTGGTGCCAGTCTCAGCTGCCTTCAGCCTGCCACAGTTCTCTAAGCCTTGGCAGCAGGCAGAAGTTAATGGTAGCCTAGTACTTAGTACTTCTATGCCTTTTTCTGTGTGTCTTTTTCCAGCCTAACCCCCTTGCTTTGATGAGATTAGTTTGCTTTGCATTTCTAAGCATCTCAGAATGAAGCCTAACAGGCATAAGGGCCCCTTATTTTCTTCAAAACAATAGACTCAAATAAATTAGGGTTGCAAACAAACCCATCAGGGTGTCTGCAGTCCCAGAAGCTGGAATGTGTTTCCTTGACACATTTCAAAAACCAGGGGAAGGCTCATAGCACGGCATGCCAAAGGGCAGCAGGGGGAGATTGCATAGCCCGTTCCCCAGCAAATAACAGAGCATGGCAACTGCAAAATAAACATCCTTATTCTGGCAGGGTGTTAAAAGTAATGAAGATGCTGTAACAGGTAAAAGAAATAGATCCTCCCCTCTCATTCTGTAGCATGTGCGAGTCATTCATTTTAATCTTCCCATCATTCCAGCAATTTTTGTTTAATTCTAATAAGATTTTTTTCCTCATTATGAACATAGCTAGCCCTTTTCATTATTGCCTGGCCTCAAGCCTACATATACACGTGTGTGTGTATATATATGTGAATATATAATGCATATATACAGATGTGTATATATGTGTACACATACACATATTAGAAAAATGTGTTCCTTTCTGCTTAAAGTGACTGCATATAGAGTGCTGTGGGTCTGACATGCATTTTGTGTGGCTGGACTGGTGCTGCTGTATCTTCATCTTTTCCTTTTGTCCTGGTTTGAGTGAGAACAGAACTAATTCTGTTCAGTGATTTTACTTTTCAGCTCAGTTCTTCTAACTAACTGCACTGTCTGAAGTTAGCAGCCTGTTCTCACAGGCAGTGTCTGCTTCCAGCAGTGATAACACCCCATGGTTAGAGTTACTACCAAGGATTGGTGTGCAGACCAAGGCCACTGCTGGATCTTGTGTACCACATTGGGGGTGCAGAAAGTGAAAGGCTGCACCTGCAGGGAGGAGCAGACAGGACCAGTGACCCTAAACTGACCAACGAGGTATTTCCAGACCATATACGCCATATCTGGCATAGAGCTGAGGGATCCGAAGGGTCTCTGGGCTTCTTCTCCCCTCTTGGACTGCTTTGCTAGCTTTGCTTGGCTTAGCTCAGGTCCTCTTTTGGTTCCTTCCTTGGAGACCCAAGGAGGACTCTGTCCGTTCTGCCTTCAATCCGGTCTGTGTGTTCCTGAACCTGGTACCTGAATCCAGCTCCTGAACACAGCTCCCATCTGCTGCAGGGCCCAGTCTGGGACTCCCACGGTGCCTGCTCCACAGCATCAGTGGTGACGGTGATGGAATTACCATCAGGGGACTTGAGTTCGATACTGGTTTTGTATTTTGTATATATTCTATTTTTTTAAATTATTATTATTAATTTCATTTTCAGTAAAGCTGTTCTAGTTTCCTTTTCTAATGGCTAAGTCTCTCTCCCTTATCCCCTTTCTCTTCCCCTTTGGGGAGGGAGGGGGGTTAACAGAGAGCGTCTGTTACAGGTCTAAGGGGCTGCCCTGACCATAAACCATGACACCTTTTTTTGAATTAAGTTAGACAACTTCTCCTGGAACTAGCCAGCCGTATGTCATTTACAGTCCCCAGATCAGCCTGGCCTCCTTATTGCCTCCCTAGATTTGTGTTAATTATTCTTATGTGTTAGATAAATGCTTATCATCTGTGGCAAAAGCGGACACTAGTTCTGCTTTCCTTCTTGTTGCAGTCAGGTCCTCACAGCCTTCTGAGGTATCAAGGTGTGCACGAGGTCATTTTGCCCTGTGTAAGGCCAAGTAAATGAAGGCATTCTCATTTGTGCTTTAGGGAAGAGTAGTGATATCTGTACAAGATTTTTACACAGTTTTCAAGGTCAAAGACAGGGCTGAAATAAAAAAACACAGAATGGGTAATCTTTGATTGCTTTCCCAGTCCCTCTTGGGGAGGGAAAACAGTCTCTCTGTGGTCATCTGCCAAGCCAGCAGATAAAGAAGGAGGTGATCTTCTTGTGAGAAAGTAGAGTAGTGGAATACATTCATCTGAGTCCAATCACTCACCACTGAGGGAGTATTTTTTTTCTCAGAGCTGTCAGCAGAAAGCAAGAGTGTTACGCTCAGCTTGCAGGCAGTAGGCCCGTAGCCTCAATTATCCAATGTTTTTGGTGGACTTGTGCCAAAATTGTGCATCTCAGTTTTTATAGGCATGACCAACCTTCCTATCTGTGCTACCCTGTGATTTTTGACTCTTGCTTTGCTTTAAAATTTGGGTTTGTTTTAGGGTATCGTGCAAGAAAGATGACAGCTGAATTAATGTCTGTCATTAAAGCCTGAGAAGGTGAATAGTTTGTTGATGTCAGTAGTGTTATTTCCTATTTTTCAACAATGTGAAAGAAAAGTCAGGTCATTATGCATCTCACTCCCACACTACAAATGGATGTACAGACAAGGGCTTTTTTCAGCTGACATCTAGTATGCTAAGTAAAGAGATTATTCCCCTCAGTTTGCTTATTTCATGTAATGAATGATAAGTAGATGAATCAGTGAGGTAAAATGTGTGACAGATAACAAATAGATTACAAACTTTCTAATTCCAAGTGGATGTCCTGACATGGAGAAGCAGGCATGTGCTGGTATGCAGACTTGCAGTCACTTTTGAATGTACTTTGATGTTTAAATAAGTTGTACTACCAACCGATTTCCTAGATAGTCCTAGGATTGTAGGAACTTTTCAGGGATCAAAAATCCTTGGATAAAGTTTTTAAAACTAAATTTGCCATATTTCAGTTTTACAAGGTCTAAGACTTTATTACAAACTCTAATCTTCACAGTTAACTTCTATACTCTGGAGCACTGCTCTGTCTTACAGGGACCTGCTCTCAGGTGGCAAAGAGGACAGGTGAGTATCATGCAGACCAACCTCTCAGTCACTGACAGTAATGATGAGGCAACAGCAGAGGCATGTCTGATTGCACTCATATTAATAAAGCACCTGGTCTTTTATTTATTCTGTGAATGGTGGGGAGGAAAGGTAACAATCTTTGTTTTTCTCTTGTGTAGTCCATGAGTCCATGATATTCTGTGATATGGATTCATAGCCATGGATTAGCAAAGCCCTGTTTATTTGTTTGTAAATGGAATCTTCTCAAAGCACTAGCAGATTGATTCTACTGAGTGCTAGATCTTTTCTTCCCCTTTCTTATTCTCTTAAGTTGTTCTCTAATAGGATGGCTAACAACTCTGTTAATTAGTCCCTCCCATGACTCTTTTTAGGTATGCATAAAATAATAATAAAAAGCATAATAATATTGTAAAAATAAGTCACTTTATATGCAGTACATATTTTTTTCTTAACCTAAAAAAGAATGTTATAATAGCTTATAGCCAAAGGATGTAATTTTTTACTTGAGTTTATGGATTTCAAAGGAACCCTTTAAAAAGAAAAAAATCAATAGTATAACTGCTGTCTTTAAAAATAAATATTTGCCTGGTAGTAAAACACAGTGCTAAACATTTTTAAGTTTCCAATATGTCTGTGCTGGACAGGTAATATCACACTTAGCTTCCTGTATTCTTAAGATTTAATTTAATACAGACATTGCTTCTGGTGTTCACTTTCTGTGAATAACTCCTGAAGGATACAAAAAAATGACATAGCAAAATAATACTTGCAACAAAGGATGGACTTGGAGCATCTAACAAATTTAAATGGGGAAGTGTCTTCAACTGGTAGCTCTAATGCTTTGAATTATGAAAATATTATCAAGGCTGCCTCATAAATATATCTTATCACAATGACATCACAATTTGGTATCAGACATTTGTATTATTTTTCATGTAGTAAGTTGGAATTCTCCCATATATGAAAGGATACTGTTCATCAAAACAAAGTTACAGAATTATTATATATGTTATTCTCTTTTTTTCTGTTTGTTTTATTTATAAATGTTCACTTGTTTTGAGAGATCGAAAATACAGTGAAAGTTTATGAGAGCTATGGTGAAGCTATGCATGCTGTTAGCGAAGTTATATGGACAAATTATTTATAACTGATTATTGGAAAAATAAGTACCAGTGTTCTGAAAAATGTGCAGAGCTTATGATCTGACTATTTTTGCAGTGCTCCTAGACTTCTGAATTTATTTTTAATATATCACCTGTTTTCATTTTTTTCTGTTCCCATTAGGTCAGTAAAAAGGGGAACATCTAGGCTATCAATGTGGTCCTACTGTAAAAGTACCTGGGAGCAGTGATCATTCATATCATGGCTGTCTTTGACATTGAGAAGGGGTGATAATCTGTTTGTGCTCCATATCTTGGGTACCTTGTCCTCAGCTAGCATTGACTTAGAATATTTGAGATAGGCTTTGGCTTTTTTGCTGAGTCCAACCAAGGGGGAGACTGAAGAAATTCTTCCTCACTTATGGGTTTCTTAGGTTAGATTTGATTTCGTTAACATTGAGTTCCTTTTAGGCTGTCCTAAGGCTTCCAAGACCACCACAAGACATGGGCTGATGTGACACATAGCCTAGAGAAGACCCTTTCTTTCCTGAATGAGCAGGTGGAACCACCTTAGGGTACACTTATCTGTACACTGGGTTTAGAATATCTCACCTGGTCTAAGTGCAATCTGCTGGACATTGCTGTCTAGGATGACCACGCTATCACTTTTTTACTTTAGTATATGAAGCTGCCTAGTGTCAGAAAACTGTTACCAGAATATTCTGGTGCAGTTTTGGGGGAAAGAGAGAAGAGAGAAGAGAGAAGAGAGAAGAGAGAAGAGAGAAGAG